>JAACJP010000020.1:0-745140 GCA_013368375.1 Tricholomella constricta
CGGGAGCAGACTACGGCAGCGAGGAAGGCCGCCGCCGAGTTTAAGTGGCTGGAGCGACTAGAGGAGTTCAAAGTCGCCCACCCGAACCACTTCATCCGCGACGAGCCGGTAAGTTGTCGTGTGCTTCGTCGGGTCGGTCGCATTCTGATGAACTTCTAGTGCGATCGCTGCGCAGACACCGCCGTGGATTGTTTCCAGAAGCCTGAGGGCGGGATCTGTGCACGGTGCAAGATCTTCTCCAAGCGGTGCGAAACGGTGAAATACAAGACCGACGTGGAGGTTGGCAAAAAAGTCGCGCCCCCGGAGTCGTCGTCGCGTCGCCTCCAAGTCCGTTGTGGAGGACTCAGAGGAGGACGTGGAGGTCGTGTCGCCCACTGTCGCGCGTTGCCGAGCGCGTGACTTAACGGCGCTCAGTGACGAGGACTTCGGGCCGACTGCAGGTGCTTTTCAGTCCGCCCAGTACGCCGTCGAGGGTTCGGACATGGGCGCCAGTTTCGTTCACGGCGGACGCGTACCCCGCGGTACTAGCCTTCCTCGTAATCGCGATTTGGATGGCCTGGGATACGCGACCGATTTGTCGCGTGTCGCCTCTCTTTCCCTGGGGGACGTCGACCGGGCCTTGCCGTCGCGTAACGCACTACTGCGGTCGCTAATCCAAGAGGCGCAGCTATGGGAATCGCGTCAGGAGATCGCCCGCTGGGGCCTCATACGGGTGCGTGAGCAATTCGCAGGTACGGCGAACGCGATCTCTGCACTCCGTAGGCGACGCGCTGAGTTGATGCGAGCGGCTGGCGTCGAGTTCTCGGAGAGCGACAGCAGCGCGGATTCGGAGGAAGAAGTAGTGGAGACGGATGAAGAGGACGACGAAGAGGAGGTGGGAGGTGACTTGGAGGTTGGGGAGTAGTTGTAGGTTGGGGTCGGCGTCGTGTCCGAACTCTTCTTGGTGTCGTGGTTGCGTCGTTCCTCCGCTAGAGGCGTCGCACGTATATATCTTGTGCTGTGGACTTGTCGGTGCCCGTAAATGGGCTTTTCTTTTAAAAATGTAATATATGTCGTGTGGTTCTCCTGCGGAGTCTGGTATTAAGTGTGTGATCTTGGAACTTGAGTGGGGGTTTAAAAGAACGAAAGGAAAGACTGTCGTTCAGGGTGTTTGAACTTCGCGAACGGTCGGGTCATGGGACGTTGGGTAGATTTAGGGCGTGAAGAAACCAGAGAGGGATAGATATCGAAATGTTATTAAAAGAGGGGTATACGAGTAGCCGGGAGTCGAGCAGCTAGTTTTGCTCGCCTTCCGATTCGGAGTCGTCGCCTACGACTTCGGGTCTGTCTTCGTCCTCGGTGATTGTCGTTGCTTCCAGTTCTCTGAGTCGCTTGGTGTCTATGTCCAAAGCGCTGTCGGGTAGGAGGATGTTATTTCGCGCGAAGTAGGGAGCGAGTCGGAATGCTGCTACAGGCTGATGTAAGACGGTGCCATCCAGTTCGCAGAGGATGTAAGCGCCTCCGCGGTTGCGTGAGATCACGACGAGCGGTCCTAGGTATCTGGATCGCATTGTGCGGTTGAGCGACTTCTCAATTTTCGTGTTGCGCATGAGGATGAGGTCTCCGCGTTTAAAGTTATAGTCGCGTAAGGTCCTGGCGTGTTTAAGTTCGAAGCGAATCGCCGCTTGTCGTCGCGCTGCGTATACGTCTGAATGCAGTCATTCTAGGTCGGTCGCTCGTTTCTGCAGGGCGATCGCGCGACGTGTCAAGAGGTCGGTGGAGGACAGGATAGAGTCGGGCGGTGGTTGTAGGTATGTGGCTTCGACGATATCGAGTGGCAGAAGGGGTTGGGTTCCTGTCGCGGCGTAATAGGGGGAGCACCCCATTCGCTTGCGGATCGTGACGCGTTCAGCCCAGAAGACTGAATACGCGGATTGTGACCATTTACTTTCGTTTCCGTCGGCGGCTTTGAAAAGGGATTGTCGTACGTCGAAATGGGATCGCTCGACGAGCCCGTTGGCTCTAGAGTTATAGCCCGAGATTCGAATATTGTGTATGTGGTATTTCTTTGTGAGGTGTTCCGCGGCTTTGATGAAGGCTGGACCGTTGTCGGTTACGATTTCGCGCAGTCCGCCCCACCGGCAGATGACATCCTCGTACATCCAGTCGCCAAGGGTGCGACTGTTCTCTTTTCGGAGCGCGCGCCATTCAGGAAAGTGGATTAAGGAGCAGCGCCCTTGTACGATGTATTTAAAACCGTTCGACGCCGGTAGGTGCATAGTGTCGATGTACATTTTCGCGAATAGTGGCGCAGGCGTCGCAACGACCGGGGGAATCAGGACCTTGGTCGTTTGCTGGATCTGGCATATGTGACATGTCTTTACGAACCACACGACGTCGGCCTGAACATTAGGCCACCAGAAGCGTTCGAGCAAGGTTGCGCGGGTCGCGTAGAAGCGTTTGTGTCCGAGGTTGTCGTGGACCGATCGTAGAATCTCTAATCGCGCGCTGGGGCGGGCGACTAGTTTATGTGTGCCTTGGCTGTCTCTTCTCCAGAGTCGTGTTCCGTCTAGGAAGAATCCGGTGGCGTATCGAATGAAAGTGGCGTATTGATCGTCGGACATGTCTTCTGGTCGTTCTAGGTTGGTCAACCATTGTCTAACAGCGTCTATGCGTTGGTCTTGGGCTTTCGCGACGTCGGTTCTGGGTACGTCGTCGTATGACAAGTCGGTCGAATTCGCATTTGGGTCGGTTATTCCTGTATCGTCGTCGGTACGGATTCTGGGTTGTCGTGGGGGGTCGACTGCGAGTTTGTGAGTCGTTGAGTCTGGTGGTACTGCGTCAGTGTATACTGCCACCATCTCCTCCTTACTTGAGATCTGAGCCATAGCGAAGATCTGGCCCACATGCAACGGCGATGGCGGTCGTGGCAGCGGTTGAATAATGTGCATGAGTCCTTGCATCCGGTCGACCCAATCCTCGAAGTCGGCTTCTTCTGCGTCGTAGTTGTCGGCCGGGTCGTCGGGTTGTCGCGGGCGACGGGATAAACCATCGGGCCCGTGGAACGTGCCTTTAACGTGGACCAGCTCGAAGTGGAACATGAGAACAGATACGATCCACCGGTTTATGGAAGCTGACGGTTGGATGTCGGGGTTGGAGAGCATGCCTTTAATGTAGCGCGCGTCGACTTCGACGACCAGGTTGCGGACGCCTATAACGTACAGTCGTAGCGCGCCAAGCGCCCGGAATAGACCATAAAATTCGAGTTTGGGTTGAGAGAATCGTGATTCGCGATCATTTAGGGTGATGGAACCGAACCGATTGTATCTGCGTCGTTTCCGATCGACGGGGTCGGCTTGACAGAGGTAGAATCCGACTGCGATGTGTGAAGTGTCGACGGCCAGGATAACTGGGTCGTCCGAGGTGTAGTCGATGGGTACGAGGGGTTTAGCTTCTGCGATCGCTTCGACTATGTCGCGCTGTGCCGCGATTTGGTCGGGTCCGAACTCGAAGACGGCATCCTTGCGAGTCAGTTTTACGAGGTGGTGTGCACGATGAGCAAAGTTCTTGACGAATATCCTGAGCACGCCGACCGTTCCTAAGAACGCGCGCAATTCCGATAGGGTGGCGCACGACTTCCAATTACGCAGCAAAGCGAGTCGGTCCACGTCGGGTATGCGGCCGTCGGGCGTGCAGACGTGTCCGAGGACTTTAAATTGCGGGGCGCATAAAACGAGCTTCTTGCCAGAGAAGGTGCCTCCGCAGTACTTCATGCGCTGAAGGATTCGATTGACGTCGTTGAAGAATTCCCAGATCGCGAATCGCACGTCGGCATTGTCGGGGTGTGTTTTTGGTAATCCTGTGTCTGGGTCGGGATACCAAGTTGCAGGTCCCTTTATAGCAGCGTCATCGATATAAGGCAGCGTATAGTCCGGGATCTCCGGTTGTAGGATGTGCGTGACGTCGTCGTGGAAGATTGGGACAGAGTTGGTCCAGCCCATGGGTAAGGTGACTAGGCGTAACGCGCCGAAAGGTGTTTGGAAAGTGGTAAGGTCGCGTGACGACGGTGCTATTAGCCGTTCGTCGTAGCCGACAAACAGGTCTAACATTGCGCCACAAATGCGACCGGCGAATTGCTCAGCGACATGGTCTGGTATCGGAGTGACACCCGAGTGTCGGATTGTTACACGGTTGAGTGGTTCCAGGCTGTGGACGAGGCGGAACTTGCCATTCTTTTTCAGCGTGCAAAACCAACGCGACCGGTAGCTGGAGTTGGACGGTTCGTAAACGCCAGCGGCGAGCTTAGTTTTGATAATGTCGCAAACTTCTTCGTAGATGCCAGGTGGTATGGGGATATTGCGCTCGATCCAAGGCGTGTGCGCCACAACCGGTATGTCGATGGGGGGGAAGAAATCCGACCGAAAACTACCGCGCTCGGAATCGTCCCATGCGAACGCGAGGTTCTGTTTACACATGAGGTCGTGCATAATGGCGCATTCGGCGGGTGTTAGGAAGTCCGGGTGTTCGCGGTCTAGGTCTTCCTTTCGTTCTAGGGTGTAGCGGCCTGTGGGCTGAAAAGGTGACGGGTTGGGAACCAAGGTCGGCATGTTGGCAAGAGGATCGCCTAATATTTTGCGTTCGATTCGGAAGTGGTCGGGACAGCTTGCTATGATCGATCGCACTTTTTGTGCTACTGGTTTGTACTTCTTTTTGGTTTGTACGCCTTTAATCTTCGCAACGAAGGCGTCGGTGGCGGCGTTGGCCAGGGATTGGGTGTGGCGTCCACTATGGCGCTCGTTGTTCGGTAAAATAGTGCAGAGGGTCGTTCGTTCGAGAGGGGTAGAGCTGGTATTATCGGATTGGCCGGCGATTGCTGGTGTGGTTAGTTCGGATGCCGCGACGTAGAGTGAGGCTAGTTGCGCATCGTAGGTGGCGTCGCTATTAAATTCGGTCGGTAGTTCGCAGAAAGAAAGGACAGTCGGGGTATAGCTTAGTGGGTCGTACTCGAGGAGGAGTGCAAGATCGCCGTGATCTCGACTTATTTCCTCGAGAGTATACGAAAATTTACGTCGGTCTTGGGGCGGCGACGTTGTCCGCGCGCGAAGGTTGGTATCGCGATGACCTCTCGAGTGTTCGGGTCAGTGATGGTTATGATCGTATCGTCGGCGGATCTCGTTTTCACGTTAGAGCAAGTAAGTACGTCAAACGGGCGGCCGAGGAGTATATCGTATGCAGGATTGCGAATGACGTGCATTTGGAGGTAGAGCGTGACCTCTCCTATCGTACAAGGTACGTTTCGTGCTAGACCGAGCGACGGGTCGGTTGTTCCGTTCGCTGATTGCATCTGCAGCACTATGGTTGGGTCGTATTTGACCCCTAGTCCATGGCAAACTTCTTCCGACATGGCTATGATCTGGCACCCGCTGTCGACGATGCTTTCTATCTGTTCTCTCGCGTCGACCATTATCATGATCGATCTGAGTGCATGCGATTCCATTGCGACGATCAGTCGGTCCGGATGCTCGCCAGGTAGTAGTGTCTGGTAATACGTGTCGTAGATGTCGCCGGTGACTAGCGCTCCGGGCGGTGGCGTCGCGTTGTCGCTGTTGGATTCGCAAGGTAGTGCGTCGAGTTCCTCAATGAACGCCGACGTGGAGACTTCTTGGTATACCGTTGTGAGGTTGCCGGCGACGATACGCTTCGGTGTATTAGCTTCCCTAAACTTTCCGCGAACCTCTGGCGCTACCCCGCAGAGTTCCCGAACTGTGACCGGTATGGTGGCGTCGAGTGCGCGTTCGAATAGAGTCGTTGATTTGGTTGGATCTGTAATGGGCGCCTGCGTGCGGTACGCACTGTTGGCTTTCGCCTTCTCCGTGGCGGCTAAGTTTCGCGTGGTAGGGGGGATGTATCGGTTCTCAGGAATGTTAGAGAAAGGGTGTACTGGAGTCTGGTCGCGGGCCTTGCCTGTGGCGTCAGTCTTGGTACTGGGGATCAGAGGTATGTTGGACGGTGGCGGGGGAGCCTTGGCTTGGCCTGTCGTCGCGTCCGAGACGGGCTGCGACGCGGGCGCTGACTTGTTGACTGGTGCGATCCTTGGTTGGTCGGCGTCTTGAACGGTTTCGACCGTGACGGGTCGCCTTCGCGGTGCGCGGCTAATAAGTTCTACGCCGTCGAACACCTCTTTCCTTGCGCGCAGGGTGTTGAGTTCTCGTTCTAACACGATCATGCGATCCTCGATTTTCAGGTCATGGTCGGTGACGTCGTTAAACTGTAGTATTTCCAACATCATGCTTTCGGTCGGGTTCGCGTTCGCTGATAGCTGTCCTGTCGCCATTTGGCCGGGGTTGCGCCTGTGCCACTCGTCTAACTTGTCTTTTATGTATCGACCTGGAGTTCCCGCCAGTATGCGCGCGCCGCTTGGTAGGCCTATCTTGTTGTCGTCGGTTCGTCGGCAGCGTCCTTCGGTCGCGTATGTTTGATGTATGGGACAGTTAGGAATATAATGTCCTTCACCACCGCAGAAGTGGCAGTTGTCATTAGGTGACTGATTCGGTCGGCCGCCGTCGCCTCCTTTGTCTTGTCCTAAGCGTTGGATATGTTGTTCCAACAGGTTGATTCTTTCGTAGAGCTCTTCCAATTTGAGGGGCTGTCCCGTGTTAGGCGACTTGGTCGCGCCCGTTAACGACCCGCTTGGCGCGATCGTAATTTGTGGGGGCGCGCCCGGTGGCGCTTCCTGTCGTTGGCCGGCGTTTGTTCCGTGGAGGATATGTTCCGCCGCAGCGCGAACGGTTTCCGTGGCGTAGGGGTCGTCGGGATGGTGGTTTGGGTTTAGGATCTCGAGCCTGCGATGGATCTTTGACCATAGATCGGACTGGAACGCGCGACGGAATTGGCGGTCGCGTTCGTTTATCGAAAGTCGGTTTTTGCTGACAAGGAACTGGGTAACAGAAAGGAACTGTCGGTAATATTCCCCGAGGTCACTATTCGACTGGATCCCGAGTCGGTGTCGTTCTCTGATCAGGTAGTCGAGGTCGGCCATTGAATACTTTCTTTCTTCGCTTGCGCCTGGGTAAAGCGCCATTATCGCTTTTCGCCAATCTTCGTATGTGGTACCGACTGCGAACTCGTCAAGTTGCTCCCACAGATCCGCGGTATCGATGTCGGTGTATCGCGTAGTGTGCGTTTTCTTCTCTTGTTCATCTACGATGTTACACTCGATGAAGAGATGATTTAAGTCCGAGAAATATCGGCGCAGTTCACGTGCGCGTTCGGGCACGAACGTCGGCGCCGAGCTTTGTCCGCGTGCGGGCATCGGCTTTATAATGATTGGTGGTTGTGCCATGATAGATGGTATTGGTTTCGGGATAGGGGACGGGGAGGGGGAATACGATGGTGAAGAAGAATCTGAGATTTCTGGGGTCGCGGGCGATAGATAGGGGAGTCTAAATTCAACTCCTTGATCGGTGGTAGGAGGTTCCGACGCAAAGGGGTCGAAAGCTAGGTCGGGTTGCGCGGTTGGTTCGGGGAGCGGTGTTTGATCGGTCGGGGTAGGCGACGGTAGTGTCGACGAAGGGCTATAGAAGAGCGGGCTGAGGTTGTTATGGATCGCGCGGTGTGGGGTTACTGAGCGGAAGAACGGGGAGAGCGATTCTGAGTCGGTGTCGGCTTGTCCGAGAGCAGCGCGAATTTTGGCACGGAGGGTTCGGGCTTTAGCTTCTTGTCGGGTTGCGGGCGGAATGGTCGACAAGTCGTAGGTTTTTTATGAACAAGAGGAATGAGGTTGCGTGTTCGGCGGTGGCTTTTAAACCCCTCGCGGTGGGCTCCAGAATGATAGAGCTAGAAGGCCTGTAGGTGCTGTGCACAACAACAAAACAACTAACAACTATGGGGGCGAGAAATGTTAAAAGTTCCCAAACACGCGAGTGTGCAGGGTTTGAAAGTGGTGGTTTGATGAAAGTAAAGACGATCCGACTCGTAATTAGTCGAACCGACGGCGATGCGATAGAATACGATCGTTCCCAGGCGGAACGGGTCGTTAACCGACCTTTAGTGTCGGTTGTGCGACAACGAGGCGAACGAGGTTTATTACGGAGAACTCACGGGTTCGGGCGACGAGTACGAGACGACAGAGACGGCGGTTACGATGTTTACGACGGTGGCGACGGTTTATACGATGAGAACGGTGCAGAGACGGCAGAGACGACGGTTTTGAGCTATTAACTCTGAGAGTGAGGGAAAATACGGGCTGTAATTCACTGGGGGAAGTAGGTAATACATGGGTATGTTTTTATACTACACGACCGACTCGCCTCGCGCGAGCCGGCGAGGCAGGTGTTTTACTGGTTTATTAGGAGAAGCACCGCCAAGCTTGGTACCGCGCGACGCTTTTTAGAGAGTGTGGCGCTCTTCGGTTCGGCAAAGGGGCTTTTGATCGGCTCGAGGCGTCGGGTCGGATGTATGATCGGTGGTGGCTTTGCGATCGGTGGCTCTTGGGTGCGGAACTCCGTGGTACGGCCGGATCCTTCCTGCGACTGGCTGGGCAACGGCATTTCCTAAGATCATTTCAAATCGGGTTTGGTTGTCGCCGGGTTGAGAGCTTGGCATACAAACGTGCGCGGTTGTCGACAGGTTATACGGTGTTCTGTGCTCCGTGCGCCCAGAGAGGAGAACTGGCGTTCCAAGTTACTTTGTCTCTTGGTCGGTGCGTCGGTCGTTTGGTCGTATTGTCGGTCGGTCGGTCGTATTGTCAGTCGGTCGGTTTAACGCTTTGATCGCATTCGGGGCCGTGTTCGTCGTGGCGCAGCGGTTGATGTCCGTATTATGGGCAGGTTCGGTGTACAGCGCGGGACAGTGCCCATCAGCGCGCCCGAAGATCCCGTGACGCATGTTGATGAAATTTTTTTCTTCTCCTGCCACCTACTACTTGTGATCCGTTCGCGCCTCCCCCTCAATCCGCACTCAACCCGTGAAGAACCCGACTGAAACATGGACTCCAAACGCGTCATCCGAGCCCTCCAAAATATGGACACCGAACTCCGGGAATGCCTCCGCTACAACAACAGGCCTGGGTTGATCAGGCTGTACGAGTCAGCAGTAAGATTTTCATTGTCTACTTCTGATTCCAAACTGATTTCAATCTAAAGGGACAATTGTGGCCGCAATTTCAGGGGGCCTCAGCGGAGTTGAATCAACTCCGGAAGCAGTCGCAAATTGCGCGAGCGCTTCCGGTTTTGAAAATGCTCGCGGCTAGGCAGATCGATATGTCGGCCCTGGTTGCGGAACTTACCATACGGCTTGGGCTCTCAGTCCCCCAGTTCTCTGGCCAACCTGACACAAGCCCGTCGCCAAATGCTGCTCCCGGTTCCCGGTCCACCCACTGCGGGCGGCGGTCCATGTTTCCGTGGGAAACATGGAAAGGAAAGATGTTTTTCAACTTCCAAAGAAACATGGATAAGAAACGGGTAATATTTTTCTCAGGAAACACTTAATTAAAATGTTTTATTTATCCCAGATTTTTCTTTGGAAAAATATATCATTTTTCTTTGACTGTTTCTCCAGAACCATGACAGGTGTTTCCCAAGTGTTATGTGGGAAAAATGAGGAGTTTTTCTTTCACTGTTTGCCAAGAAACATGAAAGATGTTTCCCATATGTTTCCTAGGAACCACAAAGGGTGTTCTTTCACATGTTTCTCTGGTAACACAAAGGATTTTTCTCAGATGTTTCCTGGGAACCACTAAGGGTGTTTTTTCACATGTTTCTCTGGTAACACAAAGGATTTTTCTCAGATGTTTCCCCCCGTCCATGAAAGATGTTTCCTATCAATGTTTCCCAGGATAAATGTTAAGTGTTTCCTGAGGGAAAATAAAATTAAGAAATATATTTTATGTTTCCGGTGAGTGCGCGATGAGTGAGCAGTGAGACCGCGATGAGTGAGCCGTGAGTGAGCCGTGAGTGAGCCGTGAGTGAGCCGTGAGTGAGCCGTGAGTGAGCCGTGAGTGCGCGGTGAGTGTGCAATGAGTGCGCGGTGAGTGTGCAATGAGTGTGCAATGAGCCGGAGAGTGCGGGGCGAGTGCGCGTGATGAGCGCGCGATGGGTGCGCGATGGGTGCGTGGGGGGTGCGCGGAGGAGTGCGCCGGTGAGTGCGAGGTGAGTGCGAGGTGAGTGCGCAGTGGTCGCGTCAATGAGCGCCTCCTCTTCGCATTCAACTCACAAAATAAATATACTGACTCAACTAATTTTGTTAATGAGGGTGAGCGCGCCCTGGACCCCAGACAGAGCGCGCACTCAGACGCGCTCATTTCTTTCAATGAGGGTGAGCGCACTCTGCACTCCTACCAGGTAGCTCACTCGATTCAGTACATGAGGCGATGAGTGCGCCCTCAGTGCCTTACGGACGACCCGAGCACTCGGCTCACCCTTTCTAACCTAGGTAGGTTGTACAAATCAAATATTAGCATTGATATTTAGGTGTATAGTATCCCGTATAATGCATAGCCCACTCCTCTATCATTCCCATCAGAAATTCTAGTACTTAGTCCATAATCCCCAGTCAACATCCCATGTATTAGCTAACTTTTTTTAACATTCACAAACATAACGTCCATTATCACGCATTAATCTAACATTATACTGCCTCTCACCACCTCTCGAAAGTCACGATTCCATTTAGCTTTGTGACGAACTTTGACAAAACAATGCAACAACACGTTTCATCACTTCAAACGCGTGAGATAATAACATCATCATTTCGTCTGACTTGATCATTTCTGGCCACAAACACCGACATGCAACCACGCAACTCATCGACTGCAAAGCGCGCCGGTTATAACCAGGAACTTCAACAAGCTCAGGACGACTCTCTAGCGGCTTTCCTTGCAGGCCGTAATCTACCTGTTCCCCCGGCCCTCCTTGGCACAAGATCTGGCTTCGATGGACATGAAAGGCGTGTTAGGCAGAGACACGAAAAGAGAGGAAGGAATATGGATACCATGGTGCGTTTCATACTAATTCTGTTGATTTCGGATGCTCACATGAAACTCACAATGCTACCAATGAAGGGACCTCGCTGCCGGACGAAGTCCGACCGCCACGTCACATGAAACTTCGAAGGTCAAGCTAAGGCTGCGGTACGTCTTTTGTTAATCATACATTGGGGTCTTGTTGATGCCTGTCGTTGTCTTAGAAAAAGGTCGCAAGATCGGAGAAGATTGCAAAGTCGAAATGTGAGTTTTCTGTCCTCGGCTTGCGTGGTTGGACTGACACATTCTCTATAGAGAACGCGAGTATGAAGCTCAATGTGGCCGCTGTGCAGTGATGAAGGTCAGTCCCCCCTCAAGTAACTTCATAATGTATAATGTATAATGCTAATGTTAAACACCGCAGGCGTACAGGGGCCCGAACGGCGAACCCCGCCTCTTCCGCCCCAAACTGAACATGGAGGGCCTCGCTCGGTCCGCTGAACGCGTCGCTCTGCCGGTAAGTACCAAATCCTTCCGTACTGAATCTGTTTTTAATGGCGCGCAGCCCTTTGATACGGACACCGTGCTAACGCTGATCAAACGCCTGGTGGCCATCGACGCGCGCTGGATCCCCACAAAGCCAGGGCACAGCCTGTACATCCGGCCTACTATCATCAGTATCTGCGCAGGTCCGTGTCTCCCCCTTCCCTTCCCCCCCTCCCCCTCCGTCTTCTCCCTTCTTCTCCGCACACTCCTAATCTTCTCGCACCCACAGCCCTAGGAGTCGCCGCCTCAGACAGCGCGATGCTCTACGTAATAATGACGCCCACGGGCCCATACTTCAACACCTCCACCACCAAGGGCATCCCCCTCTGTCAGCACGACAGTACGCTCCTGGCCCGGCGGCACGGGCGGGCACAAGCTCGGGCTCAACTACGCCCCGGGGTTCCTCCCCCAAAGGCTGGCGGCGCGGCAGTGGTACAGCCAGGTATTGTGGTTGTTGGGGGATGAAGGGGATACGGGCAGAGGAGGGGAGGGGGGCAAGCAAGCGCAGGTAACAATATTCAGTAGCATCAGTCAATGTTGTAGAATGGTCGATGACATATTCAATGACATTACATTTCTTACAATGGGACATAAAGTTGGAAAATGTTTCTGTGTCTATTAATCCTCTACTGACAGGTTATCTGACATTAGGAGATAGGTAATGTGGGGCAATTGGAAAAAAAGTTAGCTACACATCTACAAGGTGATATAGACCACAGTCCCTCCAAATACTGCTATGGGTAAAGTGAGGAATACCAATTCGCTGGCCTCCTGTCCAATCTTCAATCATGTGGAGTAATACACGACCTCTCAGAAGGACAAAATCTCCAGGCTCCAGTCTGATCCGTAAATTGAGTTGAGGTATGTAGATATAACCACCTTTAAAGGATCCTGCTGCAAAGAGGCCTGCGTAGGCCATCTTGGGATCCTGGGAGTCAGTATGCAGACCAGACTTCCTGTTGAAAAGCAGCTCCCTGCCTTCAAACAACAATGGATCTATTGCATTCAATGCTTTCATGGCGCTGTACCTGGTGTTTTGACAATCGCGCAGTCGAGAGATATTTTCGTGGAATGAGGGGTCTGCGAGGCGAATCGCTTCGTTGATCCGTTGAGAAAGGGGTGTTAATGCGTCATATAAGGCGCAAGTGGTGGAGAACACTGTGCCGGTGGACATGCTATCCTTGGAAGGCATGACCATGCCTTTTTTCTGACAGACCTGTTAGACTTTTGTGATGTGGTGGTCATAAGAGAATGAATTACCTCCTGTCCTAGGGCATGCCATCCCCTGGAGAGTCTGATCTCACCAGCTATTTCGTCAGGTCTATGCTCGTAGAGGCCAACCTTGTCCTGGCTGGTAGCAGATTTGCCAATGTGTGGCTGAACTACAGCAGCATAGTCCATCAGTATCTTATTAAGTGTGGCCTAAACAGAGGTCAGTGACATGGCTAGAAAAAATAATTGGTCTCTGACCACGCCCCGCTCCTTGACAAGCTTGGGAAAATAAACAGCCAGCGTATATCCATCTGAACTGACCACCTTTCTTGGACAATCGTCATCCCAAGTCATGGGAAGGGGCGGGACATCTGTGGCTAGTGGTTTGAGGCCCCCAGCTGCCCTTGCAAAATTGAATGGGACGACAACTAAAATAGTGAGCCAGGCAGGAGTCAAAGTTGTAAGCTCACACACCATGATTAACTTCCAAAGATGCAGCCATGTGTCGAACGAATCGAATGTTGTCAGAAGGTCTGGACACCTGCGGTTTCCGTCGGCGTTTGGAGTGTTTCCGGTTCGAAGGGGTAGCGTCATCATCAGTGAGAGGTCCGTCAAAAGCGTCAGCAGCAAGATAGGCCAATTGCTCTTCTGTTAGCTCGTTGGTATATCTGAATGTCGAAGGGAGGGTTAACTCATGACCAACTTCCAGGCAAGGGTCCTACCGTTCAGTATTCACATCGACCCCCCGGGTACGCCGATCGAGTCGAGCAGCCACAGCACGAGCAACAAGCTTGGGTGGAGGAGGAGCATTCTGACCAGTTTGGAAACTAGTACACCGGAGGCATTTGCCACGGCATGTTGAACAATATGAATTCAGTTCACTTGACATGTACATCAAGTGGCATCACGCAATTGATTACATAAAATTGACTTTTTGGTAGTCGGTAGTCGGAAATTCGGCAAATTTCGGCAAACTAGAATCCGAGTACCGGATTTTGGAATTTTGAAATCGAACTCAGAATCAAACTCGGAAATAGGCTGCACGCTCACAATCACTCATAATCAGATTAGTTCTTTTCTCAACCTTCAGCCTTTACTCTCCCCTTGTCCCCACATTGTGAGTTCTTGTCATAACTTTCAATTCATTTATTTCATACTGATACTGATGCAGTTTGCAACTTGTAAGGTGGTAGGTATACAATCAAATAACCCAGTATATCCGATCACTGATTATTTTTCTCTTATCTACAGATCTCAACAGCTGCATCCAGATTCTCTGATTTCTGGCATCTCTATCTGGTCTTTGAGAGCCTGAGTTTTGATTTCTGGTGTCTGGTCTGGTCTTTGAGAGCTTGAGTTCCAGTCTTCTGGATATTTTTGGCATCTGCTCTGCTTGCTTGTCGCTCTGGTCTTTTCTGGGTATCTGAGAAAATGAGAAAGGTCCTCTGCACTTGCAGCAAGTGTAATCAGTATACTTGTACTGATCATGGACATCAAGTTTCTGGGCAAAAAGTCAGTACTCAAACACGTAGAAATCATGAGCTTCAAGATCTACGATTTCCAAGAAATCGAGATAGTCAGAGAGCAAGAAATCAAGATAGTCAGAGAGTTAGATCATCGTCTCCGTCTATACATTCAGAAAGGATTGGATCCTCTTTTACATCAGCAACGCTGTCATCTCAGACTGCACATGTACTAGATCTTGCTGAAGTTGCTGCACCTGTTCTTGATCTCTGCTGTATTGTAGTTGCTTGGCTATCCTTGCATGCTGGAGTTAGCAGAAACACAGCCAATACTATGCTAAAGGCTTTTAGTTTCATCATTACAACGATGCTCAGGCTTATTCAGATTGCACTCAGATCGACTGGAGTAAATGTCACCGTCACTCAGAAAAAACTCGACAATTTTCCTTTGGATATCCGAACAGTTTATTCTTATAGCCAGCTCAACCCAGTAATTGTACGAACTGTCTGTTGCCCTCAATGTTTCAAACAATATCCTATAGGTGTAATTCCTATACGGTGCACATGGAAACGCTCTCCACGATCTAAACCTTGTGGTACTGAGCTTTCTGTTGAACGGCAAACTCGAAATGGAACTCGCAGAGTTCCGAAATGTCTTTTCAATACTCAATCATTCGAATCCTGGCTTATCTTTTTACTTTCTCGGGCCAATATTGAAGAAAGTTTACAACAAACGTTTGCAAAAACTCAGCACCTTGGCAACACCACTCGAATGCATGATATTCATGATAGTCCTATTTGGAATTCACTACGGCCCTATTTACAATCTTGTCATCATCTGGTATTTGCTATTTATATTGATTGGTTCAACCCATTTACCAACAAAATTGCTGGCAAGGTTGTATCATGTGGTGCAATTATACTCTACTGTTTGAATCTGCCATTATCAATCAGATTTCTTCGAGAAAATACTTTTATCATTGGCATGACTCCAGTTCCTCATGCTCCAAATGTTTGGACAATTTCTCATATTCTTCATTCAATTCGAACTATGATAATGGAATTTGACCTCCCTGGAAAATTATTACCAACACATCAGCATCCTGACGGTACTGCAGTTGCTGCTCGGATTATTCCTTTAATTGCAGATCTGGGAGGTATAAAAAAGGTGACTGGGTTCTTGTCTCATGGAGCTGGTCCTTTTTGCTCTTTTTGTAAATGCAAGAAAAAAGATATAGAAAATCTGAACTATCACGAATGGGAGATGAGACAAGGTGCAGAAGTTCGAGCTCAAGCTGAACAATGGCGAAACCTTGTTACAGTCAAAGATAAAGAAATTCTTGCCAAGCAAACTGGTGTTCGATGGACACCTTTACATGATATTCATTATTGGGATCCAGTCCGATATGTTCTTCTGGGTTATATGCATAATTTTCTAGAAGGAGTCCTTCAATATCAACTCCGTGTTCTCTGGGGTATTGGTCGTACAAAAGCAGCACTTAAAGCAATTGCAGATTCAGAAAAGGATGACAAAATATCTGATACCACTTCCATATCTGAAGAGCTAGATAATGAAAGTGATGTTGAAAATGCTGAAAATGCTAGTACATCAGGGCTAACAGCTGATTTTGATATGATGGATATTGATGAAGAGTTTATCCAATGGAGTTTGGACAACAGTAATACTCCTACTCCCAGTGCTCCAACTACCCCTGCTCTTGAAAATATTGTATTGATGTCACCTGAAGATGAAGATGAGGATATCGATAATCATGACTATGAAAATCTCACAGATGCATTTAAATTTACGGACCAGGAATTACATATAATTCGATCTTGTATATGTGAAGTTCAGCTTCCAACATGGGTTCAAAGGCCACCAGGAAACCTTGGAGAAGCTAGTCATGGAAAACTCAAAGCGCATGAGCTACTAGTCCTTTTTTCTGTTATATTCCCTCTTGTCATGCCAAAACTTTGGTGGAATAGAAACAATCATAAAAAACAGCTACTCGAGAGTTTTTGTGATTTAGTTTGTTCTACAAATATCATTGCAGCATACTCTGTCACAAATGCTGAAGCAGATGCATATATGAATCATTACATCAAATATCGTTCTTCAATGCAAAAGCTCTATCCTATTTTTCATTCAAGGCCTAATCACCATTATGCCATGCATAATGGTGAGATGTTGAAAGTTTGGGGACCTCTTTCTCTGTTAAGTGAATTTCCTGGTGAACGTGTAAATGGTGATATGGGAAGAATTAAGACTAATCGTCGTCTCTGTGAGTTTTTATACTAAAAATCATTTAACATCTATTCATTTAAATCATAGATCAAATGGAGTTGACAATGCTTCAACAAACTGCACGTCGAGGACGTTTAGAAGCATTTCTCCATGATAACAATTTTAAAACTACTGCAGAATCTGAACTAGCTAAAATTCTGGAACCTGACAACTTTCAGTCTAAACCTACAAGTGTTCTAAATGACATGGAAATTGCTAAGGCTCATGCCAGTGCAATTAGACTAGATGAAAAGCATTATCTCATGCTTCTCCAATATCTCAAATTGATTGTACGAAAAGATTATCATTCCGTATATGAAACTATTCCTAAAGTCTTGGGAACACTTATTCTTCCACCTTCAGTTAAAAAACCACATCAGATTAACTTTGAAAATCGTACATACAGCCGAAACGATAGTCATACAGGAAACAGTCATATTCAATTTTATATTCCAGGAGCATCAGATGATGTAACAGAAACAGGATATATAGAAGCAATTTGGGAACTTCCACTCGAAGGAATTTGGCAATCATTTCTTCTGATTCGACAACACCGAGCACTTTCTCCAACTCAATTAAAACAAAGCCCTTATACATATGAGCCATGCTCAAATTTGCAAACTAAAATTGTAAACTCAGAACCATCTATTCAGGTTTTTATTATTGAACCTCGACACATTATATGTCATCTTGCGAGTATCAAAAATCCATCTGGTACATATGGAATTATCGGAGAAACACTGACAATATGCTGGGGACTAAATCGAAGACGTAGATAGATACAAAAGAGATACTTTAGAATTATTTTGATTGCTTCTTCTTTTCCTTTTTCCTCCTCTCCCTTTCCTTCTTTGCTTTCTCTTTTTTTAAAACCAATTTTGCTTTTAGCCAAGCATGATACCTTTTTTCTGCATGAAATTCCATTTTTTGACCTCGATGGCCTTGCAGTAACAAAGCCTTTGCTGTGACCTTTGCTGCTCGAGGTTTTCCTTTACGCCCAGTTCTGATCTATCAAAAGAATACGATCAGATACATAAATCAATAACCAATTGACAAATACCTTTGATGGACGTCCACGATAGATAATGCTCTTTATTTCCTTCATGTTGACTCTGTTTAACACCGTCTCATGAAATTGAGCTGGACCAATTGTAGTTGAATATGAGAATGCTGAAATGTCTTTGGTAACTTCCTCCTAAATAGAAACAAATTAAATTGACCAGAATAATGAGGAAGAAATTGACCTCTTTGCCATCGAGCCATCCAGGAGGTCGCTGAGCTCGAATGATTGTATAGAAAGGTGAAAGTGCTTTGATACGGACTACTTGCACTTTTTTTGTTGTGTGTTGGCATTTGCAAATCATTTCAGAAGGATATGGTTGGCCTGATATTTCATTTTCAATATTTAAATATAGTGAAAAAGCTTCTACACACGCACCTATAACATAATTAGGATCCAATAAACCTTCCGATGCATATTTGTCATATAATGCTCGAGGAACTATTACTGAAGCTCGTCGAAAAATGTCGACATATTTTGAAAGATATATGCGATTGGAATTTTCGTTGAATTCGAATGGGTTGTTGGTGTTTGGAACTGTAGTTTCATCTTTCAAAAATTCTTCAGAAGAAAAACGCGCCATAAAATCATGCAAAGCAGCTTTGAATGGGTAGTAATGCTTCTTCCGACCGTCGCCCCACATACCTACCTTCATCACCGTCGCCCCACATACCTACCTTCATCACCTTTATCGTCGTCCCACACATCATCTCTGTCACTACTGGTATCGTCCTGCCTTCCGTCATCAGTTATCAGCCACCACTCCTTGGTCATCGCCACTCTTGGTCATCGCCACCACTCAGCAATGGATGCATGGGATATGGGGGCAATGTTCGCGTCGGGGGGTTGATCCGGGCTTCAGGAGGCAGCACCGACGAGCGCGCTGCCGCTGGCCTGCGAATCACACTGGACTTCAGTGCTGGACGTCCTCGAGAACGTTCTCGAGGAGGTGGTGATTGGAGGGATGGGTGGGGTAGGGGCGATGTTTGTGTTGGGGGTTGATCCGGGCTTCAGGGAGGCAGCACTGATGAGCGCGACCCCCACCACTGTCGCTCCATCTTCTCATTGCTTCCACCACCTCTGCTATCATGACCATTTCTATCAGTGTTCTATATAGCATAGCATAATATCATATATTTTCATGTATGGTGCCGGGCGCCTAGAGGCCGCTACTTTTGTACAAGCACCGACGGCTATTATTGCATAAGCATTTCTCACCCTTTTTCTTAGTTCTCTTACAGAAATGCTTGAATTGATGAGAGGAACAAAACTGTAAAACAGCTTGTCAAAATTTTCAAAACTGACGGAGTTAATAAAATTTGGTCCCTTCAGGTTGGCCATATTACTATATATGGTCGGATTTGTCACTTGATAGTCACGCCCTGTGACATTCTGTCACCCCAGGTCACCACCTTCAGGCCGAAATAGACAGTGAGCACACAGACTTAAAGGCATCAAAAGTGTAAATTTGGAGGTGCCAGCATATCCTGATCAACCTCCTTAGACAACTTCGTGAAAATCCTAAATAATTTTTTTTGTTGGTCGCCCACCCCAAGTTGGCCGCTGTACAAAAGTAGCGGCCTCTAGGCGCCCGGCACCATAGCATAGGTAAGATGGTTTGAATATATGAAGTAGGATGAATCATATTGGACATAAAACTTTTGCGAAGAAGGAGGAAGAGCATGAAGGAAAAAAAATGAAAAGAAAATGAAAACATCATAATCGAAATCTGTGAGTATATTAAGCTGGAGCATTCACAAGATATTTGGTCAGACGTACCATGCCATCAAGTCCATTTGACTTGTTCCAATCTACAACATGTCCCCATCCTCATCCTCATTGTCCTTGTTATCCAAGTTCAACAGCTCTAATTCTTCCTCTGTCGGAAGGTTATAGAGTGCTTTGACTGAATTTCCATACTTTGTCATGAACTCGTCTTCGGGCATCTTCTTCCAGTCCGGAGTAGGATTTGAGTCACATGCGTCTTTGAGAGGAAGAGCGATCGGAGCTTTGATATAGAGGGCACGGAAAGTAATATCCATGCTGTTGAAATAAGCAGGAGAGAACCAATCCAAAGGACAGTTTTGAGGTAAACGTTCGGATATCCGGCTCGTCCGACCTTCAGGATGGGGAATTCGAGGCTCTTCACGCCGAGTGTTACGCTTTTGACCACGAAACAAAGGGGTTCCAGTTTGTCGACGAGAATCGATTGTGTGAAGGAAATGGGTGATGTGGATGTTACGAGCAGGTTTGTTCATAATAAGAAATCCAGGTCCAGTGGGATTGTCTTCCTGATCCGAGGTACATTCTGGGTCAACAGCAAGGAGCCGAACACGATCATTCCAACCATTATCATGGAGGTACTTGTGGCGGCGATTTGTTAGCTGTCAAAAAATAATAAGAATAGAATTATTGTAGAAATAAGCAATCTCATACCTCCAGACGATGTTTATAAGCCTTGTTCTCCTGTTTGGCTCGAACAAGGCTTCCAGGTTCCTTCTGTTCCTTCAGAACCAAATCCTTCATATATGACCACAGAAAGTTACGATACAGCTTCTGTATCATGATCGTATCCTTGAGGTAGCGAAGATTTGGTGAGAGATGTTGGTAAGCAAAAATGGACGCAGATTGCTCGAAAGTCCATATAGCAATGGATTCGAGAGCACCGTTATAGGAAGATGTTGGGGTACCACCGATGAGGTCAGGACACCATGAAGAAAGACCAAAGGAATGAATCGTGCCAAACAGCATGTGAAGAGCATTTTCTGGAACTCGACCAATAGCAAGAACGATTAAAGAAGTGGGATCAGTGGCGCACTTGATTCGAAGCTCTCTGATAGCATTCAGTGCCAATTGGTCGACAGATTGGAAGCTCGTGTGATTGCCTTTCAGCAACCGATCAACCTCGCTAGCAATGGTGAACCGCTGCTCAAAAGTCCGGATGGCATGCACATCAGGTTGCTCTGGGACTGAAACATTGGTAACAGCACCCAGAAGTATACGAAGGTGTGTCTCTAAAGCAGTCTGCAACATAATATAATATTAGTTCAAGACAAAGACAAAGACAACGACAAAGACAAAGGTAAAGGCAAAAGCAAAGGCAAAAATGCAAGAAATTAAGAATTTACCTTGAAGCCTCTAGCATCATCTGGGATATCCCCTTTTTTCAGATGATAGACGTTTTGCCTAAACCTTGAAGAATCAGTATCAGGGGGTATGACGCCTCATTTCTTCCGCGGTGAATCTGGAGAATTCTTGAAAGAAGAAGTTGTTCTCTTTCGCTTGGGTGTAGACGGTCCTGCAGGGGAAGACATTGAAGAAGAGAAGATGTAACAAAGGAAATATAGGAAGGACAGGACAAAGGTGCACAAAGGTGCGCGTCGACAAGGAACAAATGAGGTCACATGCATTTCACATGACCGTCATATTTCACATGACCATAATTTCATGTGACCATTCCCAATTCCAAATCCGATATCTCGCCGTTCCGATTTCCAACTACCGAAAAGGTAGAATTGCACTAGACTTTTCATTATGTAATTGATTGACTTTTCCTCATGATGGCACTTGATGTACATGTCAAGTGAAGTGAATTCATATTGTACAACATGCCGTGGGAAATGCCTCCGGTGGTAGTATCCTGCAACATGTGAGGTTTTAGAGTATTTTGAGCAGGTACTGCTCACCTTTGGCATGGATTGGACAGTGGACCAGTGCAATCACTGGTGCGCTGAACACAGACCAGTGCAATCACTGATTTCTGTGTTAAAGAGTGCAATCACGCTGAACACAGACCAGTGCAATCACCGATTTCTGTGTTAAAGAGTGCAATCACGCTGAACACAGACCAGTGCAATCACCGATTTCTGTGTTCAAGAGTGCAATCACTGGTGCGCTGAACACAGACCAGTGCAATCACTGATTTCTGTGTTAAAGAGTGCAATCACGCTGAACACAGACCAGTGCAATCACCGATTTCTGTGTTCAAGAGTGCAATCACTGGTGCGCTGAACACAGACCAGTGCAATCACCGATTTCTGTGTTAAAGTGACGTGAGCTGTGAGCTGGCAATTTAAACGGTCACGTGTGATGTTGGACGTCCGAATGATTACATAATATAACAGCTCCGCCGCATGCTACGCATCACTAACTGTATTACATTCATTTGATTTTTTGGTTGAATCCCCGGCAAGCTACATAAGTACTGAGCTAAGAAGCAGGGCTAAAGCCAAGAAAGGGTAACGTGAAAAAATAATGATGCACAGTGGATGGTCGGTGGATCTTGTAGTCTCTAAGTGTGTGGAATATCATACATTGTGTTTGGCACGGATTGAGAAGAGAAGAGAAATGGAGTGGAGTGGTGTTATGTGAGTCAGTATGGAATCAAGGAAGAGACAGAAGCGGCAAAAAGAAACATAACAACATCCAGTATGAGATCTTGTATGAGTAGCGCGCCAGCCTGCGTTCAAGGATGTGCGCGGCGAGCGTAACATTACGACAGTGGGCGAGCAGATTGGCTCCTATGAGCATGCGGCGTGTGGTGTCATGGATGGAGATAAAGATCCAATGCATCGTAAGTCAATATACAAGTGGAAAAAGAAATGTGCGGGGGAGATGATGACGATGATGATGATGATTGGAAAAATAAGATCGTGTTTCGTGTTTGAAGGGGAAGGGAAGGATGAACAAGGTATCGCGGACTGAGGGAAGGCGAGGGGAGGGGGGGAGGGGGGAATGGGCATGACGTGGTGGTGAGGATAAGAGTGTCCGCGAAAGCATGTAGAAAGCTACGAGACAAAAAAAAAGACGAAGAACGGGAGGGGGGGGTCGATGCTGGATGAGAGAGTGCATAAAGATAACATGTGGTGTGTGTGCGTGCGGCGAGCGGGTATACGATTGCGATGCGAGACGACGACGAGAAGAGGAGACGGACGAAGCAAGAGACCGGGAGAGAGGTTGAGCACGCTGCAAGCTATGTCGCGAGGCCGCTCTTCATCCGGCGCTGCGCCCTGAAGAGACGAACCGCACGCGCAGGGAAAGGGCCTGCCATTGGCGGCGCAATGCCTGCGTCCACGTAGGGGTCCATACGGGGTCCCGCTCGCTATCCTGCGACGGCGTGTACTCGTGGGCGAGGGAGGGCTCGTGATGATGATGATGGTGGTGGTTGTTGATGTTGTTGTCGGAGGAGGAAGGGGAGGTGTAGTTGGCATAGTTGGTATTGGGAGGGGGTTGCTCGCGCTCTGAGCGGAAGGACGCACAGGAGTGTTGGGAGCGACGAAAAATAGGACTTGTGGGAGAGGGTGTGGGTGAGGGGGTGGTGGTGTGACGGTGCGAGGAGTGATGCGGCGTCCTCGGGTGCCTCGGAGACGGCGGTTGGTTTGGGGGTTGGGGAGCTGCTGTCTGTGGATCTGCGGGAGGCGCCGTTGAGGGAACGGTGTTTCTTTGCAAACTCACGTTTGGTGCGGAGGATGATGCCGGAGACGCTGCTGGCCTTGTCCGCGTTGGTCAACCCTTCGTGCTCATCGTACTCGTCGAGGACGGTCTCGTCCGAGTCGAACGAGTGTGGCGTGTGGTGGTGGTGATGGTTGTGATAGGAGTAGGTGGGCGTGGGATGGAAGGTGTACGCCATGGGACGCTGCTGGAGGAGAAAGAGTTGGAGTGCGAGTCCCGAGGGTGACGCCGACCATTTATGGAAGTGTACCTGTCACGACGTCTGGGCATGTAAAGTTCCTCTTCATCCTGATCGTGAACGTGGGCATAGGTGTGGGCGTGCGCATGCCACCGCTGCTTCAGAGATGTTGGAACACACTGATAAAGCCGTTGGGAGTCCGTTCGGCTGAGCACCTGCTGCGAACAAATGTGCAGGCGAAGACGCAGCATGGGCATTCATTTGCGGAGCCGGAGACGATGATGGCACGTTCGGCGCAGAGGATTCTCCTAATACATAAGTTCGGTTAACAAAAGTTTCATACATGAAAATCTAAGCTCTGCACCTTGACAGATGTCAACTGACAGCATTCATATCGCGTTGAACACTCGACATCGACACCAAATGTTGAGGCAACCCATGTTCGTGTACTATGTCTCATATATCATACACACCCCACGTCGCCCATGTATCCTATGCTCACAGTGCTCGTCTGATTCCTCGGACGACAAGGTGACTTTTTGATCACGTGTTCAACTGATTTCTCGGGCGACCACGTGATGTTCTGTCATAAAAACTGTCTCAAAACTGATCATTAGAGAATATAAGTACGTATGAAAGGTATACCAAAAAGGAATCAGTACCGAACATTCGAGAATGTTCTAATGCACAAAATAGGAAAACGGAAGCAATTTCGTGCGCGCGCAGACTTATCTAAGCTCAGGCTGGACGTGCGCAGGCTTACGTCGCCTTAGCAATCGGTGACTTTTTTGATCACGTGCTCAACCGATTTCTCGGGCGACCACGTGATGTTCTGTCATAGTCCACGGGCCACTGGCACTACTAAAGTAGCAGGAACAAGCATCGTCTACACTGGAAGTATGTACATGACAAACGATCTACAAGTATTTAGGATAAAGTAGCATTTGAAAAGTCATGGACGGAATCATGTAGAACAGGGAGCTCCACCACTGGACGTGGTGAAAGCTGTCGTTTAGAGTCTCGGTGCGCCATGGCATCTTTCCACACCGGATTATACCAGTTAGTGGGTAGCCTTGCCGGGATCTTCTCTCGGGTGCTGTGTACAGCAACATACCTGCGCCGGTGGGGCTGAGCACCAGGGCGCTTGTTTCCAGAAGCATTGGTGGTCCAGCGATGGCTGTCAATGAATTGGAGAAGACGCCCAACATCGGGGTGTCGCCACTCTTGCACTTTGACCTTGTAATCGGGCCCATCACTGTAATCAGAACTCTGACCATCATCTCCCAGTGTCTCGACCACGTTGAGTAATTGATTCCACGATGGATCAGTTTCTCGGCCTTCACCGAGACAAATTTCCCTCCGAACTTGGCGAAGCTGCATAGCAGGTGAGTCAGTTCTTATACCTCCAGTACACAAAGTGGACTTACTCCTCGCTGACGGTTCCTGCGACGGTTCTTTTTCTCCGTGTTCTTCAACCGTCCGTCAACACGTCGGATGTGCTCATTGTCAGATTCTTCTGAAAGTGGCGCACGTCGCAGAAGCACTTTCCGGATGTTGTATACCTTCTTAATGAAATACGCTGCCACGTCACCGAGTATGTCCTCTGCTTCTTCGTCATTTGTACCCTTCAAAAATGGGTAGGGTTCGCCATAGCGATCCACGATGCGCTGTGCAAACTGCCAGGAAAGCTCCAAATTCCAAAAAGACTTTGGCTCGTCGAAGTGGATCAGTGGGTTTTCGATGTTGGGAGGATCAACGTCATCATCCTCAAGCCAGGCCTCCACATGGGCAGGGTCGACTATCTTGGTGGCAGTGAGCTGTTCTGCATCTTCATCCTTCGATATTCCCAGAAGCGCCAGCACCTCGTTTCTGGCAATATTCATCATTAGCGTTCGCTGAGGAGATTGAGGTCGCGGATTTGCTGGGAGTGTATAGGGAGCATGTCGGGCTCTCTCTGACCGGGAGTGCCCTGGGAATCTTCTTCTCATCGCCCGCAACTCCCGTCTTATATCTTCCATGTCTGCCAAGGAGTCATCGCTCTCCTCTCTCTCCTGAGCAGTAGTCTGGTCCTCTGCTGGAGGGCGTCTGGGCGTGAGCGGAGGCTGAGAAGCTCGGGTGTGTGCTGGTGGAGGGCGTTGTGGGGGGATTCGGACTGTTGTGTCCCGATCATGAAGAGGGGACTGGGATGGGGATCGATGTCGCAGCTGACTGGGTGTGGGGCCATTGAGACGAGTCGAAGGATGGTGGGGAGTTGATAACAGTCGAGATCCATAACGAGCTTTAGGTACATCTCTTCTTGTCCAGGGAGTAGAGAGTCGCGATGGTGATGGGTTAGAAGCTCCAGGATGATTGTACCCTGCTGACTGGCTTGGCCCAGGAGTTGGCTGCCTGGGTGCAGCGCTGGGCCCTGGAGTTGGCTGCCTGGATGCACTGGGCCGGGGAGTTGTATTCCTGGATGCACTGGTCCGGGGAGTTGTATGCCTGGATGTAAAAGTCTGGTATATTGATTGGCTTGTGGCGTGGCTTGTGGCGCGGCTTGTGGCGTGGCTTGTGGCGCGGCTTGTGGCGTGGCTTGTGGCGCGGCTTGTGGCAGGCTGAAATTGAGGGAGTTCATCCTGTTTCAGAAGTGAGTGAGGGGCACATCGGAGAGGATCAAAGGAACCGGCCTGATGGTATGTAGCACGCTTTTTTCCACGCGCCCTTGGAGTCATCGATGCATCGTCGTCCAAGTCCATTTCATCATCTGCCTCCTCTTGGTCTATGTTAACTTTGGTTTCAAATTCTTCGATGCGATCCTCGAGTGTCTGGCCAGTGAGTGAATAGGTGATCTGATAGTTTATCAAAGGATTTACCTGGATTCTGTAATTGGCATGGTCTCTCTCCATCTGGACAATGGAGGTCAGAACAATTACGCAACATGAAAGTATGACTATTGATTACTATAAGGTTTTCGGCGGCGTCTCTGAGTGACTGGAGGTCACTCCTTAAGGATTCAGTCTCTCTGGAAAGGATAGCGCACTCATTCTTTGCCTGTTCAGATCAAGTCAACACCAATACATAGGTAATGGTCTGTCCTGTACCTTTGTTGCATCAGCAACGGCTGCGTTGCGTTCCCCCTCAATCTGGAGAATCTTCAATTGTCTAGCAGAATCTGTCTGGGCGGCAAGTTTAAGCCTGTTCTGCGCCCCTTGTAGAGAGTCTTCCAGGTTCTAGGTGGAATTGAGGCATCAGATTTACAGGCAGAATAGAGATCGACATGACACGTACTTTTGCTTTCTCCGAAGCAGTTTTGGAGGCCTTGTCCAGGTCCTGTAAGCGACCGTGCAAGTCCCTGAGCGATTTCTGATGTTTCTGGTCCCCCCAGGACCAATTTCAGTCCCTAGCACGTACAGGAATGGATGAAGACATACTTTCTCTGTCTCGGAGATCACTTGGTCACGTTTGGTTTCCACATTCCGTAGCCTTTGATCATATTCTTGTTTCGAGGCTTGGAGGTCCTGATGGCCAACGACAGTTAGTGCAAGCTTAATGTCACAAAAGCCCCCTTACTTTTTCTGCAGAACCTTTTGCAAGGCGGGCCTCGTGGAGCTGACTTTCTATCGCAGACAAGTGCGCTTGAAATCTCTGTTCAGAATCTTTACAACGCTAGTTGGGGGAATAAGTCACAGAACCTCTCATGGTGGCGGTACATACTTTCTCAGCATCAGATTCGACTTGGGCGCGCGTTCCTTCAATCTGCTGAAGTCTCACTTTCTTAGAGTCCTTGAGAGCTTCCTCAGCATCCTTGAGCCGACATTGTAATGTTCCGACCGTCTGAGGTGAAGTAAGTGGACACTAAGGAGATATCTAGGAACTGAATATACGCACTGTGGTCGCAGCAGCCAGGGCTGCATCACGTTGAGCCTTGGCGGCAAGAATCTCATCGCGATGAACTCTTTCGACCTCATCCATACGATTCTGGAAACCAAGTTGGGAGCTTTCCAGTTCCTAGCAAATAACGGTCAGAGATATATCCCATCACTTTGGGGGAAAAGCATACCAGAGCTGCATCTTGAGCAGCTTTTCTTGCGTCGTCCCGTTCCTGCTCTATGTCTGCCAGATCCTGCGTCATCCGGTCATCATGCTGAACCAATGTTTGGGTAACGTCCTGCTCCTCTCTTAGCTGTTGCACGGTAGCACGTTCCGCCTGGAGCAGCGTCGCCAAAGTGTGGATCTGATCGTCAAGACGCTCCTTGTCAGCAAGATTGACACGCAGTGTGATTGTTACAGCTTCCAAGGTTAGCTTGGTGGATCTAAGCTTCTCACCAGTGATGGTGAGAAGCTTCTGCATCTCTTTAATTTTCATGGCATGTCTCTGAACACAGCCCTGGAGATTCCCGACCTGCTCGACAGAGGCCTCCCAGTGCGTGTCATAATTGTTTTGAATGGTTAAAAGGCGTTCTTCCAAAGAGGAAATCGTGGCTGCTTGCGAGAGAAGTGTTTCCTGCGCGTTCAGCAGTTGTGGCAAGGCGGTGTCCAGTTTGGAAAGGGCGGTGCTAGAAATTTCTCTCTCAGCCTCCAGGTCACGGTGTAGTGCCTCTATTTCACTCTTCTGGCGTTCTATTTCTTCAAGCAGGGTCTTTGTCTGTTCTGTGCTCTTCTATCAAAGTTTGTTAATAACCACATATGAATCAAATGGCACATCACACACCGTCATCATGTCTTCTGCTATTTGACGAGCCTCATTTGCTGCCGTTTCAGCTGATGTTGCCGAGGCTATCTGGGATATCACAGAGACATGTGAGAAGCAGTAACAGATAATACAAAATGGCAGACCTTGGCTTTCAACTGTCTGACTTCATATGTATCCGTCATGACCAACGTCTTGCGGCTCTGAGACTGAGAAGAAATCAATCAATGGCCAGGTCGTGAACAAGAAACGTACCGGTCCACCATTGGTTTCTTCATCCCTTCCACGTTTATTCTGAATGAAGTACATCCATTTGTTCACGTTGGCAATAATAAAATCAAAACGTACCGAGGCTGGTGCAAGGGACTCCTTGCAGCGTTCGGGACGAGAACGGCCAGAGGTATGGAGATCAGTTGCTGGCATGTTATCATTTTGCACCGTGACTGGTGGAATTTCTGAATTCTGAACAGTTCCTGCCACCTTCTGACCCGTTCCTGTGTCATTTTTTGATACAGATCTCAGAGAGATGGGAATATACTTGGGTGAAACGGACCGCCGAACGTGTACTGGCAAGTGGCTTGGTGCGGGCCTGTTCAGATGTTCCAGACCTGGTTCGTCCCAGCTTTGGCGCAGTTGACTGCATGAAGATCAGAATTGGATTGAGTGTAACATGACAGACCACCTACACCAGACGACTTCATTGCAATATCTTCGTCTGCTGAACCTGTGAGCCTGGACCTGGTTCGTCCAAGCTTTGGCGCAGTTGACTGCATGAAGATCAGAATTTGATTGAGTGTAACATCACAGATCCCCTACATCAGATGACTTCATTGCAATATTTCCGTCTGCTGAAACTGGGACCCTTCTAGACGTGGTGCGTTGTAATTTCTTGGTGGGCTGTATGACAAGTTATGAGATGACTATCGAAGCACAAAGTGTAGAAATACCTTTGGAGTGGACTCCTGCATCTCGACATCAGGGTCCTTCTGAGATGGCATGCTTTCAGAGCGATCAAATTCTGGGCCAGTGAGCGCAGGAAAAAAGACAACGAGGGAGGTGGTGAGATGTGAGCCAGTGGAAGAGACCTTTTAAACCGCCAGAAAAACACCTCCGGCAAGCGACAACTCAGGGGCAGCTCGATAACATGTAATGGGATCTCTTTGAGAACAATGTCAACGTAACTTGAAAACGTCATTGAACGTTATTTGTTCTTTTGAGCAGCATTTCTCTTCCAAGCAAACTTTGACGGAAGCGTGCCTTTGACGATGAGAGTGCCTGTGACGATGACAGCGGATGACAGTGCCTTTGACGATGACAGTGCCTTTGACGAAGACAGTTTCTTTGAAGA
The DNA here is from genome assembly GCA_013368375.1 of Tricholomella constricta. Taxonomy (NCBI): domain Eukaryota; kingdom Fungi; phylum Basidiomycota; class Agaricomycetes; order Agaricales; family Lyophyllaceae; genus Tricholomella; species Tricholomella constricta. The sequence goes on from JAACJP010000020.1 coordinate 29,151, forward strand.
CGCTACTGCCTTTGACAACGAGAGTGACCACCAGAGTGCCAAGTTTGAAGTTGAAAGAATGTTGTGATCCTTTGACCTCGAGTAGTCAACTGAGTAAGCAGGGGAATGATTAGAGTTCACAGAGGCGCGGAGATGTATTCATTGCGCTAGAGCAACCGTCTAATGTCTAAGTGGGTGGCTTCCTGGAGGAGGGAGGAAGGGTGGAAAAAAAAGTTCATCAACCATCCTTTCGGGCGTCCAATCAATTACGTAAGCGGTTGTGTATGGGAAGGAAACGGGAGCTTTCATGGGACCCCTCGATGTCATGAAAGGTTTGTGATCAGGCGTGTTTGACGATGAGTGCGCCTTTGACAATGAGTGCGCCCTTAACGATGAGTCTGCCTTCAACCATGTAAGGTGATTGATTATGACCCTGAAACGAAGCCATCGAACTCTTTGAATGGTCAAGAACAAAGTCCCTTGATAGATGTACCTGGCCTTTCAAAAAGTTTATCAACCATCCTTTCGGACGTCCAATCGATTACGTAAGCGGTTGTGTACCTGGCCTTTCTTTTGGGCGTCCAATCAATTACGTAAGCGGTTGTGTATGGGGATGTCATGAAAGGTTTGTGATCAGGCGCATTTGACGATGAGTATGCCTTTGACGATGAGTGCGCCTCTGCCGATGAGTGCGCCCTTAATGATGAGTGCGCCTTCAACCATGTAAGGTGATTGATTATGACCCTGAAACGAAGCCATCGAACTCTTTGAATGGTCAAGAACAAAGTCCCTTGATAGATGTACCTGGCCTTTCAGATGTAAGGGACTTATAATGAGCAAGAAAGTGCTTCCAAACGCTCATTTCTGTCCACAATGGTTACCTCGATGCCCTCGTTCCAGCCCACAACCCGGGTAGGTCTATCCGATTATTTATTTGATCCCTTCAGCTCTAACTACACGATATCCAGGACCGTAATGTTCTTCTTCAGGGGCTTCTGTACAGGACAGCGTCGGTGCGGCCGGTATTGGGCAAGATACACACACGAGTTGGGCCAGGGGGAAGACGTCCCCATCTGGAACACGTACTGGGTGAACATCGCAGCCACCCCTGGATCCATGATGCAATCGTCACCATCATCTCCAACGGCAGGGAGACAAGATGGCATATTTTTTTCAAAAATCATTCCAGACTCCGACCAAACAACACTATCGACATTCAGTTTCAACGACATTGGCTGGGAGATGTGCTGGTGATGAAAAAGGGGGTGAGGGATGACTTCGTCAATACGAGAAGGGCAGATTCCTTTTTGGCTGACGTTGCATTAGGGTGGTAAGTCTACTGTGATTTTACTTACAGAATGCCCATTGACCGATTTGATAGCTTCTTGACACGAGTCAGGCAACGCCGATGGGTCTATGTGCCCGTCTCCTTACGTTTGGAGCTTTGACTATGTACGTATTTATTGAATGCTTCCCCTTTATCTAATCTCACAAACGACTCCCTTTGATACCTCATCAGTTATATACCTGCGCGCGCGGTCACTGAGACGTATCGTTGTCTCACACTGCGCTCGCAGGTAAGCCTCCCTTCTTCCTATCTCACTTCGTCGTCTCACACTGCGCTCGCAGTTTACGTTAGATTCTTTCGTCGCGATCCGTTTTATATCCCCACCCACCATCCCTACTACATCGTCATTACACTCCTATCACATCCACGTACTACTACTCCTTCCTTACAAGTCCCTCGTAGTTAGCTTGAGTTCAGCCCCTTCGGGGCGTCGGATTGGAGAACTAAAACATATTTATTTGAACACTGCTAGCTATATACCAGTATCAGGAAAGATCTAATTTCGACGAGATTTCTTAGCCGGCGGAGCATCTACAGGAACAGCAATGAGCGGAGGGGAGAGAAGTGGATCCAAGTAATTGTCTATACCTTGAGCTAATTCATGTGCCCGAGTGGGTTTCTTGCTGGGACCGGGCAGGGAAGATGCAGGAGACAAATGATCGTCCTCAAAGGGTGATGACAGGACCATGTGGATGTATCGTTGGTCTTGATATGTGAGGCCGTCCATTTCAAGGTTTACTAGACTCAAATTAGCAAGAGTAGCCTAGAATGGGACTTGCTTCACAAACCTGGGGTGGGTCTCTTCCTGCGCTCCACTGTGTACCAGTGGCCTGTCCAAGCGAATGTTTCAGAAGGTCTGTTGAACCCCTTGAACATTTCAAATGCTGGACCACCAAAGAATGCCTGGAAGAGAGCACGCTCAAGGTTGTCAGGTGTACACTGATCAGCCTCCCCTCTGATACCTATGTTCCAGACAGCTCTTTTGTACCTAAGGAGGGCATGTCCCTGGGATACAAGGTGAGCATGGCCGAGGTTAACCACAGCATCGTCCAAGACAGCCCCTTGTTGATCTCTGAAGTCGTGGTTGTCGAGCACCCATCGAGCAAGTTGCCTGGCTTTTTGTCTGTTCCTGATTGTTCGCCCACTGTTCATCGATTGGTGGGAATAAGGCTTGTACTGAGAGGGTGACAAGACGTTGTGTAACTCGAAGTAATTGGCGAGATTGAGAACGTCGAGGACACCAGAAAAGCTTGAGAGGTCAGGAACATGTGCCATCTCCAGACCTGTTGGGGGTATATGAGACTGAACGAAGGGCAAAAAACCATAAAACTGGCAGTACACACCGTCAAATTCTTTTTCAACAAAAAAGCTATACCACAATGCCAAAATCCGAGTGAGAAGCAGGTGGGAAGCTTGGAAATGGTCAGCATTTGATATCCAATGGTTGGCAATGAAGGCGTGGAAGATTCCGTAGATCGAATCGCTGATAGTTGTGCTGGCATAGGCATGACCGCCTCTGCAGATGGCGTTCTCTGCAGTCACAACCAGGTGGATAGTATTTGGCCGCAAAATGCTATCAATGTGGTTCAAACTACTGGACTAGAATGACGGTTGAAAACTTACAGTTTGACCCCAGGAACCAATACGATCAACTCGAGACACCACCGCTCTGGATCCAAGATTTCTTGATGGAACGATGGCCCAAGAATGTCGATCCGAGCCATCAGGTGGCCAGGGCCAGGATTGGAAATGTCCATGTCACTCGATTCTGGACCTTTTGGAGTAGCGATGACCCAGAGTTTGACGCCGGCTATGATCTCGAGGAAGCTCAAAAAGCCCCCAGTATCGATGTGTGGTTCATGATATGCCCCGGATGTGGCAGCGAGACCCCACCTGATTGCTGTGGTGGGAAGTTGTTCGCTCCCAGGACATAGATCCCCTTCAATCATCTCTCTCCAGGCCACACCATCTGTGGAGAATTTCTGGACGCCGAATGGATCGCTGGAGATGAGAATGTCGAGACAGTTGAGCGTCTTGGGATGGGGTTCTTTCAGGGAATCTAAGAGATCCTTCAAACAACCAACCCTAGCTCGAGTAGTATTTCCTCCATCAGAAGCTGTCGGGGCAGATAAATCTGCCCCCAGATTTCAGAGAAATGTAATAAAGATGGATCTCAGGCAAACTTACCATACACAGTACACTTCCTCCGTAACGAACCAAGCTCACCCAAAGCCACCACATCAAACTGCTTGTTCTGGTGTAGGCAGTCATATATGAGGATGTGTTTGTTCCCAAGCAAGTCGAGGACCTCTCGGTCAGACATGGCCATGTATTGCCCTTCAGAAATGGGGGCGACAGAACTCTGAGCTGGTCGGGAAAGATACAAGGGAAGGCCATCTTGGTATTGGGCTCTAACAGCTGCATCCACTGCTTGCCACATTTTTAGGTCTTTCTCAAACTTCCGATGAAGTGAGAAATGTGATCAGAAACATGGGACAAAAACTCACGTGGAAGGCAGGAGTGTACTCGTATGGATAGGGCGTAGAGCTCATCACCTGGTATTTGAGGGTAGTGGGAGAGGACAACTTCTACAATGGAAAAAAATGTGAGATGGACATGAGATATGGACGTCCAAAACATACCTGGCGCCCACCAGCTACATCCAAGTCTTTGATATCCCAAGATCGTTTCTTCGGAGCAGTGTCAGTCCTTGAATCATTGCTGGTCTCAAATTACACTCACAGAGAGCACCGCAAGGTCGACCACCTGAGTTTCCCGGAAAACAGTGAAAGCTTCATCGATAGGTTGGGGAAGCTGGGGGTAAGTATGGGGGGGTGCTCCGCTCTTCGTGGTGGTGGGTCTCTGCTTCTTGGGGGCACCTCGCTTGCTGAGAGATGTGATGGTCAGCTTCGGCTGCTTGTCCTTCCCCTGTAGCCTCTCCGACAGTCTGCGCTTATCTTTATCCCCCTCCCTCTCGTCCCCCCGCTCCGACTTATCCCCCTCCCTCTCGTCCCCCCGCTCCGACTTATCCCCCTCCCTCTCGTCCCCCCGCTCCGACTTATCCCCCTCCCTCTCGTCCCCCCGCTCCGACTTATCCCCCTCCCTCTCATCCCCGGGCTCCGACTTATCCCCGGGCTCCGACTTGTCCCCGGGCTCCGACTCATCCCCATCCCCGAGATCCGACTGGTCCCCACCCTTCGCCATGTCCTGGTCTTCGCCCCCTGGACCTTTATCCCCCTGATCATCCTCCCCGTCTTCCCCGCTCTCCATCCCGTCCCTCGATTGGGTCTGCTTCTTGCCCTCTCGACCTTTATCCTCTTCATCATTGTCGCTCTCCTCCTCGCCCCCCTCCTCCCTCTGTGACCTGTCTTTATGGGGAATCAGATCCTGATTCGTTTTCTCGCTGGAAGAGGGGAAAGGGTCGAGGTGAGGAGTAGACAAACGAAGGACGGGACCAGGACCTGGAGCTTGGACAGCTGGAGCTTGCTGCGCAGAGACAGTGCCGTATAAGGGAGTAAGCCAGTGTAGGTCGCTGGACGAAGATGCCAAAGTCTGCAGTATTTGGAGTGTGTCATGCAGGGACTGATTGGGATCAGAGCCTTTCGCAATCTTGAAAACCAACGACCACATCTCTCGCTCAGCCTGTATCACCAACTGCGGTCGCTTAAGGGAGCCGATTGCTTGCCAGTGCTGCCGGAAAACGTTAGTACTGTGTAGGACGGAAGACGTGTACTGAAAACCTACGTGTAGGAGATGTTTGCGACCCACTGAGTCAGATAAGTTCTTAGTGAACAAAAGGCACAGAGGGGAGACTGCCAGGGCAGTCTGAAGTGGAGCCCGAAGCTTCTGGAGGGAAATTTTTGACGAGACAGGGAAAGGTTCCACATTGTCAGGATCCCTGTAGCTGTGATATCAACACTGCGAAATAAACAGAAGATAGAACAACGGAACCTCTGACGGAGTTCAGCTTCAAGGTCGGATAACTTGCTCGGAAAGTCAGTATTTCCCTATGGGACGGGTGAGTGGTTGACTGAGGGTGAAATGAACAACAGACCTCAATGAGCCAATTCAAAAACAATGCAGTGGTCTCGAGATTGTAAAGTACGCGGTTGAGGTCTGCCTGGCCCTGCCTCTTCCAGATAGAGATGTATAGAGCTGAGAACGACCGTCCAGTGGTTGTGCTCGGGGCTGAGCTGTCTGCTGTGGGGGCTGAATTCTCCATGACGGTGCTGAGAGCTTCGCCGAGGTCGCAGCAAGTCTCCTGGATGAAAGACCTTATTTCACCGAGAGAGGTGAGGGGCTATTACGCTGTCAGCATGAAATGAGTGAACTACAACAATACTGACCAATCTTTTGTTGGTAGGAGGTTGAAGACTTGCAGGCCACACAGGGATCTGCGATGATTCTCCCAGCCTCCACAAACCTACATCTAATAGCCGATAATACATCAGGGCCGGAAAAGCTGCCTCCTTGACAGAGTCTGATTCATCGCCGCTGAGCCACTTCGCAAGTGCGCGTTGATCTACACGAGCGGTTGACGACAGTTCAGCCTTATAGATGGCTTGGGCAAAGGGCTGAGATGAGAACGCTGTGAACTGTCTTTCCCATCTTCTAGCCGTCAGAACTTACGTGGAGTTCATGCCCAGCTGGAAATGATCTGAGAAGATCAGTTTCCGCGAAGTTGGGAGTTAGCCATGGAAGGCCGGAGAACGTGGTCGAATGGAGGTCACGAACAGACCGAGATGTATTCATTGCGATCCAGTAGTATCGTCTAAGTAGGTGGCTACCTGGGGAAAGACAAAAAAATCCAACCGATTATGTAAGACGTCTATATTATGTAAGCCTATAGAGGCGTCTGAGGCAAGTCGGGAATAGGCGTGGGTACGTGAACAGAACATCACGTGGTCGCCCGATAAATCGGTTGAACACGTGATAAAGAAAAGTCACCTTGTCGTGAGGATCGCACGATACAGGCGAACAAGTCAACACCGCTTCTGAATCTTTACTCAGATCTCAAAGTCGTCGATTTAATCCATGGGGAAACGGAAACAAAAGAGCTCTAGATCTGCTCCTCCCAAACAGCCAAGGAGTAGTGGTGACCTTCCGTTCCAACTCTTTAGGTGAGTACATCGTTGATCTTCCAAGACCCTCATCCAACAATCGTCCAGCACCCGAGACGAGGAGCAAGAATTCAAGTCCTTTCGCCTCGCACACCAGGATCGAGCTGAATCTGCGTCGAGCTCTGGGCTCAACACACACACTACCGACCACGAGGAGCCACCACCGGCGGATCGAGCTGAATCTGCGTCGAGCTCTGGGCTCAACGCACACACTACCGACCACGAGGAGCCACCGCCGGCGGCGAGTGATGATGAACCTGTTGCTGCAGACAATCTCGGAGAACATGGGAGTCCTGGGATGAAATGGCGGGTGGTGTCCTACCCGGAAACCTCCCATAGTGCCGTTTGGACGTCCAGATTGGAGGAACGTTTGACCAGGGTACGTGACTTTATTACGAATGTTCATGCGCCGGGCTTCATAACCATCCCAGGCCGTTGATCGTGCATGTAGCATCGCTCCGTTACACAACCTCCCTCGCAAAGCGATCGAACGTCTTCGAAGTGGCACCTGGCTTTGCGACGACCTCGTCGACCACTTCATCCAGAATCCGATAATCCCGTACGACAAGCGTCGAACTCTTTGTCTCTCCCCCTTCTTTTCCAGTACGTTCATCCTGAAGTTTCCCTATTGCAGCTGGGATGGCATTTGGTCTTGGAACAAAGGGCAGGTAAGTCATGACACGGTCGGCTTCCACGCACCCTTCTGAAGTGCTGCATCAGATTTCTGCTTGCATCGATACAGCAAAGAGAATTCTCATCCCGACCAACCTGAGCTCCCACTGGGTTCTCCTCTCGATCGATCTCTCCACGCGACGCTTGCGAATATTGGACTCTTTGAAGTCCCGTCACAGGTCAAGCGATAAGAACATTCAGGAGGAGAAAATGAGGTTGATCGGGGTATGTTTTCCGTTCATGCGTTCATGCAGTGTGCTTATGTACTCATTCTAGGCAATGACAATGTTCGTGGTGAAACTGGGTGAGAAATTGGGTGGACCTTTTCTGGGGGCAAGGGCGTGGAAATTCGAAGAGAACGAAACGGTAGGTCCCATGTTGACTCCTAGAACACACCAATGGACTCTGTCAGGTCCCCTTCCAGGGCAACATGCATGATTGCGGTGTATATACCATATTTTACGCCCGACATCTGCAAACTGGGGACACGGTCAACCACAAAAAGATCATAGACGCGTTCAGAATCCCTTCACACTGCCCCAACGTCGATTTTCTTCGCATGCAGCTCGCCTGGGAACTGTTGAAGGGTCAAGACTAGATTTGCGATGATACATCCTACCATACCCCACTCACATACTCATATCCCCGTATTTCTTGACATGTATATATCCATATAATTGACATAATGCATAGTGCCCAGTAGTTGTTCCTCCACCCGACTTATGTAAGCACTTGGACGTCCAACTCCCTTACCTGAGTTGCTGATGTAACGTAGTCGGGAATTAAAATCTCATCTCAAGTAAGTATGCGCCTGGGAACTGTTGAAGGGTCAAGACTAGATTTGCGATGATACATCCTACCATACCCCACTCACATACTCATATCCCCGTATTTCTTGACATGTATCTATTATAACAAAAACGCTCGGTTCCACTCCTGCACCATTCCCAACGCCACATCCAACTGCCCCTGGATCCGAAAACCAAACACCAGCATCGCAGGTATGTTCCCTTCCACTATTTACATGCCAGAGGGATTTACTGTCCGTGTTGCAGCCCAATGCCCGGTCCTTGGCGCAACGCAGACGTCGAGAGCGGGAACGCCAAGAGCGAGAGCAGAGATCAACGACTACCCAGGTGAGTTTTCTTTGCAATCTACATTTTCGATAATTTGACGCTGCATCTTTCAGGGTCCCTCGAACTACCAATCCTTGGAGCAACAACGACAGCCTCAACCTCGCAAACAAGATAGTTGGACGCGACATCCACCTACTCCCCAGTCCACCCCTCAACCCCCAGCTTTGAGCAACAGTACTTTGGCTCAACAACGGCGGCGGGAACGCGAGCGTCAAGTTCGCCAGCACAGCCATGCGCCCTACCCAACCCCTCCTTCGACGACACAACATCAGCCGACCATCCCTGATTCACCGGAAGAAGATGACAATGCATCACACCACAACAATCGATCCGAAGCCCAACGAAGGCATCGTCAGCGAGAGCGGGAGAATGGTTTGATTGGCCACGGTACGTACTGGCTTTTTTCTGTTGTGAAAGATAGCTTTGAGCTCACAGTGTGCTTTGTAGGCTCGAGGTCACGACGGAATGTTGCAGGAGCAGTGTCGCAGGCCCGAGACATCATTCTTGAGGACGGTACGCATGTCTGGAGTTCCTACGTCTGAATGCTACTCATATATACTTTGAATAGCCCTCTTCAAGGCTGCACGACGACCATACCGCGATCCCCCCATGCGCCATGACCTCAGGAGAATGAACATTGAATGTCGACACTGCCGCGCTCTGCACTGGATTGACGAAAGACTTGCACAATCCTCAGTCACCTCCCCCCGCTTTTCAACCTGCTGTGATCAAGGACAAGTGCAGATCCCACTTCTCGAAGACCCTCCAGAGCCCCTCCGTAACCTCCTGTTATCCGATAGTGAAGAAGCATCTGTATTCCGTAAACATCTCTCCAGAAGATGAAGTAGAATGTAGAGCACTCAATGTCGTATACCCAGAAGTACTGATAGATTAGATATGTACTCATATCAGATGTGTGACTGAGAATCTGTATACTATCAAAACACGATGGTGGCAAGTGTGTAAATAGGGACTAATCACTGTGGAACCCACAAAATTCCGGGCGAAGACCAGAGATGCAGGGAATCATGAGACATCGAGGCGGCGTCACGCGGTCACATGAGCACCACTCACTGAAGCGCGACTATCAGCGCGTAGAAAGTTCGGGAATCGTCGCAACCCTCTGTGCTCAACGAGATGACACCAACGACAAAAGAGAATGGGGAGCGAATCTTCGAGAAGCTTCCTGAACATCATCCGTCAGGAAAGAGGTCCACACCTAAATACAACGCACTCGCTCCTCCTGCACAATTCACCAATAACAATATCTAACTCAGCCTCCCATCTTCTACCCTCTCCCATGACAAATCTCAATAAGGGCCGTGTTACGCTCTCTACCCCCATCGTTCTTGAGAACGGGCGCACACTGAACAGCAAGAGTGTCTACAACCACCTGTTTGACGGGCATCTATATATTCCCGTTCCGGGCTCTGAAGACGCTCTGGGAGCCTTCCGGTACTTCAGTTCGGGTGAGCCTCTGGAAAAGCCGTATGCGTACTTTGTAACAGTGCAGGTATGTGTTATCCAACCATTCGAGTCACTCATGAACTGAACTTTCATTTAAAGGTCGCCTTTTCGCAGGCCCGCTGGAGTTTCCTCAAGGACCCGAAGAAACGAGCCTCCTTCATCAGGCAGGGAGGATATGTCTCTGTGGAAGGTGTACTCGAGGGGTTAGAGGTCGTGTGCGATGATCGGCACGGTAAAAGTGTTGTCTTGAACGTGCGAATGGAGGATGTTACGCTTCTGGGACGTGCTCCCTTGCCCTCCATGGATACCATTGAGATTTCAGGTGAGGATCTTTAAGTGTTCTTCAACAGAGTTGATATTCATATGTCTCATAGATGACTCTCCTTTGAGATCGCGGGGAAAAAGTTCTCCATTGCCTTCAACCCCCCTCAAGTTCAGCTTTTCCGGGTTCTCAGCAACCAGCCGTCCCTTGGTAAACGTCGCCGCACTGAAGAACGCACTGACGAGAGTCCCGAGCCCAGTTCCTCGCAAACCGCTTGACTTGCCATTCAAAATTGCAATTCAATATTCAGTCTTCGTAGTACCTTTATCCCTTTGTATTTTAGTTGTTCTCATCGAGTAGTACCAATATCCATTTGTGTTCCCGTTCGTTGAGATGAGATCTTGATTCCCGTGCAAAGCACGGGTAATCAGCTAGTATATCCATATAATTGACATAATGCATAGTGCCCAATAGTTGTTCCTCCACCCGACTTATGTAAGCACTTGGACGTCCAACTCCCTTGAGTTGCTGATGTAACGTAGTCGGGAATTAAAATCTCATCTCAACTCCCCAAAGTATGATCTCATCCTCGTCTTTGGACCTCTACCCAGTTCACGACACTGGCTACTCCTAAAGGACAACTCACACCAGTGGACTCCCCCCCCTGACCGGAGCTTTGGCCATTTTACGTCGTGATGCCTGACACCCGTACTTCAATACAAGTTTCAACATGCCGCGCACAGGCCAGCATTGTGTATAGTCTCCTAACTCAGGCCATCGCTCCTCCATCTGAAATGTTGAGTCTAGTAAGTGGAGAGCCTATCAGCAATGATCATGTAATGACTGACCTGGTCACATATCATGTCAACAGCAGCTGCACTCTGCCGGCTATAAGTCGTCTCCATACTCAGAGTCTTACGCGCCTCCTCTCTCACTGCTTCCTGTAATTTTTTTGTGCTTGGTCAGTTTGCCTTCCAATCATTCAACTGAGAGACCTTACATTTAATTCCTTGATAGCATCGCTAGACCATCCATAGGACAACAGTTCATCATCAACACAGTAACCACCTGATTTGGGCCTCCCAGGCTCGCCTGCTGGCTTATGTATCTTCTTTCCCTTCCAAAGACGACGTCCAGGTGTCCGTGTGCCTTGTTCAGTCGATGGTCCAGCGTGACGCCCAGAGTCGCCAGTGTGAGCGTCTTGCTCGTGTGGTGTGATCTCTCTTTGACGACGTTGAGGAATGTGTTGCGTAGTCAGTGGGGAACCGTGACGTCGACGAATGTGGATTTGGTCTGGGGATGGTGTGACAGATTCTGTCTCGCTGTACGCTCCTCTGGGTTGCGATGAGACAGACTCTTCATCGCTCCTGTCTTCTCTTGGTGAGGCGACTGGGCTATGTCTGGGGATATGCTCAGGTGGCGGTGAGCTGTCTTCCCTAGGTAAAGCGGCTGGTCGACGTCTAGGGATATGTTCCGGCGACGGCGACCTGTGTTGTCCGGCTGGTCGACGTCTGGGGATATGTTCCGGCGGCGGCGAACTCTGGGGTGAATAGCGTACCGGGATTTGCTCAGGCGGTGGTGAGATAGACCCTCGGTCGCTGACGTCTCCCCCTCCAACGCGTCTAAAGTCCGTAGCAGTGTACTCGACTCTGGGGGTAATGATGGGGAGGGCAGGTTGACTGCTGGGATGAAAGTTGATGCGGGCCGTTATGAGAGGGAGGTAAGAGACGTGATTGCAGGGTGGCATTGTTAACTGTGTCGATCATCGCGCCTTCAGCGACATATTATATAGTCCCTGATTGTGGACTTGCGCTCTCATAGATGTCGCTCAAATTCCCTTTCTTCTCTCAGAGTCTTCTTTGACACAAAGACCCTTTTTTCTGTGCATTCAAGAGTCCTTTCTGCAGGTCTTTGTGTATAAGCTGTCGCTTTTATCGCCATGGCACCTTTCATGGCAGCTTTCTGAGTGCTCAACAGCAGGTCTTTGTGTATAAGCTGTCGCTTTTATCGCCATGGCACCTTTCATGGCAGCTTTCTGAGTGCTCAACAGTCCTTTCAACTTTTCAGACGTCATTTGATTGGTTTTCTGGCTTTGACATCACGTCAGGGGGCCTTTGTTCAAGCTGTGCTCCAGATCAATTCTTTGTTCTTTCCCTTGTCGTGAGAAGAGTCGGGCGGGGCTATTCATAAAAGCATGGCCATTTGGCAACGTTCTATCAACAACATCGATGGCAGCCTCAGTACGTCCTCAACAGGTAGCCAACGGGAAAATGCTGATGTTCAGTCCTCTAGTATCGACAAGTCAGCCATTTAAATGGTGGCACTGGTGCAGTTAACGCTCTTTTGTTTCTGCGGGAAGGGTCAATCTTAGTCTCTGGAGGTACGTGTTCCAACTCAACTCTGTTCTCACAACTCACTTACGATCCATCAGGGGACGATGGTTGTCTACGTGTCTGGTCTCTTGGCGACCCCCCCAGATGCGAGCAAACCATACATCAACAGGAATGGGGCCAGATTACCGACATCAAATGCATGCAAAATGAGCCTGATGGAACCATCTCAATCGCAGTCGGAACAGGAAGAGGGTTGGTTTATACTGTTTCGCTAGTTAGGGACGTTGTTATTCCTGTGCGTAAATCAATTTGCCTTGCCTCTTTATTATTGCTTCTGATCCTCCTGAACAGTGGTTTGCCCATTTCGACGCCCAGACCTTCTGCGCATTCACCTACGATGTACCGATAGAAAGCTTGGCCTATGACAGGTTGAACCAGAGGGTCGCTGTAGGCAGTCAAGATCACCAGGTGCTCTTGGCCTCAGTGAGAGGCAGTAAGTTTCTGTTATTCCGGATCGCATACAAACTCACTGACGCTTTCAAGTCACTCTGTACCACATGTACAAGATTAGTGTGGGCACAATTCCCCGGAGCCTTCACTTTGTCGGAAATACCAATGCGCGATTTGTGGTCTTTGGTTTGAATGACGGTGTCATGTATGTGATATCTAACATTTGTGGATCCAACTCCTCTTACCATGTCCGCAGGAAATGTTTTTATTCTCAGACTGGAGGATCATACAAGCCCCACACAACAGCTCTGGGCGTTGGTGGAATGTGCGTTTTCTGTCTCTCTACACTGATACGATCTGACCAGGTTTCCAGTGGGAATGCATGCCTCTCCCCCGACAGACGCCGTCTTATCGTCAACAACCTCAACACAGGTGCTTTCGACCTTTATAAATTCCCTTCCCGGAGTCCCTACGCTTCTTCTACCGTCACTTCCGTGCGCCGTTGGGCCACTCAATGCACATTTGCTGAAACCGCCGCATATAGTGTGGGGGGCAGTGATAACGGCAGAGTCGTTGTTTTCGACGTGACTTCTGGCAAAACCGTGGACACCTTGATTGCCCAAGTGGACTCCACCAATATCAGTACGTTTTTTGAGCCCAACTATGTGGTATCAGGCTGACCTCAATATACCCCCCCAAGCGGACAAAATACAGACCGTCGCATCAGTTTCCATTCCGGGCGGTGCGCATATCATTGTTGGGGGCACTACTGCTCAATCTTCGCGTATATTCATATGGCGCAAGGATGTGAGTAACACACTCTTCTCCCGTACAACTCTCTGATTGCTTTGAAAGCCGCCAGTTATTATCCCACCCACTCAATTTCAGGAAAGGAAAATCGCCCAGCCATCTTTGTACAGCAGACTGATGAACGTGCAAAACGCATTTACTCTGACGATCTTCCTGGTCATGGCCCTCTATATCCACTTTGTGACCACCTAGCTTTCCTCGCCCTTGCTTCTCACCGCCAAATATCATTGACAGTACAATCAGTCTCTAGAGCACTCTTCTGCTGTAATTTATGGGCTACTCATACACGTAGATTTAGTCTATCAGTAGTATTGTTTTTACCACCAATTCAAAGCTGATCTGCTGGGAAGTTAGACTGGTGCGCGACAGGTGCGCGACAGTTGTGTGAGAGCTGCGTTAGAGTGCCCGACAGCTCTTCGAGAGCAAGAATTGCGTAAGAGTGCGCAAAAATCTCTCGACAGCCGGGCGAGACTGCACAGCGGGACTGTGATGGTCTGCTTCGCGATGTGGGCGGCGCGGAGGGGGCGGGTCATGCCCAAGGAGGTGAGGGAAGCGACGTGGGAGTCGGGCCTGCTGAGACTGGGGATGGAGAGCGTGATGAGGGCGAGATCGGTCATCGAAATGACCTGTGTTAGAGGCAGCCTGTGGTGGCATAATGTGCAGTTTTGATCAGTGGAGCTTACTGGCTTCACCTCAAGGCTCGCAAACTTTTGCCCAGGAACATTGCCAGCTTTCTTGATAATGGTAAGCTGACGAGCCTTTACATACTCTGATGTACTTATATACGACAGTTGCTGCTATGTCTGTAGCGCCTACTCTTTCCACTCATTTTCGTGCCCAACCGATTCCTTGGATGATCACGTGCCCAACTGATTCCTCGGGTGATCACGTGTCCAACCGATTCCTCGGGTGATCACGTGTCCAACCGACTCGGATGACAACGTGACGTTCTGCGGGCGACCTCCCTTGCCTCGGACGCTTCTATGGTTCAACATCCCTCGGTGATCTTCGCCGTTACCTATGACGGCAGTATTCTCACCAGGTCTCTCGCGAACTTCTGCGTTCATTTTCATTTTCATTTTCCGGTTACTTTTTTTTTATCTTTCTATTTTTAGATTTTGCCTGCCCTAAACTATCAAAGCGTATATAATCAGCCACCACATTTGCTAACACCTTTTTCCTCCGTCCCATTACAATACCCGTTATAATCAGATACACAAGTACGGTTACGTCGCCGCTTCGAGCTATATCTGCTCACTAAACCCATTTAACACTCCTACTTTGCTTTAATACAATTTGACTACGCCCTAGCTTGGTAGTGCAGCTTTCCAGACAGACAAAAAAGAACAAAAATCTTTATACCAAGTATCATCCGCAAACTTCGCCTCAACGTGAGTCATATACTTATGATCTCGGTGTCGTCCAAGCGATCGGACGGGCACGCGAGTCATAATCACGTTACAATTTCAACCGCGCGCTATACTGATCTTATTCACAGTCTTTCCTTCGTGTCGCCTGTCGTTATCACTCCTCGTAATGTCTGCACCCTCCCGCGCTTCCCGTGTCGCTCTTTCTGAGGAGTTCGAATGCTTGCCGTGGATTTCGGACACCTTCGAAGGCTGCGCCCCTCTGAGTTCTGTATTTCCACCTGGGCACCTGCTCAAAGTAAGTGACTTACGTTGAGTGTGGCGTTTATGTCGTTTCCTTCCTTCGTCTTTCTTTTCTGTCTTATTACCTTTTTGTGTTGTTGCTTTATTAACGTGCCTTGAAGGACTACGCAGACCGCGTGTTGGAGAGCGAGATCGATTCCAAGTCTGCTGCGGAAGTCGCTCTTACCCGCTACCTGAAGGGCGAGCGGCTTGACAAGCGTTCCCTGAGGACGGTTTTTGCTCGCCTGATAAGTTATCGTGTCCTTGACGTCGCTGTGATGACGGATTCGATGCGTCATCTTCAGCGTGTTGGGAAGCCTGACATGTGCGTCCCCACAAATCGCCTTGTACGCATTTCCTGTGTAGTCTTTATCCTCTGTGTTTAAACCACCCTATTTAGCCTTTGAAGTTATTGGTGAATTGCAAGGCCTTTGTAGGAGAGCGCTGCAGCACCCTTCGTCGTGGCCTGCAGAGCACAGAGGTCAACAATTCTGATGATGTTTCTTCGTCTGGAACTCTTCGGAATTTGTACAACACCATTTGGAAGAGGGATCGGCATGTGCAGCTGCAATCTGTGCTGTTAAATGTGGAGGTGGCTGCATTCCAACTGGGATATCTGATGCAGGTATGTTGTTCTCTTTTTTTCTTTTCTGTTATTGCCTTGTTCTCGCTACGCGTTCGTTAATCCCAGTGTAGGGTCATCTGGACCTGCCTTCTAAGTTTTCAGAGCTCAAATTCGAAGAGTGAGAACACGATTCTATTTCATGCCCTTATCAGCTACCGTTAACTTATGCTGTATTCTCAAAGGGGCAGCGACAATCACTGGGTTGTTCCCAATAACTATACCATGCAAAACTTCAGGCTTCCTTTGCATGTTGCTCTGGCGGTGTCTCCTCTTTGTTTGTTGTTTTCTAAAAACTTGATGGATGGACCTAGTCGTGACAAGTTGTTCGATGTCAGGTATTTCCACGTGAACGTTGTGCAGTCACTGATTCTCCCTCTATTTAGTTGTGGAATACGATTGGCTTTGCTCATCGTCCATCTTCCATTGTGGCTGCTGAGAGAGCCCTTTGGTCTATGTTATTTAATGTTGCCCGAGGCGAATCTTCTGTTTCCTCTTTGCAGACGGCTCTCGATTTCCTGTCGGGGTTGGAAATCGAGTCTGGAGATTGGCTTTCAGTTGAAGATACTTCTATGCCTGCCGTCGGTGCGTCTGGTCTAGATGACGCAGATGCTTCTCTTCCTGTGCTAGCAGGACCTGTCTCCGGTGCGCTCGCCCCTGCAGATTCCTCTTCACAGACGTCTACGCATTCGCCTGCTCGTGCGCCTTCGCAGCCCCGTTCACCCTCGCAGCCTCGTACGCCTTCGCCCTCGCAGCCCCGTTCTCCCTCGCAGCCTCGCACGCCCTCGCAGCCTCGCACGCCCTCGCAGCCTCGCACGCCCTCGCAGCCTCGCACGCCCTCGCAGCCCCGCACGCCCCAGCCTCGTACGCCCCAGCCTCGTACGCCCTCGCAGCCCCTTTCTCCCTCACAGCCTCAGACGCCCCAGCCTCGCGGGCCCTCGCAGCCTCCGGCGCCGCCCTCGCAGCCCCGCACGCCCTCGCAGCCCCGCACGCCCCAGCAGCCCCGCACGCCCCAGCCTCGTACGCCCTCGCAGCCCCTCTCTCCCTCGCAGCCCCGCACGCCCCAGCAGCCCCGCACGCCCCAGCCTCGTACGCCCCAGCCTAGTACGCCCTCGCAGCCCCTTTCTCCCTCACAGCCTCAGACGCCCCAGCCTCGCGCGCCCTCGCAGCCTCCGGCGCCGCCCTCGCAGCCTCCGGCGCCGCCCTTGCAGCCCCGCACGCCCCAGCAGCCCCGCACGCCCCAGCAGCCTCGCGCGCCCTCGCAGCCCCGCACGCCCTCGCAGCCTCGTACGCCCTCGCGTCCGCATCCGCCTCTTGTGACTGACGACGTCGACATGGGCGATGACACAGTACAGGGGCCGTCGCGTCCTCGAAGGTCTAGCCGCATAAGTATCGTCGACGCGAAAAAAAATGGCCCAAAACCTAGTGCGAGGCCTTTGTTGCTTGTCAAGAGGAAGCGGCGCGGTCACCGCTCTCGCACAGGCAATGACATGGACCAAGACGAACCAACTGTGGAGTCTGAAGACGACGACGTCGCCATACTTGCGCCATCGCGCATTTCAGCGCACCACTTGGCTGTTACAGAGGTCATTGACCTTACGACGTTCACAGTACGTCACTCATATAGAATTTCCGATCTATTTGCCATGCTAAAAAAAAAATGTGTTCCCTGCCAGGACCAAGACTTTGATTCTGCACCACTTGGGCTGAAATCTACTCCGGTTTGTAACGTTCTCTTTTGTTCCCTCTTGGTTTGTCTCATTCGATGATACTCAGAAGGTGCAAGGCTCTCGCGAGTTTGCATATCACTATGTCGGTGGCTCCGAGCCGTATAAATATATTCCTTCGTTCCACGTAAGCCATCAATTCTTCCTTCTGGTTATGTTTATCTTTACAATTATCTTGTGTGTTCTTGTAGTCTCAGTCAGACGTCGATTGGTGGAATAGGATGCACGACATCGTCGTCTCAGGCTACGTGAAGGACCGTCCACCTCATTTGTTAGCCGATGAAGGTTCTTCAATCTTCGCCATCGAAAACGCAGGGATGGAGCTCCTCACTGAAGCTGAAGTACTGAAAACGTTGAGGCACCAGCATATCCTTGTCTACGATATGCCCTATAGACCGTCTCAATTCGATTCTTCGGCTTTGAAGCGTTTGGGTGCGTTGCGAAGCCCTCGTACCTTCTATGGTGCGTCTTACCTTTTGGTGTGGTTTTTTTATGTTCTGTTTCTTACTGATAATATATCTCTCAAAGATTTATCTGCTCTTTCCAATCGCAATGTCGGGAACAGGCAACGAGCACGTGTTGGAACCTCTCTTGACGTCCTCGAGTGTGTCAAGTCTGGCTACTCCCAGTCCATCAATGGATTGGATTACCCGCTGGCGCTCGATCCTTTCCCAGTGCAGCCGTTCTCTACGGATATGGAAGCATGGACGTACGCTCTAGATTTTGCCTTCTGTCGACGGACAGAGCAGGTGCCTGTGACAGAGATACGGTGGGGATTGGCTGCCACCGCTGGAGCATCCCACAGGTTTCATATCGACTCGTCTGGATTTGGGACCTTTGTGCAGGTTGATGTCGGCGTGAAGCTTTGGCTCATTGCGACTCTCAAAACACCGAAGCCCTACGAATCCATGGCCGACGTTGATGTCTTCCTGGACCTATTTGACTTAGACCTTACCCACAGCACGAAGTGGCAGGTAGAGCTCCTGGTCCTCAAACCTGGCATGAAGCTGTAAGTTTCTATTTTTCAATTTCCAGTAAAATAGTCCGTGTTTGACCTATAAATTCTTGCAGGATTATGAGGCCAAATACCTTACATGCCGTCGTTTCGCCGGAGAACGTCATCTGTCGAGGAGGGCATTTCTACGCCTCCTCCACATTGCTGGACACCGTGTATGGCTGCTATCATACATTCGTCATATGCCACCGTATCACGAATTCAGAACATTCTGCGGCTTCTGAGCAGCTGCTCACTCGCATCCTGTTCTTCTTACACAGCCGTTTTACGGGATCCGGTCTCGAGCACGAAGGTGAGTCATTTTTGTAGTGACTGTTGCCCTGATACCTGGGCCTGAAGATTTTCTTTTAGAAGTTGATGCTTCTCACCTCCCGAATCTCGAAACGTTTGACGGCGTATTGCAGGTATTGACTCTCGCCAGCTTTTTCGAGCTGTCAAATGCATTAGCTCCGTGGAGTTACGACAGTTCCTGTCATCGTCATTCCGAACGGGTGCGCGCGGTATCGAATCGTCGGAGAGCACGTCAGCTGGTGGAATGGATATTTTGCAACTTCATCTTCCATGACGAAGAAGACGCGGTTATCAACTCTAAAGTTATGATGAATGAGCTGTACTGCCGTCATTTGGCTAACCAGGCGAAGGCGCTTTTGGACTATAAGCACGCCGCGACTGCCGCCAATGTCAGCGGACTGCTTGCGGATTGCACCCCGTATCGGCTTCGGAGAGCGTTGGATCTGACCTTCCAAGAAGGTTGTGCTCAGCTTGCGTGGAAGGCGGTGTCAAATGTCAAGGTCGCGTCGTTTGCATGGTCGGGTCCCTCATACAAGGTGGAAAGGCGAGCTGAACGGGTCTCGGGTACGTTATTGTTTGATCATGTGGTTTTCCTTGTTTATCTAGGCCTTATTATCTCTTTATTGCAGTCAACGACACCATAGACGGATATTTGGTGGAAGACAACGCATACTTTAGTCGTATCAAGTCACAGGACGCATCCGCTAGCTCTTCGTCGCACATCGATACGATCTCTGCTGTACGCGCTTCGAAACAACGTGCAGACCTTGATTCTTCCGCAGCTGGTTTGGCCGCTGATGAAGAATCTAGTGGTAATGACGATGACATGTCGGGTAAGCTGTTCAAAGTTATCGTTCGACCATTTCGCTAATGTATTTCTACAGATGAAAGGCCCAGCAAGAAGTCCCGCAAATAGCTCATTTCATGCTTAGCGCGGCCAAATACCCAGTGCTGAGTCGATTGTTACATCTCGATTCAGATCGCCCTATATCCGCATGCTTCTGCAATTCTCCCGCCTGACAGCTGATGCGTCGACTTCCGCTTTGGGTATCCCGACGTTCTCCCTTTTCCAGGCAGACAGAACTCTAGAGATTTCACGCTGAATGTATGAGGTCTAAAAGTATTGTTTGCAACTCAAAATCAGAAAGGCATCATTGTGAATTTTAGAGTGGTGAGCCTAAGAGGGTAATGACATCGATTATGATATTCTGGTTTGTTCGGCAGTGGTCATTCTCGTCAAGCCTGTGAGTCCACGTTTGTTGTTTACTAGTTCAATTTCTCGCAAGGTGCATCTTTCGCCCTTGCAGCATACACACATTTACATAAAATCTAAATACACCAGTGCATCGTCGCCGTCGTGTACCGATTTTCTCTTGTGTTTCTGGCACTTTACGGAGCAGTACAAATTTCGTGAAAGTGTAAAGGCTCTTCTGAGTCCAAAAAATGGAATTGTTGAGGCCATCAAGTTAATAAGGATATGTCATTGAATTTAAACCGCTGCCGGTTGCTTTACTTATGCGCATGAGTGTACGTTGTATTGCGTTAACACTACAAGATGGTCCCGCCGCCCGTCGCGTTTGTCCCGCCTCGTGCCTGCTTCTATCCCGTTTTGGTGGCCTCGAAGCTCCGACCCATCGGCGATCTGAATCGAGATGTAACAATCGACTACAGACTCCCAAATACCACCTGTTCCCTGCTTTAATCTCTTATATGATGCATAGTTTTTTTTGCTCTTCTTGTCGTCACAACATTTTTTGCCTTGAGCATCTTCTGTATTGAACCTCCTCTGCGTCCGTATAATGGATTAGCATTGTGTATAATGTTAAGTAAAAAAATAAAGAGAATTCCGATGAACCCTGTCCACCTGCTTTGCACCTTAGGTCATCTGACTGATTACAACAGCATGGCACAGAGCTTCGGAGCAATAATCTGGTTTCACGACGATGGTCTTGCGTTCGCGTGGACGTCCGAGCAATCAGACGAACACGTGAACAAAATAGATGCGGGAAGCCGGTGTCAGGCTTGCGCTGAACTGATGGACCTTGTTCACAGCTTCGTCGACTTTCCTCTCGTTTAGCTTTTGATATCGTTCGTGACAATATTGACATTGACTTTTCGCTGAATATACGGTCTGAGGGCAAAGAATCAACAGCTTACAGCCTACAAGGAGTCATCTATCATGGAAACGACCATTTTGTTTGTCGTATGGTCTTTCCCGATGGTTGAGTGTGGCAACACGACGGAATGGCGCGAGAAGGCGTCCCCTTCCTTGAAGGTTCTTTTGACAGTCCTGACATGTCGTCTGCTGGAGTGCGTAGGGCCATCACTGCCGTATACACAAGATGCGCGTAAGACAATGGTCGTGTTGATGGTGACTATAGTTCAATTTTTACTGCTGCGCAAGCTACACTGCAGAGCTGACGTGCAAGGCGTAGCCAAATGATAGCGCCTCGAAATATAAGTTTGCATGTTGGCTCCAGCCGAAACATGTCAGCGACGTTAATTAGACTAGAACAATAGTGACAAACCCTTTGTCTTTGCTGTGGCACATTCTCTGCGTGCATGAGCCGATAGGAAGAGGTCGCTCGATTCAAATGACTACAATGATTCCAATCTACAGACTTGGACAGCATCAAGATGGGAAAAGTTGTTTAGACTTGTGGTGCCAGATTATAACGGGCGCGGAAGTTTAGGGCAGGCTCAAATTGCTTATTGAGCCTGCCCTAAACTTCCGCGCCCGTTATAATCTGGCACCACAAGTCTAAACAACTTTTCCCAACTTGTTCCCCACCACCACCATTAGTCTAGTTACATACATATAATAGTCGAAATATGGACAATGCTAATGAAACTTCCAATGTAAGGTAGCCAAAAATTCTCGTCAGCTATCTGCAAGGCCCACCTGACACCTGCGTCGTAGAGATCTTCTAAGCCAACCAAGCGGTCTCGAATGGAGGTACGAAGATGAACCTGTAACTCGTCAAGTAGAATCTTACACATTATTTGCTAGGCGCAAGATGCTCGTATGTTTTTGAGTTTAGAAGCGACGGTCGACGATGTCAGCGAGGATGACGACGATGGCGATGAAGATGGTTTGTGGATGTAATAATTGTGATATCTTCTCGAATTGACTGGGCCCAACTAGATGGTTTCATCCAGGATGATGATGAAGATGATGGCGACGAACCTATCCCCCTGGACCGGACACGTTCACACCATCTTCTTTTGCTTGAAAACACCCGTGCTCAGGAGGATGGATGGGATTCCTTGCTTGATCGCGCGCGTGCGCGAGGGCGCTCTAATGATGTGCATTATTCTCCTCCTCATGATTTGCCTTTTGTTGTTGGCAGCCCGCATCTGTGGAGGGTTGCCGTGAAAGTGAGTGACACCACCAATTCAACGCAATCGATACTGACATAAACCCAGCCTGGGTGTGAGGAGTCCGTGGCTTTCGTCTTGATGACAAAAATTATGTTTGGCGACGTGTCTCGCTGGCCGATTCAGTCTATCATTGGTCGAGCCTCTCGGCCTGGTTGGATTGTCGTGGAAGCGACCAAAGCCAGCAGTGTTCAGGAGTTGTGTCTAGGTGTTGCTAATGTTTTTTGCAAACAGGTACACGTCGTTGATCCAGAAGATGGGCCGTCTTGGCTCAAAGAAAGTGTTTCCTACTCGCCCTCCAGTCCATCTTGGCTTCGCTTAACCAAATACCCATATCGCGGCGATCTGGCTTTTGTCCAAGACTCCGGCACCTGGGGAACGGACGTCATAGTTGTCCCTCGCATCGATTTTCAGCGCCGGAAGTCTAACCCTGGAAAACGTAGACGTACCAGCAGTCTTCCTCGAATTGGAGGAACTACCCGTCCCCAGCAAGCCCTCTTCGATGTCGACAAAATAAAAGAGATTTGGGGACACGAGTCCGTCGAAACTCGAAACCAGGCTTTTCTTTTCAGGGGCAAACTCTTCCTCGATGGATATTTATGCTTACAGACGGATGACTTCCACCCTGACGCAGCTATCCCGTCGCTCGACGAAATAGCGCTCTTCAGACACTGGAAGTCTATTCCTAAGGAGTTCTTAGCACACACATTGGAAATCATGGCAGCGCGTCGCCTGTGTTCAGGTGATCCCGTCAGGGTAGTGACAGGACAAGCTCAAGGTGCCTCTGGTATAGTTGAAAGCATTATTGACGAGGAGGCTGTCGTCCGTTTATCGTCTGACAATATGCAGCTCACGTTGCCCGTCGACTCGCTGCGAAAGAAGGTCACAATCGGGGACGAAGTCATCATCGCAACCGGACCCCACGTGGGCGTTCATGGGTGGGTCATATCAAATGTTCGAGACACGCTTGTAGTCTACAGTCACCAAACTGCGCAGGAGGTAGGCTCTCTCGTATGTCATTCACAACCAGGGTATTGATGTCGAGCCAGCTGGTTGTTCCGTCTCACTCCGTCAATTTTTCAGAGTCGAGTTTCAAGCATCGTAGACCGAATCACGAGGTACAAATTTTCCGCCGGGATACCGATCCCAACATTGGACGACAAGTTCGGATCATCGGTCACGGTAGATGGAAGGACTACACAGGGATTATAAAGTCAGCCGAATCCGGTAACGTTTTTGTGGTTGAAATTCAGGCCACAATGCGGCGGGAGCGCTTCCAACAATCGAATCTGGTCTTACTGTACGTCTTGATCTTGTTTCACAAACCTGACCGGTCTCAGTTAGATCTTATGCAGGGATGATCCTGACCTGACTCCGTTGGGCTCCACGCAGACTAACTCCTCCACGAAACCTAAACCTTCCAGCTCATTTCTAGGGTCGGGTGCAAGGATGAACATTGGACCATCGGCCCTTCCTTTGACGCCGTCAACACCTCTTCCTCCCGCCTCCAGTGTGTCATTCAGCCCAGCTTGGAACCCCTCTTCTCGGACCCCGAACTCCCTTTCTGCGTTCCGTAAGTTTCTTCTGGATACATATCACTGAGTAACATTGAACAGTTTTGTGCCTGTCGTATGTATAGCCTACAACCCGTGGATGGAATCACCCTTTCTCGCAGGAAAACGAATCAAGGTTCAGTTCAAGGACACCAAAGCCGTCCTTCGTGACCCAGGCTGGAGCCATGGAGACTACGAAGGTAAATCCGGACTTTGGGTTGGAACCGAGGCATCTTTGGCCAAGATTGTGCTCGGAGTGCACTCGACACTTCTAGTTCCGGAGAGATACGTCCGACCCTTGGTGCCAAGTGTAAAAGGTCAAAACGTCATTGTCCTCGATGGTGATGCCTCAGGGGCAATGGAATATTGTGTTGTCAGTGTTGGGGCTACCGATTGCGTTGTACGCAATCGACACGGAAAGCCCGACCCAAAGGATAGAATACATTTGCCTACGAAAACCTTGGCTGTCATCGCCTAGTTGGCTGATCTGTTCTATTTTTTGTTACCCTGTAATTGAATGGTCTGAATATAGTACATAATCCTATTGTATTGGCAGTTTCATGGGACCCCTCGATGTCATGAAAGGTTTGTGATCAGGCGCGTTTGACGATGAGTATGCCTTTGACGATGAGTGCGCCTCTGCCGATGAGTGCGCCCTTAATGATGAGTGCGCCTTCAACCATGTAAGGTGATTGATTATGACCCTGAAACGAAGCCATCAAACTCTTTGAATGGTCAAGAACAAAGTCCCTTGATAGATGTACCTGGCCTTTCAGATGTAAGGGACTTATAATGAGCAAGAAAGTGCTTCCAAACGCTCATTTCTGTCCACAATGGTTACATCGATTCTTTGACTGAAAATATTCACCAGTGTCAACCGTCCTTTCGGGCGTCCAATCAATTACGTAAGCGGTTGATCAACGGCCACACCTTACCTAGTGACGACCTGATTCAACGTCATATTAGTCAGCTCAGTTTCTTTCAATACGCACGTCTGGTTTCTTTCACCCAGTCCTTTCAAAATTACCTTTCAGAGTCATCTTTGAAGGACGAAATGCTGTCCCTGCTCAGTCTTTGAATTTTCCTCTATTTAAGGTCGCTCCTGCTCCATTGTATCGACATCATCTTTCTTTGAATCATGCCCCCAGCTCACACAGTCAGACAGAAATCCAAGCGCTACACCATTTTCGAATCCTTTCGCCAAAGGCGGCTTGGTTGGACGCAAGATGAACTGCATATTATGACTGTCCAGGATGGCATTGAAGACTTGAATCGAAACATCGCGACACAGGCTGACCACGACAGTGACGCTCCCAACAATGCAAGTGTTTCGACTTTCACTCGTACCCTTTTGTTGACTTTTTTTACAGACCCATCTGGTAGAACTGCTTAAGTTAAAGGCTGCCAGTGAAGAGGCAGAAAAACAACACATCGCAGAAGTTGTTCAGCTGCGAGAATCGCTGGAAGAACTCCGAACTAAGTTCGACTGTGTACGTCATCCCACTTGAAAATCATAACGCTTTTTAAATATTTTGCAGGAGGCGGCCGCTCGGAGTTCGGAAAACAGGCTTACCCAAGGTGCGTGTCAGAATTCGTCTCACGAATCGAGGATGTCAATCGGTGCCCTACAGCTCATGAGGCACTTTCAGCTTCGATTCTTTCTTCGCTTCAGGCAAAGAAGACGTATCAATCAGTGAGCTCAATCGTTTCCATCCCATAAACTCATATCATTGCCTTTAGGAACTGGAAGGGAAGGATGCGCTCGTTGAGGTCAGTTTTGATCGTCCAGTGTCCGTGACTGATAGTTGACCTGTCATAGGACCTACAAGGCGTTATCGATGGTCTGGAAGCCAGGAATCAAGACTTGTCGGAAAGGGTATGAGAAAACATATCAGTCTCCAAATATCGCTCACCGAGAGCTTCTACTCACCAACTTCCCAACTTGAAGCTCAATCTTGCCAGCCAAGAACGGCAGAACATACTTCTTCCGGTGCGTAGTTGGAATTTTTGTGGTAGCTTGATGCTCGAGTTCTGATAAATCGTTCAGATCGTCAACGCTTCCTCCAATTTGCTCTCATGCCCCATTTGCCAGGAGCGTGTCATGAATCCGGTTGTGTGAGTGACTCCCCACTTGTTACGCCAGGGAAAAGCATTTATGAACATCCACATCGGCTTAGGCTTGGATGTCAACATATAGCCTGTGCCAGCTGTATAAAGAGATGGTATAGCCACAACCCGTCCTGCCCGTTTCGTTGTAAGGGCGGTCACAAGTCCAAGAAGCTTGTGATGCCTCACCTTGACGAAGTGTTGGAGGCCCTCCAGGGTTTCGTTATTTAACCTGTAGCTTACAAGTTATACTAGTTGTGTTCCCCAGCCTGATCTTTGTTCTCAACCACAGCCCACCAAGAGCTTCAATCTTGGCACACCTGCAAGTCGATGAAGGCGCACTCAGAGGGCGCTCCGAGTGCGCCTTCCTATTTTGGATCCAGGCACTTGATTGCTTCCCCTTCTGGAAGCGCCACCGATTTGTAAGCACTTGGATGTCCAACAGGTACAATGCGCTCAGCCAGAAAAGGGCATACATTCATCCAGTGGTTATAACCTTTCTCTATCCAAAATTCAGATGTCCATACCCTGTTTATTAGTACTGGTGTATAACAGTCGGTGCAGTCGTCAGCGCTCTTATTTGTACGATGTGCTGTTCGCTGCATTGTTAGAGGTACGCCGCCTGCTCCTGATATCTCTGGTATCATTATTCTTATGACCCGCTTTCGTACGGTCGGATTTGTGGTATCCACGAAAGGGAACCTTGAGGGGAGAATAAGGGAGGCCCGGACTATAGAGTCCCGAAACGGAGCCAGGGATGTCTTGAACAACGGAGACCCGGACCACATAATCCCGATGCGGAGCGAGGGATGGCTTGTTAGGAGGTACTTGAATGGCTCTGAGTCCGACAGTTCGTACTTGGTTGAAGTTCTAGAAGATAACCTTGCAATTGTGTGGGTTGATCTATCAAGACGTCGGCTTATTCCGCCGGGTTCCCTCGGCCCGCTTAACTTCTCTTTGTTCTCAACCACAACAGCCCTCCACTTGTATGAATCGCCCGTTGCAGCTATGTACTTGCACATCTCATGGTTGCAAAAATAACACCACCTCGGATGGTAGAGCTGGCTTCCTTGTCAATCAGCGCACTCTTGCTGCACACACAAAGCTCGACAAGCAAACCGCTGCCATCGGCCACATTAAGGCCCGCGATGCTGGAGCAAAACTCCACCATGATGCTACTCTTGCAGCTGCAGTAGATCGGATTTCTGCCTCCACTGACGCAGCCAATATTCCAGGCGCTGTTGGGACACCCACTCATCGTGGTCGTTTTGCGATTGAAAGGTCGCGAAAGATGGTGCAGCATGCCAGTGATGCGCTAGAGGCTATAGAGTCCCTATCCAAACAGGCGGAAACCGTAGGAATGTCCACCGCTACTGCACAGGATCAGCACATTTTGGAAAATCTCCAAGCTCTTGGAGGTCTCCAGCAGCTCCTTGACACAGAGTCTCTCAATCTTAGTACCATTTCCAAGGTCACAGTCCCTGCAGTTTCAGCGGTGTATCAGCAGGCATACGAGAGGCTCAAATCAACTAAGGCATATATAATCAGCTCCCAGGATACCTGGCAGCAAGAGGCTCAACGACGGGTTGTGGAACGCAAGCATGGGACTTCTGTATACGACACTAGTGAGTGGATTTGGAGACCTGATTCTTTGATTTTCTGTTGACCACCGGTAATCGATAGAGGAACACTTCCGTCCAATCTTCGAGAACACACTTCCCGTGGTTCAACTGGTGTTTCTGATGATCACTGCTTGCCACTTGATCCTTCGCCTTCCTCGCCGCGGAACCCGCTGGCTATTCATCATGTGCCATCAAGTCATCATGTGTACACTGTGCATGGTGAAAGCCATCCTTCCTATCCGTATTACCGCCACTCTGGACAAATTTCCCCGTGACATACGGGCTGTCATAGATGGATTTCATCTGGACAGAAAATACACGGTCTACGCATCCTGCCCTCGCTGTCACCACATCCATGCACCCACAATCATAAACTCCATCCCGCTGTATCCCGAACGCTGCCAGTCCCGTCGTTATGGAAATTCCTGCAAGGAACTTCTTGTCCGTCCACAGACCACGGGAAAAGCAAGGATCAGGATCAAGGTGCCGATTCGCCAATATATTGTCTTCCACTTCAATGATTGGCTCGGGGGCTTGCTATCACGTTCCGGCTACGAGGAGAAAATGGACAGCGCCTGGGACAAACTGGCGCTCCCCGCTGATGGGCGGTTGACTGACCTATTCCATGGCTCAATGGCCCAAAGCTTCAAGGGCCCTGATGGGAAGCACTTCAGCCGGTCTGGCAGCCTACATGCCGGGCGCTATCTCTTTGCGCTCAGCTTTGACTTTTTCAGCCCTGACGGGGTGAAGGTCGGGAAAAAGCAAAAGTCGGTTGGCCTCATCACTCTCACCTGCCTCAATATCCCCATCACAGAATGATATCTTCCTGAAAATACATACACCATGATCATTCCTGGTCCACGAGAGCCAGCTCTTGACGCTATAAACCCCTATCTCAAACCGATCGTTGATGTGTTTGAACATTTGTGGACCGGCGTCTTCTTCGAAAAAACCTGCAAGTATGCTCTAGGGCGGATGATCCTTTGTGCAATTCTCCTTGTCATCAGTGATCTACCAGCTGCACGGAAGATCGGGGGCTTTGCAGCTGCTTCAGCAAATCTCTTCTGCTCGAGGTGCTGGTGCACCCTGGCCAAGGACACACATGCGGACTACCAATACGACAAATGGAAAATGCGCACAGGGCCTGAATGTCGATCATGGGCTGGGAAATTTGCTGGAGCAGCATCTGCAGACGAGGCAGCGCAGTTCTTCAAGCAATCAGGTTTGCGATCCACCGAACTCCTGCGTCTTCCATACTATGACCCCACCCGCTTTCTAGTAGTGGACCCGATGCATAATCTCTATCTGGGTCTGATACATGAACATGTTGAGAGGATCATCGGTTACCCTGGAAAACACAAGCATTCCGATGGACCCCGTCATGGCGTACGCATTCATATATCCCCATCCGACTCCAATCCATTGCCAGGAAAACAAAAGGAACAAACCAGTATCCGCAGGTTGATCTCAAAACTGTCCAAGCCGCTGGATTTTGATCAACCCGTTGGTCCTAAATTCCAGAAAATGGTGGATCGGATCGCAGATTCTACTCACTTCAATTCTTTGCTGTATATTTCCCGTGGCCTCGGCTGTGAGCCACGGCAGCGGAAAGTTCAGGCCCTCACAAGAAAGGCCTACAGTGATGTTATCCTGCGATGGGTAAGCTCAGAGTGTCTTCCTGAATTTGGCCATTCATTTACCCCCCATTTTCTACAGCGATTGCAGCAAAAGGAGGAACCCATTGTTTCCAGCCATGGCTGCTTGTTCACGAAGGAGGAGATGACTTTTATCGGAGGTGTCATCCGAAGAATTGATAAACCCTCGTGGTTGACGCGCATACCTCCAGAGTTGTCCTCTAGAGGTCAGAAGCTTAAATCTGACGAATGGCGTATAGCAGGACTTCTATACCTCCCTGTGGCCCTTGTTTGCCTCTGGTCACAACAGGCGAAAACCAGGGCACTCCAGATCTCAGCTGGTGACATCGATATCGACGAATTTTCTTTGAATGGTGATCCTCATGATCAGAAGCCCCTCCCACTCTATCCTTCGGACGAGGAGGTTGACCGTGTGGAGCTACTTCATGCAACCCTCCTCCTCTTTTCAGCTGTCAGCGTAGCTTCATCTCGGGAAACATCTGCACGTCACAGTGCTCGTTACCTGGAGCTTATGATGGACTACCGTAGGATCTTACAAGAGATCTTCCCAGACTACAAACCGGCCCAAAATTACCACATGGCCATGCACGTTCACGAGTTTTTGGAAATGTATGGTCCCGCCCCTGGATGGTGGGCATTCCCATATGAACGTTTGATCGGGATGATGCAAAGGATTACCACCAACTACAAGCCAGGTATCTTTCAACTTCTCCTGTATGATCTTCTGATGCCTGATCTCTGCCGTGTTTCCCCTAGGCGAATACGAGGAGACAATTCTACGGACATGGCATCGTACAGCGAATTTCAGGGGCCTCTTCCTGAAATCAACCACGCCGGAGGTTATACGTCAAAGAGCCCACCTTTTCCAGGAATTTGTCCGCCTACAGGATCACGGAATTCTGTCTGCAGACCTTTTACTACCGACCGATGACGCTGATGATGAGGCCAATGATGATTCGGAGACGTCTCCCGCTATCAACAAGACCAGCATGCCAGGAGATATCAGTTCTGCTCTGAGCATCCACGTCGGCCACAGCAAGCGTATTCCGCACACTACTCAGTTTCGCACTTTCATCCACCATCACGGGGTTATCTATACGACCTACACACGCCACCAAGGCAACGGTTCTGTGTTTATCAAAGGATGTTCTGTTCCGTGCATCATCACTCACATCTTTGAACTGTGGAATACCCATTGGGTTGCCTTGAGTGGCCGCCGGCCTGCCAGTCCCGACGTTTCGGATCCGTTTTTGCCATATCCAGAGCTGAAAACGCAGCTGTGGAGCACGGAATTCCACGAGGAGGTTATAGTGCGAGAGATATCACAAATTACTGGGCATTATGCAACCTATGTTGCGCCCGAGTTGGGACACAAGCAGGGGATTGTGATTTCCCTGCAAAAATATGGGAGTCCTGACTTGGATGAAGAGATGTCTGTCGACTATGACGATTCTGACATGTTGGTTGACGAGAGCGATTTGGTGGATGATAGGATGTCGATTGACGGCGAGGAAGGGATCAATCAACGTGTGTTTCTTTCCTTCCTCTTTATTTTGGCTTGGACCATCTGAGCCGCATTTTCAGAGATGGGTCGCTGAACACCTGACTAAATTCGTCGCCCTTCTGTCAAAGTATGCGGTTCATGATCCTGTGCCAGGACATATATGTAGGACGGTGGTGCACGCTCGTATACCAGGCTAGATTCCAGATACACAACACCTCATCAGTTGTGAGAATACACTGCATCCTATGATCGACCTTCACCCCGCAAGATCTCCTCCTTCCGAACCTTTGTCCCTGTAAATATTCTGACTGGTCCCACTGTTTAACCGCTATAATGACGATAATGTTGGAATCGTTTCTCAAATCCAACTCTCGAGAATAAGATGGAAAAACATAGTCCACAAAAACGTCAGTCCCCCTTTGGAGGTCCAAGTGATGACAAATCAATTGAAGAAGTTGATGAAGGTCTCCTGAATCCGAGGAGAGCGCGCCAGCCTGCGTGGCCTCGCTATTCATACGAGATCTCATACTGGACGTTGTTATGTTTCCTTTTGCCGCTTCTGTCTCTTCCTTGATTCCGTACTGACTCACATAACACCACACCACTCCATTTCTCTTATCTTCTCAAAATCCCTGCTGAACACAACGTATGATATTCCACACTGCACTTAGAGACTACAAGATCCACCGACCATCCATGCATCGTTATTTCTTCACGTTACCCTTTCTTGGCTTTTAGCCCTGCTTCTTAGCTCAGTATGTAGCTTGCCGGCAGTAAAATTCAAATTCATCATCATCATCATCCTGTATCAGTGTATGTCAGATCACGCAACAAGAGTAGTTTCTGGTATGGGTGAGAGTGAATGAGAAGCCTTGATATCATAAGGTACATCTGCACCTTAAGGCCACACTTCGGCATGTTCCATAATCCTCGCTCACGCTATGCTCAACACATCTCTCGTTTCCATGGACTGGACAAGTTCGGCACTCCAGATCATGCTATGAGCGCGCAGGCGGGGTCTTCGCATTGAACGTGCCATTCCTGCAGTTCATGCGGTCTTTGACCAGTATCAAGGTGACCTTGAATGCCTCAAGATTCAGAACCTCGTATATCTGTAATTATTTATTTTTTTCTATTGAGATACAGCTATTTTAACATTTAGAGGACTGAAACTCACTCGTACGACGAAAACACCACACATCATACACTTCGAGCATTTGATCAAGATGGTGCAAACGTCTTGACATTCCATATGGACTTGGACAACCCAGAGAGTGACAAAGTATATGAAAACCTTTTCACCCCGGGGGTACAACTACCGAAGATTAAGTTTTTCATGGTCTACTGGCGATGATGTGCAGTTAACGGAAAAATTAGCTGTAATGCGATAATAGAAATTTGACTGTGGCCTGTGTATTGCATCTGTATTTAATCTACCTAACGGTTGATTGGCTGATTATGGACTAAGTACTAGAATTTCTGATGGGAATGATAAGTAGAGGAGTGGGCTATACATTATACGGGATACTATACACCTAAATATCAATGCTAATATTTGATTTGTACAACCTACCTAGGTTAGAAAGGGTGAGCCGAGTGCTCGGGTCGTCCGTAAGGCACTGAGGGCGCACTCATCGCCTCATGTACTGAATCGAGTGAGCTACCTGGTAGGAGTGCAGAGTGCGCTCACCCTCATTGAAAGAAATGAGCGCGTCTGAGTGCGCGCTCTGTCTGGGGTCCAGGGCGCGCTCACCCTCATTAACAAAATTAGTTGAGTCAGTATATTTATTTTGTGAGATGAATGCAAAGAGGAGGCGCTCATTGACGCGACCACTGCACACTCACCTCGCACTCACCCGCGCACTCACCCGCGCACCCCCCACGCACCCATCGCGCACCCATCGCGCGCTCATCACGCGCACTCGCCCCGCACTCTCCGGCTCATTGCACACTCATTGCACACTCACGCGCACTCATGGCTCACTTCTTGCGCACTCACCGCTCACTCACCGCTCACTCATCGCACGCTCACAGCTCACTCATCGCGCGCTCACAGCTCACTCATCGCGCGCTCACAGCTCACTCACCGCTCACTCATCGCGCACTCACCGGAAACATAAAATATATTTCTTAATTTTATTTTCCCTCAGGAAACACTTAACATTTATCCCCGGAAACATTGATCAGAAACATCTTTCATGGACCGGGGGAAACATCTGAGAAAAATCCTTTGTGTTACCAGAGAAACATGTGAAAAAACATCCTTAGTGGTTCCCAGGAAACATCTGAGAAAAATCCTTTGTGTTACCAGAGAAACATGTGAAAGAACACCCTTTGTGGTTCCTAGGAAACATATGGGAAACATCTTTCATGTTTCTTGGCAAACAGTGAAAGAAAAACTCCTCATTTTTCCCACATAACACTTGGGAAACACCTGTCATGGTTCTGGAGAAACAGTCAAAGAAAAATGATATATTTTTCCAAAGAAAAATCTGGGATCAATAAAACATTTTAATTAAGTGTTTCCTGAGAAAAATATTACCCGTTTCTTATCCATGTTTCTTTGGAAGTTGAAAAACATCTTTCCTTTCCATGTTTCCCACGGAAACATGGACCGCCGCCCGCAGTGACCCACCCGACACCCGCACCCGCACCCGCACCCGCACCCGCACCCGCACCCGCACCCGCACCCGCACCCGCACCCGCACCCGCACCCGCACCCGCACCCGCACCCGCACCCGCACCCGCATCCGCACCCGCACCCGCACCCGCACCCGCACCCGCACCCGCACCCGCACCCGCACCCGCACCCGCACCCGCACCCGCACCCGCACCGGTCCCACTCCCCCCAGCGAAGAAGTCAACGCCTGCCTCCAAGCCGCATTTGACGGGTCCCCCCCCGACAGCGCAAAAGAACAAGGGACGGGCAAAAATACCCCCCCGGATCGAGGTCTTGGTCCCTCCGCCTCCCACCAAGCAACTCCCTGCCCCGGAAGCTTCCCGGAAAAGAAAGGCCCCCACTGACCGCCCCCAGCCCCGCCCCACCAAGAAGCCAAAGACGTTCGCTGATCTCGCTGCGGGGGAGGAATCGGTGCAGCCCACAGGGGACCCGTTTGCCCAGGACACGGAGATGATGGTGAGGGAGACGGGTCCGGGCAAAGAATACTGGGTCCCTTGTGAGCGCTGCAAGGAGAGGGGATTCCGGTGCGTCCGGCCGCTCTCTGGGCTGGTCTGCATGAATTGCCAGGTGGGGAAGGTGGGCTGTGAGTACTCGCTCTGGAAGATGGGCAAGACTCAGCCAGTGTTAGAGGACGTCCGGATGGGCGGAGGCGAGCGACGAGCTACAAGCCGGCGCGAGCCAAGAGAGTCCTGAATGCGGTCAAGTGAGCAATCAACAGTGCGAAACGTGAGGAGGGCGACGAGAGAGCAAGCTAAGAGTTGATCAATGTATAAACCCGAAGATACTGTTATTGTTCAGGTTGGAGATATTCTATCTCCAACCCAGGCTTATATACTACATCGCCGAGCCAGTGACTAAGGCGGTATGTAAAGGCGCTGACTACGGATGAGTAACAATTGTCCAGCTGACTGATAGGAATCTAAGTAGCGGTGTCGGTGTGGGAGTAATGGCTACGAAAGGGGCGTAAGAACAGTATGGCGGTCAGCAAGTATGTCTAAGGCGGGGGCCATGGGGGCCGATGACAGAGAACGAGAGACTAAGCGATAATAGGAGTGGGCGCACGGTGCAGCCCCTTACAGCCAGGAGGTGGAAAGAAGAGCCGGGCAAAGAAGGACAAGGGGAAGGCAAAGGCCGTTGTGCCAGATGCACCCGGTAAGTTTCCTTCTCTATTATGTGTTCCATTCAACAACTGAACCTCAACCAGTTGCTGGTCCTTCCCGGATCATCCGCCCTGCGCCATCTCAAGCCCGGCCTCCCATTCCTGCTGCCCCAGCCGGGCCCTCAGCTGCCCCAGCCGGGCCCTCAGCTGCCCCAGCCGGGCCCTCAGCTGCGCCGCCCGTGCCCTTCTCGGCTGCGCCCCCGGCTACGAAGATCGATAAGGCGGCGCGTCGGGCTGCGGCATTGTCCCGCCCGGCAATGTCCCCCGAGGACCTGATGACACGCCTGGTGGCTCTGGAAACCGAGCAAAGAGAGCAGGCCCGCAACATCCGGGCCCTCTTTGAAAACCAGAAGGCGTTCCGGATGGGATTGGAGAAGTGTCGGGAGTGGGGTCAGAATGGAGAGGTCTCCTATCGGAAATTGGGTCGGGCATTCCTCTGGAGCACCGGGTACGAATCGCTGGAGGCATGGGAGGAGGGCATCAGGAAGCGGGAGCGGGAACGCAAGGAATTCTGGGAGTCCCTCCAACCCCACGAGTGGGAGCCGGTACCCGAGGGAATGAACGCGATTGACTGGGAGAACTCGGAAATGTTTCTTGATTGGAACATGCCGGTCGATGACTCCAACATTGGTTCCCCGGTGCAGCAGAGTTCGCTCACTCCAACCCCCCCAGGCAGTGTCATGGATGCGCAATCGGCCTCGGGCAGCGTCGCGGACCCGGGATCGGTCTCGGGCAGCGTCACGGACCCGGAATCCGTCTCGGGCAGCCTCACCCCGACCCTGTTGGACTATGGTCATCCATCCCCACCACCTCGTCGCCCCAGCCACCCTTCCCAACGACCGAGGCCATTCCCGAAGCCACCACGGCAAACCCGGTCGACGGGGCACTTCCTGTTGCCCCTGCTACAGAAGACAACGAGATGGAAGAAGATCATCCTGCGGCCACACCTGTCCTTTCGGACTTAATGGACGTCGATCTGCCAGCCAAGGGGTTTTCAGCACCAATCTCGTCCGGTGTTCCGCCCATCGAGGCAATTCGGACATCTGGATCCCCGGCCTCATCATCCATCGGGTCACCGGCCGTTGTCCCCGTACTCCAGCTTGTCCCTCCTACCCCCCAGCAGTCAGAAGAGGCTCCCCGTGCAACACTTGCACCCCCCATGCTGCAGACGAGGTCAAGAAGCCGGAGCCGAAGCCCAGGCCCAGCTCCTGTGGTTGACGGGGAGGGAAAGCCGATGCACCGGACCCGGAGCACCACGCCCAACCCGACGGAGAAACCGGATTCCAAAGCCTGAGCGGGGGGCTATTTTTTTAAACGCATATATTTTTTGGACACCTCACCCTTGGACATACATTGCATTGGACCTCACATATAGTAGTATTTCACAAAATCATGTAAAAGTGTAAATACTGCTATATAATTGTGTACAGCTGAACTTTTACGGGATCTAAGTAATTATCCCGTCATTTCCGCCGTTGCTTTGTCGGTGGCTTCCGTTCCTTGGCCTTCTGTGAGCGCGTACGAGGTGCAACATCCTTGACCGTGCTCCGGGTTGTTCTACGCTCGGGTGGATCAGGCTGGCCTTTGGCAGGCTTCTTTACTGGTCGGGTCATGGGTAAAGTATCCCCTTGCCGTTTGCGACTGATACAGGTTGATTTCGGGGGCACGGGTTCAGATTCCGACCCGGACTCCGGCTCTAGTTGAGTATTACTCTGTCGTTTGCGACTGATACGGGTTGACTTGGGAGGCAGGGGTCGGATTCTGACCCAGACTCCGGCTCTGGTTGAGTATTACTCTGTGGTTTGCGACTGATACGGGTTGATTTGGGGGGCACGGGTTCGGATTCCGACCCGGACTCCGGCTCTGGTTGAGTATTACTCTGTGGTTTGCGACTGATACGGGTTGATTTGGGGGGCACGGGTTCGGATTCCGACCCGGACTCCGGCTCTGGTTGAGCATTCCTTTTTGTTTTGCGACTGATACGGGTTGATTTGGGGGGCACGGGTTCAGATTCCGACCCGGACTCCGGCTCTGGAGTTTTACTCTGCGGTTTGTGACTGATACAGGTTGATGTGGGGGGCTCGGATTCGGATTCTGCCCCGGACTCGGATCCTCCTTCAGGTTCCTGTTCAGACTGACACTCGGGTTGGAACTCCTGTTCGGGCTCGGGTTCGGGCCTTGGTACAGCCCTATGTTTCGGCCTTGGTTTGGGCCTGTGTTTGGGCCTGGTTGCAAGGCCGGGCTCAGGTGTCGGTGGCCTGGGTTCAGGCCTTAGTGCTGGCCCGGGTGGAGGCCTGGGTAAAGGCCTGGGTTCATGCCTGGGTGCCAGTCCGGGCTCGGGGTCAGGCCCGGGTTGAATATGTTCAGTGGATGGCAGCCGCTCTGGTAATTCTCCCATCACCAGACAATTTGCTAATGGATCTACTGGTTGTGGCCTGGGCACCTTCTTGGTATGCTTCCGTCGCGACTTCTTCTTTGCTGCATCCTCGGCTTGCCGTTCCTGGTCAATCCGTCGGCCGTAGTCAGCCGGAATTCGATTCTGATCCTTATCTTCAACATGAGACCATCGGAAGCTGTCTTCGTGTCCATATCTGGCGGCTCGTTCACGCCAGAATGCCAGCATATCACGCAGGGTATCAAGCCGCATGTTATGTGGATCCTTAAATTCAATCCCGACTGGAAGGTACTTAGCCGGGATGAACGACCGGGTGTCATCCGTGACTGCACCAAACGGAGTCTGAGTCCGTAGATATCCGGAGGCCAACTCTGCAAAGTGTGTATCAGATTGTTTCTTCTCGTATAATTGTGGAAAACATACTGTAATGCTGGTTCAAAAAAGTCCGGACCACGGCCTCCAACTGTTTCTTGGTTTGCTCGATGACTTCCCCGGGAACCTCGGGTAGTATCGGAAATCCGGAATCCGTGAGTCGGATTTGTAAATCCGGTCGTTGCTGTGTTGCTGTTGGCAGTACCTTGAAGGAGTGTGGGGCCATGGACTCCTTCAGTGACACTACGTAGTCCATGAGCTTCCTCTTGATGTCGTGAACCTAGGCTTTGTATATGTCGCCAAATCGTGGACTGACCGCGCCCATATGTTCCGCAATTTGATCGTGACTGTGCATATAAATCATGGCCGGGCTTGTGGATCAAGAACAAACACTTACCACCGCAGAATAAACTTTCCGTCATCCCCAGTAAATACAACGAATGTCAAGGACAGCATTCCCATCTCCCGCCAACGTTGTAAGTCCACATCCCGAACCTTTTGAATACCACGTTTGGCTGCAATCCTAAGGAATGTATGAGTCTGAAGTCATTTGAGCGGAATCGTGGACCGGATCCGCAACCGGGTCCATACCCGCCCCCAGAACGGGTCCGGGCTCGGGTTCAGCCTCAGGTTGCAAGGGAAGCGGTCTCGACGTACTGACATTGCTCCTCAGATGGAAGGCCTTGCACACTCCACTCCCTTGCCTGAGCCTCAAGGCGGGCACGCTGGTCAGCAGTCAATGCCTTCATAACTTGAGCAACTGCTTTGTTGTACTGCTGGAAGGGTTGGCCATTCTCCATGTCAAGGAGAATGTTTTCCAACTCCTGATTGATCTCATCGCTCATTGTACGTTGTACAACATCCCGCAATGTTACCCGGATGGTTCCGCCACATTTGGTGCCCTTCACGTACGGACGCCAACTGTTTGTAATGTATTGGCCCAACTTCTATTTCTGATGTCAGGCAATTTGCTTCAGGTGTTTATGTTATCCGGGACTCACCCGAACTTCTTGTTTAGATTGAGCTGCATTATGTGTTATGCCCTTACCCTGCCGATAATTGAACAGAGCTGGAAGTATTTTGGTCCTCATAATGGTGGCCCTCCCTTCACGAGTCGTCTGTTGTCGGTATTCATGACGATACCTGTTCAACAACTTCCGCTCGTGTTCTGGGTAAGCCGGCCCGTTCTTCGTTTTCTCCGCTATCGGCAGAAGACCGGCCGGATCCAGTTGCACTCCATCCGGCTCAGGCTGCTGTACCGTCAGGGCATGCGGGTGGCCGGTTCCTCCTTGATCAGACATGGGACGATGCAGGATGTGCTGGCATGAATAAAAGAAAGGGCCCTTCTGCCGCGGAACATTCCGTCCAATATGAACTCATTGAGTGGACCCGTGATCCGGCATAAGGCCGGATCCACGTCTACATTTGGTATTAAATTTCTAAATTAGGCTACACATGCATCAGCAGCGCAACCCGCCGCATGCCTTCACGCAGTGCACCATGCGGTGAATGTCAATAATAAGAGTCACCAGGGCTTCCCTCCATTGTGTTTTCTTCCCTCCACTACAATGCGCAGAAGTAAGAAAAGAAGACTCGATGTCGATGAATTCCATGAGGATGACAACTTTGATGTTGTGGAGGAGGTCATCGAAGACCGAACCACTCGAAGCGGCCAACAAATTCAGACAACCCAGGTTCCTTTCCGATGGATGACACCCGAGCCCGTTCCAGACACATTCCCAGTCAGTGACGCTGTAGAAGTCACTGACCTTCTCAATAACGACAGTGCACATGGCACGGCTCCAATTATTGATGGTCAAGACTATCCAGATGATTCGGTTGATCAGGTCAATGCCACCAGGCAACGTAAAGTATGTGACAAGTACGGCCCTCTCTCCATGGGACTTAATTATTCCACTCAGAGGCAGCATGACTACATCATGGAATTTGTTAACCATGCACCACAACTATTGCAAGGACTGTTAGCCCGGGAAGCTAAAAGTCCAGTAACACCCTGTCCAATGTGCCCCGATGACTTCAGAGGTGAATGGCGCTGCCTTGATTGCATTGCGCCGAGGTTGCTATGCCGTGGCTGTATGCGCCGGAGCCATTCCGATAATCCATTGCACCGGATTGAGCATTGGACAGGTACTTTCTTCCGTCGGGCCAGTCTTTGGGAGGTCGGCGCATACATTCTTGTCCCACATTGTTCCAGTGAGCCATTGTGTTCAAGCCTCTTGTTTCAACGGCAGCAATTAGATTGGCACGAGGAAGAAAAGGACAAGGATCGTGGCAAACCAGTGGCAGTAGAGGAATCCGAGGCTAACACCCCAAGTCCATTCCAATCCGATGGCCTTCCATCTAATGGCCTCTCCCCACCCGGATCCGTTCTGGATCCCTTGCATGCGACCGGACTCTCCTTCCGGGTTACCGACATCCTTGACGAGGACGATGGCGACACCGGAGACTTCTATGGCGCGGAACCCGATGACGATGGCCGTGCAAATGAAGCCGCAGAAGAAGCCGTCCTAGAACCCATAGATCTTGCACTACCACGGCATGACGGGATGAACAACAGTTATGTCCGTGTGGTACACCTCAATGGTGTTCACTACATCTCCTTGGTGTATTGTAAATGTACGCCAGGCTCTACTCCCATGGATTTAATCCATTCCCGGCTTGTTCCAACAAGCTTTGACCGGTATCGGACTCTCTTTACGACGGCGGTACTGGATGACTATCGGCTTGCCAACCTGGAATGCAAAGCATCAGCCTTTCAGTATTGGCAGAAGCTGGGACACGTAACTTCGCTCACTGGCAACTCGGCGGACGTCGACAACTTCTACCGGGAATTGCGACGGCTTTCCCGATGCTGGCGATGGTTGAAAAAAATCAAATGGGCCGGATACGGGCATGGGAAAACGGACCCCATGAATCCGGCCCCGGGAGAGCTTGCTATTTTCTGTCCTACCTGTCCGCAACCTGATGTGAATCTCCCTCCGGACTGGGCCTCCGATCCAAACAAGTAAGCCTTCCACTGCTTCCATGACCGTTTGTTTGAACTTGCCTCTCAGGAAAGTGTATATGCGGAACTTTGTGGCCGACGGGAATTTCAAGGCCGACCATGTGCGCCACAAGAGTCCGGCGCCAGACGTCTGGTTGTCAGAGGGTGGTGGCATGATGGCAAAGGATGCGGATTATAAGGAGTTTTTGGTGCATGCGGTGGAAAAGCCGACCGTGAGTTCATCTGTCTACTATTCCCGAAGTGTCGATACTGGAATCCGTGCTGGAATTTATTCCGGACTCCGGGTGTGAATCCAAACCCTGAATCCGGAACCCAGATTGCACCGGAAGGCTTTGCGCATCATCGTTTGTTCCTGCTACTCATTCACAGAAATAGAAGGCGCCCTGCGAGAACCAATTTCGGGCCGTAGAGCAAGTGTTGCTCACCTCAAAGGCATGCGATGTCACCGGAATTGTTGCGATTGCCTGTGCCCGCCACGGGTGCTTTGCCCCGAACAGTCTGACAAACATGGATGCCGGTGAAAAGCAAGCCGTGACCGACTGGGCATTCCTTCAGGCATTGAAAACCACCAATATGGGGCCCATTCTGCTTGTCCTCTTCATTTACGATATTGTCTGCCAGTACATCATTCACCTCATGGCCCGGATTGGAGACAAGCTACCACCCG
This sequence comes from Tricholomella constricta, assembly GCA_013368375.1. Taxonomy (NCBI): domain Eukaryota; kingdom Fungi; phylum Basidiomycota; class Agaricomycetes; order Agaricales; family Lyophyllaceae; genus Tricholomella; species Tricholomella constricta. The sequence goes on from JAACJP010000020.1 coordinate 70,148, forward strand.
GGTTGCTAATTGAACGTGCTATAGGTCTCATGCACGTCCACGGACACAAGGATGCGTGTTTTTTCCGCTATGCTTCATCCTTCATTCCCGGGGCCGCAATTGTGGCCGGGGAGATACTGGAAAGCTTATGGTCGCTTTTGAACACGGTATCCCCGATGACCCGGACAGCAACATTAGCCCACCGGGCGGAAATATTGGATGACCACATGAATGATTCCAACTGGAAAAAGCTCCTGGACATGCGTGAGTGACCTTGTCCTGATTCCGCACAACCCGGATTCATTTAACCCGGCTGAATCCGGATTGTCCTAGCGGCCGCCCTGTGCAAACGCTTCACCCGAGCCACTGAAATGCGGAATGCGACGGAAACATATTACAACGAATTGGTCGGCACCATGGATCCGGCTGCCGTAGTGGTATGGGAGGCTGAAATCAAGGCTGCAGAGGATTGCCGGCTTGACGACATCACAGCAATGGACGTCCTCCGGGCCCGGACGACGGAAGTGACTGTCGGACAACGATCTACACGTTCACACAACATCTCAACGGTGGATGAAGAATGGATTCAGCTCGCGTTGGATTTGGAAATCTCCCAGTAAGTGTATATGATGCCCCGTAGTGAAAGCACTGAATCTATTGTGTTGAAGGATCGACATCCAGGACCGGGTCAAGCGGCTTTCCACGGATCCTCGGCCGGAGGACCGGAAATCCATCGAGGTTGACAGAGGCACCCTGAATGGGCAGTTACTCGTGCTTACCACTCTGCAGTCGCGTGCCGGCTACACTGCGCATGCCGCCGTAGACACCCTTGATCCACTAGACGTGGGAGCCTTTGACAACCTTGACAATCCGGACGAGGCCCCGAACCCAGTTTCACGGAATGACATCCCAGAAACACCGGCTTATCCCAATGTTCTGCCCGAACGGATTACCATTCCATTGCCGTCCTCTACCCGGGACACAGAATCACCTGCGGCTAAACTTGAGCTTGTACTCCGCATATCGCAGGCTGAGGAACTTCTCAATACCCTGAGGGAGCTCATCGCTGAGAAGTCATTCTTGTATTCGCAAGTGCTCCGGGTTGCGCCACGGAAAGTGGTCCGGACCCGGGTTCGTGGGACTTTGGCAATCACGAACAACAAAATCGCTGCGCTCGGCCGCTCGTACCGGAGATGTCGGGCTGCTTTGGTGGCCCTTGGTGCCGACCGGGAAGTCTTGCAAATGTACAAGGTCTTGGAGCCGCGGGATCTGCACAGTAGTACAGCAATCCGGGATCCGAATCTTGCTGGTGCATCAACCCAACGTCTCTCATGGATCTGGCGGGTCAATGACCTTCCCGCAGATAATCCACGGGCAGTTGTCGAGTGTATGTATTTTGTTATCCCGACTACATGTTTCTGAAATTCTACTCAGTCAACCGGGTACACTTTTTGCGAGCGCGTGCACAACGGCAGCGGTGGCGGGAAGAATTCCAACTGCTGGGATACAGATGAATTGGACAGTCAGATACCTTCACCATCAGTCAAACATCTGGAAGGAGCGTGGAATGAGACCAGAAACCGGGCCCGCGGCCTACGCAGCACGGAAAGTCGCTGCCTATGAGCTCCTGGCTGCAAGGGCGGAGCAAGTCTTTCTGAAAGTCAACCCTACATATGTTTCCCTTCAATGATAGTCATATACATGTGTTTCCATTCAATGATAGTCCTATATATTTCAAGGCCACAATCCTGTGGTTGTCTGACAATAAATTGTGCACGGGAATGTCCACCGGATCGGTGTCAGATCCGGTTCATCATGGATGTGGTCATTGTTTGGCCACACAAACATGACCATGTCACAGCTGTCACACACAATCTACTCTTGCGCAATCTCTATCAAATAGCACTCATGGCCGGCCTGTACCCGACGACCCCCCTTGACTTGCAGCTCGGTGAACATTCTATGAATGCGAGATTTACACAGGAGGTCATCTACTACATGGAGTCTCGTCTTCGGTGTGCCTTTGGAAGCCTGCTCAGTACTCCGGATCTAAGTAAAGATCAGACAACTCTCGCGGTGGAGAACATCTCGGCCGAATTGGTAAGCCTTTCCGTGATCCGTGTCGACTTGCACCAACTTCTTATCCAGGACCTTGCGTTGTCACACATTGGTGCAGCCGCGGTGCTCACTCATGCTTGTGACATTCCTCCTCTCATCACAATCCTGTCGAAAGACCTTTTTTACCGTCCGCAATGGACCAAGCATCGGCTCTTGTCCCCGGAAATCCGTGCGGTGCTCGGCATGGGGTTGCCAACCGGTCATCCATCCGGCCGGGTTTTTTTTTTTTTTTTTTTTTTTGGCATCCATATTATTATCGACCTGCGGGCTTCGCCCATGTCGGTCGTTACGAACTAGTACACTATAAAAGGGGGGAGCCCCCTGCTCCCCCGTTCCTGCACCTGCTGGGACTACGAGTGATCGCGCCGACGGGCCAAACTCGACGCCCCCCGGCGGCCCGAGGCCTCTACGAGACCTCGTTTTAACCGTCTGCCCTGACGTGTGAGGTGTACTGCGCCTATCCTCCGTTTTATCTTAAGTTCGTGTGTGTGTTCGACAGTGTGCTCGGCCCCCGGGGGGGTCATGCACGGATAGGCAAACCGCGAATGCGGTAGCTGCAGGAGAGAAGATGTAAGTATAAATCCCTGGGCAACCATGTTGTAACGGGCGTTACCGAATATGGTAGCGATCGTTGTTTGTCTTTGTTTATTTCTAAAGGTGCTGGCCATATATAGCCAGCACCTCTGTATTATATAATCTTTAGACTTATACATACCTACATCTACACACAATCCAATCAGTGGTCGTGTTTAGTTTGGTGTGAACTCCTAAGTCTATCCACACCCTTACAGTTTTTTAAACACCCTTACTTCAAGGGAACACCCCTAAAACATTTCAATTCCAAAAATGTCCAACAAAAAGAAGACTTCGAAACCGAAGCCTTCTGACCAAAACCGGTCGGGATCCGTGGCGCCGGACAATCCGAAGCCGCGAGAAGAGAATCCACCGGGAAGTGGAGTCGCCGGGAGCGGCGACAGAGTGGAGCCTAAGCGTGACGTGGCAAAGTCACACCCAGATGATAGAAACTATCATCTAGAGGACGAGCGCAGCAGCGCTCGACCTCAGAGCGCAATTTTGACAAGGCCCGTCAGTATCCGAGAAGGGGGCTCCCAGGTGGGACCCGGTTGGAGCGACCGGAAACCCAAAGAGGAACCCGTATCGGGCACCTCGCAGGAACGCCAGGGCGTGTTTCCTGCGCCCTTCGATAATATATCGAGGAGCTCAGTAAAGATGCGGGATGACGAACATGGTCACCCAGCAATATTTGGCACCAGTGAACTCACTGATGTGCCCGCATCGCGATCGTCAAAGATGATGTCGACCGCAGCCCGACGAAATCGCCGGGCTGAGAAGAAACCAGCGAAACGAGAAAGCAGCGGAACGCTGCCTTCGTCATCTGTGGTGGATGACCGTGATTTATTAGTGGAAAGCATAGTATTAAACATACGGATGTTTAGCAGGGACGGCATCATGCCTCCCCGAGATGTGCTAGTTAACCTAGTAAACGACGCGTTTGAAAAATGCGTCGAAGCGACCGGGGGACAATCGGCCCTCCGAAAAGACCAGGAGATAGTAGTAGAATCCATCGTTCTACAACTAAGATCAGGAAGCCGGAAGGGAGTAACTCCCTCCCGGGCACAGCTCAGCTCTCTTGTGGAAGAGGGGCTGAGGAAGTATGATGAAGTGTTCGAGCAGGTGGAATCACCACTCGTACAACAGGACCACGAGGAACCATACCGCCAGGTTGTAACCCAGCGGGACGTAGCCTTACCATCGTTAGATACGATGGAAGCCGTAAACCAAAGTTTGCGGCAGCCTCGCCAGCAAGACGAGACAAGCTCGCAGGCGCGCGTGAGACACGCAGCCTACGAACGGGCGATGAACCCACCCAAGGCGGAACCAGCAGCGACTTCATACAGTCGGACCTGGGATTTATCAGGAGAAGGCCCGACGTCATATAAACGAGGGCCCTCGTGCGACGACGAAATCGTTACGCACTGCGCAGAACTGCCTAGTGGGCGGGTCACCGAGGCGGTGAGAGGTAGCGGACGCAACAGTGTTGCGACCACAAGGCCGCTTCCAGACCCACGACTGGAGGCGGCAAACCCAGGCGGATACGGTGGAGAGGAGGACAACTCGGAAGCCGAGGAGAACTCGGAAAGCGAGTTCGAAGGAGGGCACACTAATGCGCCGCTTGCACCAGTGAGACCGGAATACGGGTCCGGTGGGCGAGGAACGACGACGCCACGCCCGACTCACGCTAGCCACCCAACGGGCGGCTGGGATGGACGGAGTAATCCTCCGAACAACCCACAGTACTACGGGGGAATACGACTACCGAGTCGCACTCCGGGGGTACACTATGGAGGAGGCCAGCAGCAGTTGGTAACTCCACAACGGCCGGTAAGGTCGTTCGGGGCGAGCGGACTGCAGCGCCAAGGAGAGTATCTCCTGAAAGTGCATGGTCGATATCATGCAACGATTGATGAAAAGTTGGATAGCATTATAGCTATGCAACAGGGAGGAGCGAGGCCTGGAGCACTGCGAGTGCCCATGCCCGAGGAATATAACGGGGCGCCAAGTATGGAAGAATTCGATACATGGCTATATAGCGTGCTCCGCTGGATGGAGATCAACCAGCTTGGGGGACAGGACCGGGAGCGAGAGCGAATCTCGTACGCAGGGATGTACCTCAAGGGGGCCGCCGCTGTATGGTTTACGGACAACGTCGACGGTATTCACCGGCGACGTCGAGACTGGACGTTCAAGGACGTCATTACCGGATTATATGACCGGTTTATTCATGAAGCATCGCTGCAGGATGCTTATGTAGGGTTCGAACGCGCTGTGTATAGCGCAGACGGCGGAATAAATGAATTCTTCCATCAATTAAAGAGATATGCGGAACGGATGGTAATGCCACCCGACCCGTATACATTCAAACGGCGGTTTATGACCGGTATCCCAAGATACCTGCGCAAGGAAATCTTGAACAGGGGATTCACGGCGGAGACGTCGCGAATGCGAGAAATACTCGAAGCCGGGCTCAAAATTGAGCAGGCAAACCGAGTACTTCGCGGATACGATGATTATGAGGCAGTAGCCCGAAAATCATCGGAAAAGAAGGATACCGCTGTAGCGCGGGCTCCAATGAGAACGTATGAGGGTGGGAGCCGACCACCCTACAAGCCGACAGGTCCGGGAGGACAACGGTCAGAACCGAAATCGGACGGTAAGAAACCGCCAGCGACGCCTGCGAAGGGCGTAGACGGAGGGACGAAGCCCTCAGGCGAGAAGCGGCTAGCCTGCTTCGATTGCGGCAGCCTGGAGCATTTTGCGAGAAGCCGCAAGTGCCCTAAGAACAAGAGCAGCACTGCGCGACTGAACGCGGTGCGGGATATCGTGGACGATACGTCGGACACGGAAGTGGCTGGACGCAGCCACGATGTACGATGCGGCGGCGAACGACCAGCAGCAACAGCGCCCGTAGAACCAGAAGAGAGCGAGACGCCTCTTCTGGGGGAGCAATATGAGTCCGAAGGGGAGGACTATGCGTTGGAACAGTACGAGGAGTACGGTTCCGACGACGACAGAGACACAGTCGAACGACTGTGCTTCGGGAGGACCCTCGAGGATGACTCGGGGGAGGAGGGAATTCCACTATTAGTGGAAGTCAGCGATAGTGAGTCGGAAGACGAGGGAGAGGCCGCACAGATGTTCGCGGCGAATACAGCGGCTGGGACGGGGACGGGAACCCGACCCATTGTGGTTAAGAAGTCTACACGACTTCTTAAACGTCCAACGCGCAAAGCGCAGGAGCGCCAATGCTTTACGGCATTGGTAGAAATTAATGGGCTGAAAGCGTTCACCCTATTTGACTCGGGATGCACGGCGGAGGCCGTGTCCCCCGAATTTGCCAAAGTGGCGAAAATGAAAGTGCACCAACTGGAGGAAGTGGTGCCGCTACAGTTGGGAACGAAGGGTAGTCGATCAGTGATCAACTACGGAACGACAGTCCCAATGAAGTATGAGGCGATAGACGCGCAAGTTTACTTTGATATAGTAAACTTGGATAAATACGACGCCATTATTGGCGTCGCATTGATGAGGCAGCTGGAAATCGAACTGGATTTCCGGCATAACTGTGTTCGGATAAGCGGGAGTCCTGCTCCGACGTTTACGGTCGAGGAGGAGACCCGAGAAATGGCGCGACGAAGCGCATTGAGGCGCAGCGACGCAGGGTATGGTCAGGAATGACTACCGCGGGAAGGCAGAGTGCGCGTGGTCGACGATGTAGACGAGCGACCACGGTATCGGGGACTGGCAACGAGCGAGCCTCTGATAGTGTGTAACGACGAACGGTCGGACACAGACGGGAGGGGGTTAGGAATAACCCCAGAAGAGAAGCCGAGTGAAGGCACGCGGACGTCGGAAGGGCGACGGCGAGTGAGGATCGAGGAGGAGGAGGACGTGGATGCGCCCACTCCGGGAACGGGATTACCGAGGTCATTCCCGGTAATCATGGAGGACGACGATATGTTGTCGACCGAAGACATTGAAAGAATGGTGGACGAAGCACCCGACATTCTTAGAAGCGGACGAAGCCGCTACCACACACTGAAGGATCTGCGCGAACTCGAGGAGATCGTACAGGAATTTACAAGGACGCGGTACCCGGAACGGGTACCACGGGAAGCAATACGTGCGGTATTCCCGGTAATACCGGAAGTGGATGATCCGTTTACGGATGAGCACGTCAGCGAGTCGCTGCGTGCGGTGACGGAGAGACACCGAAAGCGGGTAGCTCAGATGGGCGCCCTTACAGAGGAGGATATCCCGCGATTGCGGGACGCATGGATGGAGTCCTGTAAGGACATCATGAATGGGGTACCGGAGGAACTACCTCCGGTACGAGGGGTTAATCACCACATTAATCTCGTCGACGATGACAAGCAGTACCATTACCACTTGCCACGGTGCCCGGATTCACTTCGGACACAACTGATGGAGAAGATCGCGCGTTACACACGCGCGGGATGGTGGGAGTCGGTGCAGACGTCACAAGCTGCACCAATGCTTTGTATACCAAAGAAAGACGGCCGACTGCGAACAGCAGTCGACGGTCGGAAAAGGAATGCGAACACGATTAAGGATGTGACGCCGTTCCCGGACCAGGACCAGATCCGACTGGATGTGGCACGAGCAAAAATTCGATCAAAAATCGATTTTTCGGATGCATACGAGCAAGTACGCGTCCATCCGCCGGACGTGCGCAAAAGCGCGTTCGCAACTGTGTTTGGCACATTTGTGAGCCACACAATGCAGATAGGGGACTGTAACGCGCCAGCGACGTTTCAGAGAGTCATGACGATGATATTTCGAGACTTTATCGGAATATTTCTACATGTATACTTGGACGACTTGTTCGTATACAGCGCTACGGTAGATGAGCACGAGAAGCATCTCAAGCTCGTTTTTGACAAGATAAGGGAGAACAAGTTCTACCTTAAGAAGGAAAAGTGTGAACTTTACTCCGATAAAGTCGATTGCCTAGGGCATGTAATCGACGACAAGGGATTGCACGCGACAGCGGACAAGATGGCGCGTATCCGCGAATGGCGGAGACCGCGAAACTACGGCGATATCCAGAGATTTCTGGGTCTTGTACAGTATCTGGCGCACTTTCTGCCAGATATATCGTCGTATACGACACCACTGTCAGCAATGACACAGAATGGACAGGCCTTCGCATGGAGGCCCATCCACGAGTCATGCTTTCAAGCAATTAAGGACGCGTGTTGCAAAACACCTGTCCTGGTGCCATTGGACCATGGCAAGGATGAACCCATATGGGTTATCTGCGACGCGTCGGTATCCGGCGTGGGCGCAATGTACGGACAGGGACCGACATGGCAGACATGTAGGCCGGCGGGATTTATGTCCCGCAAATTTACGGATGCTCAAAGACACTATCGTGTGTTCGAGCAAGAGACGATAGCGATACTAGAAGCCCTCCTTAAGTGGGAGGATAAGCTTATAGGGTACCGCATACATGTGGTAACCGACCACAAGGCACTGGAGTTCTTCCAGACGCAGAGGCGGCTATCTAGCCGCCAGACGAGATGGATGGAATATCTATCTCGCTTTGACTTTGACATTTGTTATGTCAAAGGATCACTAAATAAAGTAGCGGATGCGCTGTCCAGATATCACGAGAGTGATGTCTGGGATGACAGATTCACGATGAACGACTACGTTAACGCAGATGTTCGACTCGACCCAAGACACGACGACTTGCCGTGGGATAGGGTACGAGAAGTGGTGGATAAGGTCGTGGAACGACAGATCCAGCAAAAAGCGTTTAAGCAGGAGCACAGCAGAATAGCGGTGCTCCGGGATTTGGTGCAAGAGCGAGATGTGAGGGCGGCAGAGCTAGCGGCCGCCGCCGAGAACGGCGACGCGGGGGAGTCGGTCGCGAACAGTGCGGACGACCCCACCGTATTTCAGTCTCGGGAACGCGGAGCGGACCTGAGATCGACAGTCGAGAACGGGGAGGGGAATGAGATATTCCTCTCCGCGGTGAAAGCGGGGTACGAGACGGACCCGCTGTTTAAAAAGGTAGTGAGCGCACCCGCTCAGCACCCATCCTTTCGGGTAAAGGAAGGACTGGTGTGGGGGAAGAATAGGGGCGGAGAGGAGGTGCTATGCATCCCCTCCGCAAAGAACGGGGCACAATCACTGCACGGGCAAGTGATTGAACGTGCGCACCGAGTAGTGGGCCACTTCGGTCCACAACGTACCGCCGACTATGTGCGACGGTGGTACTGGTGGCCACGACTTCAGCGTGAAGTCGAGGCGTTTTGCGCGTCCTGCCAGACGTGTATAACGACGAAAGGAGAGTACCGAGCACCGGCGGGGCTGGTGCACTCGTTACCGATACCCACGAAGCCATGGGAGTCGATCGGGATGGACTTTGTAGGTCCGTTCCCGGAAGTGGATGGATACAACTACTTGTGGGTAGTGGTATGCCGGATGACGTCCCAGGTGCACCTAGTACCACTGAATACGAGAACGACGGCGTCACAGCTGTCGTGGATTTACATGAGGGAGGTAGTGCGACTGCACGGTCTCCCGAGCTCGATCGTATGCGACCGGGACCCCAAGTTCACATCCAAGTGGTGGAAGGAACTACACCGACTGATGGGGTCAACGCTATTGATGTCTACAGCGTTCCATCCTCAGACGGATGGTGCCACAGAGAGGGCGAATCGGTCGATTGCGCAGATCATCCGATCGTGTATACGACCAGACCAGAGGGACTGGGTCGTAGCGCTGCCGATGGTCGAATTCGCAATTAATTCGAGTATTAGCGCGGCAACGGGGTTCGCCCCGTTTGAGGTTAACCACGGCTATATGCCAACGGTGATGACGAAGATCGACCCGGGGACGAAAGCGCCACCGGGGGTTCAGGAGTTCGCAGCGAATGCGCTGCGAAACATGGCAGCGGCGCACGACGCGATTATCGCGGCACGCACATTTCAGCGACACCACGCGAACACGCGGAGGAGACCTGATCCAGTGATAGGTAAGGACGACCTTGTCTATCTATCAACGGATAACCTGTCCCTACCGTCCGGGAGGGCGGGTAAACTACTACCTAAATACGTGGGCCCGTATAGGGTCCTCGAGGTGTTTCCGGAGACGTCCAACTATGTGTTGGAGTTACCAGAAGCTCTTAGGAAGCGCAGGATACACCCGCGTTTCCACATATCGAGGATTCGCCCACATCAGGCGAATGACGACGCTCTGTTTCCTAACAGAGCGACGCCGGAGGCCTATGATTTTGGGGCCCCCGACGAAACCGAATACTATGTCGACGAAATCGTCGGGCATCAGTGGACCGGGAAGGAGGTGTCCTTCTTGGTCAAGTGGACAATGGGCGACTCTACATGGGAGCCGCTCAAGACATGTGAGGAGCTCGAAGCGCTGGACAGCTACCTCGAACTCATTGGGGTGAAGGACTGGACAGCCCTTCCCCGGCGGGCGACGGTGACGACGCGCGCTAAGACGGGGGCGCGACGAATGGCGTCGAGACATACGGCCCGCGAGGGCGCAGTCACGGGACCGAACAGGTCTCAGAGTGGGAAGAAAAAATCGGCATAAGCCGAGCGTCACAAACACGACAGTGTGACGTGTTGAGATTTTTTTTCTTCAGCACCATCAACGGATGGAGCGACCACCGCGCGATGACCGACCAGACAGGCCGGACCACCCAATGGGTGGTCCCGATAACAACGACAACGCGAGGGGCGGAAGAGAATTCCGTCCCAGAGACAGCCGACGGGATGGGGAGCGTGACCGAAAGCGGTCGCGATCCCCAACGAGAGGACATGAACGGTCCCGAGAGAGGGATAGCGGTGGCAGATACCTGTCGCCGCAACGAGAGAGTGGGAGTGGCCGCGCGCGAGAGCGCTCACGGTCAGTGGAACAAGCAGCGAGCGCAAGCGAGCTGAGGTGGACCTACAATGAGCAGGTCAACCTGATCAGTCACCCGAGAGGGTGTACGACGTGCACGGCGTATGCAGCGCACATGCTGATGGATTCCATCACGGAAGCGGAGGGCCTACAGAGAGCCCACCGCAAACAGAAGGAACATATTAAGAGCGCCGACTTGGCAGCTCTTAAGGTTGAGAGGGAGGACTTGCGCAACAAGTTGCGGTCCTTCGATACGGATTATCGACGCTTGTGCGCCGATTATGATGAGCTTCGCGAGCAGTTCTATGCTCGCGAAAACGAGTGTAGGGAGCTGCGCGGGCAGTTGGAGGCTCGCGACAAGGAAGATGGAGGCGGGAAGCGAAAGCGCTCCCGCACCGACGACGGTGAAACCATCGCGTCATACGAGGCAGGACCGACATCGTCGAGACTGTCTCCAGCGAGTCAGCTGCCGGGCGGGCTACCGGCAGAACATGAGGATACAGACGCCAGTCATGGCGACTATATGGATATCGACGTGGGGACGTACCCGACCCCTGTCGAGGCGTACGGGGTATCCGTGCCCGTCGGGGCGCAGACTACGACGCCGGCCATTCGTAGGCCGGCGCCAGTCAACCTGGTGGCGCCATTGGGGTCTACGGACCACATCAGGCTACCCGGCGGGGCTCATCTGAGCGCCGTCGATCATACGCTCCGATTCGGGAAGCGAGCGCAACGCGCCGCCGAGAACGAGCGAATGGGGCTGCCTCCCCCGCGGATGGGGATGCCTGCAGGAGGAACCGGGATGCCCGCGTCAGCGGGAGAGCTGGAGGCTTGGATAGCCGCAGCCAATATCCCAGGCAACGAGTTTGCGTTGCAGCGAATGAAAGCATTCGTTGCAGTCTGCCAGCAGATTGCAGACGCCAACCGCACAGAGGTGATGCGGTCGGCAATGACACAATGGCGACTCCCTACATGGGCGAAGGCAAAGCAGGCTGCCGTGACGGCGAAGTACGCCGTGGGCAAGGGGCCAAAACCTGTGAAGGTTCCGAACCCGAACTATGGTGACCCAGCGGAGACCTGGGCAGCATGGTTGTACCGGAATCGGGCAACCATCGTTAACAATGGCCGACCCCAGTACCCGGGGACGGTAGTAGGACCTGGGGGAGTGTCCTTGACGCACATCCGCGGCATGAACATCATCATGCCACGCGCGCCGAGGCGTGTCGCCGACCTGGCGGCAATGAGGAATCGAACTCGATTCCTCCAAATGGCCTGTGAGTTGATGGGTACAGTGAATCTGTACCGCAACACGCTGCAATTGCTCGGAAGGAGCGTTGCAGAAGTCGAGACAGTCGAGCGGTTCGCACAGCCGCTCGACAATGTGACGATGGAAGACATCGCCGCATTTTTTGCTCAACAAGGAGTAAGCGTCGAACGCTTCGTCGACGCTCAGCCTTTCGGGATGGAGTGGCTCCGGGACTACCAGGGCGGCCACACCGAGGATCCCGAGGCCAGCGCCGTGTTTTCACGGATGGCCAACTATGCTTTGACCCAGCATGACTGGACTCAAGACACGTTGCCGGGGGAAGCGACGTGGTGGTATCCACCATCACGACGAACTAACGTGCCAGTAGCTGGCGCGAGTGGAGTATCGACAATGTCGATGTCCAGTATAGCAGGGTCATCGGCCGTAGGGTCGGTGACCGCGTCAAGAACGCCGTTGACGGTGGCACACCAGTTGACGGCGGGAGTCCGGGCGGCCCTGAACTATGGGTCATCCGAGGCCGGACCTTCGGGGTCAGGCGCGGGGCCGTCGGGAAGTGCGACGACCTCAGGGGGAGCAACAGCGGCGGCGGTATCGGCGCCCACACCAGGTCTCGGGGCTGGGGTGGGCAGTGTAAGCGAAGGGCCACCCGCAAACGCGGGGGGACCCAGTGACCCGATGCAAGGGACTGGCGGAGAGGTGCCAGACGACCCCATGGACGGCTCGGTCTCAGGGCGAGCACCGTCGGGGTTGGAGGACGGCGAGGTGGAGGGCGCGGCGTGAGGGGCGGGACGACAGTACCGCCCGCGAAAAAAAAAAAAAAAAAAATAAAAAAAAAAAAAATTTTTAGACATATAAAAGTATATGTCTATAGCCATCGAGAACACGATGGTGGACTTACACAAGTCTACTATCCAAACAACGGAATTGGGGATAGATCGAGCCGGGGGCTCGATCTAGAGGGGGAGAGTGTAACGGGCGTTACCGAATATGGTAGCGATCGTTGTTTGTCTTTGTTTATTTCTAAAGGTGCTGGCCATATATAGCCAGCACCTCTATTATATAATCTTTAGACTTATACATACCTACATCTACACACAATCCAATCAGTGGTCGTGTTTAGTTTGGTGTGAACTCCTAAGTCTATCCACACCCTTACACATGTGGTCCCCATATCGGGTACCCGTCCCCTCCTTATCCTGCCCTTTGCGCCTATCCGAGAGCGAGCGGGAGAAGTGGGGTTGGCTCACTGGGGTGCAGCGCCGGGGTCGCCGGCATCACCCCAGTCGAGGTCGAAGTCTTGGGTGTCTTCGTCATCTGCCTGCGGGGGGTCATCGTTGTTATCAGTGAGATTGAAGGGAGAGACATCACCGAATATTTGTGTCAGACGCCCGGTGTCTGCTATGTATTGTAGTAGTGCTATGATTCCTTTTCTGGTTCCGAACAGTGCCTCAGTCGAATGCGAGTCGCGACCTATGGCGGTGAAGCGGTCGTGTCTGGCGTCGCCGTAGTGTCGACAGTCGTGGATGAGGTGCCTCACCGTTTCTTCCTGCCGGCAGTGGGGGCAGAAAGGATCACCGACTACCTGGAGGCGGTGGAGGTGTCTGTTGAGCGGCGCGTGGCCTGTACGAAGCTGTATTGTTAGACTATACTGTCGCCGTGTGAAACCCTTAGTGACGTGGTGAAAGCCCAAAAAGGGGAAGCTGTCCTGGAAGATGTCGTATTTCCTGTACCTCGGGGAGCGGTTCCATCGCCTCTGCCATTCCGTCTTTAACCTCGCATTGTGCGCTTGCTTAAGCGCCGAGATGCTCGCTGGGAGGCCTTTGCGGAGATAGGAGGGGAGGTCCTTGCGACGACTGGAGAGGCCCTCAGCGGCTTCCTTTGCTGCTTTGTCGACTGCCTCGTTGCCGTCGGCGCCTGAGTGTCCGGATATCCAGGTGGTGGCCAGCGAGAAGGCTGGTCGTGCTTGTTCTTTCTGGGCGAGTTGCCTGGCTTGCGCATGGATGGCGTCAAAGTGATAATGGCTTTGGCGTTGCCTGTAGATGTGTGTCGATTGAATGACCCCCTGGTTGTCGAGGGCCACAGTAGACTTTCGTGGGAGTATTGCTTTCGTTAGGAGATGGAGGCCGAGAGCGACCCCCACCGCCTCCGCTTCGAACGTTGTGTTCCGGGTGAGCGGGCCCAGGTGGTAATGTAGCGTTTTCGGTCGAGCATTACCTTTGTATAATACTGCAGCCGCACCGGCTTGACCCTTGTAACCGGAGCCGTCAGTATATACCCTTATATGCGCGTCGTTGGCGACGTCTTCATCAAGTGAGTCCTGGCGGGTCTCCGCGATGTGGGTGGAAAAGGGCCGTTGGTAGGTCGGTAGTTGGCGGACTGGGTTGATCGTTTCGATGTCGTCCGGGTTTAGGTGGTAAAGGCTCGCTAGGTTGTGGAGAGGAGACCGGTGCCTCCGGACATCGTGTCCCGCGCACCATCGTATCCGCTTGTGAAGCGGGTGTGCAGCGGGGAGCGCTGCGATCCGCATTGCAGCCCGGTGGCATATCTTCCTGAGCTGCAAGTCGACCGGCAGGAGTCTTGCATGTAACTCTAGGGCGTCAGTGGGGGAAGACCTCATTGCTCCGGTGATGGCGAGCACTGCGGGCCGTTGCACTTTGGCTAGTTGACGTGTCGGGCCGACGGAGCCACTGTTCCTGCTGCGGCCGGGCTTCCTGTGAATCGGAGTGTACCATATGTCAGCAGCATACGCGAACTTGGGGATAGCTACCGCGACATAAAGACGTTCCATGAAATCGGGGGACAGTCCCGTAGAGGGGCGCGTCAGCCTGCGGAACATGTGAGTATATTTTACCCCCTTTCCTACGGCATGTTTCACGTGGTCCCCCCAACGTAACTCGTCGTCGACCATGACTCCTAGGAATCTTGCCGTTGTCGCGGGTTTTATCGTCGTTCCGTTCAGCCTTATTCTCGGCCGGGACATCCTACGTGACTTCCCTAGTCGGTTGGGGTCGGGCTCGCGTCGTTGCGTGAGGTGGAGGAGCTCGAACTTGCTCGTTTCGAACTTTGAGTTGTGGTCCGCTGACCATTTGTAAGCGCCGTCATCCTTCTGCATAAGCCGCTGAAGCTTCGCGCTCGTTTCAGCAAAGTCAACTCCTGAAGTCAGTAAGGCCCCGTCGTCGACAAATCCCAGCGCCAGCTCCTTCCTGTCCTCGGGGAGATCGAAAAGGTCAGCATTGTAGAACAGATAGACGATCATGGATATAGGGTCGCCTTGCCCTATACCGTTGACGACTTCGAACCAGTCCGAGGTGTAGTCATCGAACTTCAACTTCGTGCGTCGTTCAATTAGGAGCCGTTCGACGAATTTGACATAGGCCTCCGGAACCCTGCGCTTCCGCATGTTGTGAAGGAGGCGGTCCAGCACCGCGTTGGGGAAGGCGCCCTCGATGTCGAGTAGCAGCATGGAGACTACCCTGCCTTGTCGCCACTCGTGCCGGACCCAGTTGGTGAGCAGGTGTAGTGAGTCGCTCGTAGTGCGGCCTGGTCGTCCTCCGAATTGCATATCTGGGAGCAGCTGATTCTTCTCCATGATGTGGGTGAGGTCTTCCGCTACGATAGCTGTCAGTAGCTTCGCCGTGGTGTTGAGCAGGGCTATGGGGCGATAGGCCTTCGCGACATCATATGCTGGCTTGCCTGGCTTGCGTAGTATGACCGTGATAATTTCTCGCCAACCAGGGTAGTACGTCTCGAGGGCCAGCACCGCGCGGAAGATGTAAAGGAGGTGATCCTTCAGAGCCAGGTAGGCCTTCTTGAGGACTACATTTGGGATGCCATCAGTACCACAGGCTTTGTAGGGACTCAGCTTTGCGATGTTTCTTCGGATTTGCTCCTCTGTTATCGCTCCGCTGGTGGGTAGGGGTTCCGGGTACGCATAGTCGGGAGGCACCGTCGATATCCTGGGTGGTGCGGGAAAGAGTGCCCTGGCAAAAAGTCGGCTCTTCTCCTCGTTGGTGACCAGCTCCGTGACACTGCCGTCCTCGCCAGTGGTTTTCATAGTCGGAATTCGAGTTTTTCCCCCGTCACCTGTAGGGTCAGAGATATACTTGTTGGCAACCCAGAGTTCCTTCTCCATCGCTTCCTCGAGGAAGGCCTTCCAGTGTTCCGCCTTGGCCTTGAGTATCTCGTCGGCATATTTCTTCATGGCGGCCTCTAGGTTTGCCCTGCTCTCGTGGTCATCTAGCGCACGGTATCGGTCGGCGATTCTACTCAGCTTGTGGACTTCCCGGCGACTGCTCTCTAGCTCCCTGCTCCACCATCGCCTCATATGTGGAGACGGCCTTGTGAGCGGTACCACCTCCTCGATGGTGTGTTGGATTGCCTGTGTGAGGTCAGAAACACGGGTCTGGAAGATCTCGTTAGTGTGGATTGGTCCCGGCTGTGGCAAGTTTTCCAGACGAGTTGTCAGTTTCTCGTTAAAGTCCTCCCAATCTGTCATCCTGAAGTTTCGCGATGGGCCATCGATCTTCTTGTGTGTCGGGATGTCGAGGATTGTAGCGATAGGGAGGTGGTCAGTGCAGGGACCCTGGTGGAGTGGCATGGTGTCGCAGCGCATTACGTGTTCGCTGGTCCTCGCACTGCAGAACACGTTGTCGGGCCTGGTCATGTTCTTCGTCCGCCTGGCTCGGAGGGTCGGGATGTCCTTGGGTAGTGCCATCTCCATGTCGTAGTCGGCTACTAGATCAAGCAAGATCTCGGCCTCGTTGGTTGCTGCCCTCGTGAATAGGTGTCTGTTGCGTTCCTCGTCCCACATGGGGTGATGTCGGTTGAAGTCGCCGGCCCATAGCATATGGTCAGTGTCCTGCAGGTATAGGCAGCGTCGGTTGAGGGTGAGGTAATTCCGGAGGGCGTCGATGCTTCGCGAGTGAGTGCAGTCGTTGTAGATGTTGAAGATCGAAATCTTGCCGAATTGCCCCGTTAGTTGAATTGCGGTGATGTCATTGTTATCTGTTAATGTGAGCTGGGACCAGGCGTTTGTGTCGAGCGCCGTGTTCACCAGGATAACGGATCTAATAGGCCCAACCTCGTCAGTAAGGCGGGACGAGGGGTAAATTACTCGCCACGCTCGGGACGCCCGCGTCGTCCGGCTTGAGTCGATATATGGTTCCTGTAAAAGTATAATATCCCACTCCCTGGGGAGTGAGTTAGTGTTCAGTAGGTTGTATTGTGCCGTTTTTGATTTTGCCATGTTCTGTTGCCAGATTCGTAGTCGCTTGCTAGTGGGGTCGGGTTCGTATCTAATCATGATTAGTGCCTGGGGGTTTTCCGTGCCAATGTGGTTCGATCGAGGGTTTGTGGGGGACTACAGGGGCCATGTTAGCTCCAGAGACAGGGGGGGTCGGACCAGGTGGCAAGTTGTCCCATGGCGCCGGGGAGAGACTGGTGTAGCGTCCACCCGAGGGGGCAAGGCTCATTTCTCGGGATACGGGGGGCTGACGGGATTGCATTCTTGGCTGGGCAGCCTTCGTGGTGAGCTGGGAGAGCGTGGCGTTGTACTTGCGGGCGCGGGGAGCTGACGTTGTGTGGGTCCAGGGTTCATCTGTGGGCCAGTAAGGCATCGCATTCTCTGGTAGTCGTTGGTTCAGTTCCTCGAGTTTCTTCCTGTATAGGGGGCACGACGCCCTGTCGCCACTGATATGACCTCGCCGTCCGCAGGGGGTGCAGTAGAGGTTGGCGCTCTTGCAGCTCGCAGTGGCATGCTTGTCTCCACACCTACCACAGTATTCGGCCCTCACGCACGACGCCGCCATGTGGTCCCAGTCCTGGCATTTGTAACATCGGAGGGGCTCCTTCCGGTCCTTTACAATCGTCAGTGACTGGCTGTGGATGTATATACCTTCCACCGATAGTTGGTTCGCTGTCTTCTCGTTGTAGAACCTGACGAAGAGGTGTGCCGTCTGTTGGCCTTGGGACCGTCTTTCCGGAGCCTTGATCCACTTCATTTCTGCGACATCCGTGGCGGGGAAATCGTTGTTCTCCGCTATCTCGGCAAGCTCTTTTTCGCAGGAGGGATCGAAGTTCACCGGTACGAACTTCGCTATCATGGTGTATGTTCGTCTCTTGATGCTGGCTCCGTCCCCAAAGGCTCTCGAGAAGTCCTCCGCATTGTTGGTGATCCACTGGACGGAGGTGTCGCCGTTAGTTTCGAGCAGGATGCCTCCATTGTCCAGCCGTTTCGCCGCTCGCACAGATACCTTGGCGGTGGGGTCGACAGACTTGATCGCTCCGTTGGCCTTCTCCACGAGTGCTGCAATCGCTGTGATCTGCGTCAGGTCAGTGGCTTTTGTTTTGTCGACGTCTACTAGTATCTGGCGTTGGCGGATGGCCTCGCGCGCGCGTAGTCTGGGGTCAATGTCGCCGGACTTGATGAATGGTATTGATAGTGGGGAGGTTCCGCTGGTTAGCGCGTCCTTGTAGGAGGTGACCGAAGTCGTGGTCGCTGTGAGATCCGCCTTCATGTTGGCCGCCATGTCGATTAGGGTGGACTTGATGTCGTCTAGCTTCTTTTCGATGTTGCTGGATACCGCTTTGGTGATGGTTTCTACGAGGTGGGAGGTCTCCAGTGCGTCCAGGAGGTAAGCGCAGGCCACGATTGCCGTCTTGTTCGATGCGTCGTCCGATATTCCTGGGAGGCCTGTGATGGCGTGCAGCGCTCGTGCCACGGTTCCGATCGTGATGTTCTCTGTGTTCGCAATCAGTTGGTACTTTGGTAGGTAGGACTCACTTTCTTCTGGGTCGTTCACGAAGCACTCTGCGTTATCTTCCTGGTTCTGCCACACGTGAGTTCCTATCTTCCTGCTACTTCCGGCCTGCTCAGCCGTAGATCTCGTTTTCCTTTGCATCGTTTGTTCGATGGTGGTTTGCTTGGGGCCTAGGCCGGTGAGCTGAGTGGGTGTTTTCGCGCCAGTCCGTTTGGCAGCCGCCTTTGCTGCTGCCGACATGCGTTGGTGACTTATTGGGTGGGATGGGGGTGTAAAACTCTCTCAGTGGGACATAGATAGTGGTATAAAGATCGATATTTTAGAGGAAGCAGTAGTTCTACGAGCGTAGGCCTTCAGTGAGACCGTTGCTCGAAAATATTTTCTGGGGTCCTAGTCGGGGTGCCACGTGGTCCGGGTCCAAGAGAGTTACTATCCGGCCGGGTTGATCGCTACATTTGTGATTGGTGGACGACCTTTTCGGATTGTCCGCTGCTAGACAGCGGGACCATTTCACAGGCATTACTGCTGCATCGGACTCAGGCTCCCCTTGCTGGCAGGTTGTCCGTCCCGGCTGCCCCACCTCCAACATCCAATTCATTCCTTGACATGCGCCTTCAAGCTTTAGGTGCTCAATCCACCTTCCGGACCCGCCGCTTACAAGATCTTCGGCTTACTGCCGCATATCACCGGCTTCACTTTATTGGAGCTCTCAAAGAGAAGCAAGTCGCAGAAGCAAGAATGCCCGGGACGGCGGGCTTGAGCACCCGGGAATCTGAGCCAGAATCTAGCAGACGCACTCCAGTTCGGTTGACCCGGGCGGAGGCCATTACAGCCTTCCGGCCTGCGGCAGATGACATAATCTTCTCGGATTACGAGCGGGATCTGCCCCCAGGGACAATGACTGGTGAGTGGTCGGAAAGCGACTCTGGACAACCGACCAGGCGGCCCAGGTTCGAAGATCTCGCTGATGACAATGAACCTCCTCCGGTGCTGAATCCGAGAAGTTATCCGGACTGGCATAGAGTCCCTTCATACCGGACTCCCTCTCCCGGGCCTCTCCTCCCCTTCCTTGTCCATAGCCCGCCTCATGTGCCATCCGACCGGCAAGGACTAAACGGGCCACCAACCCAGAGCCAAGCCATTAACACTCGGCACCCGAGGAAGCCTACGAAAGATCTAGCAAAGAATGCTAGGTCTCTTAAAAAGCAGAAGGTCATTGATCCGGGGATGGCCTCCATCATGGGCAACACCCCTCCCATTTCAGCACTCCCCCCGATGCTGCGCGCTGCAAGTGAAGCAGCGTCTGATTTTGATTTCGGAATCCCGTCGACTAACAAAAGTCGTCAAGCTGCGTCTACAATTCCCTTCCCGGCCTCCGGAGCAGCAAGCGAGGCCGCTGTAGACTTTGACTTCTCAATTCCGCCAGCCGGTATCACAATTTCCGCCCCTCGCGCTGCAAGCGAGGCGGGCTCAGACTTTGACTTCTCAATTCCGCCGGCCGGTATCACCATTTCCGCCCCTCGCGCTGCAAGCGAGGCGGGCTCAGACTTTGACTTCTCAATTCCGCCGGCCGGTAGCACTCGCCTAGCTTCGACTACAACTTCCATCCCCGCCCCTCGCGCTGCAAGCGAGGCGGGCTCAGATTTCGATTTTGAACTCCCATCAGGCGGTCACATCCCCGCCCCTGCGAGTGAGGCGCGTTCAGATTTCAACATTGAAGCTAGGCCAGACCCGCCTTCTCCATCCCTGCATGAACGCCATGCCACCCACCTTTCCGGGAGCAGCAGTCGGGCCGACGGACGGTTCATCCGCGCTGAAAGTGAAGCACATTCAGACTTCGACTTCTCTGTTTCATTCGCTGCCCCAGTCCAACGTGGTCCTGCCCCCCAAAGCCAAGCTGGATCCGAATTCGACTTCGAAATTTGTGATTCCGGTGAGGCATGCTTTCCTGTGGGTGACTCAATGGACATTGATGGCCAGGTAAGTGAGTGCCGAGGGGACACTGATGGGCCCGAATGCTCACCGACTCATCAAAGTGATATGGGAATGTATGCGGATGCGGATATGAGCATGGTGAAGAGACCCGAAATGTGATGATATACAGGTCATATGATATGCTGCCACAATGTGTATCCGGATTGTCTTCCTCCACCCGATTGCATGCACTTCACGGCTCGATCCCCTGACCCGGATATGGGCTCTCTGGGAGTGTACCGAGCCCGCTACTGCCGTAAGTTACCCTACAGTGTATCAGGTCCGCTGCTCCGTTAACCCGAGAGGGGACCGGGCTATATACCCACATCCCACATTTCCCGGCTGACGGCATTCGTTTTTTGTCCTGTCCAGAACCAGCTTCCCAGATTGCATGTGCACTCTTCCGGAAAGCCACAATGTATCCCCCCATTTCCGCGCTGATCAGATGACATTTCCCACATCCGGGGAAGAATTCCGGATCGAATATGCATGCTTCCGGTAAGGCAGATGTAAGCCCTGTGTCCGGAAGGCTCGGGTCCGGATGATGGCATTCGTGTTTTGTCCTGTCTGAATCCAGCTTCTGCTACAACCAAAAATGCTTTCCCTCATCCGGACAATTATTCTGGATTGCATGTGGACTCTTTCGGAAAGCCACAATATATCCCCCCATTTGCGAGCTGATCAGATGAAATTTCCGGATCGAATATGCATGCTTGTATGCCCCGGTGTCCGGAAAGGGATTGATCCCCTGACCCGAGAGGGGATCCGGCTGCAGCAGTGGCCCTGGCGAGGTCGACGGATTGATCCCCTGACCCGAGAAACGGATTGACCCCCTGACCCGAGAGGGGACCCGGCAACTGACCCGAGATGGGACCCGGCTGCACCAGTGGCCCTGGCGAGGTCGACGGATTGATCCCCTGACCCGAGAAACGGATTGACCCCCTGACCCGAGAGGGGACCCGGCAACTGACCCGAGATGGGACCCGGCTGCACCAGTGGCCCTGGCGAGGTCGACGGATTGATCCCCTGACCCGAGAAACGGATTGACCCCCTGACCCGAGAGGGGACCCGGCAACTGACCCGAGATGGGACCCGGCTGCACCAGTGGCCCTGGCGAGGTCGACGGATTGATCCTCTGACCCGAGAAACGGATTGACCCCCTGACCCGAGAGGGGACCCGGCAACTGACCCGAGATGGGACCCGGCTGCACCAGTGGCCCTGGCGAGGTCGACGGATTGATCCCCTGACCTGAGAAACGGATTGACCCCCTGACCCGAGAGGGGACCCGGCAACTGACCCGAGATGGGACCCGGCTGCACCAGTGGCCCTGGCGAGGTCGACGGATTGATCCCCTGACCCGAGAAACGGATTGACCCCCTGACCCGAGAGGGGACCCGGCAACTGACCCGAGATGGGACCCGGCTGCACCAGTGGCCCCGGGGAGGTCGACGGATTGATCCCATGACCCAAGAGGGGACCCGGCTGCAGCAGTGATCTGGGCTCTCTGGGAGTGTACCGAGCCCGCTATTGCCGTAAGTTACACTACAGTGTATCAGGTCCGCTGCTCCGTCAACCACGATACACTGTAAGGGCGCCCGCTACAGCACAGAGGACCCGCTAGCCCCGTCAACTACGGTACACTGTATAGGCCCGCTAGAGCGTTGGTCACATTACATTGTAGTGCCCTGCCCTGTTTATGTATCGACCTGGAGTTCCCGCCGGTATGCGCGCGCCGCTTGGTAGGCCTATCTTGTTGTCGTCGGTTCGTCGGCAGCGTCCTTCGGTCACGTATGTTTGATGTATGGGACAGTTAGGGATATAATGTCCTTCACCACCGCAGAAGTGGCAGTTGTCATTAGGTGACTGGTTCGGTCGGCCGCCGTCGCCTCCTTTGTGTTGTCCTAAGCGTTGGATATGTTGCTCCAACAGGTTGATTCTTTCGTAGAGCTCTTCCAACTTGAGGGGCTGTCCCGTGCTAGGCGACTTGGTCGCGCCCGTTAACGACCCGCTTGGCGCGATCGTAACTTGTGGGAGCGCGCCCGGTGGCGCTTCCTGTCGTTGGACGGCATTTGTCCCGTGGAGGATATGTTCAGCCGCAGCGCGAACGGTTTCAGTGGCGTAGGGGTCATCGGGATGGTGGTTCGGGTTTAGGATCTCGAGCCTGCGATGGATCTTTGACCATAGATCGGACTGGAACGCGCGACGGAATTGGCGGTCGTGTTCGTTTATCGAAAGTCGGTTTTTGCTGA
The DNA here is from genome assembly GCA_013368375.1 of Tricholomella constricta. NCBI lineage: Eukaryota > Fungi > Basidiomycota > Agaricomycetes > Agaricales > Lyophyllaceae > Tricholomella > Tricholomella constricta. The sequence goes on from JAACJP010000020.1 coordinate 92,969, forward strand.
CAAGGAACTGGGTAACAGAAAGGAACTGTCGGTAATATTCCCCGAGGTCACTATTCGACTGGATCCCGAGTCGGTGTCGTTCTCTGATCAGGTAGTCGAGGTCGGCCATTGAATACTTTCTTTCTTCGCTTGCGCCTGGGTAGAGCGCCATTATCGCTTTTCGCCAATCGTCGTATGTGGTACCGACTGCGAACTCGTCAAGTTGTTCCCACAGATCCGCGGTATCGATGTCGGTGTATCGCGTAGTGTGTGTTTTCTTCTCTTGTTCATCTACGACGCTACACTCGATGAAGAGATGATTTAAGTCCGAGAAATATCGGTGCAGTTCACGCGCGCGTTCGGGCACGAACGTCGGCGCCGAGCTTTGTCCGCGTGCGGGCATCGGCTTTACAATGATTGGTGGTTGTGCCATGATAGATGGTGTTGGTTTCAGGACAGGGGACGGGGAGGGGGAATACGACGGTGAAGAAGAATCTGAGATTTCTGGGGTCGCGGGCGATAGGTATGGGAGTCTAAATTCAATTCCTTGATCGGTGGTAGGAGGTTCCGACGCAAAGGGGTCGAAAGCTAGGTCGGTTTGCGCGGTTGGTTCGGGGAACGGTGTTTGATCGGTCGGGGTAGGCGACGGTAGTGTCGACGAAGGGCTATAGAAGAGCGGGCTGAGGTTGTTATGGATCGCGCGGTGTGGAGTTACTGAGCGGAAGAACGGGGAGAGCGATTCTGAGTCGGTGTCGGCTTGTCCGAGAGCAGCGCGAATTTCGGCACGTAGGGTTCGGGCTTTAGCTTCCTGTCGGGTTGCGGGCGGAATGGTCGACGAGTCGTAGGTTTTTATGAACAAGAGGAATGAGGTTGCGTGTTCGGCGGTGGCTTTTAAAACCCTCGCGGTGGGCTCCAGAATGATAGTGCTAGAAGACCTGTAGGTGCTGTGCACAACAACAAAACAACTAACAACTATGGGGGGGGCGAGAAGTGTTAAAAGTTCCCAAACACGCGAGTGTGCAGGGTTTGTAAGTGTTGTTCGAGGTAGGTAAAAGGCGATCCGACTTGTCAGTAGTCGAACCGACGGTGATGCGACGAAGGCGATGGGGTACGACGTTCCCCGATGGAACGGGTCGGCGACGCGACTTTCGGTGTCGGTCGTGGGACAACGAGACGAATGAGGTTAATACGGAGAACTCACGGGTTCGGGCGACGAATACGAGGTGACAGAGACGGCGGTTACGAGTTTTACGATGGCGGCGGCGGTTTATACGATGGGAACGGAGCAGAGACGGCAGAGACGATGGTTTGAGCTATTCACTCTGAGTGTGAGGGAAAATACGGGCTGTAATTCACTGGGAGAAATGGGTACTACATGGGTATGTTTTATACTATGTGACCGACCCGCCTCTCGCAGGCCGGCGAGGCAGGTGTTTTACTGGTTTATTGAGACAAGCGTCGCCAAGCTTGGAACCACGCGGCGCTTTTTAGAGAGTGTGGCGCTCTTTTGGCTTGGCAAAGGGGCTTTTGATCGGTTCGAGGTGTCGGGTCGGATGTGTGATCGGTGGCGGATTTGCGATCGGTAGTGGCTCTTGGAGGCGGAACTCCGTGGTGCGGCCGGATCCTCTCTGCGAATGGCTGGGCAAGGTGTTTCCTAGGGTAATTTCAAATCGGGTTTGGTTGTCGCCGGGTTGAGACCTTGGCATACAAACGTGCGCGGTCGCTGACAGGTTATACGGCGTTCCGTGCTCCGTGTGCCCAGGGAGGAGAACTGGCGTTTCAAGTTACTCTGTCTCTTGGTCGGTACATCGGTCATTTGGTCGTATTGTCGGTCGTTTTGGTCGTATTGTCGGTCGTTTTGGTCGTATTGTCGGTCGGTCGGTCGTATTGTCGGTCGGTCGGTTTAGCGCTTCGGTCGTATTCGGGAGTGTGTTCGTTGTGGCGCAGCGGTTGATGTCCATATTATGGGCTGGTTCTGTGTATAGCGCGGGACGGTGCTCATCAACGGGAACCACAATTGATCGTACACTATATGACAATGTGGACGATGACCGACTTGTTCGGCTATGTCGATACGGGATACCCCCGGCCATTCCTCAATGGGATGGATGGCGACAGCCGACCCGCGATGATATCACTAGACTCCACGTACTACTCGACTGCAAGAAAGAGCGAGGACTGGACACTGCGCACGCTCGCGGCCTACACCCTGTAGGATACGACATCATGTCGATGAAATTCATCACCGGACGTGACCGCGAAGCTACTGTACTCTACGACGGCGATCTGGTGTTTAACAATACCACTGACCCGCCTGCGCCACCACCTATGGTGGAAGGTCCTCCGCTCCCAACTATCGAGTCCACTACGTCGCCAGCACCCTCTGCTCCATCTAGTTCATCCGCACCACTGGTCCTTCTACCAGAGGCTAACGCTTCTGATGACCATGCGATGGATGTAGTCGAGAAGGCTTAACGACAACGCCGAGTGTACGCCACAGTCATGGTAGTCGTCGAAATACATACGCGATCACTAATTAAGTGGGAGTTGTATACTCACACTTTGTAATTATAATAATAACCATGCACATCCATCTGCTGAGATCATACATTGATCTCAAAGGGGGGTGTGTAACGACGGTGCGTTACAATACGTCTATATTGAGACGCGACCTGTTTGGCATTACCTTCTGGTAATGCACAACCATCTTTGTTATGCGTATATAAATGTCCTGTACAGTTTATGCTTAGATAATCCTTTGCACCTTCACCCTGTACACGTACTTAGCAGAATCCCACAGATTGGTCTAGCTTAACATGTCTGGTGTCTCGCAAGGATCCCCCAACCCCGTACAACCGTTACACCGACGCCGCGCTCACACTGGAGTCGACGGCGTACTTCCAGAACGGTCAGTCGATCGACAAGTACATTGACTTGTTCCGATCCCTATGGGTCAAGGCAGGCTACCCCGATGGGCGCCACCCAGTACTTTACACTCCCCCTGGTGTTCCTCATGGAGTCCATGGAGTCCGCGCAATCCCTGTGGATTCCCCGTGGATTCCCCGTGGATTCCGTGGAATCCCGTGGAATCCATAGACTCCACCTGAGTCCATAAAAATTTTATATAAGTCCCCTACAATATGAAGAGGAATATCCCTGTGGAGTCCGCATGGACTCCGCAAACCTGGACTTGGGAACACTCTACCGAGGTCACCTCTGTGGGCATTGCGCTCAAGAGACAATGAATGATATATCAAAAAAAATCATGTATTTTCTATTCTACAAAAATAAAACAACAAAATAAAAAAAAAGAGATAAAGAAAGTGGTAGTGGTGGGGTCGTCGTCATCGTCGTGGCCGTGGTGGTGGTGAGGTTGTCGTCGTCGTCGTGGCCGTCGCGGTGGTGGTGGTGTGGTGGTGGTGGAGACCGTAGGGTCGTCGCCGTCATCGTGGCCATTGTCACATCGCCGTCGTGGTGGTGGTGGGGTCGTTGCCGTCGTCGTGGCCATTGTGCCGTCGCCATCATCGTGGCCGTCGTGGTGGTGGTGATGTGGTGGTGGTGGGGTCGTTGCCGTCGCTGTGGCCGTTGTGCTGTCGCCGTCGCCGTCGTGGTGGTGGTGCCGTCGCCGTCGCCGTGCTGTTGTTGTTGTGGTGGTGTGGTGGTAGTGAGGTCGTGAGGTCGTCGCCGTCGTCGTGGCCGTGGTGGTGGTGTGATGATGTGGTGGTGGTGGGGTCGTCGCCGTCGTCGTGGCCGTTGTGCTGTCGCTGTCGCCGTCGTGGTGGTGGTGCCGTCGCCATCGCCGTGCCATTGTTGGGGTGGTAGTGTGGTGGCCGTCGTGGTGGTGGTGGTGGTGCCGTCGCCGTCGTCGTGGCCGTCATGGTGGTGGTGGTGCCGTCGCCGTTGTCGTGGCCGTTTTGCCGTCGCCGTCATCTTGTCGTTGTCGTTGTCGTGCCGTCGCCGTCGTTGTGTTGTTGTGGTGGTGGTGGCGTGGTGGCCGTCGTGGTGGTGGTGGTGGTGTGGTGGTGGTGGTGGTGTGCTGGTGGTGGTGGTGCCGTCGCCGTCGTCGTGGCCGTTTTGCCATTGCCGTCGCCATCACCGTGCCGTTGTTGGGGTGGTGGTGAGGTGGCCGTCGTGGTGGTGGCGGTGTGGTGGTGGTGGTGTCGTTGTCGTTGTCGTGCCGTCGCCGTCGTCGTCGTTGTGTTGTTGTGGTGGTGGTGGCGTGGTGGCCGTTGTGCTGGTGATGGTGGTGTGCTGGTGGTGGTGGTGCCGTCGTCGTCGTCGTGCCGTCGCCGTCGTCGTCATTGTGTTGTTGTGGTGGTAGTGGCGTGGTGGCCATCGTGGTGGTCGTGGTGGTGTGCTGGTGTGGTGGTGATGTCGTCGTGCCGTTGTCGTCGTGGTGTCGTCGCCGCCGTCGTGCCGTTGTCGTTGTCGTGGTGTCGTGGTGGTCACCGTCATCGTTGGGGTTGGGCTGCTGCAGCTAATGGTGGTGGAGGTCGTCAGCGTGGTGTCGAGAGGCGGGCACAGTGACGCACCATGCGGCTCTCCCCCAACTGGGGTCTGCCCTTGTCTGTTCCCCTTCTGGCCTTGTTCATCGTCGTCGTTGTCGCCGTAGTCGCCGTTGTCGTCATTGTCGCGGTCATCGTGGTCGTCGTGGCGTGGTGGTGGTGGTCGGGACATAGATCCGTCCATGGAACGTGAGCAGACCGCCTTCCTCTCCCCACTCGCCAAAGCGAAGGGAGTGGCCGGCGATCTTGGATGCTTTGACCAGTTGCGCCGCTTTTGCGACCGCATCCTCCTGCGCTCCATCGCAATTGCCCTTGCGGATCGCTTTCAGCACATCATCCTCCTCTCCGACCAGTGCAAGGCCTTCAGTTGCACGAACGGCGAAGAATTCGGGTTTGAGCAGCACGATGTTGGCGTTGTCAGCGCTTCTGTCGCCATGGTCGGGGCGACGCGATAACGCGTCGGGCTTGCCCATGCTACAGCCAGGACGGTGGTGGAGGGCGAAGTCGAAGTTAGCGAGGTAAAGCGACCATCGGGCTTGACGCCGATTGAGTTTCTTTGCGGTGAGGAAGTACTCAAGGTTCTTGTGGTCGGTCCAGATCTCCACCTTGTGCTTTGCGCCTTCTACGAAGTGTCGCCATTCCTCCAGAGACCGGATGATCGCCAGCATCTCTTTGTCATGGATCTCGTAGTTCTGCTCGACCGCGTTCAAGGTCTTCGAGTAGAACGCGACTGGGTGCCATTTGCCGTCGGTCGGTGACTCTTGCGACAGGACCACGCCCGTTGCGAAGTCGGACGAATCGGCTTCGATGCGGTACGGTCGGTCGTCGTCGGGGAACATGAGGACTGGCCTTCAGAAGGTTAAAGGCCGACTGCTCCGACTCTCCCCATCGCCAGGCGACGTCTTTGCCGGTCAGGTCGAACAGGGGTCTGGCGTGGTGCGAGAAGTCCTGAATGAACCGTCAGTAGAAATTGGTGAAGCCTAGGAACGCTTGCACCTCCTTCTTGTTCTTCAGCGCCGGCCATTCCAACACTCCAGCGACTTTAACCGGGTCCATCTCTGCTTGCCCTTGCGAAATGATCAGCCCGAGATACTCGATCTTAGTCTGCTCGAATTCGCATTTCTCGGGCTTTAAGAACAGCTGATGTTCGCGGAGTCGGTGCAGTACCAGTCGCGTGACCCGACGGTGTTCCTCTAGCGTCTTTGTATAAATCAAGATGTCATTGAGGTACACGCAAACAACACCTTCGGCGATCAGATCGCGGAAGATATCATTCATCATGGTCTGAAATGTGGCAGGGCTGTTCGTGAGGCCGAAGAACATGACGAGCGGCTCGAAGAGGCCGCGATTCGTCCGAAACACTGCCTTCCACTCGTCGCCTTCCTTGATCCGGACATTGTTGTACCCCCATCGGACATCCAACTTGGTGAAGTACCGTGCGCCGCGAAGGTTATTCACCAGTTCGCTAATGAGGGGCAGCGGGTATCGGTTCTTCACTGTGAGCGCATTGAGCGTCCGATAGTCCTGAACCAGTCAGAGCGACCCGTCCTTCTTCTTGATGAAGAAGACCGGCGACGCCATGGGCGACTTGGACGGTCGGATGCGACCTGTCTCGAGGTTCTCCTTGAGGAACGCGTCGAGTTCGACCTGTTCTGCTGGTGAGAGCGGGTAGACCTTCGTGCCCGTCGGCGACGCGCCCGGCTCCAGTTCGATGGCATGGTCCCATTGCTTGCGCTCTGGAAGCTCATCGAATGCGACTTTGGAGAAGACATCTTCAAAGTCGTGGAGGTGGGTCGGTACTGTGTCGCGGAAAGTTCTGGGCACGGAGTTAGCAGCGTGCGCTTCTGCAAGTCGCTGCGATGTCGTTTGGCTGGCCCGAATATGTTTGGCGGTCGGAGTCGGATGGATCGCGGTCGCGAAGATGCGATCGCCATTCAGGAAGGTTTCCACCAGGAAGTCGTCAGACTCTGGGTCAGGTTCCTCCAGGATCGGGGTGTAGGGGAGGAACTCCTCATCATCAGAGTCGTCCTCGACATACGGGTTGGTCGGGGCTCGCAGGTCGGGCTCAGTCATCGGGATACCGTCGGCTCGACAGGCGCGGATCGCTGCGCGCACTCTGGTGCGTGCGCGCCGATCGGCTTTGACCTCACCCTTGCAGGTGTCGCACTGCGTCGGACAGCGACTCATCTTCACCTCCTTGGTCTCCCAGTCGATCTCGGGGTTATGGTTTTTAAGCCAGTTGAACCCGAGGATCATGTCTTGCTTGCCTAACTGGGTGACCCCGAAGACGGCTCGTTCGGTATGACCGTTGTATCGCAAGACAGCTTCTACGATGCAAGAGACCGAACCGCCTTCGTTGAGGGTGCCATCTACGTTGTAAACCGGGGATGGCCGACTAAGCACCTTGGTCGTGAGCTTGTGTTTCTCGACAAAAGCGATGTTGAGGAAGCTGCCAGTCGCTCCGCTGTCCACTAGCGCAGTGACGGCGTGCGACTCCTGGGTGTCGGTGGTCTCCAGCTCAACGTTGAGCCACAGGGATCTGGGGCAGGGGGAGGCAGCGGCGATGAAGCGACTTGGAAGTCGCTTTTCCCAGCGGGGTAGGCCACGACGCGACGGAGCGATCGGCTTTGCGACTGCGATTGGTGTCGTCAGGTCGGAGGGGTTTTGTACGTCTTTGTCGGTCGGTTCACTCGTCGGAATAGCAGCAATATTAGGTGTATTGGCATATTCTACGGATAAAGGAGCGAACCGATTACGACTAGACAACGGGGGTGTACGTTCCACCCGTTGTGCGATTAAAAACCCTCCTCGGCGTCGGAGGCGGTCGCGTCGGCCGACGATGGAGTCGGGTCGGCGGGGACTGCGTCCTTGCGAGCTAGACGTTCCATGATAAGCGCCTCCAGCTCATCATCGAGCATGTGGCGCACATCCCAGCGCAAAGGGCAGTCACGAGAGTAGTGACCCTTTTTCTTGCACCGGAAACAGTGGTCGTCGGCAGGCGCGACTCGATCGCGCATCTGATCTACGTCCATTGGGATGCCCTGGGGGATCGGCCTGGGGGCTGGTGCGACAGGAGCGCGGGGGGCGGGAGGAGCGGGAGCTGGGGCAGTAGCGAATGCCCATCGTGCAGCTGCGGCGGTGGGCGGGCGGCTGTCGGGCGCCTTTGTCGGGACCATCCAACGGTGGAAGTTGTCCTCCGACCTCATGATGAAATCTTGAGAACGAGCGATCCTCAGCCACTCCTCAATCTTCTCGTCGTGCGGGCGACCCGTGGTGATGCTTCCGAGTCGCCTCGAGAGCTTCGGGTCCATTCCCCGACGGAATTTGAGGACCAGGTGATGCCCATCTGGGTAGCCCGCCTTGACCCACAGGGATCGGAACGAGTCGATGTACTCGTCGATCGATCGACCGTTCTGGAAGTACGCTGTCGACTCCAGGATGAGCGCGGCATCGGCGACCTCGTCGAAGAGGAAGAACTCGCCACGGAAGGTGTCTTCGAAGTCCTTCCAGGCGGGAAAGACGTCCTTGGCGGTTCCGAACTGGAACACCCGACTGACGAAGTCGGCGGCTCGCCCGTGCTGCATGTACGACAGCACCCATACTATTCGGGCGTGGTCATCGGCGAAACTTCCTCCGCACAAGGAGAAGTAGAGCTTGCAGGCGTTCAAGAACGCGCGACCGCCCGATCGGGCGCCGTCGTAAATGGGAGGGGGCGACGGTCGGAGGTGGTGCGATCCCGATCGCGGAGAGCCTGGCAGCGGGGTGGTCGTCTCAGGCGGCGGAGGGGTCGTGTCTGCTTCGGGAGCAGCGGGGGTGGGATTGGGGGGTGTCCCCGACATGAATTTTTCGAAAAGAGCGGAGAGGCGGTCCATAGAGGCCGAGTTGGAGGTGTTGGAGGCAAAGAGAGCCGAAATTGTGGCTTCCATATTTGCCAAGTGCTCCTCCGTCGTGAGGAAGGGAGAGAACGGTCGCTGCGACATGTCACCAAATTCGGACATCTCGAAACGGGACTGGGCGGGCGATCGGAGTGAGCGCACGTTGGACGGTCGCGTGTAGCAGACGCGTGTTTCGGCGCGGAAGCGGATCGGTCGGCTTCGTCGGGTTTCTATAGTTACTCTATTCTGCTGTTAGGGCGACCTCAGCGCAGAGCTCAGTCGTGCTGGCAGAGGGGAATCCAATGTTATATTATGTACGATAGAGAGAACGTAAGTAGACCTACCGGGCAGAGGGGAATCCAATGAGAATAGAGTAAAGGATTCCCCCATGTCAGGAGGATGACTATATACGAGTAAACTACTTGAGGGCCGGCTCTCTGGGGTGTATGGTACGTAAATGATAACGGATGGGCAGCGGTGCATGTATGTACACGTTCCCGACGCTGTCCGATCCTCGTGGCTCAGGGTGCGGGCACGAGGTCGGGCGACCAACGTCGGGATGTCAGACGTCGGGATATCAGACGTCGGGATCGGGCGCGCGCTGGAAGGGGAGGTAGCGACAGGGATGTATAAGTATGTGCACCGACGCTTGGGTCGGAGCGTCAGGGTCGGGGGCGCGATCAGTCGGGAGCGATCGCACGTGTCGGGGGACAGTCGGTGAGCATCGGAGGGCGTGAACGGGCGTTCCCCTAACACTCATGACGAAGGTGCTCAGTCGGCCATCCCCGGTCTACAACGTAGACGGCACCCTCAATGAAGGCGGTTCGGTCTCTTGCATCGTAGAAGCTGTCTTACGATACAATGGTCATACCGAACGAGCCGTCTTCGGGGTCACCCAGTTAGGCAAGCACGACATGATCCTCGGGTTCAACTGGCTTAAAAACCACAACCCCGAGATCGACTGGGAGACCAAAGAGGTGAAGATGAGTCGCTGTCCGATGCAGTGCGACACCTGCAAGGACGAGGTCAAAGCCGATCGGCGCGCACGTACCAGAGTGCGCGCAGCAATCCGCGCCTGTCGAGCTGACGGCATCCTGATGACTGAGCCCGACCTACGAGCCCCGACCAACCCGTATGTCGAGGACGACTCTGATGATGAGGAGTTCCTCCCCTACACCCCGATCCTGGAGGAACCTGACCCAGAGTCTGACGACTTCCTGGTGGAAACCTTCCTGAATGGCGATCGCATCTTCGCGACCGCGATCCATCCGACTCCGACCGCCAAACATATTCGGGCCAGCCAAACGACATCGCAGCGACTTGCAGAAGCGCACGCTGCTAACTCCGTGCCCAGAACTTTCCGCGACACAGTACCGACCCACCTCCACGACTTTGAAGATGTCTTCTCCAAAGTCGCATTCGATGAGCTTCCAGAGCGCAAGCAATGGGACCATGCCATCGAACTGGAGCCGGGCGCGTCGCCGACCGGCACGAAGGTCTACCCGCTGTCACCGGCGGAACAGGTTGAACTCGACGTGTTCCTCAAAGAGAACCTCAAGACAGGTCGTATCCGACCGTCCAAGTCGCCCATGGCATCGCCGGTCTTCTTCATCAAGAAGAAGGACGGGTCGCTCCGACTGGTACAGGACTATCGGACGCTCAATGCGCTCACAGTGAAGAACCGATACCCGCTGCCCCTCATTAGCGAACTGGTGAATAACCTTCGCGGCGCGCGGTACTTCACCAAGCTGGACGTCCGATGGGGGTACAACAACATTCGGATCAAGGAAGGCGATGAGTGGAAGGCAGCGTTTCGGACGAACTGCGGTCTCTTCGAGCTGCTCGTCATGTTCTTTGGCCTCACGAACAGCCCCGCCACATTTCAGACCATGATGAACGATATCTTCCGCGATCTGATCGCCGAAGGTGTCGTTTGCGTGTACCTCGACGATATCTTGATTTATACCAAGACTCTAGAGGAACATCGTCGGGTCGCGCCACTGGTACTGGACCGACTCCGCGAACATCAGTTGTTCTTAAAGCCTGAAAAATGCGAATTCGAACAGACCAAGATTGAGTATCTTGGGCTGATCATTTCACAAGGGCAAGCAGAGATGGACCCAGTTAAAGTCGCTGGAGTGTTGGAATGGCCGGCGCCGAAGAACAAGAAGGAGGTGCAAGCGTTCCTAGGCTTCACCAATTTCTACCGACGGTTCATTCAGGACTTCTCGCACCACGCCAGACCCCTGTTCGACCTGACCGGCAAAGACGTCGCCTGGCAATCGGAGCAGTCGGCCTTTGGCCTTCTGAAGTCTGCGATCATGTCGAGGCCAGTCCTCATGTTCCCCGACGATGACCGACCATACCGCATCGAAGCCGATTCATCCGACTTCGCAACGGGCGCGGTCCTGTCGCAAGAGTCGCCAACTGATGGCAAATGGCACCCAGTCGCGTTCTACTCGAAGAGCTTGAACACGGTCGAGCGAAACTACGAGATCCATGACAAGGAGATGCTGGCGATGATCATCCGGTCTCTGGAGGAGTGGCGACACTTCGTAGAAGGCGCAAAGCACAAAGTGGAGATCTGGACCGACCACAAGAACCTTGAGTACTTCCTCACCGCGAAGAAACTCAATCGGCGTCAAGCCCGATGGTCGCTCTACCTCGCCAACTTCGACTTCGCTCTCCAGCACCGTCCTGGCCGTAGCATGGGCAAGCCCGACGCGTTATCACGTCGCTCCGACCTCGGCGACGGAAGTACCGACAACGCCGACATCGTACTGCTCAGGCCCGAGTTCTTCGCCATTCGCGCGACCGAAGGCCTTGCACTGGTCGGAGAGGAGGACGATGTGCTGAAAGCGATCCGCAAGGGCAATCGCGACGGAGCGCAGGAGGACGCGGTCGCGAAAGCGGCGCAACTGGTCAAGGCATCCAAGATCACCGGTCGCTCCCTACGCTTCGGCAAGTGGGGAGAGGAGGGCGGTCTGCTCACGTTCCGTGGACAGATTTATGTCCCGAACGTCCCAGACCTCCGCCAACGCATTGTGGAGCAGCACCACGACTCCAAGGTCGCTGGTCACCCTGGTTGCTGGAAGACACTTGAATTGGTGTCACGAAACTACTGGTGGCCCCAGGTATCACGTTTCATTGGGTCTTACACCCGCACCTGCGAAATGTGCCTGCGCACCAAGCCACGTCGCCAGCTCCCGGTGGGACAGTTGCAGCCGCTCCCGATCCCTGAAGGCCGATGGAATGTCGTATCGGTGGACTTCATCACCGAGCTCCCAGAATCCAACGGCCATGACGCGATCATGAACGTCGTGAATTTGGTCGGAAAGCGCGAGCATTTCATCGCGTTGCACACGACCTGTTCGGCTTTGGGAGCTGCAAACCTCTACCGCCGCCACGTCTGGAAGCTGCACGGTCTCCCCGACGCATTCGTCTCCGATCGAGGTCCACAGTTCGTCGCCGAGTTCACGCGCGAACTGTACAGACTCCTGGGTATCAAGCTGTCGGCCTCGACGGCATACCACCCACAGACCGACGGACAGACCGAGCGTGTCAACCAGGAACTGGAACAGTTCTTGCGAGTCTTCTGCAATGAGCGCCAGAACGATTGGGAGGACCTCCTGCCCGACGCCGAATTCAGTTACAACAACCATGTACATTCAGCGATGCAACAGACCCCCTTCCTGCTCGACACTGGTCGGCATCCGCGCATGGGCTTTGAGCCGCATCGGGGCGCTTCCAAGAACGAGTCGGCCGACGAGTTCGTGGAGTGCATGAAGGAAGCACAGGAGGAAGCCAAGGCGGCGCTTTCAAAGGCCAAAGACGACATGGAGCGGTATTACAACCAGCGACACACCCCAACGCCCGACTAACAGCCTGGCGACAAAGTATACTTGGACGCGACCGACATTTCTACGACCCGACCGTCTAAGAAGTTGTTGCATCGCTACCTCGGCCCTTTCGTCGTGCAAAGACGAGTCGGCCTGCTTGCATACCGCCTCCTGCTGCCTCAGTCCATGAAGCGTATCCACCCAGTCTTCCACGTCGTGAAGCTCATCCCCGCCGTCGCTGATCCGATCGAAGGTCGTCGGTCCGATCCCCCTCCGCCCCCCGACATAATCGACGACGAACCCCATTACGAAGTTGAAAAGATCCTCGATAGCTGAACCTTCCGCAAAAAACTACAGTACAAGGTCCTGTGGAAGGGCTATGGTTACGAAGAAGCTTCTTGGGAACCTCGTGAAAATGTCGCAGCCCCCGATCTGGTACGCAAGTTTCACCACGACAATCCTGACGCCCCACGCCACATTCGTGGCATCTTCACTCTATCCCCCGCCATCTTCGCCACCGTCACCCCGCACCGAGTCGTTGCAATTCAAAAGGGGGGGTGATGTTAGGGGAACACCCGTTTGGCGATCACGTGACCATCCGATTCCTCGGACGAGCATGTGACCGACCGCTCCTCAGATGATCACGTGCCTGACCGACCGATCGCGATCCCGACCCCGACGCTCTGCCCCAAGCATCGGTGTACATACTTATAACTTCCTGTCGTTACTTCCCCTTTGTAACGACGGCGCGTTACAATACGTCTATATTGAGACGCGACCTGTTTGGCATTACCTTCTGGTAATGCGTGACCATCTTTGTTATGCGTATATAAATGTCCTGTACAGTTTATGCTTAGATAATCCTTTGCACCTTCACCCTGTACACGTACTTAGCAGAATCCCACAGATTGGTCTAGCTTAACGTGTCTGGTGTCTCGCAAGGATCCCCCAACCCCGTACAACCGTTACACTTTTTTAAGCTACCCAGCTTTGCTATCTGCTTAATTGCTCTCTATCTTCGACGTCGACTCGCTTATCAGCGCCATCACCATCACCACAACCCTGAAACGAAGATCTATCTGCGATGGATCCAAACCGAGCGCCACCGAGCGCTACCAGCTCTGAAAACACACCAACGATACAATCTATCGTCAATCCGCCAGTACCGCGACCTCCTATAGCCTATGTGCCGCCTCAACGTCGTTCGGACGAAGTCGGGCAAGGTGTAGCAGCAGCAGAGGGACCAACAGCGGTAAGTAGCCTGGAGCTACTATCAATGCACGCCACAGAGCGCCCAGCCGCAAGGTTAGGCACTCTGGGGGTCGAAACTGCTGAAGATGCGAGTCTTAGACATGCATCGGACGATGGCCCCGTACGATTGGCTCTCCAACAAGCGTACGCCGCGTACGCCGCCTCCCCGGCCCCCACTGCTGCGCCACAGTCTTCGGTACAAGCCCCGGTACACGCCAACACGGATAACCAGTCGGTTACGAGTGCGTACCTTCGACGACGGGCGTTATCGCCTGTCAGCTCGACGGCAGAATCGGACAACGGGACCCTGAACATCTTCAGGTTCTCGCCCCTCCTCAAGCACCAGGTTCACCTCTACTGGTCAGAATACCAGTCGATGGTCCCAGACGCTAGTCGACGTACTCAGATGAATGAGAACGCGCTAGGCTCCGCCTACGTACACTGTGCGATCATGGACACGGAGCCTGATACGAACAGTATCGAATTTGTAAAGCTAGTTATCGAAGGCATTCGCTTCGAAATAGATAACTATTCTATGGCCACTGTCTTGGAAGCATCGAGGTCTTCGACACCGAAAGCTCCGCAAGCAACAGTAGGAACAACACAAGCAGCCGACAGCATCGGCCCTGTGCTCACCACGCCTGTAAAAATCGAGGATCGTGTGGATGAAACACACGACGGCGTCAAACCGATTGAGGAAAGGCCTGCGCCTGCTCAAACACTACGGTTCACGACTGAGACATCACCGCCTGTGATACAAGTCCCTGGGAATGCATCCCGTCGATACCCAATGGCAGACTCGTGGGCAGACAGAGTCGCCCTCCAGCGCGAGCGGGATCGAGACTTGCAGCAACAGGGTCATTCGGTTTACAATGACCAGGGAGTGATCTTTATCGGACGTCAGCCCGTCGACCAAATGAAGAGCATTTATTTCGGGTCGATTGGACAACCTCACGAACAGGATAATAATGCGCAGAGTGCCCCCTACGATGAGCACCTGCAGGGACGTGATCAACAGCAAACATTTGCTAGAGATCGACCTCCTCATGAGACTCCCGTAGTTCGTACGCATTTTACCAATGCTCGTGGACGCGGTAGGGGAATGAGCGTCGTGAACCCTATATCACGAAACCCAGGTAGACCAAGTGAAACCCCTGGGCGTGGGTTCTCGATGCCTCCGCAAGTGCGGTCAACTTCCCGAAACCCTGGAGTCGCTGAAGCCGTGGAACAACACCGAGATTCTATGCATGTACGCTTGAAAGTGCTGCTAGAAGAACAACTCGGTACACGCCTGCAACTTCCCGAGGGTAGTAAATTGAGGCGATCTGACGCGTCCAAAACTATAACTCCATACGCTGGAGGAACCAAGTTTAGCGACCTTGAAAGGTGGCTAACGGACGTGTGCGTTCATTTAGCCGCATGCCAGTATGGTGGTGACGAACGCGACCGTGAACGCGTGCTCGTTGTACCAGAGTTTCTTAGAGGAGAAGCTAAGACATGGTACCAGCGCCAGTCGTTCATGTAAACCGTCGTCAACGCCATTGGACGTTTGAAGACGTCATTCTTGGATTGTATGATCGCTTTGTACAGCCGTCAACAATGCAGGATGCACGAGAGGACTTCTACGATGCTACTTATAATGAGAGCATCGGAGTTCAAGGGTTTTATGATGAGCTCATGGACCACGCACAAAATATGGCTGTGTTCCCAGACAAATACACCGTGCGTGATACCTTCCTGGAAGGTATACCCAAAGATATGCTCGTTGCCCTAATTAAGGAAGGTGGATTGTCACCTGAGATAAATACAGTCGATGAGTTTGTCTCCGAGGCGAAGGCGTATGAGTCTGCCTCTAAGACAGCTGCGCACTACCTTGCTCAAAACTCACGCCGTCGTTCGCGCCGGAATCCCGAAGTAACATCTTCGAGGCCCCGCGGAGGTGGGCGAATCGGTACCACTTTCATTCGCAAGTCCGCCTTAGCAGGAGGACTACACGCGAGAGTGGTGGCTACGCCACTGCGTGGACGAGGAGGAAAGGTGGGAGTGCAAGCACGCCCTGACCCGAACTCGGGTGCGCCACCCAATAGACAGTTGGAACGCCCCCAACTGCATTCATCTCCGACACCGAATCCGTCACCAGCGGCAGATGTCATCTGCTACAAATGCGGAAAGAAAGGTCATTACTCGAGAGAATGTAAACAGAAACTGTACCCCGTGCGTGCTCAGATACGAGCAGCTCGGACCGCAGTTGATGAAGAGGACGATGATTTGGACATGGATCAGGAGAATGAGGCTGATGACGAGAGTGGACATACCTCTGCTAATGAAGCGGATAATCCACCTGAGTCGTTGGTAGACAGCGACAGCGATGAACTCATTGAGGTCGATGTCTATGATAATGACTACTACTCCCGAGACAGCGAGACTGAAGTCCTGAGGGCGATAACGGAATTACCGTTGGATGAAACTCGCCAGGTAAAGATGCGCAAAGTACATCGTCGCGCATCGAAAGTAGCTAAGGCTCGCCCAGTGCATAAGCGCGATGACAAGGAGTGTCTGGCCACATATGTCAATGTAGGCGGACACGACACGTGGACGCTATGGGACTCGGGTAGTACAACTACGGGCGTAACCCCGGCATTCTCCCAGGTAGCGGGACTGCGCGTGTATCCGTTGGATGCACCGATAACGCTGCAATTGGGAACGATTGGAAGTCGCTCGACAGTGAACTTTGGGTCTGATGCGTTAGTTAAAACACACGGATCTGAAGAAATGCTGTATGTCGATATAGCAAACTTTGACCGATATGATATGATTATCGGTACACCGTTTATGCGAAAGCATGGAGTTATCCTTGATTTCGCGACGAATACAGTTGTGGTCAATGGTGTATCGACCGAAGCCACGAAGGTAGACCTCCGGGATACTGATGGACGGCTGCGCCGCTATCGTACCATGGATAAACCCCGGGATTGACTCCCACGAGTCACAGTAGAAGACGTTCCGGAGGAAGAGGTGCACAAAATGCATAGTCTTCCGTCGGACGCGCCATGTCTACTGATGAGCGAGGAAGAGTATATAGATACTCTTCAGGGGGAGAAAGGGTCAACCGAGTATGAAAAGAAAGACAAAACGCACAAAATGCAGCACAAAGAACCCAAATCTTCGCAAATCGATAATTTGGATAGCACTGAGGAGAAGGTAAAATTACCGGAACCACAAGTGTCACCACAAGTGGTGCAGGAGAAACCCAAGCGAACATTTTGGGATCGACCTGTACCACATCCGCACGTCGATTGGGCGTACGATCCTCGAATGCCATTTGAATGGAACGAGGTAATTGCGTCCATGCGTGCATATACGCGAGTCCAAGCGCCTCAAGGCGAGATATATCGCAATGCGCGCCCAGACGAGATATCCGAACCGTCAGTATACTGTTACGATTCGATGGGCCACCGTAAGTGTGCCCCCCCTTTGTTTATCTACTGAAAGGACTTTCTTTCATACTCTTTCATATAATCGGACAAAGGACACTTAGACACATATATATACGAGCTACTATACTTACGATACCCTTAGTTCTTATACACGGACTAAGGGTGAGCGACTTACTTATATTCTACACTAATACCCTTACTAACGATACCTTAGTTTATTCTGTGTATCTATAGGTATGATACACAAATATAGTTCTTATACACGGACTAAGGTTTATTCTGTGTATCTATAGGTGTATCCACAGATCAGATTCTAACAGGTTATGGGCCTTTAAGCCGTACACCTCCCAGTGACGAGCTTTATTTGAATCTTGACTCTCTGAACACCCGGGCCGGTAGCCCATCTTATCTGGATCTTATCCAACTCGGGCCGACCGCCCTCATCTTATCAGCGCGTACTGGACACGTGCTAGGAGACCTTTGTCTACTACACTACCCCTCCCCCACTACAAACTATGACTCAATCCATCGACGACGCGACGGCAGCCGAAATGCGCAGAATCGACAACTCTGCCGCATGTACCATACCCCTTGTCAAGATATCTATGGCCTACAAAGGCCACCTCCTCGTCAAAGACGATGGTACCTACAGTACCTGGGCTCGCGACTTCGAGAACGAACTCATTATGAACGGCATCTGGGAATATGCCTTCGACCCCCCCCTCCGCCCCCACGAAATCTATGAACCGCTTACCGCAACTGGATGGGGAATGATCGGCTCACCTGCGCGTTCATCGCCACAGGAGTCGCTAGCACTGAAAGGCAATTTATTCCACGGGAAGGGGCGAAGGCCTGTTGGTTGACAGTGAAGGGAAGGCACGAGGGATCGGGCCCAGTCCAACAGGTGCGATTGCTGCAGGAGGCCCTCGCGACGAAATGCACCACCGGGGAACCCCTCACCGAAACCATCGACCGTATCTTCGATAAGATCGACCGCGCGTTCGCAGTCGGGGAAGTTTCCTCCGACACACTCAAGTGTATTGCCTGCCTAGGCTCTCTCTCCGGACCAGCTTTTGCCCATGCCCGCTCCAACATATCGCACGACATCGCCGCCTCCACCAAAGACAAACCATACAAATCTAGCGACATCCGCCGATACCTTGAGAACGAGCAGACCCTTATTACTGCCAACAAAGCCGACACCAACGCGCCAGCTACCGTCTTCGCCGCAAAGACCCATTCCCACTCCCACTCCGGCCGTGGCCACAAAGGATCGGACCTCACCTGTACGACCTGCCTGGCCGCAGGGCGCCCCGCGAAAGGACACACCACGGAGTGGTGCATACAACCGGGCGGCGGACAGGAAGGGAAGACCTGGCAAGAATCGCGGACGGCGCGCCACGCGGCTTTTGACGCCGCTCGCAAGAACAAAGACAAACCCAAGCCAGGCCAATCCAAAGTCACCATCACCCCCAGCGGAGGCTCTGCCTTCTCTATCGAAGGAGACGCGGCTATGATCGCTGCCTACATCGCAGCTCAGACCAGCACAAAGACAGAGTTCGCCGGACTCGCATCCGACCAGATCCCAGATCTCGACCCCTCCATTCCTGATGCACTCGCGAACGCAGAAGCGATGGAGCTAGATATGTGGCTTGCAGTCGGGGAAGAACTCACCGTAGGCATCAACTGGGACGAATATACCGCTGCGACCGTCGACGAAACGGCGCTCTCCAGCATTGCGCCACTCCATCAGACCAAACGGACCCCACTCGTTGCCATCGACGAGCACCCCTTCTACCTCGACTCTGGGGCCACTGTCCACATCTCCCAGAACAAGTCCGACTTCTGTTCTTTGTCTCCCATTGCCGCCCGATCCATCAGAGGTGTCGGGGGATCGTCGATCGCCGCTATCGGCGTCGGTACAATCCGCCTCCGAGTCGCACGGGGCGCCTACATTATCCTGGAGAACGTACTCTACGTACCTAAATCCACCGTCCGCCTGATCTCCATCAGCTCTCTGTCTACCCAGTCAAACACCATGACCACCTTCGACAACGAGGGAACAAAGATCTTCAACAAGTCCACCGGCGCTCTCATCGCGACCGCCACACTCCTTCCGGAGAGACGCCTATACGCCCTCAACCTCCACGGTGCCCAAGCCGAACACACGTTCGCGACCCAGCACTCGCCCGACCTTGAAACCTGGCACCATCGCCTGGGCCATGCCAACTACCAGTCCATTATGGAGATGGCCCGGACTGGCATGATCGAAGGTATGCCCTCCTCATTTGCCTCCAAACCCCCCAAGTGTGACCAATGCATTCTTGGAAAACAGTCCCGCCGACCAGTTCCAAAGACACGCGAGGAGGGGTTGGGGCATAGGGCGACGCGAAAGCTGGGCATAATATGGGTAGATCTTACGGGCGAATCGGCTGTGACCTCACGTACTGGGACAAATTATATGATGAATATTGTCGACGATTTCACAAACAAACCATGGTCTGTTCCCCTCAAGAAGAAGAGCGACGCCCTACCAGAACTCAAAGCCTGGATTCTCGCTCGAGAACTAGAGACGGGACTCAAAGTCTGCATCATCCGCATGGGAAATGACGGCGAGCTGAAAGGGATAGAGATGGACGCCTGGCTCAAACTACGCGGAACGCAACAGCAATTTGGCGCGCCGTACACGTCAGCCCACATGGGACGCGTCGAACGCATGCACCGCACCCTGATGGGCAAAGCGAGGACAATGCGCATCGCTGCTGGATGCCCCGCATTCCTATGGGATGAATTCTACCTTACGGCTACACTTCAGTCAACCCCCTGGAGACCCCTTATTAGGGTAGTCAGTCCCACTGTGAAAGACTACCCTAACTAGGCCCTAGACCATGGTTCAGGACCACCCCCCCTGGGAATCCCATAATTAGGCATGGTCTTCCCATATTGGTCTTTCCCGACCATGCCCAGGGAGTGCCAAGTATTGTAATCTTGTCCAACTGTAATGTGGGGCTGCCCAAGAAATATGGGCAAGCCCAGCATGTCACGTCACACTTTAGCCAAGACCATACATAATAAAACATGGTTCAATCAGGCACTTGGAACTGGGCTTGTCATGTCACACTTATAGCCAAGGCCATACACAATAAAACATAGTTCATCCAGGCACTTGGAAAGCTTCAATGAGCATCATGTCAGTTTTCTCAAGCAAGCATAGTCCTGGACAAACAAATAAAAATTTGATTAGATACAAAAAAGCCAACTGTCTGTGGTAATCCTACTTTGAGTGTGACATGCCTTAAACAACTGTTGATGTATTTGGAGCTATAAAGTGATTATGACACATTCTTTAAGCTGTCGCACCATGCAGTGAGAATTTTTTCTTTGTAAGCACTACAGCAATTGCATGCATTTCAAAATGTATTTGAACTACGTGTGATTATGGCACAATGTTCCGTTCAGTGCTCCATGTGATGGGTAATCAAATATTTGGTTCCCTATACAATACTCAAGTTTGCAATATGTTCAGATGTGTCCAGATGAGATTGTGAGGAGATAATAAGACTACATGTTATTTACTCCTGATGCAAGACATGTGCTATTCATCTGGGAAGGGGTTCATTAAAGTGTATATGTACAGTGGTACTGCAGATGAGCAAGATCAATATGTTTAATTATCATACATGCGACTCTCATATTCCAGTATGGTTACATATTATAAGCATGCGGGATTCCCAACATGCAATGGTACTGGACCAGATGGGCAAGACCAATGTGTTTAATTATCATATATGGGACTCCCATGGGCAAGACCACTACAACTGGGCAAGACCATATGTAATTTATACAGCACATGGGATTCCCGACATGCAGTGGTACTGGACCAGATGGGCAAGACCAATGTGTTTAATCATCATTTATGGGACTCCCATATCTCAGTATGGGCAAGACCACTACAACTGGGCAAGACCATATGTAATTTATACAGCATGCGGGATTATGCAGTGGTACTGGACCAGATGGGCAAGACCACTACAACTGGGCAAGACCATATGTAATTTATACAACATGCGGGATTCCCAGCATGCAGTGGTACTGGACCAGATGGGCAAGACCACTACAACTGGGCAAGACCATATGTAATTTATACAGCACATGGGATTCCCAACATGCAGTAGTACTGGACCAGATGGGCAAGACCACTACAACTGGGCAAGACCATATGTAATTTATACAGCACATGGGATTCCCAACATGCAGTGGTACTTGACCAGATGGGCAAGACCAATGTGTTTGAATATCATATATGGGACTCCCATATTTCAGTATGGGCAAGGCCAATATAACTGGGCAAGACCATATATGGTTTATATAACACATGAGCTTCTCATATATAAGGTTACACATGGTACAGGGTATTTAGTAATTGTTAGGAATATTGGAAAAGGGGCAAACAGGCCATAAGTGTCAATTGATCTTCTAGTTACTCTGTCTCATTACGATATGAGGCTGCAAAATCTAATGCATCTAAAGTCTCCACCAAGTAATTGTCAATATCAATATCAAACTCTTCATTGAGTTCATCTTCAGAAGATTCATTATCATTCTGATCAACAGATGCAGCTGTTACCTGATCAATGCTGGCATTGAGCAGCTCTTGCTGTGTAGGTCCCCATTCTGGAAGTGGATCTTGACCTGTATGAAGAGTGCGCAGGGGCAATTGCCATGTAACGTAGAGGCGAAGAAGGTCACGTCTTCTGACTTCAAATTGATATTTGAGAGATGAAGAGTCTGAAAAAAGAAGGTTAACAAAGGCCCAATCACAATGAAATCAAAAAGAAAATACCAGTGGAGTTGATTGCATTACAGATTACCTTCCATTCCTCAGAAAACCAGATTTGAAGTGCTCTTCGCTCATGTACCAGCCTTCTTTCCTCTTCTACACATCGATCAAGCTCAAGGCGAGCTTTGATTCCATCTCTCACATGGTCATCAGACAGCCAGAGGGGTGGCTCATTTGATATGTCCTCTTCCAAGCCCACATCTTGCCAGATCTCATCATCAACATCCAGAGCAAACAGCCCTTTTGTTTCAATATGAGGTGGGCAGATAGCACCATGGGGAGCCTTCCTAGAGTCTATCAAAGACTGCATGACATCACAAAGCTTGTTGTAGTCACGTGCCAGCTGTTGAATGCTAGGATCACGCCTTCGAACAGAGGCCTCAGTATGTGAGTGGACCTTCTGCTCTAAATATCCTATAAGCCTGCTGTGATCAAATTGCTTTGAAAAACACTTACCGTTCACCTGCTTGCGAAATGATCGCTCTACACGGTCCATCTCAAACTTGCGGGCCCGCAGTTTCTCCCGTAAGCGCATCTTCAATGCACGAGCATTCATCCGGGCTGCAATAAATGGATTGCCAGCCAGACGACGCAACTCTGCCCGCTCGTCAACCCCCAGAGCACGTTCTTTGCTCCTGACAGCAGCTTCTGCATGCTCCAGCTGGGTGCGCAAGTCAGCTATTTGCATCTCAGCACGGCCAATATCAACAAAGTCAACATGAGGATCCAAGATGATGTTTTCTGAATCTGTCACACGTTGCTTGAGAATGTCACGTGCCTTCCGCTGGCGGATTGCCTCCTCGACTGCATTCTTGCCTTGGTTTTTTGATCGACCTGGAAAAGGTGCTCAGATATTGTGGAAGTTGTTTGGTGGGTGACTCACGTGGTAATGGCTTTGTTTGTGCCTCAACTTGTGAGTTCCACTCATTCCGAAGAAGCTCCTCCGATTTTCCGCAGGCATGCAAGACTTCTTCAGCTGTACAACGTTTTTCTTGACAATGTCTGGTACGACGCAACAGCCATGTTACTAGCTTTACGAGGCCTTCTCTGTCTGCTTGCTGGACCTGACGATCAAGGGTGTAGATCCGTTGATGGTACTAAAAATTGTATTATCAGTCAAAAAGAAAATTATGAATATCAGAAAACTTACACCGCAGACTCGCAGGTAAGAAATAAGCTTACTGATTGAGTGCCAGAAGCGCTCACAGCCTTCACCATCCGAAAGTCCAAACCCTTCACATTTGCGTGGATGGTAAATAATTTGACATGCCCATTGGTGACCAAATGCATGGAAGACAGAGATCGCAAAGGTCAAACGATGAAGATAACGGTCAAGAAAACCCCATTTGATACAGCTGCGGTGGAGCTGGCAGCCAATGTCGTAGAGGAGCCCGATCTGAAAGGAGAGAGGTAGGTGTTGAAAGAGGGTCTCAATGAGGACCAGGGTGTAGTGCTGTTTCTCGCCAGCAGACCGCATATTGACAATCCAGAGTACTCGGTCGTGACGGCAAAGCAAAGCCATCAGTGCAGTATCATCAAAGAACTGGGTGCTCGCCTTGGTCCTTGCATCATCAGCTGCCGTGAATCCTGCCTCACACCCATCCAGCACTGACTTTGGAACACGTAAAGGTCCCTCATATTTGTCATCCTGTTCATCATCCTGTCGACGGCTCTGCTTGCGTGGTTTAGATCTGGTTGGGCGAACACTCTCAACATAGCGGGCCATGTGAATTGTGTCTGACTCGGGAACGAAAACTGTCCTTGGGTGGGTGCGGACTGGGTCTCGTGCCTGCTTATTGCGTTTCTGCGTGAAGCATGCATCGACACATACAATAGCGTCTGGACTGAAGAAAATTTGAATATATATTGATTCTGATGTGCAAGATACCACCTACCCTGAGTTTTCCTGTCGTGGATACTCTCCTCCAAAGCAAAGAGGGCATCGAGTTCGAAGATAATCACTGGGCCGTCCTCGAGCAACTGGTACAGGAAAAGGCTGAGAAGACATGCTAAATGGATCTTCCTCTTCGGCTGCTCGTCGTCGTTTTGAGGGAGAGTGGGGTTCATAGATTTCTTCATCCTCGGTGTCCAAGGCCTCAACAGTTACACGGTGACGACTTGGTGTAGGAGGGGCCGTGGAATGTTCAATGTTGGCACTGCCGTCTACCAGACTACCATGTCGGTCACCGGTTACCACCCTCCGCACTTGTGTGAGCTCCATATCGACATGTTTGGTGGTGGCGTCCTGGAGCATGTTATACCACTGCAACGCATTTGAAAACCGCCTTCGTAGTGAGCCCTGCACGTTAGGTTTGTCAGGACATGTAAAATCTTTGATGTATGAGACACCGACCTGTGTTGTGAGCTTGTAGCCCTGCGAATCAAGGAATTCCTCCACTGTACGACACCATGCTGTATTATTGGGTGGAATGTGGACAAAAAGACGGGTAACAAAGTCCAAAACTCGAACATCAACAGCCAGAGTAGGAGCGATGGGCGAGCATGGAAAAAGTCCCATTTTGATGAGTTGCAATGCGGCCGGCGCACATTCACAGGTATTGATTCTTGTGGACTCGAGAACTGATAAATTTGATTAGTGACTTGCAAACGTCCAGATCACATTGCAACACACCTGAAAATTTGACTACTATAATGCCAAATACCCTCCTGGGGCCTTCGCATATGCACGACACCTCTGGTGTCACGTCAAGCCGCAAAGACAAGGACATGCTGAGATAATGCATATAGGGAATAACAAGGCTTGGAATGACCTCCACCATCCAGCGATTGGACTGATTGAACCGCTTCTTGCGATAACGAGTCTGCGCGGGGTCTACAGTTGAAGGGAGAACGTATGTGAGATCATCCTCCAGCATGTTTTCAAAAAATGGATCAGCATTCTCAGCGGGTGGAGCGGGGGATGTGTTTGTGTCGAGGGGACGATCACCTGCAAATCCGACCTGTCCAGGGATTCGCAGGAGGTTAGGCTGCTGAATGAGAGATTCTCCATGGTGTAGATACACAAGGGGACGAATGCCGTCAGGACGGCTAAGATGATGAGGACGGCTAGGACCAGGGATTGGTGTGTAAGATCGTGGTGTGCTGGGACTTGAAGTTGCACTCTTCATCTTTTTGCTTAGCCTAGGCCGCATATTGCCAAAAAAAATCAGCAACAAGGACCGAGAAATGAGGGCAGCGTGTCGCGGTAACAGTGCAGCAAGCCCAGAATTGATCGGGTTTGCACATGACCGACGCGGTACAACACAAAAATACACTACAAAAGTACATTGCGCTCTGATGCAGGCCTTGCTGTGCGACATTACGGTAGATTATATATCAAAATTCCTCACTCGCCCTTCGCATTAAGTAGGGGCACAGCTATAGGAGAGTGAAAATTAGCTATTGCATAATGGCGAGGATGCGGCACCTACCAACACAGCTCGACGTGCATTGTGATATTGAAAAGGGGCAGGGCACTCCTGTCGGGGTGCCACGATGTCCTTGGAGCTCATAATAACATCCTCAGTGAGCGGTGGGAGCGGTGTACTGGTGCGGTCGTCGCGGCGGCGGTGTTCGGGGCTCCGGGAGCACCGGCGGTCGCGGTCATCATGGCGGTCATCCCAGCGGATGTGGCAGCGGGGGCTGCGGGAGCAGTCGCGATCATGGTCACAGTGCTCTCGGTATTGGGGGTGGCAGTGGGGGGGACGCATGGCGCTCGTAGCGCCAGACAGAGGAGGGGGGATTTTTGGCCCACTGCGAGTGTGGTTAGTAGCCAACAAAAGCGGCAGGGGATGTATATATACCTGGATGCTTAGGCGGGAGCCTTCAAAGTAGCAGCTGTGCCTGGTAGAGGCAGTTGAGTGAAGGGTAAAGGGGGGGGGGGGACGACATACATTTCATAGTAGGCATCTTCGGCGTCACATTAACGTTGGGAGCGGAACTCGACAAAGGTGTAGCTGCGGGTCAAGCTGGAGCTCGCAATTCACCTCTTGTACTCATAGTTCAGTAAAAGCGGACACTAGATAATGATTTATACACACCTTGAACTTCCAAGGCCATACGAGAATAAAGATTTTAAGGATGTGATGGCGCACACAGACATACTGCACTCTCATTCACCCATATTGGGCTGCAGGATTCGTGCATCTTTAAGTAGTGCATACACCTTAATAAGGCTGCAACAACAACTTAAAGGTCAGGTGTGTGTCGAACCATAGTCCATGGAGCACCTGAAAATTGATGTCGCACTCTGGTTCCCAGGGCGCCAAGTCCACTGGGTAACACTCCAGTAGCTCCAACTGCAGAGGCTGGTTTGTGGACATCAAAATGAACTGGCGACTCATGTTCACACCATCCCCGCTCACATGTGAGCGGGGGCATACGAGTAAGGTTATTTCAAGGCTAAGTATGTAGTTTGTAGGAAGTATATAATAACGAGTGAAGAATTAGAGCATGTAAAATCAAGCAACGACTCCTAAAGAACTGATATCTACATCTAGTCTATTCTTAGGATCATTCTTTGCATTCCGAGGTCGTACTATACACCGATCTCCATCTAAGCTGATGATATAGTACTCGACGCCTGTGATAGAGCCATCTTCAAGGACGACAGCAGTCTGGCCCTTGACAGTAGGTCTGAGGGGTCGCACGTACTTATCAGGGACTAGAAGTGTAGACTGGATAGTAGTAAGCTTGACCAATCCTCCCTCGACCCCCGCCCATATTCCTAGCCTTCCCTCGAAATTTCCATTTTCCCATCCTGGTTTGCCGATGATAGGTCGTGTATCCTTCACTATCATTTTGATTCGCTTGCCTGCCAGTAAAGGATTTTCTATCCACGGATTACAAGCTGCGACAAAAGCGTCAGTAATCAAAGAAACAACTTGTCAATAGAATCTTACAGAATGCAGTAAATGGGTTTGGTGTCCGAGAAGACGGATTCCAGGCTGGGCTGAGCTCTACAGTAGACGGTGTTGGGAACGGGGTTGATGGAACTGCACGACTCAGTGCATTTAATGGCTGACGCGAGCTTGAGGGTAAGGGAACCACAGGAAGAGTTGGTCCCTGTAGCGGCCGAAGTTCAGCATCACTACTGTAGAATGTGTCAGTACAGATTAGTTTTGAATGTTAGAACATACCGAAGACTAAGTTGCGAAACAGGGATCCGTTCTTTTCGCATGGTTGCTTGGAATTCAACAAGGACATGCTCATCGTCTAGACCCGATTTCACAATGCCTACATAGTCTTTCCACCGGCTACCCCTTATGACCCGGACATGTTTTCCATACAGGTGGAGGTGTGGATCTCGTTTGAACTTTACTTTCTGGGCTACCGTTGTACTACCCGAGGCTCTGACAAAGTCGGCCTCAAAAAAGTCGACGCAGTGGGCAGCAACTACTATCTAAAAGTACATCAATACCTCTCGGTCGAAAAATAAATGAAGTGACGAACCTCCTGTGCATGTTCACGATCATAAATAACCAAGCCTTCTCCACTGACTGCTATCACCCAACCAACAGTACCTGCCTTGGGGCCATCTCTAACAATGATCTCATCTCCGATTGAGAGGTCCTTGCGCAGCGCGTCAAGAGCTACAGAGAGACGTAATGATCCGTTCCTTAGGATCAGGCTAGCCTCATTCCCTGAAATGCTCTCAATCGTTCCAAGAGAACCTTGAGCCTGCCCAGTCGTTACCTTGACATGATCACCAATACGTAGACGCTTGGCAGCTGCCACTTCCAAGGAGTGCTCGAGGAAACCTTTCGGAATTTCCTGAGCATGTTGGAAGCGGTCAAGTTCTGCAGGTGTCGGTGTCGCCTCCTGAGGATAAAAAAGGTCGGTGTCCGTCTGTAGGTAACCATCTTGATAAACTTGTCCTTTGAAGACAAACACTTGATTGCGTGTCTCTACCGAACCGTCACCATAAATTGATCTCACAAAGTTGGCATCGAAAAGGGCCTGGGGAGGGCGTCCTGTACGCTTGCGCTTACCAGCAGAAACTGAGGATGGTGGTTGGAGTTTGAGACGTGGCACGACAAGGATCCTTGCCTGCCCAGGCCACATCTCGCCGAAGTGTTGGACGTAGGCAAGATCGCCTTTTGTGATAATTTGTCAGATCGAGACTTGAATTGAAATTATAAAAACACCTTTATATGGGTACTTTGTTAAGCGAATCCACGATTGCGAGCGAGGAGTAAATGCAGGAGTTTCCTGGAGCCAGGCCGGTGCGTCCGATGGCTCAACGAAATGGACACGCTGGGGGAAAATGTTTGATACACCTTGACATAGTTCCCGGACATCGTTGAGCTGAGTGGCTTCTACCACTATCCAGCCGGGTCGAGAAACTCTCCCAACAATGGATGCCACAGACAAGTATTGACCTGCTGAACGGAAGACCTTTTCCATCAATATGGAAACTATGGTTTCCTCACAGCCGGACTACATTTGATTAGTTGTTTTTCCACAATGTTCTGGCATGTGGCGCACCTTGACAGCAACACGCCACAGACGTGCATTCTCAGCGAACGGTCGCTCATCATCCGTTGGTTGTGAAGGCACTGGTATCCTGTCGTGCTGTGCTCGTTCACGTGCACGGAGTACCAGTTCATCCCAATCATCCGAGGTCTCTACTATGCGCTGGTACTCCCGAAAGAGACGGCGGTGTGACGTTGATCGGTCAGCTGCAGCAGACTCCCCTTCGTCAATGAATTCTGCAAGGATATGTGTCATTATACAAATTATAACAAAAGAGAAGATAGTAAACCTAAATCACTGTCGTCCTCATCGTCGTCGGTCTCATTGCCGCCGTCCACCGTGGCCTCTATGTCCAGAAATTGATGGGCACTATTTCTCTGGAATTTATTTAACTGACATTAGGCATCTACGACAGTGGTTCAAGGCGAGATCTATGTATTTACCTCAAGCCGTGGACGTTTCAGGTTGTTTCGTTGTGATGCGGGAGTTTGCACATTTGCCTGTAGAAGGCACCATCAGGCGTGACAAAATCTTAGAAGCAGCGAGGAGTACTGTACTCCTCGCTCATGCTCGGGCAGATCTTCATTCAAATTATACATATGTAAGCTACTCTAAGCGACATAATAACAAATATTGTAGAGAGGGAAGAAAACTAGTTAATCTATGGTGACCTAAGGACAGCAAAGATCAATCAGCGGCAATACATACTGGTATAGTCATGTTGAAACTTACCTACAAATCAAATCAAGATTGAGAACTAACCTAAAGTAATTCAAGTCAACATTGGAATGAAGAGGACAGTTATGGCAAGGCTTACCGAGGGCAACGGCGGGCAGAGCAGACAATAATGAGCAGGTGACGGGCAAGGAGGAGCCTGCAAAATAGCGTACAGAAACATTAACAGGTGATAAGTACACAAAGAAGAAGATACTCACTTTAAACAGGGATTGCGGCAGGGCGACGAGCAGGGAAGGGAACGAGCAGGGAGGGCGACGAGCAACCTGGAAAACAAGAATTAGCCAGAGGTGTACTCGATAAAGAAAAGACTTACATGGACATGGACACGAGCAGGGAGGGCGACGGGCAGGGAGAGAGGGCGACGAGCAGGGAGGGCGACGAGCAACCTGGAAAACAAGAATTAGCCAGAGGTGTATTAGACAAAGACGGGACTTACATGGACATGGACACGAGCAGGGAGCGCGACGGGCAGGGAGCGCAATGGGCAGGGACAGGACGATGGGCAGCGAGGGCGATGAGCAGGGAGGGCGACGGGCAGGGAGGGCGACGGGCAGGGAGGGCGACGAGCAACCTGGAAAACAAGAATTAGCCAGAGGTGTACTAGACAAAGACGGGACTTACATGGGCGCAGGCGACGACAACGAGCAGAAGAAGATGAGAGTGGGGCAGGTGGGCAGTGTACAGAATTGTCAGCAGGTGGTAGAAAACATATGAATGGAAAAAAAAAAACTTACAAGAGGCAGAAGGGGCGGGCGACGACGAGCAGAGGGCAGGCGACGACGAGCAGAGGCCAACAGACGACGAGCAGAGAGGGCCGAGACGACGAGCAGAGGGGCAGGTGATGAGATGGTGGAAGAACGGGAAAGAAAACAATAATTACAAGTGCACGCTCTTGCAGGGGGGATGTTTAGGGCAGGCCATAGCCACCCGTTACATAAACTGTACAGTTGCGGAACTTGCCGCACTTTGACCTGCGGATGAGCAAGAGCCCGTCAACCGGATGCAAGGCACGTGCACTGGTCTGGGCCACATCCGGTTGACGGGCTCTTGCTCGTCCGAACCCAGGCCAAAGCGCGGCAAATTCCGCGACTGTACAGTTTATGTAACGGGTGGCTATGGCCTGCCCTAAACATCCCCCCTGCAAGAGCGTGCACTTGTAATTATTGTTTTCTTTCCCGTTCTTCCACCATCTCATCACCTGCCCCTCTGCTCGTCGTCTCGGCCCTCTCTGCTCGTCGTCTGTTGGCCTCTGCTCGTCGTCGCCTGCCCTCTGCTCATCGTTACACCCTCTCTGCTCCTCGTCGTCGCGGTAAGTTTTTTTTTTATTCGTTTCCTTCGTCTCCTGTTGATGCACGCTATTTTCCAGGCTGCTCGTCACCCTCTCCCCATCGCGATTGCCGTTGCCCTGCTCGTCATCGCCGCCCGCCCCCCAGGTAAGCATTCCCCCGTTCTCATTATGTTCCCGACAATTCTGAACGCCTTTCTCAGGCTCGTCACCCTCCCCGCCCATCGCCTTCCCCGCCCATCGCCCTCTCTGCCTGCCTGCAGCTGTGTTTGCTTCCCCCCAAGTAAGTATCTCATTCATCCATCTACCACCTACTGACAAGTTTGCATGGATACCCGTCGACTTCGCTGCCCATTGCCGGCCGGCCCCCCTCTGCTCGTCATCGTCGGCCACGGTGCTCGTCATCATTACCCCCCTCCCCCCTGTTCATCGTCATTGCCTGCCCTACGTATGTGCCAGCTGTGAGTGCTGCCCCACTGGTAAGTCTCGTCCATTTTATGTTTTTACGCGCTTCTGACAACCCCGCCTGCCGTTTTCAGGTAAAGTCAACCCAATTTCTGTACCCCGTCGTCGCCTGCCTCGTCATCACTTGCCCTCTGTGCTGAAAGCTGTGTGCTCTGCCCTGGGGCCTTCTGGTAGTTTCCTTGTGTTGACCGCTTTCGTCGTATATTACATGAGCCAGGTTACCTTTACGCAATGTAGACCATTATTACTTTGAATTTGGACACATTGGATAGAATAGAATAGTTCGTTATAATGATTGTAAGTTTGATTGAATCAGCCTGAATTGACGACAATATTACACATATAAATAAGACTGAAGTTATGAGTTCCAAATAATTGCCTTCATATATATGTAAACAGTACTTACTGACAGTTG
This sequence comes from Tricholomella constricta, assembly GCA_013368375.1. NCBI lineage: Eukaryota > Fungi > Basidiomycota > Agaricomycetes > Agaricales > Lyophyllaceae > Tricholomella > Tricholomella constricta. The sequence continues at coordinate 124,072 of JAACJP010000020.1, forward strand.
TATTCCCGGATTGATGGATTTCAAGACTAATCTTGTGCGGTTTAGATCTTGCTTGTAAGGCCAATCTGACATTTTCGCTTTCAATAAGTATGTTACAAGTTGTTCATTCTACGTCTACGTGTTCTAACAAATGTATCGTCCCTTTGTAGTTGAAACTACCAATGCGTACTACTCGTTCGAAACCATCGGGTACATTTCATCAGCTGCCTCTGGGTAGTCGGTCATCAGGCAAACGCAAAAAACCTGATACTCCGCACTCTGCCTCATCGTTAGCTACTGCCGGTCTGGAAAATGCGTTGAATGCAGCATTTGGTGCCAACTCTGCACCTCCTGAGAATGCAGCATTTGCGCCAGGGAATTCGGAGACAGCACTCGAGACTCCTGCTATTCCTGACACATCTGGCAGCACCAATTCCCTTCCACCTGATGCTCAGAGTATTCCTGACGCATCTTCTGCTACCGACACTCCTTCTCATCCATGCTCGCCTCCAAATGCGGCTGCGTCTGTGTTGGCCCCTTCCTTGGACCGTCCACGTCCACGTCATTTGAAGACCTACAGATCCTCTGCACTACGCGACAACGACGATAATCAGTTCATTTCTAATCGGGTATGGGGATCCGGGTTGAAGGACACGTTTGGATCCATTGATGAGGTCGAGTTACAAGAGCCCAGTTCTCCGTTGACCCTGATGCTCCCTGCCGAATTGGAGCTTGACGACGAACTCAACAATTATGATATAGATGGCAATGGTGGCGGCGGGGATGTAGATGGTATGAGTGGTGGCGACAAGGATAGTGCAGAGCATCAGAATGAGGGTGGCGGAAATGAGGGTGGCGGGAATGAGGGTGACGGGAATGAGGGTGGCGGGAATGAGGGTGGCAGGGATGACGGTGGTGGAAATGAGAGTGGCGGGGATGATGGTGGCAGGGATGAGGGTGGCAGGGATGAGGATGGCGGGGATGAGAATAGTGGCGGCAGAGGTCAGGGTAGTGGTGGCGAAGGCAAGGGCACAGGTGGTGGAGATGAGGACTCTGCCAGCGGTGAAAACAATGATGAGGAGGAATGGGGAGGCATCGCAGATTCTTCCTCACTGGAGAGCCCCGCGCCGGAGAGTGATCTTAGTGCATCAGACTTTGAGGAGGCGGCAGCATTGCAAACAGCTGCTCTTGCTCGTGAACGCAAACGCGGACGCGTGACAACCCCCACCATCGAAGAACAGGACCAAGAAGACGAGGAAGCATTCCTGAAGGAGGCAAATATGTCTCCTGAACGCTTGACTGCTCAACAGAAAGGCAAGCAGCGGGCTCAGTCTCAGATTGCTCTGCAGGCACCTGATGACGAGCAGGGAGGCAGGGATAGTATCAGAGAGGGAGAAGTAGAGGGAGAGGGATGGGACAGGGCAGGAGGGAACAGTGACCGAGGGGAGGGTGATCTCACCTCTGGTCCTCTGCCCAAAGAAGCAGTCGCTGCTGCGTTGGCGAGTTACCAGGTCTACCGCGACAGCCTGGAAGAGCTTTCTGTCAAGTACAGAAAGTCAGTGCTTGTTTTACAGCGAGCTGTGGGCGAGGACGTGAAGCGTCCTCGCCGTCTAAATCCTTGGAACGCGTTTCAAGCCTGGTACGGCGAGCATGGGAAGACAAAGCGCAGCGATGATGGTACATTTTTCAGAACCTTTAGGCTTCGCCGTCACTAACACGAATACGCTACAGTCACAGCACGCGACTGGCAGTCTTTTGTCAAAGAGGAGTACAACAAGCACCTCCAAGAACTCGATGGCTCGCACGGTGCCGATGCACGGGAAGCACACTTCAAGGAGCAGTTAGACTGGTACAAGGAGCGTCTGTCTGTCTATGTTGAAGGTAAACGGGATACAGGGAATTTTAAGGCAGTTATGAGCCGGATACTTGAACCGTTCATCAACTTGGTAAGTAAACACCTTGTATTCTCAACATAGTGACGTGTCTGATGACCTAAAATCAGAGCATTCAAGCCTGGGATCAATACGGCGTCCATGTCTTTGGCTTTGGTGTCGACACGGAGCGAGATCTTCGAGGAGCAAGTGCCAGTGTTGCATGGGGTGGTTCACCTGGATACGTAGCAGTACGAAACGAATACAAGACGTCGATCAACTCGCAACTCGGTGACTACGAAGGAATGTTCAAGTACGTCGCATATAAATGCCTCCTAATGTTAGCCTAACATAGATAATTTCTAGAAATGCTGAAGTACGCAGTCGCCACGTCGCAGTTGCAAGAAGTCGGTTCCCCGTCAACTGGGAACAAACCAAAGGGACGGCCTTGAGAGACCACCATCGCCGCCTTTTGGGGGAGATTATGCGAAGTGACATAGGTATGTTGTTACCTCTGTACACACCACAATATCCTGACACTGTCTTGACTTCAGGTCATATTATTGGTCACAAACTCTCGGACAGAGAGGCCAACAGTCTCACCATGCAGTGGAAGCACTGGGCCGACATGGCATATACCCATCAAATGCGCCTCGAAGGCTGGCCCATCGATCTTGTCTCTCCAGGCCTTGATTGCGAGCCAAAGAACTTCGGGAGTAAGCAACTGAAGGCCATGATTGATAACCGAGTCAAGTCAACAGAGGACGAGGACTTTGATGAGATTGTGAGGATTGTTTCTTGGGATGATGGTATGTTGTCACATTTCTGACCGTTAAGATGTAAACTAACGGCAGCCTTCAGAGGAAAAGGCATTGCCTCTGCGTGAGCAAGAGAATGTTCCACTGGTGATCAATACCGATGGAGTAGTGCTCTTGACGCTCCTGGATTCTAAGAAGTACAAGCGAGAGCTTTCCAAAACTAAGGAGCACCGTTTAGATCCTGAAGACCGTTCAGAATCAGAAGATGACACCAGTGGCCACCCTGCTCAGCACTCCCAGACACTAAACAAGCCCCGTGTTGGTCGCCCCCCTGGCGAGAGCCATCAGTCCGAACGTCCGCCACCCCTGCAAAAGTCACATGCAGAACACCCACATCTTGATCTCCGAGCACCATCCCGCGGTAGACATCACCACTCATGGAATCGGACTGCGAAGTCTGCTCGACGTCACCAGTACACCAGTGACAGGGATCCACGCAATCACTATGACCAAGCCCCGCTACATCGCCAACCATACCCTGAAGATGAAGATGCTGATCTGGAGATAGCCGATGGTCGTGCTCACCACTTTGGTGCCCATCGTGCTCGGGATTCTCAAGGCATGGAGCCTCCAGTGAAGAAACGAAAGCTTCGCGACATACAACAGGACCCTCGTGTAATTGCTCCAATTCCACAACGAGCACGTGCACAGCATGGCAGTAGGGAACCTGTAGCTGGCCCATCACGTGGAGGTGCAGAAAGAGGGTATGTGATGCAACATCAGCCTCCCACTTATCAAAACCAATATGATGCTGATGATGATGATGAGTATGAGTACTAGTTTCTTAGCCTTTTCAGAACTTATGCCCATAGATTATATGTGCTCCTTTATATCATATTTTTATACCCATACATGGACTGTGCTTGACATTTTAAATGCATTCATGAACTATATCTGTTTGAATGTCAATTCTCCCAAGACTGTAAAAACTGAATACTGGGACTCCCATTTGAGCTAAGGTCTTGCCCAGGTAGTGTGGAACACCCCAATTGGGACTCCCACCAAACATATTTGTGAGGTGTGGTCTTGCCCAACTGGTCTAGGACCATCAAAGATGGGAGTACCAAAAGAAGTTGCACCTGTATTGGGACTCCCACTCACCACATTTGTGAGGTGTGGTCTTGCCCAACTGGTCTAGGACCATCAAAGATGGGAGTACCAAAAGAAGTTGCATCTGAATTGGGACTCCCACCTACCACATTTGTGAGGTGTGGTCTTGCCCAACTGGTCTAGGACCATCAAAGATGGGATTACCAAAAGAAGTTGCATCTGTATTGGGACTCCCAACTACCACATTTGTGAGGTGTGGTCTTGCCTAACGGTCTGTAATTCAGCACTACTAAAGTTGCTGAGTGGTTCAAATATAGTTGCTCGCATATAAACTTGGCCCTCCTTTATATGTTATTAAATACAAATAGTACAATATGCTACCAAATACACAGTGAACATGCAAATACACTTCAAATTGACTGGATGGATGTTGCTCTGCCCAAGGTGAAGAGCATGGAGTGTAAGTTTTGAATGTACAAAATATATGCTGGTCAAAAGATATTTTACTAACTGACAAGATATTTTTTGTTAACCTAATTATTCCAATAAGACACCTTATTCTTCTACTTGCTTTCATTTTTTTGTATCTAATCAAATTTTCATTTGTTTGTCCAGAAAACTGACATGATGCTCATTGAAACTTTCCAAGTGCTTGGATGAACCATGTTTTATTGTGTATAGTCTTGGCGATAAGTGTGACGTGACATGCTGGGCTTGCCCATATTTCTTGGGCAGCCCCACATTACAGTTGGACAAGATTACAATACTTGGCACTCCCTGGGCATGGTCGGGAAAGACCAATATGGGAAGACCATGCCTAATTATGGGATTCCCAGGGGGGGTGGTCCTGAACCATGGTCTAGGGCCTAGTTAGGGTAGTCTTTCACAGTGGGACTGACTACCCTAATAAGGGGTCTCCAGGGGGTTGACTGAAGTGACGGCTACCCATCTCACGGGAAAGACAAAGACCTCATCACTCAAGAACATCACACCAGACGAACTATGGTATGACAAGAAACCCGACTACTCCTACATGCGCGAAATCGGCTGTCGGGCCTTTGTCCTGATCCTCAATAAGCACAATCCCAAGATCTACGAGCGGTCCATTGAGTGCATTTTAATCGGTTACGATCGCCAGTCCAAATGCTACCGATGCTACGACAAATTGACCCAAAAGGTTTACAGCACCTACCATGTTCGCTTTCTTGAGAGCCACGACGGCCACCCACCCCATACCAATCCCAATCCTATTGCCACACCTCCCGACGACTTCCTGACACCCACACAAATCGCCAACGACGCATCCGACGAACCCCTCCCGGACCCCATCGAAATACCGATTGACCCCATCCCGGAACCCCCACAAGTCGATCAACACGCACCAGCACAGGAGGAACCACCACCGCGTTGTGCCTCAAGCCGAATCCCTGTCCCGACGGCAAAGGCCAGACCCGAAGACCCTCCCGAGACTCGTACAGAACGAGCGGTCCGTGAGTCGAAGGAGGCAGCAGATAGGCGGAAGGAAGCTCATGCAGAAAGGAAGCAGCTCATCGAGAACCTCAAGCAGGCAGCCCAGGATCGTCCAGCTGATCCGGACGATGACGTACGTGCAGCGGATCAGGAATTTGATCGGATCCTCGAGACCCTGGCAGCGATCGACGGGGAACCGGACATTGATCCGACGTCCCTGAACCCCGACGAACCGAAAACATGGAAGGAGGCGCAGGACTCCCCGGACGCAGCGCTCTGGGAGAAGGGATACCGTGAGGAACTGGACTCACTGAAGAACATGGGAGCATACAAGCTTGTACCACGCGAGGAAGTCCCCGAGGGACACAAAATCCACACTGGCAAACCGGTCTTCACGCTCAAACGAGACGAGCACGGAAAGGTCATCCGTCACAAAGTCCGGGTTGTACTGAAGGGATTTAATCAGGTATATGGCCAAGACTATACGAAAACGACCTCACCTACAGCGCGCATGGAATCCTGGCGAATCCTCCTCCACTTGGCGGCCTCGATGGGCTGGGACGCGGTTCAAATTGATGTCAAGACCGCATTCCTCTATGGAATATTACCTAAGGAGGAGACGGTATATATGGCGCAACCAAAGGGGTTCGAGGAACCAGGGAAGGAAGGTTGGGTATGGAAATTGGAACGGGGCCTCTACGGTATGAAACAGGCAGGCAGGATTTGGAACAAAACACTGAACGAGAACATGATCAAATGGGGCTTCACCCGTCTGGCATGCGAATCCTGTGTCTACTACAGGAGGAGCGACACAGGCACAGTCATTACTGCAGTTCACGTTGACAATTTCCTTTCCATCGCTAGCTCGAAGGCCGAGAACGAACGTTTCAAAGCCCAGCTCCGAGAAGCCTGGACCATATCCGATTTAGGCACCCCCCGACACATCCTCGGCATCGCTATCGAATGGGATCGCCCCCGCCGTACAGTCCGCCTATCCCAGACAGCGCTTATCGACAAAATCACTTCCCAATTTGGACAAACCGACACCACCCCCCTCTCATTACCCATGGAACCCGGCTTGAAACTACGCTGTGTGGACCGCCAATCCCTTCCACCTGATGAACGAATGGCCGTCGAAAAACTCCCCTACCGCTCTCTCGTCGGCTGCCTACTATATCTGGCGATCTCGACGCGTCCTGACATTCAACATACCGTCCAACAGTTAACACAATACCTGGACTCATATACACACCTCCATTGGAACGCCGCGATCTGCCTCGTCCGATACCTTAAAGGCACGCGGAGCCTCGGACTTACTCTCGGCAGATCTGGGACAATCGGACTAGTAGGCTTCACTGACTCGGACTGGGCGAACTGCCTAGATACCCGGCGCAGCATCGGTGGATATGCCTGGTCGCTCGGCTCGGGCCTCATCTCCTGGGCATCTCGGAAACAGAAGACTGTCGCCGCCTCATCCTGTGAAGCCGAATACATGGCCGCGTTCGACTCTGCCCAAGAATGCATCTGGTTGCGTACGCTACTATCCGCGATCGACCACACACCTCCCGGTCCAACAATCATCCTGTGCGACAACAACTCGGCCATTAATCTCTCCGAGGACCCTCTACTCCATTCCCGTGTAAAACACATCGACATCAAATACCATTTCCTCCGAGAACGCGTCGCGTCAAACGAGATCATAATCCGATACGTCAACACAAAAGACAACGTCGCCGACCTATTCACGAAAGCCCTTCCCCTTCCCCAATTTAACCGACTTCGCAATTCGCTCGGCCTCCGCTGAAAATCCGCCAAAATTCCATGCGAGGAGGAGCACTCTTACGGGTGAGGAGGAGTGTTACGATTCGATGGGCCACCGTAAGTGTGCCCCCCCTTTGTTTATCTACTAAAAGGACTTTCTTTCATACTCTTTCATATAATCGGACAAAGGACACTTAGACACATATATATACGAGCTACTATACTTACGATACCCTTAGTTCTTATACACGGACTAAGGGTGAGCGACTTACTTATATTCTACACTAATACCCTTACTAACGATACCTTAGTTTATTCTGTGTATCTATAGGTATGATACACAAATATAGTTCTTATACACGGACTAAGGTTTATTCTGTGTATCTATAGGTGTATCCACAGATCAGATTCTAACATATACGTCGGGACAATAGCTGGTAGTACTACAGGAAGTACGCCACAGTCACGACAAGTACGACTGGAAGTACCAGATGAGACGGAAGAACGGATACAAGCCCTCCGCGATAGGTATGAGAAACCAACCACGGAAGGGAAGCGACGAAAGGATGGGAATACAAAAATCAAAAGTAAACTCACTACTGAAGATTATCCCCGCCTACATCAGCAATGGCATGATGAATTCCAAGATATGGTGAACGGAACTCCTAACACGTTACCACCGTGGAGGGAAGTTAACCATGAGATTCATTTAATCGATGAGAATGCACGGTATCACTATCACTTACCGCGGTGCCCAAATTCGCTGAGAGAAGAATTCCACGCGAAGATAAACCGCTATGTGGATGCTAAGTGGTGGGAGCCACGGTCCGTCAGCCAAGCAGCCCCACTACTGTGCATACCGAAGAAAGATGGTTCGCTACGAACTGCACTAGATGCATGTCAACGAAATGATAACACCGTGAAAGACGTGACACCACTACCCGATCAAGAAATTATTCAGGAAGATGTGGCACGGGCAAAGATTAGATCAAAAATTGATCTAACCGAAGCCTATGAGCAAGTGCGTATACGACCAGAGGATGTACATAAAACAGCCTTTGCGACTATCGCCGGCACCTATGTCAGCAATATAATGCAGATAGGTGACTGCAACGCACCTGCCACATTCCAGAGACTCATGACGTCAACCTTTCGAGACTTGATTGGTAGATTCATGCATGTCTACCTGGATGATATCTTTATCTTTTCAGAATCGATAGAAGAGCATGAGAAACACCTACGAATAGTATTCGAGAGACTCAGAGCTGCTTCTTTGTATCTGAAATGGAAGAAATGCGAATTATACGCTGAACACGTTGATTGCCTTGGACACATTATCGACGATCGCGGTATACACCCTGATGTCGATAAACTAAGCCGCATACGCGAATGGCGAACACCGCGATCATATAATGATATTCAGCGGTTCGTCGGACTAGTAAATTACTTGGGTAACTTCCTACCTGATATTACTGCGTATACGGGACCCCTCATGTCCATGACGCAAAACGGGTTGCCGTTTCATTGGAGACCGATCCATGATCGGTGTTTTCAAATGATAAAACAAATATGTTGTAGGACACCAGTCATACAGCCTATAGACGTTAAGAATAAAGACCCTATATGGCTTATATGCGATGCCTCGAAGACCGGCGTCGGAGCCATGTACGGCCAAGGACCCACTTGGCAGACATGTCGGCCCGCTGGGTTCATGTCGAAGAAGTTCACGAGCGCTCAGCAAAATTATGCTGTACACGAGCTCGAAACTCTTGCGATTCTAGAAGCCCTATTAAAATGGGAAGATAAATTGGTTGGTTACAATATCCATGTAATCACAGACCATAAAGCGCTAGAGTTCTTCAAAACTCAAGTAAATCTGTCACCGCGTCAAAGACGCTGGAACGATTATATGTCTCGGTTCACCTTTGACATTACATATGTAAAAGGAGAACTGAACAAAGTAGCTGATTGCTTATCCCGCTACTTTGAAGGAGACGCACCTAATGAGGTGCAGAGCGTCAACGACTATGTACGCGCTGACGTGCGAATAGATCCAGACGGAGAGGATCTCCCACCTTCACGACTGCAAGAAGTGGCTGAACGAGTTATTGAAATTCGAGCCATGCAGGACGTGGAAGTGAGGCGTAGTCGCCGCCTCCAGGAACAGCGTGAGGATCGAGAAATCGAAGCCGCCATCCTGGAAGAGTTTCAGCAACCTACCGTACAGTCTGAATCCTCGACCGGTCAACAACCGGATGGGGCTCCTTCAGAACGCGAACAAACGTTGGGCGAGGCATTGTTTCAACAGCCCGCACCTGCGCTGCATCCAGACCCACACCCACGGAATGGCGATGCTTCATTCCTGGAAGTAGTACGGAAAGGTTACAAAACCGATAAATTGTTCACGGTAATAATGGACAAACCCGGTGAATTCACGCATTTTACACACCGAGATGCATTAATTTGGACAACGAATCCAGCCGGCGTAGAAGTTCTATGTGTTCCTCGTGATCGTAAATTGATCACTCAACTCATAGAACAAGCACATACGTCCGTTGGACACTTTGGAGCCCAGCGTACCACGGAATACCTCCGACGCTGGTACTGGTGGCCCACCATTACCGCAGAAGTTCGCAAGTTCTGTCAAACTTGTGAGTCATGTCAGCGAGCCAAGGGTTTGAATCAAAAACCTGCTGGCAAAATACATTCGCTACCAGTGCCCATTAAACCATGGGACTCCATCGGAACAGACTTTATAGGCCCGTTCCCTGAATCAAAAGGCTATAATTACCTGTGGGTTATTATGTGCCGCATGACGAGCATGGTGCATTTAATTCCAGTACATACGCGCATGACTGCGTCGGAATTGTCCTGGATATACATGCGCGAGATTGTTCGTCTACATGGTCTTCCTAGTTCCATCGTGAGCGATAGGGACTCGAAGTTCACCTCCAAATGGTGGCGAGAACTTCACAAGATCCTTGGATCGAAACTGCTCATGTCCACATCGTTTCATCCTCAAACGGATGGACAGACTGAGCGTGCAAACCGCAGTATCGGACAAATATTCCGTACTGTGGTGCGCCACGACCAGAAAGACTGGGTCGATTGCGTAGATATGACCGAGTTCGCACTTAATGCGAGTATATCGGGGACAACCAAATACGCGCTATTCGAACTCAACAGCGGATACATGCCCTCCATGATCAAGGAAATTCGCAGTGATAATGTGATTCCTCGGGGTATTCGCCAGTTCGCAGAACAAGCCCTTTCGAATCTCGCGGAAGCCCACGATGCTATTATCGAGGCCCGCGTATTCCAAGCGCTGAATGCGAATAAACGCTGGAGTGATGATCCTGAGATTAGCACTGGTGATTTAGTTTACCTATCTACGAAGAACTTAAATCTTCCAAAGGGTAGAGCACGCAAGTTGTGCCCCAAGTTTGTGGGGCCTTATCGTGTCTTGAAGGCAAAGCCAGAAACGTCAAATTATACGTTGGAACTGCCTTCCGCGCTTCAGCAGCGCCGCTTACACGCGAAGTTTCACGTGTCCGTGCTGAGACCGTATTACGCTACGGAGGACGCACTGTTCCCGAATCGAGCGCACCCAGAGCCTTACGACTTTGGTGCACCAGACGACCACGAGTGGTTCATCGAGGAGATTCTGGGACATAGGTGGTCCGCGGGCGCCATTGAATTTCAAGTTCGATGGTCTCTGGGGGACACTACGTGGGAGCCGCGTGAGCACTGCGAATCCCTGGCAGCTCTCGATAGATACCTCGAGCTCCAGGGGGTGAAGCGTATATCGCAGCTCGCAAAGCTGCGCTGAGGTGTGGCATGCAATGTGCGCCACACAGCCACAGCGTGGCTGGACTCGATCACTTCGATCGAGTGGAGCTCCGATCGGGGGAGCGAAAAATTTTCTCTCTGCCCCTTTGTGCACTACCACTATCACTAGAACTCGCACCTAATGTCGTCTGGACAAGAATCACTGAGTTTTCGAGGAAACTCAAGAGGGGGAGGAACGCGTGGACGCCGCGGTCGCAATAACGGCAGCGCTACGAGTAATTCACCTCGCGTACAACATGCGCAACAAACTACGCAGCCGCAAAACCAAGCACAGTCTCCACTGTCGTTTGGATCGATAGCATACCAGCCAACAATGGTACCGAGCTATCAGCCGTTCGAAGGACAGAATCCTTCCAACACAGGCGAGACGCCTGCTCCTGGACCCGCCGTTGAGCGCCTGCACGCTCCAATGGATGTCGATGGACATGGAGCAGGGCAACTCGAGCCTGGACAGCTGCCTGATGCTAAGAACAGAAGCGTCGAGATGGGACGCCCCTCACAACAGCGTGGTGGTAACAAACCACACCGCCCAAAGGGGGTTGAACGAGCCGTCGAAGAGAAGGAAGGAAATCCCTCGAACTCTCATGGAAATACTCGAGGTACGCATGCTGCGCCACGCAACGCACCACATGCTAATATGGGAACGAACCCAGACGGTATATTCAACCGCCTCGAGACCGTCGGAGTAGCACCCGACTTTGTAGTCGACTTTATCCATGATGGAATGGCAAGGGTCGTGATAGGACAACTACTCGACACCATTGACCGCCTTCAACGAGAAGTTGACCAGCAAACTATGGCTAAACGCCACATCACCGAGGAGCTGCAACGCACGCTACGTAAGCGCCCCGCATCGCCGAACGCGATGCCTTATACCGACAAGCGTAGTTGGACGCAGGGTCCTCAGACCGCACCCACATCGGTGCAGTCCACGGCGCCAGCGCAAGAAATAGGATCTGCACCCACAAGCGCCGCCAAAGTACCTCTAGTGATCCCCACTATCGAGGTACCCTTTCCTCTTGGCGTACCTCCGCACATTGATGCTGGACGTATTGTACTTACAATACGTCAGGCCTTTGCAGTGCCCGAGCAGATGCCCGTCGACGATGTACGATTGGTCGACGCTAGCTCGCCTGCCGATGAACCGATGCAAGAGACTGTAGAGCCCTCTACCATCGGTACGCTGAAGGAGGAACCAGCAAGCGAAACCGCCGACGAGCGTAGCTTACGAATGAAGCACAACGCCTCAGTCCGCCGCGACCGCCTTGCTGCAGACCGAGAAGCCAACGAACGCTTGAAGTATAACTTCGAGACATTCATCGGACGCATTCCAGATACTATTGGCGTACTACACATCAATGGTACTCCCGAACGCCACAACGCGTTTGGTGGACTACTTCACCGACGCCTGTACTGGTCACCGTACAGTAATACAGTGTTTGCCTCTCAGAGCGCTAGTCGCGCTCTAGAATACGAACGTGAACACAAAACCGCATTCAATGCGACAGGTTCACCTTTGTACAAGTGTGCACCTCGCGGGTTCCCTATGTCCCCTCGAGACATCCGCAATCTGGTTCAGTTCCGTGACGATAACTTCAACATGGATACCGAACGTGTGGAAGCCCACTACATACTCTGGGACTTCTATCGTATCGCTTCACGATACGCCGAACCCCACACTATGAAGTTTATCCTTCAACAAGAATACTTCGATCCGGCTCACAAACCATCGATACGCGATGACGCTGCGTGGACACGACCTGTGTTACCACCGCCCGCTGGAGTATTGTCTACTTCAGCGCGCAACCCACGAACCCGTGGAGCGGGTTTACCCATACCATCGGTATCGCAAGCCCTGGACTTCACCGTGTGGGGACAATATATTGTACACCACGGAAGGCCAGGCCTAGACAACGTATACAGCTGTAAGGGTTGGAATAGACTTAATATGTTCACACCAAACTAAACACGACCACTGATAGGATTGTGTGTAGTTAAAGGTATGAGTAAGTCTTAACATTACATAATGTAGAGGTGCTGGCTTTATATAGCCAGTATCTTTAGATTTAAATAAGAACAAACAAGGATTGCTACCATATTCGGTAACGCCCGTTACACTCTCCCCCTCTAGATTGAGCCCCCGGCTCAATCTATACCCAATTCCGTTGTTTGGACAGTAGACTTTGTCAAAGTCTATTATTGTCTACTCGATAGTTATAGACATATACTTTTTATATATCTATAAATTTTTTTTTTTTTTCGTGGGCGGTACGATAGTACCACCCATGGCGCTGCTCACGCCGCGCCCCTCCACCTCGCCGTCCTCCAATCCCGACGCTGCTCGCCCTGAAGCCAAGCCGTCCATGGGATCGTCGGGCATGTCGCCATCGCTGCCCGATATCTGACCACTGGGTCCCCCCGCCTCCGCGGGTGGTCCCATACTTGCACTACCCACTCCAGCCCCGAGACCTGGTGTGGGAGCCACCGCCGCCGCTGATACCGGGGGAGCCGTCGATGATCCCGACGGTCCTGCACCCGACCCCGAGGGTCCTGCTCCGGACGACCCATAGTCCAGGGCCGCCCGTACACCTGCCGTCAGCTGGTGTTCCACCGTCAGTGGCGTCCTTGTCATGACCACCGTCCCTCCGGTCGATGGTCCTGCTATTGCGGGCGTCGACATTGTCGATGCTCCGCTCGGGCCAGCTACTGGCCCATTGTTGTAGTGACGTGGTGGTGGATACCACCACGTCGGCTCTCCCGGCAACGTCGCCTGCGTCCAGTCATTCTGGGTCGCAGCGTAAGTGGTCATCCGTGTAAACACGGCACTGGCCTCAGGGTCTTCGGTGTGGGCGCCCCTGTAGTCCTGGAGCCACTCCACTCCGAATGGCTGAGCGTCAACGAATCGTTCGACGCTCACTCCTTGCTCAGCAAAAAATGTGGCAATGTCCTCCATCGTCACATTGTCAAGTGGTTGCGAAAACCGCTCGACCGTCTCTACCTCTGCAACGCTCCTGCCGAGCGATTGCAGCATGTTGCGGTACAAGTTGATGGTACCCATCAACTCGCATGCTAGTTGGAGGAATCGAAGTCGATTCCTCGATGACGAGACGTCGGTCACGCGCTTCGGTGCGCGCGGCATGACAATATTCATTCCCCGGATGTGCGTCAACGACACTCCTCCGGGTACTACTACCGTCCCCGGATACTGGGGTCGGCCGTTGTTTACTATGGTCGCCCGATTTCGGTACAACCATGCGGCCCAGTTCTCCGCTGGGTCTCCATATACTGGGTTCGGAACCTTTACAGGTTTCGGTCCCTTGCCCACGGTGTACTTCGCCGTGACAGCCGCCTGCTTGGCCTTCGCCCACGTAGGGAGTCGCCACTGTGTCATTGCTGACCGCATCACGTCCGTGCGGTTGGCGTCTGCAATCTGATGGCAGACTGCGACGAATGCTTTCATTCGCTGCAGCGCAAACTTGTTGCCCGGGACGTTTGCTGCGGCTATCCAAGCCTCCAGCTCTCCCGATGACACAGGCATTCCTGTGCCACCTGCGGGCATCCCCATCCTCGGGGGAGGCAGGCCCATCCGCTCGTTCTCGGCGGCGCGTTGCGCTCGCTTCCCGAATCGGAGCGTATGGTCGACAGCGCTCAAATGAGCCCCGCCGGTGAGTCTGACGCGGTCTATCGACCCCAACGGGGTCTGAAAATTGACAGGTGCCGCCCTACGAATGGCCAGTACCGTTGTCTGCGCCCCAACGGGCGCTGACACTCCATATGCTTCGACGGGGGTCGGATATGTCCCCACGTCCAGGTCCATATAGTCGCCTTGACTGGCGTCTGTATCGTCGTCCTCCGCCGGCATCCGTGCCGGCAGCTGACTTGCTGGAGACAGTCTCGACGATGTCGGTCCTGCCTCATACGACGCGGTGGTTCTACCATCGTCGTTGCGGGAGCGTTTCCGCTTCCCGCCCTCCTCTTCCTTGTCGCGGGCCTCCAGCTGTCCGCGCACATCTTTCAACTCATCTACGATCATTATACTGATCGCGCAGCTCATCGTAGTCGCCGCACAAGCGCCGATAATCGATATCGAGGGATCGCAGCCTGTTCTGCAGGTCGTCCCTCTCAAGCTTAAGAGCCGCTACGTCAGCGCCCTTAAGGTACTCCTTTTGTTTGCGGTGGGCCTTGTGCAGACCCCCCGCCTCTGTTATCGAGTCCATCAGCATATGCGCCGCGTACCCAGTACACGTCGCACACCCTCTCGGGTGGCTGACCAGGTTGACCTGCTCGTTGTAGGTCCACCTCAGCTCGCTTGCGCTCGCTGCCTGCTCCTCAGACCGTGAGCGATCTCGCGCACGGCCGCTTCCACTTTCTTGCTGCGGCGACAGATACCTGCCACCGCTGTCCCGTTCTCGAGACCGGTCTCGTCCTCTCCTCTGGGATCGCGACCGGTGTCGGTCGCGTTCCCCCATCCTCCTGCTTTCTCTGGGGCGGAACTCCCTTCCGCCCCGCGCACTGCTGTTGTCGTCAGGACCACCCATCGGGTGATCCGGCTTGTCCGGTCTGTCGTCTGGCGGATGCTCCATTGATGCTGATGGTGCTGAAGAAAAAAAACTTCAACTGTCACGCCTTTACGGTTTGTGACTTCCGGCATTCGCCGGTTTTTTCTTCCCATCCCGTGACTTCGTCGCGGCGCGCCGTGCTCCAGTTTTCGCGCGCGTCGTCACCGTCGCGTGCCGGGGAAGGGCTGTCCAGTCCTTTACCCCAATGAGCTCGAGGTAGCTATCAAGCGCCTCTAGCTCCTCACAAGTCTTGAGCGGCTCCCATGTGGAGTCGCCCATTGTCCATTTAACCAGGAAGGACACCTCCTTCCCGGTCCACTGATGTCCGATGATTTCGTCGACATAGTACTCGGTTTCGTCGGGGGCCCCAAAATCATAGGCCTCCGGCGTCGCTCTGTTAGGGAACAGCGCGTCGTCATTCGCCTGATGTGGGCGAATCCTCGATATATGGAAACGCGGGTGTATCCTGCGCTTCCTAAGAGCCTCCGGTAGTTCCAACACATAGTTGGACGTCTCCGGGAACGCCTCAAGGACCCTATATGGGCCCACATACTTAGGTAGCAATTTACCCGCCCTTCCTGATGGTAGGGACAGGTTATCCGTTGACAGGTAGACAAGATCGTCCTTGCCTATCACCGGGTCAGGTCTCCTCCGCGTGTTCGCGTGGTGTCTCTGAAACGTGTGTGCCGCGATAATCGCGTCGTGCGCTGCCGCCATGTTTCGCAGCGCATTCGCTGCGAATTCCTGAACCCCCGGTGGCGCTTTCGTCCCCGGGTCGATCTTCGTCATCACCGTTGGCATATAGCCATGGTTAACTTCAAACGGAGCGAGCCCCGTTGCTGCACTAATACTCGAATTGATTGCAAATTCGACCATCGGCAACGCTACGACCCAGTCCCTTTGGTCTGGTCGTATACACGATCGGATGATCTGCGCGATCGACCGATTCGCCCTCTCTGTGGCGCCATCCGTCTGAGGATGGAACGCTGTTGACATCAACAGCGTCGACCCCATCAGTCGATGTAGTTCCTTCCACCACTTGGATGTGAACTTAGGGTCCCGGTCGCATACGATCGAGCTCGGGAGGCCGTGCAATCGCACTACCTCCCTCATGTAAATCCACGACAGCTGTGACGCCGTTGTTCTCGTATTCAGTGGTACGAGATGGACCTGGGACGTCATCCGACATACCACTACCCACAGGTAGTTGTATCCCTCCACCTCCGGGAACGGACCTACAAAGTCCATCCCGATCGACTCCCATGGCTTCGTGGGTATCGGTAACGAGTGCACCAGCCCCGCCGGTGCTCGGTACTCTCCCTTCGTCGTTATGCATGTCTGACATGACGCGCAAAACGCCTCGACTTCACGCTGAAGTCGCGGCCACCAGTACCACCGTCGTACATAGTCGGCGGTACGTTGTGGGCCGAAGTGGCCCACTACTCGGTGCGCACGTTCAATTACCTGCCCGTGCAGTGATTGTACCCCATTCTTTGCGGAGGGGATGCATAGCACCTCCTCTCCGCCTCTATTTTTTCCCCACACCAGACCTTCCTCTACCCGAAAGGATGGGTGCTGGGCGGGTGCGCTCACTATCTTTTGAAACAGCGGGTCCGTTTCGTACCCCGCTTTCACCGCGGTGAGGAATATCTCATTCCCCTCCCCGTTCTCGACTTTCGACCTCAGGTCCGCTCCGCGTCCCCGAGACTGAAATACGGTGGGGTCGTCCGCACTGTTCGCGACCGACTCCCCCGCGTCGCCGTTCTCAGCGGCGGCCGCTAGCTCTGCCGCCCTCACATCTCGCTCTTGCACCAAATCCCGGAGCACCGCTATTCTGCTGTGCTCCTGCTTGGACGCTTTTTGCTGGATCTGTCGTTCTACGACTTTATCCACCACCTCTCGTACCCTGTCCCACGGCAAATCGTCGTGTCTTGGTCGAGTCGAACGTCTGCGTTAACGTAGTCGTTCATCGTAAATCTGTCATCCCAGACATCACTCTCGTGATATCTGGACAGCGCATCCGCTACTTTATTTAGCGATCCTTTGACATACCGAATGTCAAAGTCAAAGCGAGATAGATATTCCATCCATCTCGTCTGGCGGCTAGATAGCCGCCTCTGCGTCTGGAAAAACTCCAGTGCTTTATGGTCGGTGACCACATGTATACGATATTATCCTCCCACTTCAGGAGAGCTTCCAGTATCGCTATCATTTCTTGCTCGAACACACGGTAGTGTCTTTGAGCATCCGTAAACTTGCGGGACATGAATCCCGCAGGCCGACATGTCTGCCATGTTGGTCCTTGTCCGTACATCGCGCCCACGCCGGATACCGATGCGTCGCAGATAACCCATATGGGTTCATCCTTATCATGGTCCAATGGCACTAGGACGGGTGTTTTACAACACGCGTCCTTAATGGCTTGAAAGCATGACTCGTGGATGGGCCTCCATGTGAAGGCCTGTCCATTCTGCGTCATTGCTGACAGTGGTGTCGTATATGACGATATATCCGGCAGGAAATGCGCCAGATACTGTACGAGACCCAGAAATCTCTGGATATCGCCATAGTTCCGCGGTCTCCGCCATTCGCGGATACGCGCCATCTTGTCCGCTGTCACGTGCAATCCCTTATTGTCGATTATATGTCCTAGACAATCGACTGTGTCGGAATAAAGTTCGCACTTTTCTTCCTTAAGGTAGAACTTATTCTCCCTTATTTTATCAAAGATGAGCTTGAGATGCTTCTCGTGCTCGTCTACCGTCGCGCTGTATACGAACAAGTCGTCTAGGTATACATGTAGAAATATTCCGATAAAGTCTCGGAATATCATTGTCATTACTCTCTGAAACGTCGCTGGCGCGTTACAGTCCCCTATCTGCATTGTATGGCTCACGAACGTGCCAAACACAGTTGCGAACGCACTTTTGCGCACATCCGGAGGATGGAAGGATGGACGCGTACTTGCTCATACGCGTCCGAAAAGTCGATCTTTGATCGGATTTTTGCTCGCGCCACATCCAGTCGGATCTGGTCCTGGTCAGGGAACGGTGTCACGTCCTTAATCGTGTTCGCGTTCCTTTTCCGACCGTCGACCGCCGTTCGCAGTCGGCCGTCTTTCTTTGGTATACAAAGCATCGGTGCAGCCTGTGACGTCTGCACCGATTCCCACCATCCCGCGCGTGTGTACCGGGCGATCTTCTCCATCAACTGTGTCCGGAGTGAGTCCGCTGCTTGTCATCATCGACGAGATTAATATGATGATTAACCCCCTTACCGGAGGTAATTCCTCCGGTACCCCATTCATGATGTCCTTACAGGACTCCATCCATGCTTTCCGCAGTCTCGGGATATCCTCCTCTGTGAGGGCACCCATCTGCGCCACCCGTTTCTGGTGTTTCTCTGTTACTGCACGCAGCGACTCGCTGACGTGCTCATCCGTAAACGGGTCGTCCACCTCCGGTATTACCGGAAATACCGCCCGTATTGCTTCTCGTGGTACCCTTTCCGGATACCTCGTCCTTGTAAACTCCTGCACGATCTCCTCGAGCTCGCGCAGATCCTTCAAGGTGTGGTAGCGGCTTCGTCCGCTTTTAAGAATGTCGGGTGCTTCATCCACCATTCTTTCGATGTCTTCGGTTGTCAACACATCGTCGTCTTCCATTATTACTGGGAAGGACCTCGGTAGTCCCGTTCCCGGAGTGGACGCGTCCGCGTCCTCCTCCTCCTCGATGGTTACTCGCCGGCGTCCTACCGACGCCTGCGTGTCTTCAGCCGGTGCCGCCTCTGGGGTTATTCCTAACCCCCTTTCGTCTGTGTCCGGCCGTTCGTCGTTACGCACCATCAGGGGCTCGCCCATTGCCAGTCCCCGATGCCGTGGTCGCTCATCGACATCATCGACCACGCGCACTCTGCCTTCCCGTGGCAGTCATTCATGACTAAGCCCCGCGTCGCTGCGCCTCAACGCGCTTCGTCGTGCCATTTCTCGGGTCTCCTCTTCGACCGTAAACGTCGGAGCAGGAAACCCGCTTATCCGAACACAGTTATGCCGGAAATACAATTCGATTTCCAGCTGCCTCATCAATGCGACGCCAATAATGGCATCGTATTTATCCAAGTTCACTATGTCGAAGTAAACTTGTGAGTCTATTGCCTCGTACTTCATTGGTACCGTCGTTCCGTAGTTGATCACTGATCGACTACCCTTCATTCCGAACTGTAGCGGCACCACCTCCTCCAGTTGGTGCACCTTCATTTTCGCCACTTTGGCGAACTCGGGAGACACGGCCTCCGCTGTACATCCCGAATCAAATAGGGTGAACGCTTTCAGCCCATTAATTTCTACCAACGCTGTAAAGCATTGGCGCTCCTGCGCCTTGCGCGTTGGTCGTTTAAGTAGTCGTGTAGACTTCTTAACCATTATCGGTCGAGTTCCCATACCCGTCCCCGGCCCCATAGTAGCCGCAAACATCTGGGCCGTCTCTCCCTCGTCTTCCGACTCACTGTCACTGACTTCCACTAGTAGTGGAAGTCCCTCATCTCCCGAGTCATCCTCGAGAGTCCTCCCGAGACACAGTCGTTCGACTGTGTCTCTGTCGTCGTCTGAACCGTACTCCTCGTACTGTTCCAGCGCATAGTCCTCTCCTTCGGACTCATATTGCTCCCCCAATAGAGGCGTCTCGCTCTCTTCTGGTTCTACGGGCGCCGTTTCTGCTGGTCGTTCGCCACCACATCGTGCGTCATGGCTGCGTTCAGCAGTTTCCGTGTCCGACGTATCGTCCACGATGTCCCGCACTGCGTTGAGTCGCGCAGTGCTGCTCTTGTTCTTGGGGCACTTGCGGCTTCTCGCAAAATGCTCCAGGCTGCCGCAGTCGAAGCAGGCTAGCCGCTTCTCTCCTGAGGGCTTCGTCCCTCCCTCGACGCCCTTCGCAGGCGTCACCGGCAGTTTCTTACCGTCCGATTTCGATTCTGACCATTGTCCTCCCGGACCTGTCGGCTTATAGGGCGTTCGACTCCCACCCTCATACGTTCTCATTGGAGCCCGCGCTACGACGGTCTCCTTTTTTCCCGATGATTGTCGGGCTACCGCCTCATACTCATCGTATCCGCATAGTACTCGGTTCGCCTGCTCAACTTTGAGTCCAGCTTCGAGTATTTCTCGCATTCGCGACGTTTCCGCCGTGAATCCCCTGTTCAAGATTTCCTTGCGCAGGTATCTTGGAATGCCGGTCATAAACCGTCGTTTAAATGTATACGGGTCGGGTGGCATTGCCATCCTTTCCGCATATCTCTTTAGTTGATGGAAGAATTCATTTATTCCTCCGTCCGCGCTATACACCGCGTGTTCGAATCCTCCATAAGCATCCTGTAACGATGCTTCATGAATAAACCGGTCATATAGTCCGGTAATGACGTCTTTGAACGTCCAGTCTCGGCGTCGCCGGTGAATACCGTCGACGTTGTCCGTGAACCACACTGCGGCGGGGCCTTTCAGATACATCCCTGTGTATGAGATTCTCTCTCGTTCACGATCCTGTCCCCCGAGCTGGCTGATTTCCATCCAGCGAAGTATGCCATATAGCCAATTATCGAATTCTTCCATACTTGGCGCCCCGCTGTATTCCTCGGGCATGGGCACTCGCAGTGCTCCAGGCCTCGATCCTCCCTGTTGCATAGCGATCACGCTATCCAACTTTTCATCAATCGTCGCATGGTATCGACCATGCACTTTCAGGAGATACTCTCCTTGGCGCTGCAGCCCGCTCGCCCCGAACGACCTTACCGGCCGTTGTGGAGTTACCAACTGTTGCTGACCTCCTCCATAGTGTACCCCCGGAGTACGACTAGGTAGTCGTATTCCCCCATAGTACTGCGGGTTGTTCGGAGGATTACTCCGTGCATCCCAGCCGCCCGTCGGGTGGCTAGCGTGGGTCGGGCGTGGAGTCATCATTCCTCGTCCTCCGGCCGCATATTCCGGTCTCACTGGTGCGGGCGGCGCCTCCGTGTGCCCCCCTTCGAACTCGCTTTCTGAGTTCTCCTCGACTTCCGAGTTGACATCATCCCCGCCGTATCCTACTGGATACGTCGTCTCCAGCCGTATTTCTGGCTGCGGCCTTGTGGTCGCAACACTGTTGCGTCCACTACCTCTCACCGCTTCGGTAGCCCGCCCACTAGGCGGTTCTACACAGTGCGTAACGATTTCGTCATCGCACGAGGGCCCTCGTTTATACGACGTTGGGCCTTCTCCTGATAAATCCCAGGTCCGACTGTAGGACGTTACTGCTGGTCCTGCTTGGGGTGGGTTCATCGCCCGTTCGTAGGCGGCGTGCCTCACACGCGCCTGCGAACTAGTCTCGTCCTGCTGGCGAGGCTGCCACAAACTTTGGTTTACGGCTTCCATCGTATCTAACGATGGTAATGCTGTGTCCCGCTGGGTAACTACCTGGCGGTCCTGTTCTTCTCGGTCCTGTTGTACGAGCGGTGATTCTACCTGCTCGAACACCTCATCGTATTTCCTCAGCCCCTCTTCCACGAGAGAACTGAGTCGTGCCCGGGAGGGAGTTACTCCCTTCCGGCTTCCCGATCTTAGTTGTAGAACAATTGATTCTACCACCAATTCCTGGTCTTTTCGGAGAGCCGATTGTCCCCCCGTCACCTCGACGCATTGTTCAAATGCATCGTTTACTAGGTTAACTAGTACATCTCGGGGAGGCATAATGCCGTCCCTACTAAGCATACGTATACTCAATACTATGCTTTCGACCAATAGATCACGGTCATCTACCACTGATGATGAAGGCAGTGTTCCGCTGCTTTCGCGTTTGGCTGGTTTCTTCTCAGCCTGGCGATTTCGTCGGGCTGCGGTCGACATCATCTTTGATGACCGCGATGCGGGCACATCAGTGAGTTCACTGGTGCCAAATATGGCTGGATGACCATGCTCGTCGTCCCGCAATTTTACTGAACTCCTCGATATATTATCGAAGGGTGCGGGAAACACTCCATGGTGTTCCTGCGAGGTGCCCGATAGGGGTTCCTCTTTGGGCTTCCGGTCGCTCCATCCGGGTCCCAACTGTGATCCACCTTCTCGGATGAAGATGGGCCTTGTCAAAATTGCGCTCTGAGGTCGAGCGCTGCTGCGATCGTCCTCTCGATGATGGTTTCCATCATTTGGGTGTGACTTTGCCACGTCACGCGTGGGTTCCACTCTATTGCCGCTCCCGGCGACTCCACTTCCCGGTGGATTCTCTTCTTGTGGCTTCGGATTGTCCGGAGCCACAGATCCCGACCGGTTTCGGTCAGAAGGCTTCGGTTTCGATGCCTTCTTTTTGTTAGACATTTTTTGGAATTGAAATGTAGGGGTGTTCCCTTGAAGTAAGGGTGTTTAAAAAACTGTAAGGGTTGGAATAGACTTAATATGTTCACACCAAACTAAACACGACCACTGATAGGATTGTGTGTAGTTAAAGGTATGAGTAAGTCTTAACATTACATAATGTAGAGGTGCTGGCTTTATATAGCCAGTACCTTTAGATTTAAATAAGAACAAACAATGATCGCTACCATATTCGGTAACGCCCGTTACAACAGCGGTCTAGTGATCGACTACAACTTCTCGATCCACTTCCGCACTGTGGTCGGGTACGCCCTTGGTCGCGCCATAAGCCCTACCTGAGCCGCATCTCGTGTCGCATTCATGCGCCTATATGCCATGATCATTGCTCGACCGAACCTCTATCGAGAAGCGGTGGACTCGTGGAATGCCATTCACCCATTGGATCGCATCCCCGACCACTTACCTTCTACGGCAAGCCTTGGTCGCTTAGCTCTTCCTGAGGAGCATGCCGCCAACTTAACCGAAACGGACGTAATCCGTACTCTTCTTGCCAATCGACTACCCGTCGCTTGGATTGATCACGCATATCCCTACGGCCTCCACTACTTGGATGCGCATTATATGGGAACCACAATTGATCGTACACTATACGACAATGTGGACGACGACCGACTTGTTCGGCTATGTCGATACGGGATACCCCCGGCCATTCCTCAATGGGATGGATGGCGACAGCCGACCCGCGATGATATCGCTAGACTCCACGTACTACTCGACTGCGAGAAAGAGCGAGGACTGGACACTGCGCACGCTCGCGGCCTACACCCTGTAGGATACGACATCACGTCGATGAAATTCATCACCGGACGTGACCGCGAAGCTACTGTACTCTACGACGGCGATCTGGTGTTTAACGATACCACTGACCCGCCTGCGCCACCACCTATGGTGGAAGGTCCTCCGCTCCCAACTATCGAGTCCACTACGTCGCCAGCACCCTCTGCTCCATCTAGTTCATCCGCACCACTGGTCCTTCTACCAGAGGCTAACGCTTCTGATGACCATGCGATGGATGTAGTCGAGAAGGCTTAACGACAACGTCGAGTGTACGCCACAGTCATGGTAGTCGTCGAAATACATATGCGATCACTAATTGAGCGGGAGTTGTATACTCACGCTTTGTAATTATAATAATAACCATGCACATCCATCTGCTGAGATCATACATTGATCTCAAAGGGGGGTGTGTAACGACGGCGCGTTACAATACGTCTATATTGAGACGCGACCTGTTTGGCATTACCTTCTGGTAATGCGTGACCATCTTTGTTATGCGTATATAAATGTCCTGTACAGTTTATGCTTAGATAATCCTTTGCACCTTCACCCTGTACACGTACTTAGCAGAATCCCACAGATTGGTCTAGCTTAACATGTCTGGTGTCTCGCAAGGATCCCCCAACCCCGTACAACCGTTACACCCTTCCAGCGCGCGCCCGATCCCGACTCCCGACGTCCCGACGTCGGTCGCCCGACCTCGTGCGCCAGCACCCTGAGCCACGAGGATCGGACAGCGTCGGGAACGTGTACATACACGCGCCGCTGCCCATCCGTTATCATTTACGTACCATACACCCCAGAGAGCCGGCCCTCAAGTAGTTTACTCATATATAGTCATCCTCCTGACATGGGGGAATCCTTTACTCTATTCTCATTGGATTCCCCTCTGCCAGGTAGGTTTACTTACGCTCTCTCTATCGTACATAATATAACATTGGACTCCCCTCTGCCAGTACGACTAAGCTCTGCTCGGAGGTCGCCCTAACACTAACATTGATCAGCTCGAGAATAACCTCAGACACATGAGGAGACACTCGAAGCATCTGGATGAACATATCATGATGTGCTGGATTTTTCGCATACTCCCAAGCAAGATGGAGCGTGCCAGATTTAGGGACAGAGGTGCAGGGATTTAGATAGCGTGTGTTTTTGATGGTTTGGAACATGTCAATGTCAACCTGGAGTCGTACAAGGAGTTCATCGACAGAAAGCTCGTCGGCTGGGGATATCGAATCTCACAAAGTGAGATGAAGAAGATATGTACGCAGAACCCTATCATGTAGGTTCTTGTGCGACATTGCAAGGAGGAGGAGGACAAACATTTGATCTCACGTGTGATGCTGACAAATGTCACGCAGGCGCTCAGCGTGGTCAGCGCCAGCCGCCTTCAGCGCCCTTAAGCCGCAACTTTGAGCTCCCCTAATGTTGGGCGTCAGTACGGTTCGGAGTTCATGAGAAGCGTGTAGACACGCCTGGATGCCACCAACGCCGCCCTCCCAGCGTTGGAACTTGAAGCTGGTGAGTCCCCTCCACTCAGCAAGCAGGTGTTGTTCCTCCTTGAACGGAAGCGGAGCAGTAAGTGCAGAAGGAGTCGCTGTTCGTCGAGGCCAGCGCCAAGCGCGGGAATGTCGAGGAGACAAGAGGTCGGTCGATCATGGACATGATGCTCCCCTACAACTCCAAATAAGGAGATTGTTGGTGGTTGTGTATGCGGGCGGCAAAGGTAGTTAGAAGCCGTGCCCGTCGCCAGTTTAGAGAGTCGTCCTTTCCCCAGCACAGACCCGGGAGAAAGGGAATCAGGACGCACGCGCAGTTGGCGAGGGTCAGTGCTCTCTCGAGGAAAATACTTATGTAATCCCGACAATTGCCCGGCCCGACTTCATCGACGACAAGCTAAGTATGTTTGCACCCACTGCCATCTTGAACCAGATTTCTGACCTCTTTCAATGTTAGGTAGACGTCCATCTCCCGTTATCTTCTCTCATTCTCTTTAACCCATACTACCCGCAGTCATTGGCCTAACCGGAGGGATAGCGACCGGCAAATCCTCGGTCTCCAAGCTCCTGAAGGCCAAGGACATACCTGTCGTGGACGCAGATATCTTAGCGCGACAGGTCGTCGAGCCAGGGACAAGCGGCCTCAAGAATAACGTCAAGGAGTTTGGCCCAGAAATCTTGCTGCCGGATGGGACGCTTGATCGCAAGAAATTGGGGACAATTGTGTTCAACGACGAGGGCAAACGCAAGAAGCTCAATGCCATCGTACACCCGGCCGTCAGGTGGGCCATGTTCATGAAAGTCATCAAGCACTGGGTGGACAGTGAGAAGTACTGTGTGCTTGATGTTCCGCTGCTGATCGAGGGGGGCGTCTGGCAGTGGGTCGGTAAGGTTGTCGTTGTTTACTGGTAAGCTTCCTTCTACCTCTACATACAACCCGTTTGACGTGTTGCTCCGTAGCTCGGCCGATATTCAACTGCAGCGCTTGATGCTACGCGACAACTCAACGAGCGAGGAAGCCTCCGCACGTCTGAACTCGCAACTCCCTATTGCTGAGAAGGTCACGTATGCCGACGTGGTCATCGACAATTCTGGGACGCCGCAGGAGCTGAGCAATCAGATAGACGCGTTTGTGGAGAAGTTGGATAAGGAGATGGGCTCTCTTTGGTGGATCGGGTATATTCTCCCCTTCGTTTCTCTGTTCTCTGCGGTCTGGATCCTGGTTTCACGTCGCCTTCGCAAGAAGCTTCGACGAGGACAGAAGGACAAGACAACATAAACCTGTTCATTCTCTTCAAGGTATCCACGATTGATTGTGAGCCTGCACAAGAGTTGGTCAGGCAAAACGCAACTTTTGAGCCTAACCAGGTGAGGTTCAACCTCGCCATCACCCAAACTCAGGTATTGTGGGCACTAACACCGATCGCCGTTTTGCCCTTCAGCCTCAGAAACTTGACATCATGAAATGAGAGGCTGTCCGAAGCTTGGGCTACCGTTTGTGAAGTTATGGAAACGAGAGTTGCCCATTGCCCATCACACGATGAGTCCGAAGCTTGATTCATCGACGTCGTTCAACGCTCCGCTCAATATATTACAAGGCAAACAGTCCCAATGAGATTCTAAGTAGAATTTCCATTGCCCAATTCTGAAGCAGGATACGGCGTCCAGACCTCTCACTGTCGACAACGCGTTCACCACTGTGCACAAACTCTACACACCGTAAGAACATTGAGCGCTGATTAGAGAGATCTTCCTGGAAGTCTGCGCCCATAAGAAGAATATTTTTCAGTTCCTTGACTTCACCTAAGTATCACAATCACCGGGATTTAATTTCCTCGCGCGTGGCCGATTCTAGGCTTTCTGCCTTTTTTTTTCGCATAGAATCGCTCCCCGCCGCGCAGAGACCTTAGAGTATTAGTCGACCCTTGCGTGGGTAACATTCTCGTATCTCCCATTTCAGGGGCTTGTCACATCGATTCCTCCCCAGAGTCCTTTGTGACGTCCAGTCAAATCCAGAAAATCGCAGCTCAAGGAAGAAAGCGACGCCAACCCAGGAACGACTGTGTACGCCTACCTCTTCTTTTTTTCTTTCTTCCTGCATGACTTCCGACTCTGTTCATATCACCACACAGGGTGGCGCAGATGGCGGACCTCAATGGACGGTCCGCGTGGAAAACTCTGACGATTGGTACTGGGGCTCGGATGCCATCGCCGTTCTATCAGGAGGACAACGATTCCGGCGGTGAAGACGAGCTCAACGAAAATAGCGTGAACGAAATGGACGCGCAACCGGAAGAAGACGAGCTCCGGCCTGACGACTCCGACTCGGATCCCACCGCCAAAGAGTCAGCAGAAAATGAGAGAGTCGTCTTGCGATTCAAGCAGGGCCTGAAGGAGGCTGAGAAGGATAAGGCTGCGAAGAACGAGTGGCTCGCGCGAAACGCTAAATCCGTAAGTGCCATTTCGTTTCGTTTTTCATCACATTGCATACGTCAAAAACCGTTTTATTTAACCGTTTCCTACCTACAGATATGCACGACATGCAAGAAGAAGCCCGACGCGTGCCAGCGCCGCGACGGCAAGGTCGGGTGTATCCCCTGCGGGGCCGCACGCCGGCGCTGCTCCATGACGAAGGGATACATTATGGAGTACGCTGCAAGACGCGCGAACGTTGCGGGTGAGAGAGCGGGAGTGTTGTTCGAGACGTATGGCAAAACGAAACGAACTGCGGCCCGATCTAGGAAAAAGGTGGTCAAGGTGGAAGCGGAGGCAGATGAGAATGCTGACCGCGGGACTCTGGGTGCGATAGAGGAGGACACGAAAGCAAAAGCAAAAGAGAAGGAGAAAACGAGAGCGAAGAGGGCCAAGAAAACAACAACAGAGGTTCAGAGTTCGGCGAGGGTTGACTCTCCGGCCCACATGGGCTCCTCGCCAGCGAAGCCTGTAACCACTGTTTCGAGGGAGCCACATCCGCTGGTAGCATCCACTCTCAATCCGTCCAGCGAAACACGTTTTGTCGCGACGTCAATGATGCCCTCTCCCCTCTTGACGGGTGAACATCTTGACATGTCGTTGTTTCCTAAAACATCATCCGCCACACTCGCACGCGAGGCATCCAAAAGGCTAGGGACACGCGTACAGAATATCACTCCAGCGATGACCTCCTCGACTCATCCAGTCCCACACTCCGAGGCGTTTTCTCAGCTCCGAGGCGATTCAAGGCGAGACTTGAACGCCCAGTACAGCACCCTGAGAGGTGATTATGAGAAGTTGGGGAAGGATAAAGCGACGTTGACAGCCAGAGCGCATAAACTAGAAAATGAAAATCGACAACTCAAGGAAGAGGTAAAGGATCTTGTTCGGTGTCATAAAGAGGTCCTAGAGTTAAGGGCTGAGATTGCAAAAATAAAATCAGAGCAAGGACAGAACGAGGGCGGCGCCGCGGATAGGGAGATTGCTTGGCCAAACAGCGAAGGAAACAAGGATAACCAGGACGCAGTTGAAAGGATCAAATGTATTTTCCGCTCCTGTTGCTCCGTTGTCGTAGGTATACTGACTTGAGAAACCACAGCGCTCGAAAGATACATAACGACACAACAACGAAACCACATGCGGCTCTCCGCGCGCATCGGCCAGGTAGAGCTCATGCTCAGGCGCCTCGTGCGCCCAGGAGATGCCTCTAGTGTCTTTCAGAACAAGGATACACTCCTGGAGATGGCGCTGGAGGAGCTCTCGTCCTGCCTCCACGACGACATGGGATCGCGCATGGAGTATTGGAACGGAAACCCGTTGAGTAATTCTGCTGTGGTATTCAAGCCGGAGATCATACGTATGCGCCCGTCTCAGATGGTTGTGGACTGCGCAGGAGAGACGCACAGGGAAACAGGCATGCAGGAGCAAGAGCGCCATGAGCGTCGTACACGGAGGCCAGGGTCTATGCGACAAAACCACGATGAACCTATGGTTCTTCCGGGAAAAGCATCCGGCAGTAGGAGAGAAAGTCCAGAGAGTGAGACGGCGTGCAGGCGATGTCCTGGTGGCGTTGGGGCTGCTGAAGTTATCATTTTTGACGTGGAAACTCGAGGGTCATCCCATGTCCTCAATCTTAGTTAATGTCGATGAATTAATTTATGTTGCCGCACTTGCAGTGTATTTGCAGCTGTTTGGCGAGACCGTCTGAGATGAGATAACTTGGCGCTTATTGGTGCTGCTTCGAGTTTGTATATTATGGCCACAGGTCAGGTCGCTCTAGCGCGTCACAGGACGCCTGTCCCAGTCCAAAAGTCCTCACGACAGGTTGTTCCTGCCTTTCTACAAAAACTTCATGAGTGAGCTTTCCCTATGTCTCGACCTGGACCCTTAAAGCTAATGTGTTTCGTAAAGGATGGTCAACGATCCAAATAATCATGAATTGATTCGCTGGTCAGAGGCAGGAGACTCATTTTATGGTGCGTGAATGGAGTCGGTTATTGTTTGGCAACACCTTCTGGTGTTGCCTATTTAATCAATTATATTATATAAGTATAATAGTAGACCTTGTACACCACCTATACGTAGCAATCAACAGACTTGTCAAGCTTACGTCTAGCGTGAACAGCAAGGTCCCAAAATTGTAACCTCGTTACAGCCCAGCAGTCGATAAACAGGGATTATAAAATGAAAAAAAAAAAGAATTATCTGTGTTATTTTTCTATCAGAACATTCCTACACTTTGGTCAATTATTATATAAATGTGATCAGTCACTGGCTGCTGCATGTTATATTCAGTCATTTGTATATGAAGTAAGAGAATTAGCTATACCCAAAGTGTTCTCCTTGATAACATTGATCAGTGTCTCTGGCATCACTTTGATCAGGGTCTCTGGCATCACTTTGACCTTCTTCTTGGTAGCCTTGTCTTTCAGCATTCTGATCCAGTTTTTGTTGGTGCTTTGGCCACCAAGAATGTGACTAGCTTTGTTTTTGCTGCCAAGGAGGTGAATAGCCTTGAGCACTGATTCACACTGAGGTGATTGGGAATAGATTTCGAGTGACTGTTGGAAGGAGCGGTGGGAACCAAAGACAGGATATGAATGTTCTGCACTAATAGCAAGTGCTAAAAAATAATGCATGTAAGTTTTGGCCATATAAAAATAAAGGTGTGTAAACAGTACACAAGACAAGAAAAATGATTTCTTGTTGTTTTGATGGAAGAGATGCAGCCTGTGAAATTACCAAAGGTTAAGGGAAAATAATGAATGTGGCCACAAGACTTGACTCACAGTGCTGGATAATTGTTGTATCATGGTAGAAAAAAAGAATTCCTGTTCAGAACTTTTATGGCAAGGAAAAATTGAGAGTTATGATGAAGCCCACTGCATTCTAAATGATTGTATGAGTAAGAAGTGAGTTGAGAAATTTGCAAGCTCACATAGACTCCCTACAGTGATGGCTGAAGTTGAAAAAGTTGGCCACTATGGACTGACATAAGGCATACATACCAGCTGAAAAAGACATCAGGAGTTAAGGGATCAGGAAGTGACTCATGATGAAGGCAAATGAGCAGAAACAGGGTACAAAATAAATGGAAAGGGTAAATAGAAAAGAAAGCTTACCATCTATAGGCAACAATGTTAAGAATTCTGTAGATGTTGTTTTGTTCAACTAGATATGACACTTACCTGAGGTCAAATAATGTCAGTATGAAAAGAATAATATCTACATCTCACACAGACACTACTCACATCCTGTCAGAAATAGACACTCAGTATGGCACAGGTTAGCCAATGCACATACTCACCTGTTTTGAGCCAAGTCAGAGCTGCTGGTCAGCTTTGCACCTTACGCAGGCCACTGACACCACTTACACGCTGTCAGAAATGGCCCCAGACACTTAGCATGGTACAGGTTAGCCAGTGGAGATACTCACCTGTTTTGGGCCAAGTCACAGCTGCTGGTTAGCCTTGCACCTTACACAGGTCACTGACACCACTCACATCCTGTCATAAATCACCCCAGACACTCAGCATGGCACAGGTTAGCCAGTGCAGATACTCACCTGTTTTGGGCCAAGTCACAGCTGCTGGTTAGCCTTGCACCTTACACAGGCCACTGACAGCACTCACATACTGTCAGAAATAGTCCCAGACACTCAGCATAGCACAGGTTAGCCAGTGCAGATACTCACCTGTTTTGGGCCAAGTCAGAGCTGCTGGTCAGCTTTGCACCTTACACAGGCCACTGACACCACTTACACGCTGTCAGAAATGGCCCCAGACACTTAGCATGGCACAGGTTAGCCAGTGCAGATACTCACCTGTTTTGGGCCAAGTCACAGCTGCTGGTCAGCCTTGCACCTTACACAGGCCACTGACACTCACACCCTGTCAAAAATGGCCCCAGACACTCAGCATGGCACAGGTTAGCCAGTGCAGATACTCACCTGTTTTGGGCCAAGTCAGAGCTGCTGGTCAGCCTTGCACCTTACACAGGCCACTGACAGCACTCACATACTGTCAGAAATAGTCCCAGACACTCAGCATGGCACAGGTTAGCCAGTGCAGATACTCACCTGTTTTGGGCCAAGTCAGAGCTGCTGGTCAGCCTTGCACCTTACACAGGCCACTGACAGCACTCACATACTGTCATAAATCACCCCAGACACTCAGCATGGCACAGGTTAGCCAGTGCAGATACTCACCTGTTTTGGGCCAAGTCAGAGCTGCTGGTCAGCCTTGCACCTTACACAGGCCACTGACACCACTCACAACCTGTCATAAATCACCCCAGACACTCAGCATGGCATAGGTTAGCCAGTGCAGATACTCACCTGTTTTGGGCCAAGTCACAGCTGCTGGTCAGCCTTGCACCTTACACAGGCCACTGACACTCACACCCTGTCAAAAATGGCCCCAGACACTCAGCATGGCACAGGTTAGCCAGTGCAGATACTCACCTGTTTTGGGCCAAGTCACAGCTGCTGGTCAGCTTTGCACCTTACACAGGCCACTGACACCACTCACATCCTGTCATAAATCACCCCAGACACTCAGCATGGCACAGGTTAGCCAGTGCACATACTCACCTGTTTTGGGCCAAGTCACAGCTGCTGGTCAGCTTTGCACCTTACACAGGCCACTGACACCACTCACATCCTGTCATAAATCACCCCAGACACTCAGCATGGCACAGGTTAGCCAGTGCACATACTCACCTGTTTTAGGCCAAGTCACAGCTGCTGGTCAGCCTTGCACCTTACACAGGCCACTGACATCACTCACATCCTGTCATAAATCACCCCAGACACTCAGCATGGCACAGGTTAGCCAGTGCACATACTCACCTGTTTTAGGCCAAGTCAGAGCTGCTGGTCAGCTTTGCACCTTACACAGGCCACTGACACCACTCACAACCTGTCATAAATCACCCCAGACACTCAGCATGGCACAGGTTAGCCAGTGCAGATACTCACCTGTTTTGGGCCAAGTCACAGCTGCTGGTCAGCCTTGCACCTTACACAGGCCACTGACACCACTCACATACTGTCAAAAATGGCACCAGACACTTAGCATGGCACAGGTTAGCCAGTGCAGATACTCACCTGTTTTGGGCCAAGTCAGAGCTGCTGGTCAGCTTTGCACCTTACACAGGCCACTGACACCACTCACAACCTGTCATAAATCACCCCAGACACTCAGCATGGCACAGGTTAGCCAGTGCAGATACTCACCTGTTTTGGGCCAAGTCAGAGCTGCTGGTCAGCCTTGCACCTTACACAGGCCACTGACAGCACTCACATACTGTCAGAAATAGTCCCAGACACTCAGCATAGCACAGGTTAGCCAGTGCAGATACTCACCTGTTTTGGGCCAAGTCACAGCTGCTGGTCAGCTTTGCACCTTACACAGGCCACTGACACCACTTACACGCTGTCAGAAATGGCCCCAGAAACTCAGTATGGCACAGGTTAGCCAGTGCACATACTCACCTGTTTTGGGCCAAGTCACAGCTGCTGGTCAGCCTTGCACCTTACACAGGCCACTGACATCACTCACACACTATCAGAAATGGCCTCAGACACTTAGCATGGCACAGGTTAGCCAGTGCAGATACTCACCTGTTTTGAGCCAAGTCACAGCTGCTGGTCAGCCTTGCACCTTACAGGAGACACTGACTCCACTCACATTCTGTCAAAAATTGCCCCAGATACTCAGCATGGCACAAGTTAGCTAAAATACTATTTTTACCTCCTGTAATTCCAAAAGTTGAAAAGTCAGCCACCAACAGCTCCATGTACATGTGATTTAACTTTAAGCATGTAAATCTATACCTTTGCATGTGCATACCAACTTGCCATATTTTCTAAACATCTTTCAACATCATTTTCATGTAGTGTATATTCAAGAAATTCTCTGTAAAACCTTAATAAGCTTTATTTGATATTCTTAGAAAAAAATCACTTACTCAATGCCATATTTGGTACCAAGTTCTGCTGTGCTTTGCTGCGTAGAAACAAATACTTGGATGAGAGTCCTGTCATCCAGAGCAAGTGAAGTTTGTTCAATCAGATCTTTGCATGTTGCGTCTGGCTTATCCATGTCTGTCAACCAAGCCCATTAATTGAAAGAACTAGTCAATCTCAAAATTTATATACCTTGGAGACAGACATGACCTTTGGGAGGATACTTGTGTTTATAAACATCAAGGCCAGGACGCAGCCCATCAAAATCTGCAGTGGCCTTTTTGGGGGCTAAAGCCAATGCTTGTTGCACATCATTGATCTGGTTCAGCAATTTACCAAATGTAGAAGCAATAAATCCATCAAACTTGGTAAAAATCAAAATCACTGGAACTTTTCCAAGTATTAGACACAGTAGACAGAATTCCAATAACAATACACACCTTTCCCAGTTCCACACTCATTAAAGAAAAACTCCTCTGCTCTCGTGACAAGACGATCATTGTCCATTGGGAGGCAGTACCTTTTTTCGTTTGAGAATAAATCATCAGAAAATCTTATTTACGTTTCCACACCAGATGACGTGGAGCTGTTCACGAAGTTCGTCCATCTGGGCACGCTTCATGATGAAGTTCTTCACAGCTTCCAACTCCTCGACACCCCCAGATTCGAAGCCGCGAGAGTCGTGAAAAATGAATCCTGGGTTGCTTCGAAACACCAGTTCATTGTTGATGTCATGCATGCCACGCTATGTATCCAATTCAGATCACATCCTTTTGCAATCGGGAGTACCCACCTTTCCTGATGGATCAACAGTAGCTAGATCAACCTGTAACCCATGAACAATGAGTAAAGGCCGGCCGAAGGTGATATGCCCGGCACACACCTTGTTTCCCTTACTATCGAATATTTCTGGGTCCTCTGTGGTGTTGCACACTTTCTGGAGAATCGTCGTCTTTCCGGCGTTGGCTCTTCCGATGATGAGGATGCGGAATCGGCCAGCTCTCGCCCGAACACGTTTAGCAACATCTGCAGGGATGTCACCGATCCTGGAGTCGTTCTCAGACATCGCGGGTAAGTGTATTTGACTCTGAGCAGGTAATCAATATCCTGCCATAATCTGACCAAGTTGATAAGGCGTACAGGTTTATTCTTTGCGTAACTGAAGAGCAGATCTGAGTGCGATCGTGGAGGTGCAAGATCAAGATGGTGTTGACAACTCCGACTCCCGACCGTTGTCAAAACGTCCAAGTGCCCTCCCTCCTCTGCCGTTCTTTCCTAAAGTAATCTGCACGCACTCGTGTTGCGCATCGTCACCCTTGCGTCCTTAGCCCGACAAGTCCGTCCACCCGAGAGCATGCGCAAGCTAGGAGGGAATGGGACGAGGTAGATACGTCTGTCGGACCAGATGAACCGGCGAGTACTCGCGTCGACGAATGGGAACAGAATTCGCCGAGTATCAGCTCCCCGAGCTTGAGAGGGTTATTCAAGAGCAAGGCCTGTGTAACTCTATGGTTCTATGATTTTACGCATCGTTACAGGTTGATACACAGCGGTGCCCGCCCATCCTTATACACGGCACTTGGAGCACTTGCTGAGAAGCATTAAAACAACGTAGTTCAAGGCTTTAACTCGCTCTCATAAAGACCTAGCGTCCACAAGCTTTACTGCTGGCTACGATAGCTATATGTTGTTGTCGGACTAGCATATTGAATGAATTCCATCGATCGTGAACAGAGATTCATGTAGGTGTCGTCGACATTGGTGATCATCGGCGACGCTGGTCCATAGGTCTCAATGACACTGAGTCTTTCAATTCCCGAGTTCGCGAGTAGCGATAACTACTGACATCCAGCGTCAGAATTTAGCGGTCGGGGGACCAGGACTTGCGGCGCGATGCGACATGGTGACGGAAGTTGGATCTTCAGGCCAGCATGCGCTTTACCCTATCAAGAGAGAAACAAAACCAAAACAGACATCCTCGGGGTTACAATGTAGTCCGGAGCAGCCGACGGCGTTGTCGTCGTCGTCTCAGGCTCATCAATGGCAGAGCAACGTCGTTCCAAAACCGGAAACTTGAGTCCACTGCGTCCTCTTTCCAGTTTGACAACCTAGTCAGCAGCCTTGCGCGAATGAACAGCGTCAAACCATATGCAAGTGCTCCGAGCGAGATCTAATTCAGGTGTTTTCTGATACAGGACGGACGAGTAATAGTAGCTATGCGACGACGGGGAGCCTTCATTGGGTTCCGGGTGGGGTCTACGAGGAGGACTTGCCCGCTGTTTCCTTCTCCCTCGCGACTTCATCAGCCAGCGCGGTCTGATGTTGGGCGTCAGTACGGTTCGGAGTTCATGCGAAGCGTGTAGACACACCTGAATGCCACCGACGCCGGCCTCCCAGCGCTGGAACTTGAGGCTGGCGAGTCCCCTCCGCTCAGCAAGCAGATGTTGTTCCGCAGAAGGAGTTGCTGTTCGTCGAGGCCAGCGCCAAGTGCGGGAATGTCGAGGAGGCAAGAGGTCGGTCGATCACGGACATGATGCTCCCCTACAACCCCAAACAAGGAGATTGTTGGTGGTTGTGTATGCGGGCGGCAAAGGTAGTCGGAAGCCCAGTCTGCCCGTCGCCAGTTTAGAGAGTCATCTTTTCCCAAGCACAGATCCAGGAGAAGGGAATCAGGACGCACGCGCAGTTGGCGTGCTCTCGAGGAAAATACTTATGTAATCCCGACAATTGCCCGGCCCGAGGACAACTTCATCAACGACAAGCTATATATGTTCCCACTGCCATCTTGAAGCAGATTTCTGACCTCTTTCAATGTTAGGTAGACGTCCATCTCCCGTTATCTTCTCTCATTCTCTCTAACCCATACTACCCGCAGTCATTGGCCTAACCGGAGGCATAGCGACCGGCAAATCCACGGTCTCGAAGCTCCTGAAGGCCAAGAATATACCCGTGGTGGACGCAGATATTTTAGCGCGCCAGGTCGTCGAGCCAGGGACAAGCGGCCTCAAGAATATCGTCAAGGAGTTTGGCCCAGAAATCTTGCTGCCGGATGGGACGCTTGATCGCAAGAAATTGGGGACAATTGTGTTCAACGACGAGGGGAAACGCAAGAAGCTCAATGCCATCGTGCACCCGGCCGTCAGGTGGGCCATGTTCATGAAAGTCATCAAGCATTGGGTGGACAGTGAGAAGTACTGTGTGCTTGATGTTCCGCTGCTGATCGAGGGGGGCGTCTGGCAGTGGGTCGGTAAGGTCGTCGTTGTTTACTGGTAAGCTTCCTTCTACTTCTATACAACATGTTTGACGTGTTGCTCCGTAGCTCAGCCGATATTCAACTGCAGCGCTTGATGCTACGCGACAACTCAACGAGCGAAGAAGCCTCCGCGCGTCTGAACTCGCAACTCCCTATTGCTGAGAAGGTCACGTATGCCGACGTGGTCATCGACAATTCTGGGACGCCGCAGGAGCTGAGCAATCAGGTAGACGCGTTTGTGGAGAAGTTGGATAAGGAGATGGGCTCTCTTTGGTGGATCGGGTATATTCTCCCCTTCGTTTCTCTGTTCTCTGCGGTCTGGATCCTGGTTTCACGTCGCCTTCGCAAGAAGCTTCGACGAGGACAGAAGGACAAGACAACATAAACCTGTTCATCCTCTTCAAGATATCCACGATTGATTGTGAGAGTGCACAAGAGTTCTTCAGGCAGAACTCAATTTTCGAGCCTAACCAGGTGAGGTTTAACCTCACCATCACCCAAACTCAGGTATTGTAGGCACCAACACCGACCGCCGTTTCGCCCTTCAGCCTCCGAAACTTGATATTCATGAAATGAGAGGCTGTGTTTTGGAAACGAGAGTTGCCCATTGCCCATCACACGATGAGTCCGAAGCTTGATTCATCGACGTCGTTCAACGCTCCGCTCAATATATTACAAGGCAAACAGTCCCAATGAGATTCTAAGTAGAATTTCCATTGCCCAATTCTGAAGCAGGATACGGCGTCCAGACCTCTCACTGTCGACAACGCGTTCACCACTGTGCACAAACTCTACACACCGTAAGAACATTGAGCGCTGATTAGAGAGATCTTCCTGGAAGTCTGCGTCCATAAGAAGAATATTTTTCAGTTCCTTGACTTCACCTAAGTATCACAATCACCGGGATTTAATTTCCTCGCGCGTGGCCGATTCTAGGCTTCCTGCCTTTTTTTTTCGCATAGAATCGCTCCCCGCCGCGCAGAGACCTTAGAGTATTAGTCGACCCTTGCATGGGTAACATTCTCGTATCTCCCATTTCAGGGGCTTGTCACATCGATTCCTCCCCAGAGTCCTTTGTGACGTCCAGTCAAATCCAGAAAAACGCAGCTCAAGGAAGAAAGCGACGCCAACCCAGGAACGACTGTGTACGCCTACGTCTTCTTTTTTTCTTTCTTCCTGCATGATTTCCGACTCTGCTCATATCACCACACAGGGTGGCGCAGATGGCGGACCTCAATGGATGGTCCGTGTGGAAAACTCTGACGATTGGAACTGGGGCTCGGATGCCACCGCCGTTCTATCAGGACGACAACAATTCTGGCGGCGAAGACAAGCTCAACGAACATAGCGTGAACGAAATGGACGCGCAACCGGAAGAAGACGAGCTCCGGCCTGACGACTCCGACTCGGATCCCACCGCCAAAGAGTCAGCAGAAAATGAGAGAGTCGTCTTGCGATTCAAGCAGGGCCTGAAGGAGGCTGAGAAGGATAAGGCTGCGAAGAACGAGTGGCTCGCGCGAAACGCTAAATCCGTAAGTGCCATTTCGTTTCGTTTTTCATCACATTGCATACGTCAAAAACCGTTTTATTTAACCGTTTCCTACCTACAGATATGCACGACATGCAAGAAGAAGCCCGATGCGTGCCAGCGCCGTGACGGCAAGGTCGGGTGCATCCCCTGCAGGGCCGCACGCCGGCGCTGCTCCATGACGAAGGGCTACATTATGGAGTACGCTGCGAGACGCGCGAACGTTGCGGGTGAGAGAGCGGGAGTGTTGTTCGAGACGTATGGCAAAACGAGACGAACTGCAACCCGATCTAGGAAAAGGGTGGTCAAGGTGGAAGCAGAGGCAGATGAGAATGCTGACCGCGGGGCTCTGGGTGCGATAGAGGAGGACACGAAAGCAAAAGCAAAAGAGAAGGAGAAAACGAGAGCGAAGAGGGCCAAGAAAACAACAACAGAGTTTCAGAGTTCAGCGAGGGTTGACTCTCCTGCCCACATGGGTTCCTCGCCAGCGAAGCCTGTAACCACTGTTTCGAGGGAGCCACATCCGCTGGTAGCATCCACTCTCAATCCGTCTAGTGAAACACGTTTTGTCCCGACGTCAATGATGCGCTCTCCCCTCTTGACGGGCGAACACCTTGATATGTCGTTGTTTCCTAAAGCATCATCCGCCACACTCGCACGCGAGGCATCCAAAAGGCTAGGGACACGCGTACAGAATATCACTCCAGCGATGACCTCCTCGACTCATCCAGTCCCACACTTCGAGGCGTTTTCTCAGCTCCGAGGCGATTCAAGGCGAGACTTGAACGCCCAGTACAACAACCTGAGAGATAATTATGAGAAGTTGGGGAAGGACAAAGCGACGTTGACAGCCAGAGCGCATAAACTAGAAAATGAAAATCGACAACTCAAGGAAGAGGTAAAGGATCTTGTTCGGTGTCATAAAGAGGTCCTAGAGTTAAGGGCTGAGATTGCAAAAATAAAATCAGAGCAAGGACAGAACGAGGGCGGCGCCGCGGATAGGGAGATTGCTTGGCCAAACAGCGAAGGAAACAAGGATAACCAGGACGCAGTTGAAAGGATCAAATGTATTTTCTGCTCCTGTTGCTCCGTTGCCGTAGGTATGCTGACTTGAGAAACCACAGCGCTCGAAAGATACATAACTACGCAACAAAGGAACCACATGCGGCTCTCCGCGCGCGTCGGTCAGGTAGAGCTCATGCTCAGGCGCCTCGTGTGCCCAAGAGATGCCTCTAGTGTCTTTGAGAACAAGGATACGCTTCTGGAGATGGCACTGGAGGAGCTCTCGTCCTGCCTCCACGACGACATGGGATCGCGCATGGAGTATTGGAACGGAAACCCGCTAAGTAATTCCGCTGTGGTATTCAAGCCGGAGATCATACATATGCGCCCGTCTCAGATGGCTGTGGACTGCGCGGGAGATGCGGACAGGGAAACAGACATGCAGGAGCAAGAGCGCCACGAGCGTCGTACTCGGAGGCTAGGGTCTATGCGAGAAAACCACGATGAACCTATGGTTCTTCCAGGAAAAGCATCCGGCAGTAGGAAGAGAAAGTCCAGAGAGTGAGACGGCGTGCAGGCGATGTCCTGGTGGCGTTGGGCTGCTGAAGTTATCATTTTTGACGTGGAAACTCGAGGGTCATCTCATATTTCCTTGGTGTCGATGAATTAATTAATTTTGCCGCACTTGCAGTGTATTTGCGGCTGTTTGGCGAGACCGTCTGAGATGAGATAACTTGGCGCTTGTTGGTGCTGCTTCGAGTTTGTATATTATGGCCACAGGTCAGGTCGCTCTAGCGCGTCACAGGACGCCTGTCCCAGTCCAAAAGTCCTCACGACAGGTTGTTCCTGCCTTTCTACAAAAACTTCATGAGTGAGCTTTCCCTATGTCTCGACCTGGACCCTTAAAGCTAATGTGTTTCGTAAAGGATGGTCAACGATCCAAATAATCATGAATTGATTCGCTGGTCAGAGGCAGGAGACTCATTTTATGGTGCGTGAATGGAATTGGGTGCAACAATGTATCATGGTGCTGAACAGGATGTAGTACTGGATCACGAACGTTTCGCTCGAGAAGTCCTCGGTCGCTGGTTCAAACACCAGAACTTCGCCTCATTTGTCCGGCAACTCAACATGTACGGATTTCACAAAATACCGCACCTGCAACAGGGTGTATTGAGAAGTGACACGGACACAGAGTTTTGGAACTTTGCGCATGCGAACTTTCATCGAGGGCAACCCGATCTCCTTTGTCTTATCCAACGGAAGAAGCAGTCAGCACAGCCTGGGGATGAAGTTGTCATGGATTTGCGGGAAACGAACAGTGCAACTCCTGCGCAAGCCAACTCGTTCTCTGGCCAGGTCGTCGACATCCACTCCATCGTGAACGGTATTGCGGCAATCAAGCGCCACCAGTCGACGATATCGGCCGAGCTGAACGAACTCAAACGATCGAATCAGCTACTGTGGCAGGATGCAATGGACGCTCGGACAAAGCACCAGAAACAGCAAGACACAATCAACCGTATCGTCAAGTTTTTGGCTGGTGTTTTTGGAAATCGTGCGAACCCACACAAGGAGGATGTCGTGGAATCGAACCCGTCACGGGCCGTTGTCCCCCGTAGAAAGTCTCGCTTCTTGATTGAGGATGGTCGGACTGGAAAGGTAACATTCGACAACGAGAAGGGTGTTCCTGATAATGACAGCGAAATGGGGGACCCTCCTGGTCCGAGTGAGTACTCACCTTGTTCTTCTTTATCTCATACTCATATCTCAATGAAGCTCAATATCCTATAATTGAAACTCCTCAATCCATCGCTTCACCGACTCCCTCCGACCGTATTTCGCCTGACCCATTCCTCGGTGCATATCCACCCCCTCCTCACGAAGCATCGCATATTCCTCAGCAACCTACTCAATCACCCTCTCTTCCTACTCCCACAACCGATGCAACTCCCTCGTCTGCCCAGGCTACGCCTAACCCTAAGGCGACACCTTTCCAGCCCACTGATATCATTGGGCGCTCTGTCACACCCAATCGCAGCCCCGTGAACATGGAATTCGACCCTCGGATTCAAGTAGTTCTCAACCAACTAACCCCGGCTCAAATTCAACAACTACTTTCCTCATTGTCACACACTTTAGATCCAATCCCAACCACGGACCCTTCATCTTCATCTTCATCCCAGCTCACGCAATATACGCCGTCCTCTGATTTGTTTAACCAATTCATCAACCCATCCTCACCCAGACACGACACTCACGTCCCCGACGGCGGTCTTCTATCCTTCGACGACCACCATGATCCGATGAACCTCCAAGAAAACAACATGGGTAATGTGTCAAAATCATGGAAGGCCACCGCAGACATCGAGCGCGACGTCAACGCCATGAACACGGACCTCGACACCTTCATCCGCGGGCTCGGGCTCGATCCCCAACACCTAGCCGCCGGCTCAGCCGGCTCGTCCCCGAGCTCGCCCTCCTTACACCTCGAGCCGGATGACACGCACGTGGACCCACAGCCCCCACCATCTCTGGTTCATCCCGACACGTCAAGTTCATCCTCGGGAGGGGACCCCATATTCGATTTCGATTCCTTTTTGAACTCGTTCGCAGGGAGCGGGCATCCCGACACGGCATTTCCCACCGATGGCGAGCCGTTCTCCGCGGCGAACCACGGACCCATCGCACTTGACCCCCATCCCGCACTGCACCCCCCCGCAGTCGCCCAACCCCTGCTTCCGCATCAACATCAACAGGGGGCGCCGCCCATACCAGGCGTGCGGGGGGTCAGTCCGGCCACGGCGAAACGCAAATCGGACGCCTCAGAGCTCGCTGCACAACTCCCTCTCCAGGCGATGCCGGCGCTGACGGACACTGGTACAGCTACAGCTACACCTACAGCTGCGTCGAAGCCCTCGAAGCGGCGAAGAAATAAATAAAGTATTCCATTATTAATAAAAGCAACTCCTTTTTTCCTCTTCAACCAGATACACACATGTACCCTGTATGCATCACATCCACCACAAACAACCCCATGTACTTCCTCCCCCGCTCGCAATTAGCTAGCTATCATACCAAAACATACGTAGTAGTCAGGCCAGCGTTTGTAAACTATAATGTATTTTGGCAACAGATTCAGTGAACGAATGTTGGATCGTTTGTTTTTGGGGATATGCGCGATTGACAATTGATGGAAAAAAGACGCGTAGAAACAAAAAAAAAAAACGAACGGTAGGAGGAAGTTCCATGGTAAAGCAAGACAAAAAAAAAGTAGAGGTAAGGAGTGGATGGGTTTTTAGATAAAAGTAGACAATGGTATACATACACAGAAGAACATGTCAAGGCAGCAGGAAAGGAGATAACGACAGGCGTCATTTTCACTCCCCAGCTGGTTTTGGAGGTAGCGGAGGTGGAGGAGGGATCGAATCAAAGGCAGGAGCGAACGGACTAAACGGCCGGACGTCCAACGGCGGGGTTGACGTTTTTGTCGGCAAAGGATGCGCCAATGCCAATGCCTCGTCAGCAGGGAACGTCCCGTTCATGGCGAACTTTGAGACCCGCGCATCCTCCTCCTGGGTCTCTTGGATGTACTCAACGGGAGGCCGGGGCATGAGAGGAGGCGGTGCAGGGGGACTTGAGTGCGGCTGGAGTACGCTCGAAGTCGGGCGGGAGGGGCCGACTCCGTTCCCTCTTTGCTGCTGCTGTTGCTGCTGCTGTTGAGCAGCCGCTCTGGCGTCCCGAGCGGCATACTGGGCCTTGAGCAGTGCCTTCTCTTCGGCCGCTGTCAGGATCTTCCCTGGCGACGTGGGTGGCGTCGGGGTAGGTCGCTGACCACGGACGCCAGCGGATGGCGAATGAGTGGCAGTGGCAGTGGCAGTGGTGGCGTTGCCGCGCGGTGGTGTTTGTGGCGGCGAGGTGCGACCTGCTGAGGCGTTCAAGGCCAGAGCGTCCTGAGC
Organism: Tricholomella constricta; assembly: GCA_013368375.1. Lineage (NCBI taxonomy): Eukaryota > Fungi > Basidiomycota > Agaricomycetes > Agaricales > Lyophyllaceae > Tricholomella > Tricholomella constricta. The sequence continues at coordinate 167,283 of JAACJP010000020.1, forward strand.
TTCAAACTTGCGGCGTAGAATTTCTTTCTCTGAAAGACCATGGTTGCCGTTGACCGCGGCCGGGGCACGAGCTGGAGTGGGTGCATGCTGAGAGAACGGGGGCGGGGAAGCGTTCACTGCCGTCGTCTGATTCTGACGAGCCAAGGCTGCGGCATCCTGCTCTTCATAAGCCCGGCGGAGCCTTTCCTTCTCCGAGAGATGGGACGCAGGGATGAGGTTGGCCGGCATCTCGAACGGCGGAGGGAGATCATTCGTCAACACTGGTGCAGGCGTAGACGAGGATGCGGTTGCTTTAGTATCAGGGTAAAGGTGCTCGTAGGCGATAGGGCCACTGCCGGAAGTTTGAAGACTCCCTGCGTCCTCGATCGCCACATAACCCGCATTCTGCACGCGGTCCACGGCCATCTTGGCTTCATGGTACCGCTTGAGCGCTGCCTTTTCTTGCTCGGCGGTGAGGTATTGCGGGACAGGAGCCTTGGGCGGAGATTTCTGCGGCGACGCGTTTGCCGAGTGCTGTCTCGCCATTGCCTGGTTTCGTGCAGACATGGCCTGGGAATACAACTCTGCAGGAGTGTTCTGCTTCTTGGTGCTCGGGGGGCTCTTGCTTGTGGAAGGCTGCCTGGAGAGATCAACGGCACGGTTTCCATCCGAATCGCTTCTGCCGTGCAGTGACGGAGGTGGAGAGTACTCAAGGCCTTGAGTCTTCTTGACCGCGGCTTGGGCTTGGTTGAAAAGCCGTAATTTCTCTTCCTCTGCGGTGGGCCAAGGTCCATTTCTGGGTGGGGTAGCGGCTTGTTGGACGATAGGAGCAGGCTGTGGTGGCTTGAAGGGCGTTAGAATTATGAATTGCGACGAATAGGATTGGCGACATACCGGCGTCGTCACTCCCGCAACGTTGCCCTGTATCCTTTCGACCTTTGCCCTCGCAGCCTCATAAAGTCGTTGCTTCTCATCCTCCGCTGACGGCCAGGGTCCCCGAGAATTCGTAGATGGATCATGGGGGCTTGAGCTGGTGCGCTCTCGGGTATCTGTTTCCGGCTGTGGTATATCACTCGGCAGAGCGTTGGTAATCGTAAGCCTATTCGCATTCGGCGCATTAGCAGAACCGGGCCTTCTTCCAACCCCTGTCGTTGCTGTGGAACCTGGCGGACGGAAGCCAAATTCGTCCGAAAGGGTATTGCTGGCCGCAGAACTGGAATGATTATGAGTGGGCCTTGTACTGTATCCATATCCGCCGAGCTCATCGACTTTGGCTGCTGGTGAGCCGTGGTAACCGCTTGCGTGCGTTGGGAGAGTACTATAGGCGTTAGCAGGGGAATTGCGCCCAAAGCTATAGCTGTCCTTCGAAAGGGGCAAGGTTGACGCTGCGGGTGGCCGTTGAGGAGGGGGTTCAGCCCGTGTGATTGTTTGATGGGCAGGAGAGATTGGAATTAAAGAGAGAGTGGGAGCAGGGCCAATTCGTCTATCACTCAAAGTCAGCGTTGCACCTTTCACACTTTTGATACATTAGCGCACCTGATCGCTTCCTGAGAAACTACTCTGCTCGAGATGTATCAGTATCGAGGATATATTCCGATGACTGATAAATCACACCTTTGCCAATTCGAAACAATAACCGGAAGATCCAGAACTATAGGTGGCCTGTGATCCACAATCGCCTTCACGCAGAGGGTATATGTAACGTCAATATGCCTAGCCGAATTGAGGGATGTCGTTGTGTGATTGGGCGAGATAGAGCAGGTTAGCTCTGCTCGATGCTCAGTCCCTGGGTGTAGGGCCCCGTTTATGGCCAGCTTGCTGTCACTTATCGAAATAACCTTTACTTGAGGAGGGAGGAGTTTCTTCCCGGCCTGAAGGCCAGTACGGAATACCGTGGCTTCCTTGAGTGTGATCTCAAACCCACGAAGAATGGTGTTGTCAAGTGCGTCAGACCTGAGAAGGGCCATGACAGCTATACGATCGCCCGGCCCATAGCAGGTCTGATTGCGGTCGACAACAAGAGTGCAGCCATCTTTGACGACTTGTCGTGTCTCGTGTTGAAGGTACACGGGCCAAGTCGAATGAAGCTCGTGCTTGTCGATGATGATGCTAGCCTGTGTGGATACAACAACAGACTTTCTCTTGCGGAGGAATCCCCTACACCGATTGAGAAAGTGCGTTGAAGGGAATATAACGGCTGAACGTACCTTTTGCCTTTAGTGCACAAGCTGGCGACAAGCTCATATTGAATCCCAGCTGTTGAACGTTGCAAGGTGAATACGCGTAACTTTGAGAGTCCATGTAGAGTAAGGCACCTCGATTATCCAATGCGATACTTGGAGGAATGGATTCAGGTATACGAATTGAGAACGGGAAGTCTTGCTGCAATTCCAGTCAAATTTCAATGTAGACTGACATCAGACTGACATGAAAGGGTATGATACTCACTGTGCGCAAGAGGCCGTATTCATCACTCGACGTCCAGAGGTTTACCGGGCTAGGTCCGACAAAATCGTAGAACGTGTTCGACATGCCTCCACCAGGGAGCGTTTCCACCTTCCGCAGCTCAATGCGCACCCACTTCGCCTTGACCCCCTGAGGACCGACTCTGACCTCGATGGCCTAAAATAAATGGATTTCAATGCGCATCATCCATGCCAGCGACACATCACGTACACCCTTCACAGCGGCCTGCGGCCTATCTGGCCCACCAGGAGGAATACCGGGGTACCCTTGGTTGAGATTCATGAGCCTCCCTGTACACATGTCATCAAGGCCTCTCTTACCATGAACGAATTCGACATTTGGAGGTGGACGTAAAGTTCTGTTTGAAAGCCGTTATTATTATTATTTGAAATGTGGCACACGGGCGCGGAAGTCATATCTGCTTACAGCTTCACCTGCGACATCTCCTCCCTCGAGGTAGTTGAAAACGAAGAAAGCTGGAAGGACAAGAGAGGGAGAGGAAGCAAAAGATCAAACAGCTGAGGCTCCAAATGGGTCGCCTACAGAGCAACGGTTTGACCGGAACGTTTGTGCCCACCCCTGGACGATTTTGTTGCGGCTGTGCCAAGTGCCTCCATTTGTCTCCCACCATCATTAGTGATGGAATCTTCGTGATATCTATAAGTACAGTAGCGCGTCCCGCCCAAATCCCAGCGCGGTACAAGGTACCAGTTGGTTTGATGTACTACAAATAGGCAGCATATCGGAAATCTTTCTGTCTCCTCATCCTGACGATCTATAGCTGGCCATTGATTAAAATATTATTATCGGCTTCAACCTAATCGCGCAAGCGTTGTTGATTATCTCGGGAAGAATCAACGAAACGGAACCGGCGCATCGAACAAGGCTGGCCGTCCAGAAGTATATAAGTAAGTAAAGCACACATAGCCGCAAGTTTGATCATCATCTCATCCAATGGCAGATGAACTTCATTGATCGCGGGAATAGCCCTTCTACTCCAACCACGACTCGGAGTCTCTCGAGCGAGCCTCATTAGAGTATCCTCTCCAGCAAATTTTATGTATGTAGGGGACGATACCGCGCAGGAGCCACTGGTCTGGGCGTGTCGAGTCGCCGGGGAGGCCGATGTACTTGAAACACACCGCGGGCCGCGTTGGCGCTTCGCTTAAGACCACACATTCAGGGCGTCCTTCATATACACACCTTATTGAAACACATCACGTTGGTTCGAAAGCAATACGTACAATTTACACTGTAATGTAATAAAAGTGTTTTTGACACAAGAGCAGCAGGAAAGAAATACTTAAATACAGAGCAGCTACATATGAGAAGGAAGGAAGGCACTTCAAAACTTGAACTCCTTCCCTCCCTTCTTCGTGTCTCGCTCCCTCTCCATCTTCTGTTTCTTCTTCGCCATCTCTTTCGCGACCATATCCGAAAAGTCCTCCTTGTTCGCCCCAGGGACACCCGCCGAGCCGCGCGAGTATGAATCGTACTTCCGCCGAAGCTCCTCCTCCGACAACCCCTCGAGCTCGCTTGCATCGATCGACACATCGATGCCATTCGCTTTTCGCTGTTATCCCGAAACACATCAATGACCAAAATAGCGTACTGAATATATATGGAAAACGGACCTTCGTCCCCCGCTCGTCCCCAAGAACAGGGATAGGTGCACCCGACACAGCGCTGACATCGTACCCACGCTCGCTGCCCATAAGTCCCCGCACCGAAGTTTGTTTTTCGGGAACGACCTGATAGAGCGAGCGCGGACCGGACTCGACCGCTTCGGATACCGTGCGGCCCTTCCGTAACTCCAAGAAATCGGGTGTCTCGAGACCGCCGGCGACAGTCGAAACGACACTGGCCATGCCAGAGGGAGTCTCCAAGCCTGACGGTGTCTGGATACCGTCTGCGGGTGCAGGCTCGCCTTCCTCCTCCTCTTCGGATTCTGATTCGCTCTCTGACTCTTCTTCCTCTGTAAAATAATCCCTCATTCAGCAACTGAAGTTGTGAAAGGGAACAGGCAATGGACGCACCTTCTTCTGGCTCCAATTCACCCCAGAGATTCCTGTCGATGGGCTCGCCGACCTATGTCGGAATTTCAATTGATCGCATTCCCGCGCAAGAGCAAATTGAACTTACTCCTGAATCTCCAGCCTTTGGAAGGACACCAAAGACATCACCATACAGCGGCCGATTGTACTCGTCCAGCGGGGGCTTTCCCCATCCACCTGGGTGGAAACCCCACTGTGCCCTAGACGGATGATGTACATCAGTAAAATGTACTGGTATTAAGTGATGCAACCATACCCTTCAGGAATGGGGGCATTGAGGCCAGGTATTCTCAGTGTGGGATAACTCGGTGGGGGGCCAAAACGTTGCATGCTGATCAGCCAGGGAGGCGGTGCCAAAGGTGGGATTGAGAGAGCTTCCACCAATTCGGGCGACAGGTCTCCTGGCCGTTTCTCCTTCAGCGACGTCTCAAATTCCTTGCCTTCATAGTACCTACACATCAGAAGCCGTTAGCTGTACTAAGAGAGTGTCCAGGACGGACATGCTTACATTTCTCCGAATCCAGTGACAGGCGGCTTCGTCTGGAATTTGAAGAACGCATCGTGCAGCTTCTGGTAGTCGATGTCGACTTTGCCCATTTTCGGTTGTACGCGCTCGCGGGTCTTTGCCTTCAAGGACATGTTAGCTTCCTTTTCTTTGATAGCATCACGCATCGTCGCGATACCCGTGTCCGCGATGTACGCTGGGAGCTGGAACGGCGGCTTTTCGATGCCACGTTTGCCTTGGAGGTAGTCGCGCTTGGCACTCCAGTGGATGGGAATCGGGACAGTATTGCGGTGACTTTTGAGGTGCAAAAGGAGGCGGGGGTCGGCGGCTGTGACGTCTGTCCATTCTACAAGCTCGGACTTCTTGACGAACTGCTTCAGTTCTGCGACAGTGAGACGGGCCATTTTGCGTTGTTTCTTCTTGGAGAGAGGCTTCTTTTCCGTGTCGGAGTCGCCTTCAGATTCCATGTCGTCGTCCGAGTAGATTACCTCGCCCTTCGATGGCATTGAGCCTCTTTCGCCCTGCTGTAAAAGATATCGTTCATTAGGCTAGTTTGCAGAGATCTCTTCAGAAAGTACGCACTGAAGTTTCATCGGGAGGAGGCTGAAAGCGAGCAAATACGTCGGCGAATGCTTCGAGGGGCGTGCCTTTGACATCCAACTGCTCAGATACGTACACGACATTAGCCGGCTGCACAGCATGTTCCTTATTTTGCGCTGGTTTCTCTTCTGTGTCATTCTATGAGAAAAAACGGCAGTGAATATGCAGCTGCTGCAATGTAGAGGTTTAGATAACTGACTGTTGAAGCCTCGGTTTTCTTCTGCTTCGCCTTCAGCCGCCGTAGCTGATTTTTTGACCGGATTGCCTTGCCATTTGCCTTTGCTGATGTGTCCTCAATAACACCATTCACAAGCGGCGAGACCTGGGCGACCATTGATATATGCAGAGGCTGGAAGGGCGGTGGAGAACCTGTCGCGAACCGTCTGATTCAGAAGTGAAGCACTCGTGAGAAAGTCGGTCCGTGGTCGACATCATGATGCATGACCATCCGAAGTCCGACGAGACGAACGCCCATCTTCAGCGCCTCGCAGCAGCCTTAATATGCTATTCGCGGTATTATCATTGGTTCACTCAAAGGCTAGTTGAGGATCTCGTCAAACTCTGAAAAATATCTTGTTTCCGGAGCCCACTTGTTCCTTGAATTACGCTCAAGCAACGGTTTTCCGAATATGGGGGTTACCCACTCGAGCATATTTTGACTGAATATATCTATCCGGCGATTGGTGTGCTGATGACGCGAGGGAACACTTCAGTTTCTTTGAGCCGTTGCCCAGAATCTGATGGAACCAATTGCAAAGGCAACACTCTTGCCCAAGGGCTTTCAGAAAAGGCTCGCCTTCTTCGATGTTCAGAGTGTCCTGCAAATTCGTATTGTTCTGTCGAATGGTGAAGTTCCATTGTATTTCTGTCGCTATATCGCCTAGCGACCATGCCTTCATTGTACTCTATTTGATGAAAGTTTGAATCATCCAGGACGATACATAGCCAAAAAAGGGCCCGTAAATCAACAAGGGGCAGCCCACTGCCTAGAGGTGAGCCTTGGTTTTCATCCAGAGAAATGACCTGCTTGTTTTTCCTGTGATAAGGTGGCGAGACTTATCATATTCCGCGAGCCACAATAGGTAGATTTCCTTGTACTAGTCGTACTGGCTAATTAACCGATGACACTGCGCATCAGGGACATACTGAGCATATGCATATGGCTTAGAATGTACTCGGACTCTCCAAGGATATCTCTCGTGTTCGAACGCAGTTTCTTTCCCTGACCCTGCGCCACTTTGGACGATATATACGCTGAACACATCATCTCCCAAAAAGATGCTGGAAAAGCATGCCGAGCGGAGAAAGCCCGACGAAGCTTTGGGGTTCGTATCAATTTGAGTCACCGAGTCATCCAAAGAGGGAGAATAGGTCACCCCTCGAAGCAATGGAGGAGGTATGCAACTCCTGCTCTAGCACGTTCTCGACTTCTGATTGTGCATACAGGCACGGATACTTTGTAGAGGCGGAGTTGATGGGGCAGACAACTTGTTGAGTGAATGCAAACTACTATGGCGGCGAGTGCAACGACAGTGTATCGAACAGAAAGCTGTTATGTACAAACTAGTACTGTGGCTCGACCGGGAGCGTTACTTCATTTCTATGTGCATCCAGGAATCTGCCTCGATCCTTTGACTCGGAAATGCGGGGCACAGTACCGTAGTTGTTGCCAGTCTAACAATTTCTGGAAGTTCAGCTGCGTCAAAGTCTCTAGCTGCTCTCGAGTCTTCTCTAAGGCAGGCGTGATCCGGTCTGGTGCTGTTTTTCGAATTCTCATTTTCAGTACGAGCATCCTATCACTTGCTGGCACTGGCTTGATCAGGTTATTACCTTCGTGACCACATATCTGTTTTTAACGGCTCTGGACACACACAGGCTCCCTGAAGGCGAGTTCGATCAGTTCGCCAACTTGTTGATCTGACCGCATCTCCCTCTGTCCACGATATGTGAAAAGCGGAGACCAAGGTATTTCTGCCGACAGACGTAGCTACTTCGATTAACGTTACCAGTCCGGATGACTTGTGGAGTCCATTTCATTCGCATGTCGAAACATCTGCGCTTGGTGCGCCAGGCCCCATTCCCTAATCTTCTCGAAGTTCCGACAATTGTGCAAAATATCGAACCGCGGAGTTTGTTTTTGCCCGGCAGATTTGTCAAAAACGATGGTGCTGATATCGGCAGAACACTGGAGCTACTGTCGTAGAGAATTGTTACAAAGTGCAAGATGTATCTCGCGTTGCTCGGCTGACTCTCTGGGGTTTGATGGATATGAGTCTATCCGAATCAGAGGCGTCAGTTTCTGCGCGCCACAGAAAACTCGGAATACATACCAGGATGGAGTGCCTTTCTAAGCATATTCTAAGCGAATCTTATGAGTCGATATGTCAATGGGTAAAACTGGCAGCGGAAGGCTCACGAGACAGTGTAGTTGGTGGAAGACATCCAGCCCCACGATATATTCTGAATCGCTGTGAGGAATTATTGTAATTGCGTTGACGAGACGTCTAGCCTGGTTTTCTGGAATTTGCGATATTCCGACTATAACAAAGGACATAACTTCCACTTTCAATGACGGCGACAGAGATCGATATGCACAGTTGTAGAGATCTGACCAAGCTTCATCGACTTCGTCGGACGGAGGTCTGCTGTAAATATCAGGTGCTTCACCACCGAAAATCCCGCTATTGAACTTGACGACTTCATATTCAATGACGTCTTGTGCTGGGGCTGTGGATGGATCGAAGTGTGAGCAACGCATGATTTCGACGTTACGGTAAAACAAACAGTATAGAATCTGAGCGTTGGGAAACCTACAACGGCTCCAAATCAAGAGAGAGACGCAGGTAACCTCCAGAATGATGAAGCAATTGACAACCAAGAGAGGTACATTGACGCGGCGTCTAGCAGACCACCTCGCATTAGATACGGGTGATTTGGAATGAGGTGCGTCTCCAAAATATAGATGTGTGTCTGTGTCCACATCCTGACTGCCTCTGTTGTCGAGTAATGAAACATCCACCTGAGAAACGACATGGATGGCGCTCCGTAGTGTAGAGTGGAGAGAGAGGCGGAATTTTGGATGTGGTCAACAAGTTCGTTGTTCAAACGTCCACCTTTCCACGGATCACCAACAAGCTCAGGGCGCAACTCACTTACTTTAACCGTAATTGACCGATAAGTGCGCGAACCAAAGGCAGTAGAAGCATCCGCCACCAAATCTCCAGCCAATGGCAGTCAACGAAGGACTTCTGCCATTCAAGAGAGGAAGTGTTGTGACCGTCGATGGCCAAGGCCGGTCAGAGCCGTATCAGGTTTAGGCACTGTCAGTCCAAAGATCGTTGATGGGCGTGCAAGGAATGGGAAGTTGAGCTGCCTCAAAGGCCCGGGGGATAGAGGGACCCATTCTGATTGTAAGGGTATCGGAGAGGAGACTTCCTGTTATACGATAACCTTGCATCCGAAGAATCAATGTAAGCTGGAATAACGGAAATGAGCTAACAAAACCGCTGGGGACGGAAGTGAGCTTCTGTACGCGTGCTAATAGGCTGCTCGAAGACGTGACGGCTTATAAGAGGGCAGCAGGTTTTACACTGACCGCTCGTCGTCTCTACTTCACAGAGAATAATCCCCATCCATGAAGACCTTTTTTGTATTCGTTAGCCTCTTTGTTGCTCTGTCTGCGGCAGCTCCTACCAGGGAAGCTGTAGGTGTTCAGTAGCGTCCACTGGAATGCCTGACATGCTCACCTCGTATCGACGATAGAGGTCCGCCGAAGCTTTAAAGGATATCTCATTCCCCACCGTCTACCACGATCATAACGTTGCCTACCAGCGGAACGTCGCAGATGGTAAAGACACGAGTTTGAGTCATACATATCGCATGGCACTTGTTGGCTAGAGCATGTAATGCCGAGCTCAGTGTCGAGAATGTGATGGTAGACAACTGATATATTACCTAGAGCATGTAATGCCGACTAGGAGAATATAAGTACATGAATGGAATGAATGATGTAGAAGTATACGTACGCTCAGTGTCGAGAATGTGATGGTAGACAACTGAGGTACGTGAGGTGATGAGGACGCGACTATGCGTACGAGTCACGTGCTATGGGCGTGACGGTGATGTATATATACGAAGTCCAACACACCCCCATCAGAACAGAATGTCCATAGCATATAAAGAATAAAAAGAATAATTAAGGGGGAAGGAGACCAAGGGCTTTACGATGCTTCAGGAAAAGTTCGGCGACAAGAGGTTTGGTCATAATATCGGCGGTCATTTCTTGAGTGGAGATCCAGACAGTAGAAAAATCGCCAGTCCGGATATGTTCGCGAATGAAATGGTAGCGAATGTCGATATGTTTTGAACGAGAGGTGGTGGTAGAAGAGGAAGCAATGCAACCGGCGCCCTGATTATCGCATAGTATGGGGAATGGTTTGGGGACAGGCAGGGACAGGAGAGAGAGGAATAGACGAAGCCAGAGAGCTTCCTTCATGGCATGCGATAGAGCGTAGTATTCCGATTCCGTCGACGACAAGGAAACAGTTCGTTGACCGACGGCCGACCAGGATACAAGCGCATTGACGTAAAAGAAGCAGTAACCCGATATGCTCTTCCGGTCCGATTCGTCGGAAGCCCAATCCGCATCCGAGAAACCACAGCCGTGATTGACGAAGCCACGAAGTTCGTCGGACAAAGGCGTCGTAGATACACCATAAACGAGGGAGAGGTCCATGGTTCCCTTTAGATACCGAAGAACACCCTTTGCCGCGAGCATATGAGCGCGCGAGGGGTTGCTGTTGTATTTACCAAGAGCCATCGCAGCATAGGCAATGTCGGGACGAGTACAAACAGCGAGGTAAATGAGGGAGCCAACGAGGCGCTGGTAGGTGTTTTTGAGATCGTCGTCGGAGATGTCGGGGCAAGCGTTGGGTGGGGCGGGAGGAATTGAAGCCAGTTTTACGCGAAGGGGAGCAGATAAGGGGGAGCATTCGTCCATCTTCCAGGTTTGAAGAAGGTCAACGATGTAGGACTTTTGAGATAAGCGCAGTGTATGAGAATCGAGGTCGCGAGTAATACGAATCCCAAGATAGAGTTCAGCGGGACCCATGTCGACGACTTCGAGGTGTTTGCATATTTCTTTGATAAACCAGTCATACAGTGGTAACGAGTTGGTCGCCACAAGGCCGTCGTCGACATGAACGGGGACAATAAGGACCAAATCTGAACCATCTTCGGGCATGGGGATCTCGCTTGATGGAGGGGAGGTCCAACGGCCGAAGAAGACACCATGATCGACTTCGCAGCGTATAAGTCCAAGGGAAACGAGAATTCTCCAAAGAAGCATGTAAAACTCGTAAGCCGATTGCCGTAGGCCGTAAAGTGCGCGAAGAAGGCGGTACACGGAAGATCGAAGTGGTAGAGGGTAGCCGGGGATTTGTTTTGTAAAGATAAGAGTGCTGACAAGCGCGTGAAGAAAGGCAGTCTTGACGTCAAAGCTCAAGAGGTATAAGCCTTGATGATTAGCAAAAGCGAGGACGATGCGAATGCTAGTAAGCTTGGCGACAGGAGCGTAAGTTTCGCCAAAGTCGTCAGGTCGTTGACTAAAGCCTTGTGCGCAGAGGCGAGCTTTTTCCTTGCCTTTGATAATGCTACCGTCAGGATTGCGTTTATATGCGTAGACCCAGACAAGACCAATGGCATTCCGACCCTTGGGTAGAGTCGTTTCCTCGAAGACGCCTTTCTCCGTAAGACTATCAAGTTCGCGGCGTTCGGCTGCGCGCCAAATGTCAGCGTCGGGACGACTATATGCTTCACGTTGCGACTCAGGAGCTTTGTTGAGGTTAAAATTCCGAGTGGAGTAAAATTTAGAGTCGTTGCCGACGGCGCCCATGCAGAAGTCGCGAAGGGAATCAGGCTCGAAGTCTGTGAGAGAGGAGTTGGAGTCGGGAGTGATAAAATCTTCGGCAGAAGCAAAGGAAACGAAATCCTGTAGGATGGGAACGGAGAGGTTGCCAAGTTTGTGTGAGGAGGGAGGGGAAGGTGACGGGGAACGATTCTCGCGGGGTTTTATGGATTCAAGATAAGCGGTCCCCTTTTCGGTATGTTTGATGGAGCGTTTAGGACGAGGAGAGGGGAGGTATGAGGAGAGCGGAGGGGGTTCAGGGAAGGTTGAACCCCGAACGGGAGCGAGATGCCCAGGAGTACTTAAAGATGGCATCACGAGTGAAATGATAGCGACCGTTGAGGTCGCGAACGCGCCAGCCCTCTCGGCCCTCGGTATAGCCTACAAAAATCGCTTCGAAACGGCAAGGGCCACCTTTGGTGCGAAGTTCGGGGGGAATGGTAACAAAACATTGGCACCCCCATACACGGAGATGGGAGAGGTCCGGTTTGGTAGCCTTAAATGCTTCATATGGGGTCATGTTCTTAGGAAGAGTCGAGGTGGGCGTGCGATTGAGAAGGTACTGATAGGTAAGGATGGCGTCACCAAGGAAAGAGGGTGGAAGACGAGCGTCCGCAATCATAGCTTGTGCGCCATCTTCGATAGTACGAATGTAACGTTCGATCTTGCCATTTTGTTGATGGGCATATTCCGCGGTAACTTGTTGAAGGATACCACGAGACCGAAGGTGCGCAGCGAATTTCCCTTCAATAAATTCCTTGGCACCATCGCATCGAACAGCTCGTACAGGATTTCCCGATTGCAGCTCCCAGGCGGCCTCTGCAGACTTGTAGATAAGGAACGCGTCGCTTTTGTGGCGCATAAGATCGGTAAGTCCCCAGTTGGAGTAGTCATCAAGCATACTGAAGAAATAGCGCTGCTTCCGAGGAGTCGCAACGGGAAAAGGACCGCAAGTGTCAATATGTACAAGTTCGCAGATGTTTTGGGCGCGATGCTTGTTGTGCGTATAAGGACGTTGAGGATATTTGCCGATTAGGCAGGGTACGCAGTGAGTGTGTTCGAATTTTCCTTCCCATTTAACACCGGTAGCATAATCATGGAGGAGAACCGCGCGCGTTGCATCGTGACCGAGATGACCGAGGCGACGATGCCAGAGTTCAGGTGTTTCGCGTATACGCTCAAAGACCGGAGCAGCTAGAGGTGGGTCGTTGCGAAGGGGAGGGACAGGAGGCGACGATGCAGGGGCCGTGCCATCAGGGTAGACGAATTCACACCGTAGGAAGGAGAGCCGATGAAAGACGTCAGCGAGGAAGGTAGATTGTGGAAAGACAGGATGATCTTTGGGGAATCGAATAAAGGTATGGTTCCCGGGACGCCAATCGAACTCGATACGATGGTCAGTCATCGAGCCAACAGAAAGGAGGTTGATGGGGCACGACGGTGCATGCAAGCAATCGCGAAGCCGTAGAATGACAACGTTCCCATCTGTACAGCATATACGAAGACGAACTTCGCCACGAGCAAGAGTAGCCAGTGAGCCACAATTTGCAGTCATGACCGGGGTAGCAGCGGCTGGATTATAAGTCCAAAAAACTTCGCGTTGATTGAAAATGTGGCCGCTACAACCAGAGTCGAGAAGGCAATTATATTGTTGCATATGCGCCGAGAACGCGAATGGACCAACGTCGACTTGAAGATCGCTGAGTGGTGTGGGCAAGTAAGCGTCAAAGAACATGGCATTGGTGGACGACGCTACAGATACGCCTGCGAATACAGAGGGAGGGGTGGTATCAAGTAAAGGAGGGTCCGGATCACATGCAGGGAAGGTATGATATTCCTCTTCGACATCGCCAGGCGCTTCGGGGGCTGAGTCTGGACCATCGGCGAATAAAGCGTGCGGGGTACGGGAGGGAGCACCCCCAGGAGCGGCAGGATGGGAGCGCCAATTCGGATTATTAACATTAGGCGGAGGTGCAACGCGAGGGTTCGGGCGCGGAGCAGGAGCCGGAGGAGTTCCCTGGGCATTCGACGGAGGTGGCTGAGAAAGTGGGTTGTTGAGTGTGCGAGCAGATACATTCGGCTGAATACGGGGGCGAGGGTAAAGCCGTTGGTGGTCGACTTCAACATCGAGTAAATCTGCAAAAACCGTTGTGTAGCTCGGTATCGAAGTCACCGCGCCTCGAAGGAGCTTGCGATAGGCACTAAGTTCGACAAGGTGGTGATTGGTGGAAGGAAAATGGTCGAGGAACGCAGAGAGGCCATCGCGGAGCTCCCAAGGGAAGCCAGCCGACTCGAGTTGATTGATTCCATTGCGCCAGGCTGTGATGTAGTCCAAGACGCGATGAGGGCCATACTGGAGATTGCGAAGACGAGTTTTTATAACTTGGGCAGATGTCCAGTCGCCAATGCCGTACAAACTGCGAAGGATGGCGAATGTATCGCGAGCAGAGTAACGACCACCGAAAAGATTGCCGTAACCCGGTAGACTGCTTTGAATTGGGGCAGAAAGACGAGATAGAAGGATGTGCTTGGCCTGTCCATCACGATACCACCATGTACGCCAGGCATTTAGTTCGTCCCTCGTAGAAGTAGGCGTGACAGTAGGCGGATACGTTGGTATCATGCCCGGGTCGAAAGGAGCGCTCGCTACAGGGACATCGCAAATAAATTTCATGAGATCCAGGCCTTCCATCAGAAGTCTGACAGCCATCGACCAGGGTCCCCAGTCGTGCTTCCCAGTAAGTAAGGGAATGTGAACGGTATTCGGCATACGATCATCGGGAGTATGAGGGACAGAAGGAGTAGCAAAAGTGTTCATGGGAGCGTGTCCAGGGGGAACGGGGGCAGGAATAGAGGTAGGAGGTAAATAATAAAGAGGAGGAGGGACACCCCCGGGCTGAGGATGAGAAATGGGAGGTGGTGCAGAATAAAACTGGGGAGGAGGGTTGAATGTATGCGTATTATGGGAAGTAGGGTGGAATGTATGCGCGTGATTTTGAGGGATATGCGGTAAACTGGGTAGAGAAAAAGGATTTGAGGCTGAAGGATATACGGACGGGTGATACATGGGTTGATTTGAGGCAAAGTTATGATCGAAAGGGTTCGGGATCTGTAATTCGGGAAGATGACCATGGGAATCAGGGGCAGACTGGGGACCTTCGGGGATCGGAATCGTATGGTCTTGGGACGGATGAAGAGAGCCAAAAGACAGATGTGAGGCAGTTTGACGAAACGATGGAGACTGACGAGACGGAACACGAGGGGGTGGTGGGAGGGCACGAGTCTGATCACGAGAGATTTGGTCCGACATAATGGAGGCGAGTTGCGATTCCTCCGGTTGCAAAAAGGCGCAGATAAGAATCAAGCGGGGCCCATAACCTGTTGGCTAGAGCATGTAATGCCGAGCTCAGTGTCGAGAATGTGATGGTAGACAACTGATATATTACCTAGAGCATGTAATGCCGACTAGGAGAATATAAGTACATGAATGGAATGAATGATGTAGAAGTATACGTACGCTCAGTGTCGAGAATGTGATGGTAGACAACTGAGGTACGTGAGGTGATGAGGACGCGACTATGCGTACGAGTCACGTGCTATGGGCGTGACGGTGATGTATATATACGAAGTCCAACAGCACTAATATGTTGAACAGAAAAGCAAGTTGACCAGAACGTGGGTATCCAGGCATCAGAGTTCATTCTGGTGCACATACTGACCCGAAATATATCATAGATGTCTGTTGACATCTCATTCAGCGAGTATCACGGTAACGACATTTGCTTCATCGATACGACAAGCGCTGACACTGATATAGAGGAAACGCAATAGGCTCGTGAATTCAACCACTTTGTGAGTTCACTACATAAACCGTGACGAACGAAACTCGGGCCTTATCTGATCATTGACAGTAGGTCCTAAGTCAGCTTCACGAGACGACCGAAGGGTGATTAGACCGTTATTTCGAGCATAAGGAGTCCCGATATATTTTGATCATCCAGCGACGAATTCATCCGCATCCTCAGTGACTGAACCTGAAAGCCATGCGGCTGCGTAAGAAGAGTTGAATCAATCACAAGGATAGATATAGGTACCTTACCAAGCCAAGCAAGCTACCTCCACCTCATTGCTCTACTTCTTCGCAAGGCGGAAGGAGTCTGCCCGGTGCCATTGGGCCGACTCTTGCTATGGCATGTTTGCATTTATTTGATTGTGAAGCTCGGTTGCACTACTATTTGCTCTGGTCGCATGAATACTCTTCTCCGTTGCTTGAAATCTCGAAGCTAGTTCTTAACTATGCTATTTGAAGTCCATGCAAGAAAAATATTTTCTAAGGTTTGCAACAGTACCATGAGCGAACTCCAATGAGGCAGGCGGTCTCCTGACTTGACTCTGAGACTATATAGTATTCCTGGGGCTGCACTTTCAGATATGTGGTATATCTGAGCTGATCCAGGAACGGTTTTAAACTTCGGGATATGAATGTAACTTTACACAGCCTGTTCTGGACTGATAGACAGATGCAGCCATGCACACCAATGAGGAAGTGAATTGATGGCACAGAGCATTGATCTATGTGTCCTATCTTTGTGCGTCTTTGGATCCTTGTTCATACAGGTAGCATTGATATATTTCAGTACAATACGATTTTGTCAAACAAAGATAGGTAATACATGCAGAACAGCTCATATTGTATCGTCGAGGTCAGAGGCAGGAAAGAGCCAACTAGAGAATAAGAAGTAAGTTTTGTGTCATTGAGCTTGTCTGGACTCACTCAAGAACTGTGGCATAACGCTCTTGACAAATCGACTGTGTTGGACAATGAAGTCATGTCAGGCTTCAAACTAAAGGGTGTGCTTACTTTTTTACCCTTAAAGACACTGCGCTAATAGGCGGCAATTTCGGAATCCACTGGAATAACACTAGCGAGTTTTTTAATGTGTGATGATCTGTTTACCGTTTGCCTCGCCTCACCCATAACCTTGGAATACATCGCCTACTGGAGGGAAAACATCATTTTTTGAACAGCTCAAGAACGTCAGCCGCAATTACCATTCGCCTCGCCTCGCCTATATGCTGTGATCTCAGAGTCGACGTCTCTGGCCTTGAGCTGCAAGGTGTGTCATCAGGATGAAACTTTTGCAGATTTAATAAAGGACATACATATGCAGGAGCAGCCAGTGTGAATGGGACAATAACGCTGAGGACTACAATTAATAATTTCATATTTGGCGGTGAGGGGTTGTTGTTATTCGATGAAAGGAGCTTTCTCTGAGTGTGATCGTACAGACTACTTAACTCGACTGTATATAGTGTCGAAATCGATGGTCAGATGTGAAGTGCTAGAACATCCTTTCTCTCCGTTCGCTATGGTTTGTTATTCACCATTTTCCTTTCTCTGGGGACAACTGTAATGGCCACGCTCTACATTCCAATATATTTGTTGGCCTGTTCAACATCGCAGGGCATCGGCAGCATGGTGCGGGCCAAAGCCAGGGCATATTTGCCATAGACTTATCCTACTGTGATGTCGACTGCTGCCGAACTCGTTCCTTGTGACTTACGATTAAAGGCGGCACTTTCCTTACTCCAGTTGGCGACAATGTTCTTAAGTTTGTTTCCACTCGAACTTAGGGGATACAAAACATTCATTTTCCAAGTCAGGAGTCCCTCGTCATGGTTGTAAATCTGTTAGTAAGTGTTCAGCTGCGTTCATGAAAGATAATTCTCACGTCACGGCCTCTCAAGAAATTTGCATGAGGTCGGCAAATTACAATTCACTGCAAGGGAGAAGTATAAAACCCTATTTGTATTCTTAAAGTTTGAGCGCCCAGGACATGATCCTTGAACTCCATGTGGCACAAGGGGCACACAAGCACGAAGACCCTTGTGGCTAATCTTAAAGGCCGAATATTCAAGTTGGCGTGAACATTGACCTGGGTGGGCGCGGACTTCAAGCTTTGGAGATGACAGAACCGAAGGAATCTGCTGGCCAGAGCCTTTGAAAAAGGTCAGCTGAAAGTCGGAGTAGGAAGAAAGCCGGGACACTTTCTCGTCTTCAACAACATCTTGGCCGCATTCACCTGCAAATAATTACAAGATTTGTTGACACTGCTACAAGTGGCCCATGTCATCCATCTCTTCTGCATCTCGATATGTATGCACCCGGTGGTTCATGCCCCATTTCTTTATCTTCTCAAAGTTCCGACAGCTGTGTAAGATATCGAACCAGGGAGATTGTTTCTGTCCAACAGGCTTGTTGTAAACGATTGTGCTGATATCGGCGGAGCACTGAAGTGACTGTCAAAGAATACTGATGCAATGTGCAAGATGTATCTCGCGTTGTTCAGCCGTGATAGGATCCTGTGGGTAATAACCTGCCAAAGGGGGGGTGGGGAGGTCATGATCGGAGTCTTTGCGTCTTTTTCAATACCCCTAAAACGTACTCGGATGGAGTGCCTTCCTGACCAAGTTCTGAACACAATGAGCTCACATGAGTGTGAATCGCAGAGTCCGAGCAAGGCATGAGACTCACAAGACAATGAAGCTGGTGGAAGACGTCTATCCCCACGATGTATTTGGAATCGCTGTGTGCGATTTTGGAGGTGACGTTTACGAGACGTCCAGCCTGATCCTCTGGAATCTCCAATATACCAACTAGAACAAGAAAATATTTGTGGTTAGGAGGTTGCAAAGGATGATCATAAAACAGACGACCTACAGTTGTACAGATCTGACCAGGCTTTGTCGATTTCATCGGAGGGAGGTAAACTGTAGATATCAGGCCCTTCTCCACCAAGGAGCCCGCTGTTGAACTTGATAACAAGTTCATATTCAATCACATCTTAGGCCGGGGCTACGAAAGGATGAGAACGTGACTGCGTGACAGCGTCGATGCCCCGAAGGACATCTGATGTAAAAACACACAATATCATATTCAGTGAGCATTGGGATGTCCACAATGATCACTCAAATGGTAGCTGATCAGGAGAGAGGTGCAGGTAGCTTGCAGAATCCCAAAGCATACAACAAGCCAGAGAGGTACTGTAATGCGCCTTGCAAAGCGGCTCGCCCATGATGCCCGTGACTCGTACATCAGCAAATTTGGGAAATTGCTACGGTGCTTTGACCGCACCATATATGTCCAGATAAGGGTCTACATATGCCACATGGCCATAAGGGGTCACCTAGTCGGACGTGATTACAGATATTGCCAATTCCCACCTCGATTATCGATTCCACATTCACTCTTGCGATTGACAAGGCTGTTAGGGCGACCTCACGAGCAGAGCTGAGTCGTACTGGCAGAGGGGAATCCGAAGTTATATTAAGTACAGTAAGGAATGTAAAGAGGGGCTTACCTGGCAGAGGGGAATCCGAAGAGAATAGACTAAGGATCCCCAATGCCCGTAGGCCGACTATATACGAGTACTGTACATAATAATCAAGGAATGGTCTGCGGCGCGTGTAAGGACACGTTCCCGACGCTGTCTGATCCTCGTGGCTCAGGGTACGGGCACGAGTTGGGGCAGTCGACGTCGGGATGTCGGGTGGTTGGGATCGGCGTCGGGCGCGCGCAGGGAGAGATGGGAAAAGACAGGAAGTGTGTAAGTGTATACACCGACGCTTGGGTCGGAGCGTCGGGGGTCGGGATCGCGAACAGTCGGGAGCGATCGCCTGAGCGTCGGAGGGCACGAAAGGGAGTTCCCCTAACAAAGGCCTTATATAGGCTTTATAAATAAATAGACAAGGGATAGGATTCAAATCAGATTTCGTCCCCTCACGGTTACATAGAGATGAACATATGTATAATATTTGACATCTACATAGCACATTGTAATTTTAGACTACGGCGACATGTGTCCCCTACGCCCCTACGCTGACTCCCAGTGAAAGACGATGACCAGACCCTCGTAAATACAGTATCCGCGTCGGGATGAAGTTGACGAGGCAAGTCGGACCTATAACAAAGGATGACCCCTGCGTTAATTGAAAGAGATCGAGAAAAAGCTATATTGTGACCCATTGTCACCTGTGACAGCCAGTGGACAGGCTCGTGGATTGTTTGTAGGCATGAACAACTACAGAATCAGAGATGACATACCTAGCTAGAGACTACCAAGTCTTGAATGAGCAATAATAGTGGTTGCCCTAAAGATCAGATATGTCAGTGTGAGAAGCGAGTTGTGCACAGGATAGCATAGCAGCGTCACAGCGACGACATGGTGCTTGAGCCAACAGAGTGCCCACAGAATGGGCGAACTCTATACAAGGGACCACAAGCACCACGCAGGAATGATCCTCCCGCGAATGACAGAAAAAGAAGAAGAGTGGGGGTTGAGAAGAGGAGGCAACCGACGTGGCAACGAAACCGGGGCTTAATGGACATTGAAGCGGAGTTTAATTGGACTTGTCATTTCTTTGCTTTTTGTCACATGCAAAGTGATCCATCGACCACTTGTGGGGGTGCGCATGGCCCGGTAAATTTTTGTGATGTTTGTCAATATTTTATTCAGATGTTTCCCACTATGAAGGAAGCTTCATCGCGCCCATCCCGATTCCTTTTGCCTGCGACATGTCCTCGCAAACTTTGAGAAAGAGAATTATGTATATCTATCCTGGCTCGCTTTCTCCAGAAAAATATTCTTAAAATCACAAAAACTGATAGCTATGCAGACATGAATGACACTTAGAATTTTGATTCTGGACAAATCCTTCTGGACATCGAAAGGTACTGAGTGATAGATGAAGTGTGCAAAATATCGAATGTGTACGCGTCGTGGGCATGGAGATTTTGGGTCGCCAAAACCGACCGCCCAAACCACGCGCTGCGTGACAAATCGCGTGACATAACGCATCTGCTCAACGTGCGCTGAGAGTTCTGGGGCCGCCAGGGGGAGAGTAGGTCTAAATTTCATTGGGTCAGGTAAGTAACTACTGTAATAATCCTATGCCCGAATTTTAGGTGATTTGTTGACAGGAAAGAAGAGGAAATTTTGAAACATACCTATGTCCTGATCTCCCTCCTCCATCATCCCGATAACGGCACTTATCATTCTATACGCTCCAAGAATACATGCCATTCATAGGTACTTTGAATTTCTTGAGTTGGAAAAGACACAAAATGTGGCTGATTGGTGTGAGGAGGGGGAGGAGATGGGAGATGAACATGAGATCTAGATTTCAATACTAGCTCCAAATAAATTCAATTTGACTATACTGCATGTATGCAGGGTATACCTGGCACCTTTCTGCTGCCTTAACTTTACTTGGAACATAGTGAAGAGGTGTTTTTTGGTCTTACAATCCATGGGACACAATTTCGTGATACTGCTTACTAAGCATCACAGAAACGGAACCGGTGATGCGCACCCCCACCACTTGTGAACCCTTGCAATGTGAGGTGGCCCCTTGCAATGTCGTCAGACTACACAACCCAGAGTTAGATTGGGGTAGCGGTAGGATTGTCTGAAACAGGATAGACCGGGAATCAAAGCTCTGGTTGCCTTGGGTCCGTTTATGAGATGACCTTGGTCTGGTTGGATTGTGATGAACCCCAACCCAGACCTGGCGCACCCTTCAAGCCCGGCTGAACCAGGGGTGAACCTCGGCCAAGTTACTTCCCACGCCAGGTGCAACCAAACAACTGGAATTGGAAGGCGTCACGTCCCGCACTTCACGTGTTGCAGTTCACGTGTGTGTTGAACTTTGCCATATTTTTTCGTTGTTTCCTGGTTGTTCCCAACCGTCAATGTCCTTGTCATTGTGCCCCACCTTGGATCACTGTTTATTGCTGCCCCCCTCAATTTTCACTGCCCGGCCAGCTTTTGCCTCAACATGCTCACCATCGAGTGGTTTGGGTCCGGCACTCTGCTGCAGAGGATTTAGGGTAACACCATCAGCTTGCAGTTCGACCACCCACGTCTTGGCTCCGCTGGCAGATGAGTTTGAGAGAAAAGGTGTGCTGCATCCCCTTCACTGTCCATTTACTTTGCTCATAGCATCATCCAGTTACCGGTGGCGCGGTGATGAGCACCGTCCCGCGCTGTACACCGAACCTGCCCATAATACGGACATCAACCGCTGCGCCACGACGAACGCGGTCCCGAATGCGACCAAAGCGCTAAACCGACCGACTGACAATACGACCAAATGACCGACGCACCGACCAAGAAACAAAGTAACTTGAAACGCCAGTTCTCCTCTCTGGGCGCACAGAGCACGGAACGCCGTATAACCTGTCAACGACCGCGCACGTTCGGATGCCAAGGTCTCAACCCGGCGACAACCAAACCTGATTTGAAATGATCCTAGGAAACACCGTTGCCCAGCCAGTCGCAGGAAGGATCCGGCCGTACCACGGAGTTCCGCACCCAAGAGCCACTACCGATCGCAAAGCCACCACCGATCATACATCCGACCCGACGCCTCGAGCCGATCAAAAGCCCCTTTGCTGAGCCAAAGAGCGCCACACTCTCTAAAAAGCGTCGCGCGGTACCAAGCTTGGCGGCGCTTCTCCCAATAATCCAGTAAAACACCTGCCTCGCCGGCTCGCGCGAGGCGAGTCGGTCGTATAGTATAAAAACATACCCATGTATTACCTACTTCCCCCAGTGAATTACAGCCCGTATTTTCCCTCACACTCAGAGTGAATAGCTCAAACCATCGTCTCTGTCGTCTCTGCTCCGTTCCCATCGTATAAACCGCCGCCGCCATCGTAAAACTCGTAACCGCCGTCTCTGTCACCTCGTATTCGTCGCTCGAACCCGTGAGTTCTCCGTATTAACCTCGTTCGTCTCGTTGTCGCATGACCGACACCGAAAGTCGCGTCGCCGACAGGTTCCATCTGGGAACGTCGTACACCATCGCCTTCATCGTATCACCGTCGGTTCGACTACTGACAAGTCGGATCGCCTTTTACCTACCTCAAACAACATTTACAAACCCTGCACACTCGCGTGTTTGGGAACTTTTAACACTTCTCGCCCCCCATAGTTGTTAGTTGTTTTGTTGTTGTGCACAGCACCTACAGGCCTTCTAGCTCTATCAGCGGCAACCTTTTTTGAAGGCAAGAATTGACTTCTTTTTGACGAAATACATGCTAAACCACTGGTTAGGTATTTACCCTCTCTTCGCCCCCTTGCATTGACTTGTCTGTGATCCCGCGGTACTGGTCTCCCCCGTAAGTTATGCTCGCCCCTTCAAGAACTTCATGTACTCATATTCAACAGAATCCTGGCCAATGTAATCCCCGCCGTGTTGACTGCCATGGTGAGTCCTACTTTCTTCTTGAAAAGCTCATTCTCACTTGAACTCAACAGATATGGTGCTTTCCCTTTATCAAACACTTTTGCAGATTGACAAGTCTCGTCGTCCATCAATGCAGAAGGTGAGACTTTCAACTTATTCCATTTTCTCTGTAGCCTTTTTGTAGCATCTCCTTGCATATACCAATATATTCTATCTTTTCTATCATGCAAGTGCACCTGAGGGCGGAGAAGAGGAATCCCAAATGAGAAATACCAGGGCGTAGCAACCATTTCACGTGGCTGATCTCACGTGCGAAACTTGGGTTGGACTCCGTTCAGGCGCCGGATGGTCTCCGCGCCATCAATCCTGGGTTGACCTTGCTTGTGGCAAGCCTGTGTTGGCCGTGGTCCGGACTGCGATCAACTCAGGCAACACTAAACTCAGGATCACCGCAATCTATTTCCCAGCTGTGTATATATTTCATTATAAACCCTTGTGAAAGCCATATATTGATCCGTCAATCACTATAATATTGTTGTTTTTCACAAGGTCCCACGGCTTTTTCCCAAATTTGCTGATGTACTGAGGACGCACGGCGAACTGCTCAGTGTCAGCAGCATCTTCTTTGTTGAGCAACGCTTGGTAAACTGTTTCTCTGCTGAGAGGCAACGACATTGGATTCTATGTGTGTCGAGAGAATATGGCGAGAAGAGACAAGGATTTGGTCAATCAAAAAAGCAGTGATATATGGCTTAAACTGAAGCAAGAATTCGGCAGCACGGCAAGGCTCGTAGCGCCACCTGATTGCCCAA
The DNA here is from genome assembly GCA_013368375.1 of Tricholomella constricta. Lineage (NCBI taxonomy): Eukaryota > Fungi > Basidiomycota > Agaricomycetes > Agaricales > Lyophyllaceae > Tricholomella > Tricholomella constricta. Next base: position 190,854 of record JAACJP010000020.1, read on the forward strand.
ACGTTTTTACATTGGCAGTCGCGCGCTAGACGGCAGGAAGCACGCCATTGTTCTCCACTATATCTCCATCCAGCGGTGACCAGACGGAGCCTCATCGAATAGTCGTAACTTCACATAAACCAGCTGCAAACTTGGTGGCCGACTGTAGTAGGGTCAGAATGACGTACGACACGCCAGGTTCCAAAAGCAATGGATGGATGGATGGATGGATGTATTACCCGCAGCGGTCCCAAAAAAGAACAAGCGGGGCCCGTTCTACATACACGACATCAAATGTATGCTACGGACACGAATAAACCAGAGCCGATGCGATATACGGAATCTCACGGATTAGTTTACTCATGCGACACTCCTCTGGAGGCGGACAAGAGCTCAGCATAATACCGAGAGACACAGAAGCATATTGCGTGGGAGTAAGCGGTAGTGAGCAGGAAAAGGAGGCAAAAGAGAATGATGATATAAAAAGTGTGAAAGCAGGCATCGCCATGGACGCCAAGTTGCTTTCGGAGTGCACCATGTTGTCGTTTCGTAAAACAGTGCAATGACTGGGGTGACTCATTCGCGAGAGAGAGAATGAGGGCTTCACGCCGATGTAGGACTGGACAAATACACTTGATTATGTAGTAGGGATGCACATAGGGACCTCGTCGTAGATACCAAGAATTTGGTGGACGTAAGCCGCAAACGGCTTTAAAGTGTCCGTGTGATTGACGAGAAAGTCAACGAACTGTGTAGCAGGGGCGGAGAGAAAGAGGACGCGTAAGCGAGGATTATGATGAAATAGGGTGTCGAGGAATTGGTCACGGGCAGATAGGAGCCGGTCATTCGAACGACACCCGAACAAAGCGTGGACTTCGTCCTCAATAGCGAGGCGGCAGAATCGACATAAGCGATTCTGCCGCTCGATGCGACCCCGAGCAAAACGGCGACGGCGTAGCTGTTCGACAGCCAACGGATGGTCGGACAGGAGCAGGCGCGTAAGGGCATGCCGATGTTTGGGGTCAGGTATTTTGAGGTATGGTTGCATGCGACGCCGAGTGATATCATGACCACGGGCGCGAAAGACAAGTTTTGTGGAGTTGTCCCATAGGGCCTGCAGGGACGTCCGTGCAGAGCTTTCGATCAGGTGGGACAGAAGAGGAGCAGTGGTGGTCAAGGTATCGGCGTTGACATGAACAGGGTCCGGGAGCTGTGCACAGACCTTAATAAGGTCCTTGACCCAGGACGAGGTTCGGTCATGCGGATGAGTTTGTGCGAGGTTGATAGAGTCCATAAGGGCGGCGTAAGCGAGACAGTGGGGGGCGAGAGAGTAAATAGAGTTGAGGAATCCCACAGCTAATATGATTCGGCGGTATTTGAGAGGCATCAAGCCTGTCTCTGTATACAGCGGGTGCAGTAAAGAACGAGCTGATAAATGCAACATCCTTCGTATGAAGGTCCGCTGCACGTTCTCGAGCTCATTCAGGGCGGCGCGATTGGTATCGAGGATGACGTCGCATCCATGGATAAGATGGGGGTCGATGCGGGCCATGTAGAGTTTGCGCCCTTCGGGAGGCGGAATAATGCCGACGAAGGAGTCAATGGTGAAAGTTGCCCCCGAGATACCCTGCGCTGCTGATGTCTTTGTCTTGGAGTGCTTTTGAAACATGGACGAGTTTGCGAAGTCGAAAGTGATGCCGACGTAAGTGTAGTAAGTGACAAACTCGATAGGTATGCCCGCAACAGTGATTCGAATGCCATCGGAGTCGGTGGGCCGATGTCGTGCAACCGACCACTTGGAAACGTGATGCGCGACGTCCCGTCCCTGTCCAAAATGTGAAGATTGACTGAACGCAAAAACAACGGAGCTGAGCTAACAAGCTGTCGACGATGGAACCTTCTGGCCGAAGCTAGCAGGGTACCACGCCTACTGGCAGGCACCTGAAAACATATAAAGGGAGGGTAATTTTTTTTAACAAACGTTAGCTACTTCCTCATTGATTTAATTTGACGATAGCACCTCTACCTACCTCGACATGAAGGCTTCCTTTGTTGTGTGCAATGTGACGCGCGTGGCGATACAGCCCATCCTACAAAACTGCAGGACTCGTAATTTCATGAATCGAATCTCCTCTTTAACACGAGCACACGACGTTGAACGGGAAAAATAAAAGAGGAAAAAGGGCCAACACATACATGGCCCGGCGTTCCATGCGGATAACAAGACTGACTACACATACATGACCCGAAAAACCGAGAGACAGAGAGAGGGTTGGGTTGGGTTGGGGTGAGTGAGTGACCGACCGACAACTCCACACACACATCACACGAGCAAAGCATCATTTCTTCATCTCCTCTTTCGAATTCCTTCCCATCCATCGATATCACTTTCCGTGCATTTTACACTTCCTTCACTCCACTCCACTCCACCACCCTACCCTCTACTTTCCCAGTTAAAGTCATCAAACCACAACTCACCCGCGGGCCGGCACACCCGCAGACTGTGCCGCAGCAGGCGCTCCACCTCCACGCCTCGGCCTGCCTCCGCGCCTGCCAAACCCTCCCCACCCACCAACATAGGCTCCAGGGCCCATGAGCCCCACCCCACCGGGCTCTCCAAAGGTTGCGACGTTCCTCTCGCGCTCCTCCTCCCTGCGGTTCCTGCCCATCCCCCCGCGGCCCCCGCGTCGCCCTCCGCGTCCACCACCAGCAGCAGCGCCACCACCACCGGCAGTATTGCCGCCCGCAGGCCCCGTCTGCGCACCCGACGAGAGCGAGTCGAAGAAGGACTTTTGGGGATTATACGCCGCGGGCTCCTTCTCCTTCACCCCCTCATCCTTCCCTTCCTTACCCTTATCCTTGTCCTTCCCCTCCTCTCCCTCCACAGACGCTCCCGCATCCTCCCCCTTCGCACCATCATCAGCAGCAGTAGCAGTAGCAGGCACCCGCGGCGTCAACGCAGCCTTATCAAACTTCGCATTGCTGCTCTCAAAATCAAAGTCCGTCGTCGGCACCTTGATCTGCACCGGCCCAGCGGGTTCCGCACGCCCACGCCCGCCCCGCCCTCCTCCTCCTCCACGTCCCCCACGAGATCCGTTGTGGGAGACGCGCAGGTCGCCGAGGGCGCGCTCGACGGTCTCGAGCGACGCCGCCGCCGTGTGCACCGGGTTGGTGCGGCGCCCCGCCTGCTGCCCCTGCCCTTGCCCCGGAGCCTGCCCCTGGCCCGGCCCTTGGTGCGCGGGACGCGGCTGGGGGTGTGGGGAGGGCGGGTGTTGTTGTTGGGGGGCGGGCGCACCGTTGGTGGCGGCGTAAGCTTGCTGAGCGGGTGGCTGTTGCTGCTGCTGCGGCTGCAGGTGGGCTGGGACGGCGGGAGCGGGATATGGGGAGGCGTGGTTTGGTCCTTGGGGGGCGGCCTGGTGGTGACTTAGTTAGTGCGGTCTGGGTAGAAGGAGGGAGAGGAGGAGGAGGGCGTACAAGGACTGCGGGATCATCGTGCACGCTCCGTCGGGGCGTGGGCTCGTCGACGGCTAGGTCTTTGACCTCTGAAGCACGGAAGATGATGTATTGGTAGGGTTCTTGCACGGGAGGAATGAATTCGGTCGGTGGCCTAAAAAAGAACAGTCAGGTCGAATCAGAATTTATGATCCTCGTAGGTGGCTCGAAGGACTCGCCGCCGTGATTCAGTTCCCATAGAGTACACTGTCCGTTATATGAGCCAATATTTCATACATCGGGCAAGGAGAGACGCGCACCATTGGAGAGTTGAATTGTGGACGCAGCTGGGTCAATGCCCGCGAGAATACCCCGATACCGCACATCTGAGTGAGAAATAAGAGAAATAGGTTTGCTGAGGCCGCAGTGAGTATGTGGGTCTACAGCAGAGGCATACAAGAAGCACTTACCCAATGAAACTTTGAGCCATGTTGAGAAATTAGAGAGTAAAAATGAGGAGAGTTGCAAAGGCAAAAGAGGACGCGTGTTGACGTGTTTGTCGCTTCAAACTCCGATGATTGGCAACAGCCCTTCAAATCAATCAAGTAAAGGGACGCAAAAGGGGCGTCAGGTCTTCGAGGGTTGTTGGATATCACTGTTTTGGCAGATGATGATAGGAAGGAATTGAAGAGAAATATAGCCATTAGTAAAACACCGAGAGCGTTGCGAACATAATGATCACAACTTGTACTCCAACTCGGACCCTTCCAGGTTGTATCGCCCACTCACGTTGGATAAAATACATACCACAGCTCGCGTTAACAGGACGAGGGCGATAGGTATGGTTTGCCCGAGTACTGTGCGCAGTGGCGCCGCAGCGGGAGAGGGTTGTTTGGATTAGGTTCCCACAATTCCCACGCCACCATGCGGTTTCAAGGATGTGGATGGATGTCAATGTGACAACGCTCCTGAACCTCCCGTCACTGTCCGTCACGATCTTGTCACTAGAACGCCCGCCAGCCGTCGCGCAGGTCACACCAGGATCACACAGGTCGCCGTCGTTGTGCACGGTGCACAGAGTAGGGAAGTCTTAATACACATGGATTCCAGTATGCACTCCACCGGAGCCACCTCCTCCCGCAAACGGCCCCGCGAGAATGAAACAGAGAGCCAGAGACTCAAGCGTGAAAAGGCTGCTGAACGACAGCGCCGGAAACGCGAACGAGACCGCAATAGCGGCGCCAATGGGATGGCCATGATGGGCTTTTCATCGCCCAACGACCATCACCAGCACATTCAGCAGCAGCAACAACAACAACACGTACACACGCAAGCCATGCCCGCCCAAGTCCAGCAGGCACCTGTTATCGACTACCGCACCCCCACCGAGTACACCAACCAACCGGATCTCACCCCCGAGGAAATGGCACGCCGTGATCGCGTGCGCGCTGCTGCCCGGGAGCGACAAAGAAAACACAGGCTGCTCGTCAAACAGCGGAAAATGCGCGAGCTGGGCATGGACATGGGCAACGAGATCATGCCGGGCATGGAGGAGGTCCACTACCGGGTCAACGCAGAGGGCCACTACCAGCAGGTTCTCCCGCACGAGCTCCAGCAACCTCCGCAGCCGCCCCCATCCATGTCCGGCGGCCCGCACGAGCCTCCGTTTCCGCAGGGCCAGCCCCTCGGCGGGCAGACATTCGCGTCGACGCTACTCCTCTCCTTCTCCTGTGCCCCGCTCCTCAAACAACACCTCCTCCGCACGCTGCACATGTCCAACGAGGAACTCGCCTCGCTCGAGCCCATCCTCGCTGAAGCATGGGAACGCTGGGACCACGCAGTACGTTCTTTCATCTTCCCATGTCCCCCCCACACTGACCCCTGCCCCATTCCCAGCGACGCGCCCACTACGCCGAGCAAGCTGCCAAAGCCGGCCTCGCACCCCCCAACCTCGGGGGCCCGCCCTACCCCGTCGACCTCTCCCACGAGCAGGCCCAAGCCCAAGCCCAGGCCCAAGCACAGGCGCAGGCCCAAGCCCATGTCCAAGCACAACAAGCACAACAGCAACAACAGCAGCAGCAGCAGCATCCCACGGCCTACTCAATACCAACCAACGGGCCCTCGGACTCGACGCACCCGACCACGAACGAGTTCCGAGCCCGCTTCCACAGGTCTCTGGTCGGGCCCACCCCCTTCCGCACGTACGCACCGGAAGGCGCGGGTGCGGCATCTACGCCTACCAGCTCGAGCTCGGCGCCGGCCGCGGGCGACGCTATTGACCCACATCTGTCTGCGCCGGCGCAGCAGCAGACGAGTAGCGGGGGCGGGGCGGGCGGGGCGAATGGGCAGGCGAATGGGGCGGGCGGGAGCGGCGGTGGGGGCGGCACGAAGAGCGAGTCGTCGCCGGGGTCGAACGATGCGTCGTTTGTAGGGGATGATCCGGATTTTGGATAACCAGGTGAGGAAATGGACAATTTTTTTTTATGTGTGGAGAGAAATGGTCTTGTGTATGCTGGGATTTATTGTTTGCTTGGTGTTTCGGGTTCCAATCTCCCCTCTCCCCCCTCCTCATCTTCTCTTACTCTACCTCTAAACCCCGCTTTTAGAGCATGCAAGTCCCATGCTTGTACACGCCACCCCTCTTCCCCCTTTTCCCTCTCCCTCCTTTTCTATTATCGTCGGGCTTTGTGTAACAGTGCACTCAGTACAATATATAATTAATGGCCATGGCCGTCTCTTAAATTAGCGTTCCCCATCTCTCCCACCCGACGAATTTTCGCAAGAATCATCAGCGTCACTCACTCACTCACTCATTCATATATAGGGACATATGTATACCGTATCACAGTATGTATAGCAACCCTTCTTCTACGGTACTCCAATACCTTATACATAAGTAGGTAAGTACATACACACAACATTTCTGGTTCCTGTCCTAGATAGTCGCTTTAAGAATCTATCCGCCGTATGCAGGTTGGGCGCGTGGTGTGGTGTCTGTCCGTCCGTACCCGCCCCTCTCATCTATAGTGTATGGCATATTCCTTCGTACTTCGTACCTTGATCGCAACTTTCAGTTTCTCTGCGTCGTAGCAAGCTTGAAATTGGGGCCGGGGTTAGGGGGCTTGACGAGCATACTATCGCGCCCAGGCCCGACGCCGATCCACTCAACAGGCAGCCCAGTGGCGCCCTCGATGAACTCGACATACTTCCTGCAGTTCTCGGGGAGGGCGTCGTACGACGTGATCTCCGTGATGGGCGTGTTCCACCCCGGGAGGGTGACGTATTCCACTTCTACCTTTGCGAGGAGGTCGAGGTCGGCTGCGTAAGAGAGGGGGAGATCATGGGTTAGCTAGAAGCTTGATTGAAGGAGGAGGAAGAGGGAAGAGGCACCTGGGAACCCGGCGAGCTCCTTCCCGTCGACGAGGTACTTGACGCCGACCTTGATCTCGGGCAGCGCGTCGAGGACGTCGAGCTTGGTGAGGTTGAAGCAGTCGTACCCGTTGATGAGAGTCGAGTGTTTCAGCACGACGAGGTCGAGCCAGCCACAACGGCGGCGCCTGCCCGTCGTCGTGCCATACTCCCTGCCCACCTCTTGCAGGTGCACACCAGTGTCCTACGCCCCACACGTTATAAAAGAAAAAGGAAGCAGGGCACAACGACAACGTACATTGAGCTGCTCAGTGGGGAACGGCCCGCCGCCGACACGAGTGGTATAGGCCTTGACGACGCCGATAGTCTTGCCGATGAGCTTGGGAGGGATGCCGAGGCCGGTGCAGACGCCGCCGATGGCGGTGGAGGACGAGGTGACGAAGGGGTATGTCCCGAAATCGAGGTCGAGCATCAGCGCGTTCGCGCCCTCCACAAGCACCTTCTTCCCCGAGGAGAGCGCGCCGTGGATGTACACGAGGCTGTCGATCACGTATGGGCGCAGGCGGTCGGCTAGAGCCTACATGCACATAGGCGAGGGAGGTGTCAGATCAATTTTTGAGTGTAGGGGAGGGGGGGGGATGTACCTTGTATCGCACGATCTCGCCTTCGGTGTCATATTCAAAGTGGCCGTAGCGCTTGAAGCGACCCTCGACGAGGCGTCTGAATTTGTCGGGGAATGTGGGGTCGAAGAGGTGGTGAACGCGCAGGCCTGATCTTGAGGCTTTGCCCGAGTAGGCTGGGCCGATGCCCTTCTTCGTCGTTCCGATGCTGCGATGGATCAGATCAGATCAGCGGGAGCGCAGGTGGAGGGGGGAAATGGGTTGGGGACGTACGAGGAGCCGCCGAGCTCGACTTCTTTGAGCCCGTCCACGATCTGGTGGAAATCGAACACGAGGTGGGCGCGGTCGGAGATGAAGAGGCGGTTCGTGCAATCGAGGCCTGATCATCCGTATGTACGTACGTGAGTGTACTTGCAAAAACAGGCATCTAGGAAGGACGTACCTTGAGTCTCCAGGGCCTCAAGCTCTGCAAAGAATGACGGGACGTGCACTACGACACCTGACCCAATCACACCCGTACACTTCGGGTTCACAAGTCCTACAAAGCAGGCATTGCAGATCAGGATCTTTCAAAAGAAAGATCAGCACTGACCACTCGGGAGGAGATGGAACGCAAATGTTTTCTTGACTCGCTCCGGGCCGATAGGGACGACAATCGTGTGGCCGGCGTTGTTCCCGCCCGCGCAGCGTGCGCAGACGTCGATGTCCGCTGCCAAGATGTCCACCAACTTGCCCTTGCCTTCATCACCCCACTGGGTCCCCAGCACAACCGTCACTGCATCACCACAAGGATCAATCCACCTCATATAAATATGTAATCTCTTTGGGCAGGGGTTTACAACGTACCGCTCATGGTGGCGGGTGGTGAAACGGTAGCCTCAGAAGGATCGAGTGATCAATCTGCAGCGGTGGGCTTACCCTGATTGAACAGTAGGTAATTCTCGCACTTGGATGTCGTGGAGAAGGGAAACGGGAAGGTTGGGGCCGTTCTTGCGCAAAATAATCTATATCAGATGCCGACAAATCCGAGAGATTTGCCGAAAACAGATCGGAGATCGGGGCGAGCCGCGTTGCCCGCTCCCCGACGACACACGTGCTGCTTGCTGCTCATCGCTCGCGTCGAGGACCACTGCAAACAAGTTCCTCGGGCGCAATGGCTGTGTTTGCTTCGAAGCCGTGGAGGCAGACGCCGATGCATCGCACCATAAAGAAGTACCCGGGCCTTTTTGGCGTGCCTTTTGTGCTCATAATGGTCGCGGCGTCGTATGGGCTCACCACGTTCACCCAGACCCGGTATGACTTGCATGATCAGAAGGTTAAACAGGTGCGTCCGTGTATCGGTGGCTAGAGGCCGGTGCTGAGTTTGCTTGGGCGTAGGTGACGAAAGAGCAGGAGCTCAATTTGGACAAGAACAGGAAGAAGTTTGACATAAGGGAGGAATATTTCGTGAGTGGGCTTATGTTATTGCCTCCAGGCTAGTTTGGATTCAGATCTTTGTTCTTGCGTGTTTCAGCGACTGAGTGCGGCAGCGGATGAGGACTGGGAGCCCAAGAGAATCGCCAGGCCAAAGGGCTTGCCAGAGTGGGGTGTACCTCCAACGGAACCTCCTCCTTCAAAGAAATCATAGACACATGGAGAGGCAGAGCATGATGGACGTGGTCTTGTATCATTTGTATTTTTATATCACTGCAGCTTGATATCTACGCAATCTCTTAATCTTCCCCGTACTCGATGCGCAATGGTTGGCCTTGGTTCACACCAACTCAAGTTGGAACATAACACATGCATAGAATGCTTGTTAACCAAAATTGAGACGTCGCGAATCTTATCCAGGCAAGGACTAGAGAGCTTTCAAAGCGAAATGCAAAAGTCCTGGATGGACAGGCTCTTATAACAGCTCACCAACATGGGGACAACCATAATATCTTCAAGATACTAACTCCGTCACAGCTTCCCATTCAACCCTTCTATTGCGTTGCATGCGACATGCGGTTCTAATGTAAAGACTCCTTGGCGATCTGCGCCGCGTACGGGTTGCGAGGGTCGTTGCGCCATTCAGGAGCTGCAAGCGCATCACAGGAAAAAAAGTCAGTCAACGTCGGTGAAGAAGTAAAATGCGGGAACGTACACCTAACGGCGCTGTCCTGGGCCTTGGAGACGAGGTACAGGGTGATGCTGCCTGCTACCATGAAAGGCCACAAGGGCTTGGCGACCTGGAGACGGAAACACGGGAACCGAAGCAGAGAGAGCGTGTCAGTTGCATTTATTTTTTGTTTTAAAATGAACACTTGCGGGTGTGGGCCATTTGCGGAGTCCAAGGAAAGCCATTTTAGTGTACCTGTAGCAGCAAAGATCAGTTGTGTTGGTAGCAGGGCAGGTATACGGGTACTGGGACATACGTGTAGGTCGACGGTTATGGTGGTGGAGGTCGTCGGGCAAGACCGTTTGCGTTGATGAGTTGGCGGTGTGTGAACCAATTGCCGGTTTGGGAAAACATGAGTTTACTTGTCACTGATCGTCCGGGGCTATTCTGCAGTTGCGCTCACTACTCACCCTGGGCTTACTTATTTCTATAAATCCTCCTTTATTGGAGAGATCCCAACGGATTCTAGACATATCCTATAATTTGGATTATCGACTATGTCAACGTTGGCGGCCGCAACTGCGAGCGCAACAGCTGGAGCTGGAACCGCACCTGCAGTGAGTACATACCTTGCTTAGGGTAGAGAATTACAGGGTTATACCATGGTGTCCTGCATTGTCCTTGAAAAATGCTCTCAGCTTATCTTCTTGACTTCTAGTGGCGACATTACCCATTCTTTGATGTCGTACCCGTCAAGGACGCGCACGATCTATCGAGTGCACCAGATATATTCAAAGTATATCCCACCACTGTCCATGTACTCCGCGTATACTCATGATACACCTCAGGCGACACTCGAAATCTCGACAGTCGCATCCTCCTCTGTCGGCGTCCTCGTCGCTGACATTCATGGCAGCGTGCACATTCTGAACCCCGACTTTGAGTCCATCTCCAGTTGGGTCGCTCACGTCGGAGGCCGCGTGACGCATATGGTGGAGCGTAAGGGGATCCTGGCGACGCTCGGCGTACGTTCGTCCTCCAAGCCTCCTAGACCCTTTGCTTGCACAGCTGACACGCGACGTACATACAGGAGGAAGACTCAGTGCGCTCACCACTGCTGAAGATCTGGGACGTGGTCAACCGTGATAAAAAAACGGGTGCGCCGGTGCTGCTGCGTTCAACGAAGGTGCAACTGAGCAACCGCCCTCATCCTGTGAGTTCCATAATTCAGGGGATAATTTATGAGTGCGTGCTGAATGGTATGCTGCTGGGCAGGTCTCAACGCTCGCACTTTCTGCCTCCTTGTCACATCTCGCTATCGGCTTCGGTGATGGCGCCGTGCTTCTATATCGCCACCTCGACCAATCCCTGTCATCCTCGACCTCACTCACAGCCGTCCCGAAGCCGCGCACTATCCACGACTCGCCCACGGAGCCTATCACAGGGCTGGGCTTCAAGGAGTCCTCGGAGGACAGCCCCAATTTATCGCTATTCATCGTGACGATCAATCATGTCCTTTCCTACCAGGTCACCGGGAAGGGCAGCGGTGGCACGCCGTCCGTCGTTGATGAGATCGGCTGCGGCCTGGGCTGCGCGACAATGGACTGGCGGTCAAATAATATCGTCGTTGCAAAAGATGAGGCAATCTTCTTCTGCGCTACCGAGGGGCGGGGGGCGTGCTACGCCTATGAGGGTACATGATCCTCTCATTCTCTCAGCCTTCTGACTACTTACGAGGATGCCTAGGCCACAAGTCTTCGATACACACCCATCTCAACTACCTTGTTATTGTCTCGCCGCCATTCATCGCCAGCGCCGCCTCGGCATCAGCGACTGTGCGGAACTTTGCTGCGCGGACACCTAACTACAACGAGTCGGACATCACAAAAGTCACGGTCTTCGAGCCAGAAAACAAGTATGTTGCGTACACGGGGACGTTCACGCATGATGTGCGGGAGATCATCTCCCAGTGGGGGCAGATCTACGTTCTGACAAGCGACGGTAAAGTCAGCTCTTCCTCTTCAGCCCTAACGCTAGGATTGTTAAGCTAATAGGACTTGTTATAGCTCATTTGCCTCCAGGAGAAATCAACAGCGACGAAGCTTGATCTGTTATACCGTAAATCCCTTTTCAGCCTCGCACTGAGCCTGGCGAAGACCCAACAGCTGGACGATTCGAGCGTGGCCGACATTCATCGGCGGTATGGGGACCACCTGTATGCCAAAGGCGACTATGACAACGCCATGCAGCAGTTTGTGCAGACCATCGGGCATCTGCAGCCCAGCTATGTCATACGGAAAGTGCGCATTCTTCTCTCCCTTTCCCGTCTGGCCACTGCTGACGTCACGTCTTTGCATCTAGTTCCTTGATGCCCAACGCATCCATAATCTCGTCACCTACCTGCAGGAGCTGCACTCCCTCGGCCTCGCGAATTCGGATCACACAACGCTTCTCCTTAACACATACACCAAGCTCAAGGACGTCACGCGTCTTGACAGCTTCATCAAGACCGAGGCGAAGCGCAATGCCAATGATACGGACGAACTGCCTTTTGACCTGGAGACGGCCATTCGGGTGTGCAGGCAAGCGGGGTACTTTGAGCACGCGTCGTACCTGGCGAAGAAGTACGGGCGCCATGAGGACTACTTAAGAATCCAGATCGAGGATGCGGGGAACTATAAGGACGCTTTGATCTATCTGAGAAAGCTGGGGCCTGACGCAGTAGGTTTGCCATTCACTTTCTTCGTCGCCTGTCTGACGTGAATCGGTAGGCCGAGACTAACTTGGCGAGATATGGCCGTGCGATGCTCGAGAGCCTCCCTGAGGAGACCACCAAGCTCCTCATCGACCTTTGCACAAGTTCTGGACCCTTGACGGTCGACACCGACGGACCCTCCTCTGCTGTTACCCAGAAACAGACTTCTGCCCCGTCATACCTTTCATACCTCGCTCTGAACCGCAATTCCGTGGCTTTGCCCACCTTAACGTCAGATACCGCCACGCCCCCCTCCCCATCCATCGCCACCGTGAAACCCGACACCAACTCCCGCCATGCCTCTCTTCACGACGCCTCGCGGTCCTCCACACCCCCACCGCCCACACCCCCGTCTGCCACTACAGCACAGCCACCAGCGCCCCCACCCACGAAACGCATCTCCCCTCGAATATACTTCGCCCACTTCGTCGACCACATGGAGCAATTCATGGTCTTCCTTGAGACCGTCGCATTGCGGCGGTGGGGCCAAACTGTCAGCGAGGAGAAGTCGCCTGTCTCTGGCCTACCCTCTCCCTCGGAGCCGCCGGTCGACGAGGAGGCCGACCGGCTGGATCAAGTGGCAGTATGGAATACCCTGCTTGAGCTCTATCTGACGTTGCCGGCGAAGGGGTATACAGGGACGTCCTTGAACGAGGCCGGGCTCCGGAGCAAAGCCATGCGCGTGTTGGGGAGTAGCACAGTCCCGTACGATCCGATGCACGCGCTCATCCTGTGCTCGAGCCGGGGACATACAGAGGGGCTGGTGCTGCTGTGGGAGAAGATGGGGATGTACGAGGACGTGCTGCGCTTCTGGATGGATAAGGACAAGGAGGGCGCGGCGGCGGCGCCGGGTGCGTCTGCGTCTGCACAGGTCGTGGCGCACCTGGATCGCTATGGGCCTGACCACCCGCATCTTTATCCTCTTGTGCTGAGGTTCTTGACTTCGACGCCGGCGCTGCTTGAGAGGCATCGGGAGGACGTGAAGCGGATACTTGAGTATATTGATGAGGAGCAGATTTTGCCCCCCTTGGGCGTGGTGCAGGTGCTCAGCCGGAATGGCGTGGCGAGCGTGGGGCTCGTAAAGGAGTGGTTGATGGCGAGGATCAAGGAGTCGAGGGCGGAGATCCATAACGTATGTCGCTTTTCGCATTTTTCAACTTGTCTGCTCTTGCCTGGCTAAAAGGGGGCATGCATGGATCTAGGATCGCGAGCTTATAAACTCATACCGCTTGGAGACGGCAGCAAAGTTGAAACAGGTAGAGGAGCTGACAGACCCGGAACACCCGCGCGTGTTCCACGTTACACGGTGTTCTGCCTGTGCGGGACAGCTCGACCTCCCGAGCGTGCACTTCATGTGCAACCACAGCTACCACCAACGGTCAGTCGCCCCGTATCTCGCTTTACCCCACACTTCTTTCTGATGATAGTTTTTTGCCCTGCACAATGTAGGTGTCTCGCGGAGAACGAAACGGAGTGCCCGAATTGCGCGCGCGAGCATAGTGTCATCCGCGAGATCAGAAAGAACAATGAACGGCTGGCGGACCAGCATGAGGTGTTTATATCTGAAGTGCAGGAGGGAGGCTTTGAGACCGTCGCGGCGGCGTTTGGGAGGGGTGTTTTGAACATGACGAGGCCCCAGGACGTCGCTTCGTAGATTTAGTGTAATGGACTTGCTCGTAATATTCTTCGCTGCGATTGATGAAACATCATTACAGTAAGTAAGTAAGGGCAGCGTATGGCGGCGCAGGCTATGGTAAGCGACACTCGATACGCACGATTACCCTCTTACCGTGACTATTAATATACAACACTATATACGCGCTTGCTGGGCTCAAAACTCAGTTTCGTGAGTCTTTCGGCGAAGAACAAGAACTGCAGATTGACGGATACATCATATATATGCGTAAGCCTTATTCACTACATCACTCCAGCGCGGTAAAGAATACGATAGTACTACAAGGTTGAACGTAGTAACGCCGCTGCCTCTTCAGCGCATCCGACCGGACCGCAGTCCATCACCACGCCTTTGATCCTGAGGCCTGAAGTTTGATGTGGCACCTCACCAGCACACACCAAGATAGAAGGATACGACGACAAGGTCAGGGAATTGCTCCGTGAGAATCTTATACTCGGAGATGATTCAAAGACTTGACAGCCATCAAAGTCGAAGTTGGCAGGAAGGCGAGAAATGAAAGGTGCACATAACTCGCAAAACTTATTATGGTCATTTCATCACTTTTTCCTAGCCCATGCTACGCCCTCGCACAGGCCTTCCACACCCAGCTTTCAAGAACAGCTCCTTGCACTTCAGAAGAAGTATGACGGCCGTTTTGAAGAGCTGGAGTCTGCCAATGTAGACCTCCGAAATGCCAACGTACGCCTCGAAACGACGGTGCAGTTGGTGCAGGAGGTGAGCCCTATATCTTAGCAATACAATGACCTGACCTTTGTCTCCAGCAAGCTCGCGAGGTAAGGATCCAAAGCCATCATAATACGGTATTTTTGTAACATTGGACTTTACAGCTCTCGGTCACTGTCAAGAAGGTCGACACAGTAAGCGACCAGAATAGTAATAAACCCGCCCATCTCTGACATTCAACTCCACAGCAAACTTTCCGCCTCAATGCCCTCTTCCGCCGCATCGTCCTTGACGAGGCCCGAACGAAGATTTTGCAGACATGTTCGGCCGGAAGCGATGTGAAATCGAACAAGCAGTTGCTTGAGGAGGTCAGAAAGAAGGGTGTGTCATTGGATGGAGAGGAAATTCTGGAATCCTTGTCACTGGAGATGGTGTTTTTTGAAGAGGGTAATGACACAGCGCAGTCGAAGGCAGAAATGTCGGGGATAAGCGCCGCGGTCATGGGTACAGAACTTAGTGATCGAGAGCGACGGTGCTTCGAGGATATATACAGATATGTATACGGAACAGACCCCTCCCTTACCTAAACTTTCGCCTCCTGTTTTTTGTTTTGTTTTCAAGCCCGCTTTTGCTTTGCCTGTAATATAGATGTGGATTCAGACATGTGCGATATCGAATGTCGATGGATATCAAGTTGACGAAGAAGAGCCACGCCATCTGCCATGATTGCACCGAATTACGACTGGATCAACTACCGCTTCAAAGGATGCCATCGAGTCCCCTATATTTTCTGGTACTGCACATCTACGTTAAGATACAACTAAATCACGGGTGGGTCCAAATATAATGCAAAAAGAAGGGAATGCCACCAGCGATGGATCAACCATTGCAACATCAAAAATTAAGGGCAAGTGACCTCCTGCGAATTATATAGGTAATAAGTAGAAGAAATCGATTTCAGCCACGAATATGCAAGTCATCGCCTACGCCACAGCGACAGCCGGATGGTGCGCCCCAAGTTCCCAATCGCGATCTCCCACAATGCGCCCCCGTATTAGGTCCTCATCCCACTCATCATCCACCTTTCAGACCTCAGCTCATACTGCTTGCGGCCCCCGCTGCATCGCCATGTGCAATTGTCCCGAGTGCACTGAGGCCGCTCCTTTCACCGTGACTGCGCACGGTGCTGATATTTTACCCTCCAATTGTTTATTCTAAGGAACTTACGTGAGTATGACGTTCAATCACTCCCCCTCTCGAATGCATTCAGACGAAAGCGAAGACAAAAGGGTGATGTATCCTGTCACTTTATGTAGCTTCGCACACATAAATCTAGCCCTTCGTACCTTGCAGATAAAGTTTTCGTACTCGATAGGATACCAGCTTATACAACTGTGTACATTGAGGCATTTCTGCATTTCCGTCATTATTCTAGAGCATCACAGTTGTCTGCCACTGGACCTCATAGACACCTCCGCCGTGTCTTTCTCCTCGATTTGATCCACAATCAAGCAAGCCGCTCCACTACCTCCTTGAATTCGGCTTTGGAACGATATTTTACTGCTCACGGACGTGAATAACAGCACTCCTATATCGCATCGTCGTTACAGCTAATTGGCCTCCAGGTAATCCCATTGTTCATCTTCCGCCGCTGGATCAAATCTCGTCGCTAGATTCTGCTCCTCAAGCCCAGCCCTAGAATTGATACGAGACTCCTTCAGCATCGCATCGATTTTGTTGAATGCAGCGTCAGGATCAGTCATATTGGCTTTGTCGGCAAAATTCTTGATCTCGAATTCGATCTTCTCCTTTTCAGGTGATTGGGTGTAGGTTTTTACGGCGAGCTTGATGATCCGACGTGAGATCTCGCGATCCTCCATTTCCAGAACCACTTGGAGCCAGAAGATAATCTGCATGATAAGGGTGAGTTGGACGATGTACGTCATGAGACGCTGTAGCGTGATTCGCCTAGAAAACAAGTGTTTATCTATTTGATACCCAATACTATGAAAGAAACTCTTACGATTCCTTATACACTTCACGAAGCCAGACGATGACAACAACAGTGGCAGCGATCGGGACAACGATGGGTGCCGCAGGGCCTGCCAACGCGGACAGGACTCCTGCGAGGGTTCCGACAATAGACAGTCCACTGGCGCTGTGGATTGGTGATAAGACAACGAAATGATCACTTGTAGCATCACGTACAGGTACGTGCGGCCGCGCGGGCTCGTATTCTTCGATGATTTGTCGACGATCTCATATGACATTTGCCGGAACGCTTCACAATAAAGATACTGTTCAGTAGAGAAGTTCAGTCAAACGAATCGAGACTCATCACCCCAGAGAGAAAGCAGACCTTGTTCGGATCGTTGAAATTCCAAACTGTGACGATGTCGGTGTGGATCACATCCAAGCACTGTTGTAATGTCTTTCCTGGAAAGTGGAAGCTGGATAACAAACTTTTCCAGTACTCTATGGATGAACCATGTGAGTTATTGTTCGAATCAAAGTCTGCTTGCCGCACTTCTCTTGCCCACCCTGAAGGAATATGAAATGGCGTGCAGGTAATAGATACAAGATACAGTCACTCACTCCACGGAAGTCTTTATGCTGACATCAGGGCTCGCTCTCTGGGCCATGCCGGTGACAAGGCCTGCATCGCGGATATAGCCGACAACGAGATCCTGTGTCAGAGAGACCAAAGCTTCCAATGTAGCTTTGGAATCCGGGTACTTTGGATTGGCTGGAATTGCGGGTGAGCAACCATCGTAATATGTGAAGACCAGAGATTAACACACTCGAGACTTTGACATAGGGTACGTCACGCCCACGCAAACATTCTTTGAAAGGTCCGAAGCATTTATTCTGCAGCGCATGTTCTGCCGCTTCTTCGGCGAGGTTAACGAGACTCGAATGCGCAATCTGACGATTTGATGCAAGGGAAAACATCTCGCTGTTGACGAGCTTGTCGTACTTCGTGAAGACGCCGATTACAGGAACTGGAATGGGTAAACTAAGGTATAAAAGCGGTGGGTACGAACGAACCTACTCACCGTCTCCAAGTTCTCCCTCCACTTTAGCGCTCAGAAAGTCCTCAGTTCCCGTCTCAATCACGCGGCCACCGGCAGTTGGGATCTCGAAGCACAGCCTGCGTTTTCCGTTGGATCATCCCTGAAAGCATTAAAGTCAAGAGAGGTTTGTACCAGATGGCATGAAGCTTGTCCTTGATTTGCGGCATTTCATTTCTCTCCTTGATGAAATCCTTCGCGATTTGAAAGTTCGTTTTTTCCCCAGGTTCGAACCCGAGGCTATCATGTAGAACGAACATGTCGTTTTCCTGCGAGAAAATCTCCTGGTTAATGTCGGCTTGCCCTCGCTTGTTGTGTTCGACAAGCTAGGAATGATGAAGTCGTTGAAAGCAAAATCAATGAAGAATGATGCATACAGCGTACTGCTTGGTTGACACCGAACGCTTGATTGATAAGGGACGACTTCCCTACGCCTGTCTATCTACCATTGAGCGACTCAATTAATGTGCAGGCGGAATGGTGGACTGAACCTTCCCTATGACCAAAATTCTGAAGCTATACAGAGGCAAATGTCGATCAATAGCCGCCATAATGCCGGGTGCACCGTCCCGGAACAACACTGAAACTCACCGAGGACATATACGGAGTATGTCCTCCGTCACTGGCCGAAGTGTGCTTGACTCTGTCCCAGCAATCGATGGCGCGTGGTTGTCCTGAAATAAGATATGTAGTTTCACCACCAGGAAACGATATGAAGAGCTTACGCCATCATAATCCGCATGGAATGATATCGTCACTTCTATTGTCTCCAGGACCTTTCGCCATGCTGGAAAATGAACTTCAGACCGGTACCTTACTAGAAAAAATATAGAAAACATGAGAAAATAACCTCTTGTATTCCCGTGCTCCGGTCGCGGCGTCCTTAATAAATCCTGCGGGCTGATATCGACCTTCGGAATAGATCTCGACTGGAATATACTCCCTAGGCTTGCTCGGCGGTTCGGGCGGATGGATATTACCTGGGACGACGCCAAGGCTCTATGGCGCACTGTTGGTAAGCACCGATAGATGAAGGAAGAAACCAATGTGTTACAGTGGAGGAGAAAATGTTGCTAATATCTTCCGTTTTCCTTCCCGCTTCCACTTTACGTCGACTCGCGCTTCGTTGACGAAGACATCCACTCGCCCTACTTCCTTCGTATTCTGAATGGTGATCTCTATCAAAGAGCTCAGAATCATCTCTTGGAAAGCATTAACCAAAGCACTGGCAGTACGACGTACTCGAGATCTGGACTGGGGTATCAGGATGTCCGGAGCTCATGGTGACAATAGGTGGTAAACGAGGACAGATGCCATGAGGCCTCGATGCTGTCTGTCGACATCAGGAGGCGCCAATCTCGTGATGGTTGTTCCGTTGATGTTTTAAATAACGACCCTTGCCCATTTTTGCCCACGACTTACACAAAGCACTTTTAAGCATATGGACCAGGCCTAGGGGCGACAAACAAGTTGAAAGGAACTATGCGACGTAAGCAGAGTACAAATGCCGCATTTCGAGATGTCAGTGTAGGTCATAGATGATAAGAGAAAGATCGGTTCGATTACTTCTACTCTAGTGTTACAACGATCGGGGGAATCAACTACGTTGGAAATTCACCAAGAAATGGAAAGACTTCAATCATACCACCAGTGACGCTTGTGGTTGTGGACCTTCCGCGTCGGGCTGCGAGGAAACGAAGATGGAGACGGAGAAAGATGGAGACGGAGATGAGGACTCAAGCCGACGAAATGATAAAAAAACTAAATTAGTAGACATGACAGGAGGAAAAGCGCTCAAATCTAAAGCATCAAGAATCTTTTCCACTCAGGCTCCTGAAGAATTCTGCGTAGGCATGGTCGACATCAAATAAAAGCTGCCCGTTCGGATTTCTTTGAGATCATACCTCCTGAGTAGCAAGAGAACGAACGAACCTGGCGGGATTGTTCTTCAGTAATTTCTTCTGACGCCTTCATCGCGTTGAGAGTAATCAGCCTGGAACCAGCATGCGTCGCTCGAATCACTCCCCAATGAGGGAAAAAAAAAAAGAAGAACGCACCAACCGACCATACGACTCCGTCCTTCCCAGTCCTTGCTCCCCTTAAACCGTGCATAACCAGTAACAAGGTCCTGCAGGATCGGATGCAATTGATCCTTTGCACGCAACCGTAATTTCAGGGCATCCATGAACGTGATGAAGCTCTGGAGACAGGATGAGGTACACATTTGTATAAGAAGGGTATCTGTGACTCACCTGCGTCGTTTCTGCCACCCATTTCCCAGTTTCCGGCCCAGCTTCGCTGGAATGCTCGACGGTTGCAGGGACACCGACTTTCAGCCGATGGAGGGCCGCAGGGTGGTCCATCTGAAAGAATGGTTAGCCTGAGTCCCTTTGGTGCAACGACCACCACGGACCCGATATTTCGTCATAAACTCCTCTATCGACGGCACACTGTCTCCAACCAATTTTAGCATGGTCTTGTATTGCGCGATGAGCCGTGTACACGCTGGCGAGTATCTCTTCGAGGAGAAACAAGAAAATACTACGGCTGAGCAAAGGGTGGAGTTGAGGCTTTGAAAAGGACATACTCGGCCGCAGTAATTGAGTCGCGCACAAATGCTCGCTCGAGATAATCGAGGGCGACGGTGATACCGAAAAGCGTCGCGAGATTGTTGTATTTCTCCCGGTCAGCATTTGTCGTATAGAGCCGAACCTCTTCGTCCATAGATAAAGTCAGGGAACTCATATTGGAATTATGGCGGAGGGAGATGATCAAGAGCGAAGAGCAGACCGCAAAGATTACCAAATAGGCAAAAGATAAGATAAGATTATCAAGCCGCTAACTTGTAGGATCGTCGAGGAGGAATTATAACAACATCTTTGGCCTAAGGAGGCCTTCACGGTATCTCATCAGCATGTACAAGGTAAAAATCGTTTCCTTTTCTTTTTGTCATGCCAAATCACACAGAGAAAGCGCAGGCCAAAGAGTCTTCGCCAGACATTCGAGCAGTAATTATAATAATAGCATCTTTGGCCTAAGGAGGCCATGCACAAGGTAATTATCTTTTCCTTTTCCTTTTGTCCATGCCAATCCCAATCCGACCCCCGGACAAAGCGCAGGCCAAAGAGTCTTCTACCAGGATGACATTCAAACGCCGCGGCGTGCTACTCTTCCATTGTTCAACGCATCAGTAAACCCGATCACTGTGACACGGGTGGCCTGGCCAAACCCATCCCTTTATATTAAAAAGGGACCTCCGAACTCATGCCTCCCAACCACCTCGAGCAACATCGTGGTCTCCAGACTTGCAGCGTTGCCCGCAGCACCCACCTTCTCCCCCACCTCGTTTCACCCTTCTAGACGCCCACAAATACATCCATGGCGCGCCTGCCTTTCTCGTTCTTGGCCCTTTCCGAGCGCGTCGAAAGCGTGATCGGAGCGATCCAAACGTCCTTTGCCATGGTGCCCAACAGAACTGCAGACCAGGAGTGCGCCAGTATCACCGCCGCCGAGCTCGCTGTGTGGCGCGCACACCGGCCGTACCTGCAGCAGATCGCGTCGTATCCCCGATACAGCCACACTATTATGGAGGACCGCGATGGCGGTTCCTCCGTGTACGGCACGGATGGCTCAGAGACGCTGGTGTCAGAGGAGGCCTCACATACATATTACGCGCCGCCAGCAGCTCAAGAAGAACGTGTACGTATCGGTTCATCTTTTCTGCTCCTCAAGCGCCGTTAGTAATAGATACCGTCGATCGTCCCCAGGCTGCCTTCCTCCTTGGCGGAAAAATCCTCCCTGACATTGCAAACTTCGATCGTCAGCAGGAAAGCAGCGACGACAGTGCGAGTGACACCGATACCTTTTACTCCTACCAGTCCGACTCGCCTGTCGAGGCTCAGAACAACCCTGCAGCGCTCCATCCACCCTCTGCCCGCGCCGCCGGCCCTTGGAATCGCGCACCTGATTTAACCGAGGGTGTCACGGCTCTGTCGCCACCTCCGTTAAGACACTCCGGCAAGACACGCAGCAAGATCGTGTCCGTCCCTCGGGACGCACCTGGGACGTGCCCGTGAGCCATCCTCCTCCTTGTCTCAACTGTATGATGTTACTTACCTTCTCCCCTCTCAGAATCCACGGTTGCGCCGAGTGCGGGCTCTGTGATCCAGACAAGCCGCTCCTTTTCACGATCTAGACGAAGTCAACAAGCTCATGATCAGCATGATCGACACGCACCACGGAACGCGCCATACTCCCGATCACCTGCGCGTTACGTATTCATCAAGCGCAGCCTCATTCACCATCAAGCTTGCCTTTCCTTCATTTCGACGACACAGTCCAGAATCCATGATACAGCCAGGGAGGACACCATCCGGCATTATCGGATCCCACATCCACTCCCTCACCCTACGGTTCACAATTCACGCAGCAGCAACAGCCAAGCATAATGCCGGAATAGATATAAATTATGTTACGCAGCTCGATATCTAAAGACACCTTGCTCGACGCCTGTGGCTTGTATATATCCATAGTCGTAATCGTCTTCGTACTACATCACTAGTCCGTGTTGCTTCACTCGTTGTAGATATTCCAACTCTGTACAAACAAACACACCAATCCATTAGTATTCACTCCAAGGACAGAGGAGTAAAGGATAAGACTCACTTTACGCCAGAGCAAACCCTTATGCTCGCTGATCGGCCCATCGATGCCGAACGCCATCCCCTTGAACCACCAGAACGTGCCGATGATCAAGCTCGCGCAGAAGCTAAAGGCGATCTGCTTTGTCTTGAGTGTGTATCTGCGCGAGGAGAACACGAAATGGTCCAAGAGATGTGCGAGCATAAGCACCGAGAAGTAGAGCGTTGGGAGCTAAAATTGAGAAGTCAGTCGAAGTTGCGTTGATGATACAAGGTATAGAACAGTCAATATGTGAGCGAAAGACGCACGTAATGGTGTACGTAAGTCACCCGCCCCATGATCAAGAATGGCACTGCAAGCACAAAGTAGATTAGCACACAACCTACAAACTTAATCACGACACAGAGCACACTCACAGTAATGCAGCGCCCATCCAAGGAACGCAATCTTTCCCACATACAAAAAATGGTCCCATTCACCTATCCGAAACGCATTCCGTCAGCACCCTTATATATTACGAGAATAATCAAAGGGGACTCACGCGGTTCCATATCGACATACTTCCTTTGCCGCCTCAACAAATAAACGCCTAGTGACAGGAGACCCACGATCAAACTGAGGGAGCCGCCCCATGCGATGACGGGTGTTCCGAGGAGGTAGTACTTGATCTGCGTATCGCCCCAGCCACACATACGGAGGCCAAGGTGGAGGAACGGCCAGTCAAAGGGCTTGGACGCGAGGATATCCTCTTTATCGGGATCCGGGATGAGCGCGTTGTTCGACGTCATCATCGCAACGTTAAGGTGCCAGAAGTCGCGAAGGAAGGGCGAGCGGTAGAACTTAACGTCAGCGGCAGGTACTACATAATGAGTACAAGAATCAGTAGGTTGACTGTAAAGAGAAAAGAGGGGACGCAACGCACGTCGATCGTTCCAGTGGCTCTCCACGTTCCAATACGTATGCACATCCTTGGGGTTGTTCTCCTTGTCACAACTCACCTCGACCTGCTTGAAGCCCCACTGCGGCAAAATCGCATTCGCGGCGCGCAGGTAGCACCCGAGCTGCTGGTGGCGGAACCTCAGGCGTGTCGTCAGCGAATGTATCCGATCAACCTTCGTTCCGCGCTTGATATCGTCGACGACCTCGACCTGCCAGTAATCGCCGACATCGCCAACCGACGAATTGCCATAGCATGAGACCTCGTAATTTAATTTCGTGACGGGTGCGAGAACGGTGTGTGAATGAAGGTTGCGCGAGGTAGGGGCGTGCTGGAGACGGATGACGTCGCCATGCTGCATGTACTTGAGTTCATCGTTCGGATTGTACTCGGGTTGGTCCCAGCGGGGGAGGACCACCCAGTTGTTGTTCTCGTCTTTGTAGTGGTAACATGTAATTTGCTGTTGATTTGAGCCGACGGGGTATGTCTGTACGTGGGAGTGCAGCAGTCCGCCACCCCAGCCCATGTTTTTAAGGGTGATCTTGGAGCCGTAGGCGACCTCTGTCATTTATGCGTGTCAGTACGGTCAGGGTGCGCGGAATGGAAAGGTGCAACAGACCGAGAGGGTTCTTCGAAAAGTCGTTACCAACGAGATTGGCTTGGAAGAGCGAGCTCATCTGCGCATCACCAGGACCGGAGTGGTTAAGGACCATGAAATGGATTTTGAAGGATGCCATGAAGACAAGAACTGGCACAATGATAAGACAAACTATTCGGGCGGCCCAGTGTTTCGCTTGGTCGTGCTGGATTTTGACATCAGGACAGACTTTGCACACAAATAATGACCGTACGTACAACAGACATCTTTAGGTCTCCAAATTTGTCCCAGAGGTCTTCAATGGTGTATATGCCAACCAGGGCAGTCACAAATAAGCCGACCATTTTTACGCTGGGCTTTCACTTCAGCCTCTACCAATCGTTAGGAAGGGGTAAGAGTGTACCTAGTTACACAGCCGATGGAGAAGCCGGTCATGAATAGCCATAGCCACCAATCGATAGAGAAAGATCTGGAAAAGGGTCAGCAGAAGCCATACGAGGCGAACTCTCCACGCTTACTGGTATTGCTGATTGTGAAATTTGGTGAGACAGAAAACGGTAAGGAATGTGAAGAAGAGGAGCATGGAGTCCAAGAGGATAAACCGCGAGATACACAGCCAGCCGACGTCTGCAAGGGTAAATTACGCATGAACAACCATTGGGCGCTCGCAATAGCGCTACGCACCGAGAAGGACCATGAGGGCTACCAGGTGACATGCCCATTGGCTCATCCCGAGCTCAACCGCGGTGTACCAGCCCAGCGGGACCATACCCACGCCAAATGTCGCCAGCATCACGCGCATCGCAACATACGGCACATTCTCGGGATACTCGGAGCCGCTCTTGAAGTCAAAGGTACCATCGTAGCCAGAGAGCGCGCCTGCTAGGCCGACAAGCATTTTCCCGAGAGGCGGGTGCACGTCAAAGTAGAACTCGCGCTTGAGGTAGTGCGAGCCGAACTTGCCAAAGTGGGCCTCGTCCCAGACGACGACATTGGACTTGCCGATTTTGTGGAAGCGCGTCCAGCAGGAAAGGAGGGTGTATACGATCGGCGGGACATGCTCGAGGTTCTGCAGGAGGAACTCCCTCTGCCACGAGTGTCAGTGACGCACACATGCCGAACAGGGGGGCGGTAGACGTACTATAGTGGTCGCTGGCGGCGCAGGGGGCTGAGGAAGACGGCCGCTGCCTACGCGGTTTTTTACAGGGCGAATTTTGTTGTAGACGTCCTTGCCATCACCGTCGTATCCCTCGAACTGCTCTTTCTCGTCGGGGCTGTCGTAGATGCCCGCACCTTCGGGGCCGCCCTTGCCCGTCCGCCGACGAGCCTTATCTTCAGACATATAATGCAGCGGGAGCTCCTCGTCTCTGTGCGATGCGGCCCAGCGGTTGGAGGGGTATGTAATTTCTTCAAAGTCGGAGGATGTGCGCGGAGGAGTGTCAGAGTCGGTCCCGAAGTCTATTGCGACGTCAGATGGCCTCATCAGCTGGGATATACCAGGAATTTAGAGAGGGGGGGCGCTGCGGCCGCGATGCTGGAAAAGGCGACTAGGAGACGTTGCAGAAGTGAGGAAACTTGGAGGAAACGGTGCGTCGCTCAAGACTGCGGAAGGCACATGATCATTTTGCCACGTCAAGAATGCGCGGCGCCACTTCGCCAGGTAGATCTGACGACAGAAATTCGGAAACAAACTCGGAGGATCCGCGGATGGAGATTAAGCAATATATAAAGCGAAAGAGAGCCAAGCTACGTAGTTACTTTGCGGTACATTTAACAGCAATCGTGAGGTCAGACTTGGTGGTAGGTATACAAAATAACTTTTCAGCTCGTAAAGATGAGAAACAGACAAGAAGGAATCGTCAATCAAGTGCTTTTTACATGTCGTTGGTAAATAGCTAGATAGAAAGCAAATGTCAGCAGATTGATGTCGCTAGGTTCAGTAGGGAACGCACCGGACACCATGGCGTGGTCTCGCTCGTAGGGCTCCAGAGTTACCTGCTCCAGAGGCTTGAATTGATTTTCTTTTAATTTCTCTACCTCCGCCGCAAAGATCGTTTCGGGGGGTGCTATCGAATCGATACAGCTGGCTTTGATGGAGATAAGGATATGACCCTGGTCCTTGAGGAAGCTCTGGGCATTGTAGATGACGATACGAGCCTGGTCTGGCTGCGCGACGTCGGCAAAAATGACATCTACCGTTGTGAGGAGCATCCTGTATTTGTTGGGCAACCGGGCATCCTCGACGATGGCTACATTGGGTTGTTAAAATTCTTGATCGGAAGGGAATAAGACATTGAGACGTACGGATGACATTTGTGCGCTTCTTGGCCATGTTAATGAGATCACGACCCGACCGCGGTGAGAATTCTACGGCGTAAACAACGCCCTCCTACACCAGAAAAAAAAAACTTGTGAGAAGGATATCGCCGATGGCCGAAATTGACGTTGCTCACCGGCCCAACAATATCCGCAACATGGCTCACACTCGTCCCGCTCGCAGCACCAAGATACAGCACCTTCGCGCCAGGCTTGATGTAGATATGATCCAAACCGCCAAGCACACCCGCAGCCAACTTTGAGCGGAAAGGATTCCACACCCTGTACTCTGTCTTGGTGCCCTCGACGCCACCCTCGATAGATATCCGCTTCTCGCCGTACACCGACTCGCCGGGTACGAGATTTTTGGTGACCAACATGTGGTCTTTGCCCTTGGCGATGAAAACACCAGGGTGCCTGTGCGGCTCAAGCACGGTGTTCGAGCCGCCCCTTGCGCCGCCTCTGCCTCCACGTCCACCCCCGCGCGCACCACGCCCACCGGGAGCGCCCCGTCCACCACCACGGCCGCCCCGTGCAACGCCTCCACCGCGTACTCCACCTGAAAATCCTCCTAAAATAAATGAAAAAGAACAGACACACACTCGTTAGCTCTCGTTCACTTTGCGTTAGAGGGTGCTGGGGAACATGCCTCGGCCACCACCACGTCCACCGCCTCGTCCACCACGATCACCGCCTCTGAATCCTCCACGTCCTCTATCGCCTCCTCCTCCTCGTCCACCAAATCCGCCGCGCCCACCGGGTGCTCCTGTAAAATCCAAAGAAAGGTTAGTTCAGTCTCTCCGTTGGTGCATGTTTAGTAATGGGCTCACCAAATGCCATCAGTTAGTGTATTGCGAGATGGGATGGATGGATGGGATTGTCTGTCGGTCGTGAGCAACAAACTTTTTTTTCCAGTTCCTAAACGGGGTGCGTGCTAAACATGTACAACGCCTGCGGTGCGGGATTCGGACATATCTTACTTGGCTAGAGTCTACACCACTTTACCCATTGCTCTCTTCACCCAGGAAAGTCGGCGTAATCTAGGGGGTGAAGGAATAATATGAATGTTAAAAAACGTAATGGGCGAGAGAAAATTTGTTTGATTCGTTCGCATTGCGCTTGACTTACTAATTCAATGCCTTTCAATTTCGATCTTATCATCCATCCATCATCCAGCTATCTTATCTCTATCTTTCTTTCCTTCCTCCGCCATACTTTCCCTTCTCGTTCTGTTAAACGGTCATTAAATGGGTTGGGCTTTCCATATCCTGGTACCGTGTGCCAATTTGAGATAGGAAACTGCTATACTATATATGCCTATTGCGATCAAAGAAAAACCGAATACGTGTTGTGGCAATCCCACCCCGGGCATGCCGTTCTACTTATTCGGACAGGGTTGTGCAAAATAAGTAAAGCCTGGCCTTGTATCAGAGTTCACCGTGTTTTTATTTTGTTCCCAACCTTCATGGTCATCGACATCATGTTCGTATACTTTTTGCCATTGCCAGTTCCTGTTGAACCTCCGTGTAGTGTGAGAGGGATCCTGCGCTACTGGCTCTGAATCGACCACCAACGTTCGAGTTCTTTGTTACCCGCCTGGTTATTACGCCTCGATCCGTCCGCCCGTGTTTCCATTCTTTCAAGCCTTTCTTGTACGGCCCGCTGACCTTCTTTGGTTGTTCAATGTCTTTCGGTACTAGCCTGCGCGTCCAGGGAACAAGGCATCGTTTTAAACAAGAATCGCTTACATCTCGTCTCGTGTCGATTTATTCAACCTTCACCTCCAGCACTAAAGCAAAAGCCTGTACATCCACGTTCAAAGCCACGCGATTTAGAAAGTTTCGCGTCTTGCCCCGCTCCGCCGTCCAAGAATAACTAGCTTCTCCCATGGGCTCTTCTGGGCTTTCTAGCCTCCTGTATCCTTTTGAATTCCATGCCCACATTCCAGTCTCTTCATCTCCCTGGCCAACCCGTCTTCGCCGCCTGGAAACTTCGTGGCTGCACTGTTCGATTCAGCGGGAAATCTCTCTGCCGGCAGGGAAGAGCCGTGCGTTATGTAAGTAATCGTGTATGGAATTGTGGCCCCTGGCTGTCTGCTGTTCCCGAACTCACTCACTCGGGGGTGAAATGTGAAATTTTGATTGATACCTTCGCGAACACGGCGCGGTCACTCGTGAGTTTCCCATGTTCTCAAATAGCTCGCCTGAGCTACTCTCAGCAATCCGATCTCTGCTCCTCCCCCCTTCCTTCCTCGTCTCCATCCCCTCCCCTGCGCGGCCGCTCCCTGCACCACGGCTACTTGTGAGTCATGTCGGGCCTTGCCAGTACTAGTGCCCAAGCGAGCCCTGCACCGATCCACTCAAGTTCCGATCCACGCTCATTTTCGGACGACGAAGCGACCCGTGCATCCAGTGTTGCCGAGGCGCACGATGGTGATACGAATAACCAACACGAACCTTACCACGAAGGAAAGCTATCGGAGAAAGGCACAGTAGCAGTCCACGCCCTTGCGCACCACGACCTCAATTTTCCAGACGGTGGTTGGCGGGCGTGGCTCGTGGTCTTCGGAGTATGTTCTGTCCTCATTGTCACCCATCCCTTACGCATTTTTGCTGGCGACCCATCGCTGATCCCGCCCTCCCCCAGGCGATGTGCAACACATTCGCAACGTACGTCCACTGCTGTTTTTTCTCCCACGACGTGTGTCATGGCACGCATGCTTGTGGCACTCGATCATGGATGGTTATATTTCAATTCAGGCACGTCCGTCGCCGTCGGCACACGCGTCGGCTGGTGCTTTGCCGAGCTCAAAGGACGGCCATTATTCGCGCTCTGCCATTCGCTACCCTGCTTTTTAAATAGCTGGAGAGCACCAACTCCATCAGTTATCCGCGCACCATCCTCACCTGACTGACGCTCTTCCTTTCAAGTTTTGGATTTGTCAATTCATGGGGCGTAAGTCGATGTCGATTGATGGCCGCGCCCGGCGAACACTGACGGCCGACACATCTACAGACATTTCAAGCTCATTATCAGCAGACTCTCCTTAAGGATCAAACACCTTCGAATATGTAAGCTTACCGTTCCATCCAAGTGCGTGCTGTGATGCTCATAAATTGCGCCGCCACTGCAGTTCATGGATTGGATCAATACAGGTATGCAGGACTTTGAATGCTCACATTTTCTGATTTACTAAAATGGCGTGTTTTAGTACTCACTAATATTCCTCCCTGGGATCCTCGTCGGCCGGCTTTTCGATCTCGGATACTTCCGATCCGTATTTTTCGTCTCCAGCGCACTTCTAGTTACTGCAACGTTTCTCGTCGCGCAATGTAAGGAGTACTGGCAGTTTGTTCTTTGTCAAGGCATCGTCATAGGGGTGTGTCCTCTTCTCTTCGAAGTTGATCGCAATCTCGATGTATCTTGACGCGAATGTGTCTCCCTTTTTGCTTCCGCAGTTTGCATGTGGTGGGATCTTTGGGCCTACCACGGCTGTCATCGCTCACTGGTTCAAGCATAGACGTGGTTTGGCGATGGGGTTCGTGGCGATTGGATCGTCAATCGGCGGGACGGTTCTTCCCATTACTGCGAAGAACTTGATCCCAATTGTAGGGTACGGGTATCAATTTGTCCCTAGTTCTCTGCCTTAGCTCATTTGATCGCAGATTTCCTTGGACAATGCGAATTATTGGCTTTATCCTCCTCCTAGCCCTCGGGTGTGCGAATCTGGTTTGCCAAACCCACCAGGTCTATCTTTGAGTATTGTCTAATGGATCGAGTTCTACAGACCGTGAGGCGTCGTTTACCCCCCAGCAACCTTCCGGGTGGCCTTCTTAACCTCAACGCCTTCAAATCAGCACCATTCACAATCTACTGTCTATCTGCATTTTTTTGTTTTTTAGGAGTCTACACACGTACGCCTTGGCCCTCACATGGAAGTTAATATGACTGACCTTGCTTCTCAGTCCTCACATACGTCAGCGTTAGTGCTCTAGAGCTTGGAATCTCCGATTCCCTTTCGTTCTATTTGGTGGCGATCGCGAACGCCAGCTCGTTGTTTGGACGTTTCGCGTCAGGATCGCTGGCGGATCGATTTGGTAGGGCCTTGCCACCTTCTATCCTAACTTATCTAATAGTCACTTCTCAGGGCCTGCGAATGTAATGATCCCGTTCACGGCCGCTGCAGGCATTCTAACGTATGCCTGGCCATTCGCTCGAGCCAAAGAGTCGCTGATCGCGGTTGTTGTCCTGTATGGGTGAGTTGTTCTCTAGCCACCACAAAATATTCACACATTTTCTAACGCCCGGATGAAGCTTTTCGTCTGGGGCGTACGTATCGCTGCTCTCCAACCCGATGATGGAGCTTGGGGAGACCCATGATCTGGGCCGTCGCCTCGGGATGTTCATGAGCATCTTCGCGCTAGGGGCGCTCGCAGGGCCGCCGATATCTGGTGCGATCAGCACTGCGTCCGGAGGGTTTGCGGTGGTGGGGTATTATGCAGGTACGGGCTTGTATCCATGTTCCGTTTCTGCTGCTTGCCTCCTGACG
Organism: Tricholomella constricta; assembly: GCA_013368375.1. Taxonomy (NCBI): domain Eukaryota; kingdom Fungi; phylum Basidiomycota; class Agaricomycetes; order Agaricales; family Lyophyllaceae; genus Tricholomella; species Tricholomella constricta. The sequence continues at coordinate 221,563 of JAACJP010000020.1, forward strand.
CCGCTGGATGGTATATAGGATCCATGGTCATGATTGGTGTCACTCTAATGTGCCTCACACGGCACTTGGTGTTGCGAAGGATTTTCGGCAAGTTTTAAAAGTAAAGTCGCGTCGTTGAGTTCTTTTGTTATGTGCCAAGTGGAATCCTACAATCCTACGGAGCAGTATTCTGAGCAAATTCCGATATGAAGGAATATACTTGGAAAAGGATGTATAGATTGCGTATCTACGACCTTAGAGTTTGTGTGTGGCGCCACGCACCTTTGAAAAAATGTATTAGGGATGGTCCTTGATCACCTTCGCCTGGACCGTGTTCCTCCCCTTGCATGCCAATCGAAAACAATGCGAACTCCCTCCCCTCGCGCCCGGACATCGACGTTGACGAAATGACAACGGCCAACTTGAAGTACGCTGAAAATATGTGCTGAGTGAGCCCTCCTCAAGTGTCAGGCCTAGACGTGAAATTTTTCGTGCTCACCATGTTGAACGCTGATGAAAGCGCGAGCAATGACAACGGCCAAGTCCTGGCCTCCTTGAACGCTGACTGAGGGCTTGGCCATTTGTGATCCGCGGCCCGGTATATTTTGCACACGGCCCGACCCCCGCCTCTTTTTTGATTTAATTCTCCTTTCTCCTCGTTTTCAACCCCGTAGCGAAAGATGAGTATAAGAAGCCAAGCTTTTGGAGGGGATACCGAGTTTCCTGTCGGCTGGTGTCCCCTCTTGATTTTTCGACCATGTCCTCGACGTTGAAGCCGCATGCCGTGGTTCGTAACGACTCTGTTGGAACTGTCGTGGGCACATCGATAAATGGCGCCCTCTCCAAGCCAGCATCCCTTCACGACAACGACAATGAAAATGATCACGATCATGGCGAGGAGGTACCGGATACAGTGCTCCTCAATGCCTCACCTCCAACGTTCCCCGATGGAGGCTTGCGAGCCTGGTTCGTCGTTTGCGGGGTATGTTTTGGTTCACCCGACTAATGAACCCATTTCTGACTCCTCATTCTTTCCTTTGCAGACAGTTTGCACAACTTTTTCGACGTGAGTAATTTTTAGACTCTCTTGTTGAATGATATGCTTAAACCTATTAGTTTTGGGTTTGTTAATGCCTGGGGTGTAGGTGCTCCCGTGATGAACCTAGGCAAATAATCAAACTTTCACCCTTGCAGGTCTTCCAAGCATATTACGAAACGCACATGTTGAAAGGTGTCTCCACATCGGCCATGTAAGGCATCCACGTCTTCTGTCCTCGTCCTCGTCCTCACATTAAAACAGTGCTTGGATCGGATCAATGCAATATGCCTTAGTCTTTTTACCTGCCATCCTTGTCGGACGGTTATTCGATCTGGGATGGTTCAAGTTACCATTTGCTGTTGGCAGCGTCGGCCTTGTTCTATCAACTTTCTTGATCGCTCAATGTACAGAGTATTGGCACTTTGTGCTTGCTCAAGGTCTACTGGTTGGGGTAAGTTGTATTCTTTCGCCTTCTAAAACTACACTAATCTGAGCACCTTTTCACAGATTTCCTGTGGGCTATGCTTCGGGCCAGTCATCGGCCTTGTCGGTCACTGGTTCCAGAAAAGAAGAGGTCTAGCTCTAGCTATGACCGCGCTGGGCTCGTCAATCGGTGGGACCGTAATCCCTATCGTGGCACGACAACTTATACCCAGAGTCGGGTACGTTCTTCCACAATTCATCGGTCTACACCGTCTCACACTTTCCTCTTGCCCCTTAGATTCCCTTGGACAATGCGAATCATCGGGTTCATTTTGATGTTCACCCTGGGGTTCGCTAATCTGGCATTGAAACGCCGGATTCCGGCCAAGAATATGGCTGGTGGTCTTTTCAACCTCAAGGCCTTCAAAAACCCAGCTTTCACGATCTACTGCTTCTCCACTGTAATCGCCTTCCTGGGAATGTACACTCGTGAGTCGGTAACCTTTACCGTGATGTACATTAATTGAGCTTCTTTCTCGTATAGTCCTCACCTTCATCGATGTTGGCGCTATCGCGATTGGCATTCCGGAAGACTTCTCTTTCTATCTTGTCAGCATCGCCAATGCTGGTTCGGGCTTTGGACGGCTAACGACAGCATTCATCGTCGATAAAACTGGTACATATTCACGCTCGCTAATGCGTTCAATCATTACATGCTTACTTTATTTAATTAACAGGTCCCGTAAACATCATCGTGCCCATGACTGTGCTCGCGGCAATTGTCACATACGTATGGCCAATGGTGCAAACCAAAGAGGGCCTCATTGCTATCGCAGCACTCTATGGGTGATTTCACGCCATTACTACTTCTTACCACCTTCTTAACGATTCGCGTTTAGTTTCACGTCAGCAGCATACGTTGCCACGTTCCAGATGCCATTGTACGACCTCGGCGACATAGAAGATGTCGGGCGTCGTGCTGGGATGGTGATGACGTTCGCTGCCATGGGTGCCATCTCAGGTCCCCCAATATCAGGTGCGATACATAAAGCGACTGGAGGGTTTTCCGTGGTTGGCTATTATGCCGGTAAGTAAGATTCAGTGTCGAGCTGGGATTATTTCTAACTTGTGTTGCAGGGAGTATGATGTTGTTGTCTTGTGTTTTCATGTTGGCGACCCGCCACTTGGTTCTCAAGAAGTTCTGGGGGAAATTCTAATCGCTATCGTGATATTTAACGCCCCACAGACTTGTTAACCATAGACCCGGGGATGATATACTACACACCATGCTTAGACTTGATGCATTGGGACCTAATTTAGGGTGGCTTTCGGGAATAGCTTTTCGTGCTGAAGCACTGTGATGCTTACTTTCAACTCCGGCCAATATGCACAACGTGAATTCTGCGAGGAATGAGCAAAGGGCCCCTTTTGGACCGCCGGTGGTATTTCAGTGTCATAAAAAACGAATTGAATGTCATCACGATCGTATTGGAATCTCGACTTATCCCCCACCCTCGGTATAAATTGGATTTGTTTCTTCAGTTGGCGACCTGTGCCTTCAAAAGTACAGAGGGTGGAGCCTTAAGAAATGCCTTTTCCGTTTGCATCGGCAGGACGCCCAGCCTTGGCGCTCAGGCTCAGACTCAGATAGTATCGGCGATCCTCGTTAACGCAATCCTGCTTCAGATGAAAGGTTTTGTTGATCCGGAGGTACAAACTCTATGCTCGACATGACACTGTCGATCCCGGGTGGCAGCCTTGACCCAATCTCGACTGCGAAGAGATTTTGAGACTGGCGCGCGCCGAATGATCGTCTTTTGGTTCGGACTCCGTGGCTTCCTTACCTTCGGAACTTGCATAGAATGCTCGGGTCCTAGGAGATTGCGGAAAGTTCCAATGTCATCGTATTTCGTCGAAATTTCCGCCTCCGCGGACTATGTTCCGAAATTCAACCGTGTCATTCGAGAACATCAGAAAGGCGAAGTATCGGGCGCAACCAGCCATGGGTCCATGTCATAGCTCTCCGCGCCAGTCAATCAGTTTGTTCCGACGCAGAAGGATTCGCAGCGCCGCATCCAAAGAAATACCAGGCGCCGTTATTATAAACAGACGGCGAGTGTGGGCCCGGCAGCCAAAATACCAACCAGCAAGCTGTCCGCTGTTCCCAGCTGAGAAATCAAACACGCGGGACTCGCAATTCTGCATCGCCCGAGGCCCTCAGATCCGGTGTACGTTACCGTGTGCAAAGAGTTTAAAGCAAGAATAGCACAGCGCAGGGCCTACAGCATTGCCTTACCTTATTAATAGAATGGGATGTGGGGAAAAGGTGTCGAGCCGGACGGTCGATCTTTGATGCTCAGGTCAGGTGGGGTCAGTCATGTAGCTATCAATGCGTAATGCGGCTGCGGCTTGCTGAGTGAGCCTGCTCGCTGCGTCCGGAGAACGAAGATCTGCGAAAAAGAAAAAAGATGGAACAGTATACATACCTCGTATCATCAGCGGATAGCTTCCCTTCTTTTCGCAGAAGAGCATTGTTTGATGCAGGCCGCGAACGAACTTATCCGGGTGATCGGCGTCATTCCCGCAGACAAGGAACGCAAGCTGCATCACTTGGGAAGGGCGAATCGGGACGGAGCGCCTCGTGCATCTGAAAAAGTGTATCTTGGGCGCCCGGGGCGACTCAGAAGGGGCTTGATGTAGACATGTCAAATCGACGTCACTCCTTCATCTGGGTGATGCCTGTGTGATGCTCCACCCACAAGGGCCTGTTCGAGATCCACTAGGTCGGATTCCCCCATACGGCGTACGCTGTAGTCGGAAGAAGCGTTTTGCGAAGGGACGGATCAAATTATTTTGCAAGGTCGGAGAAGGTCAAGTATGAACATTGGGGAATAAGCCATGCACAGTGGCGCGTTTCGTTTGCAATGCAGACGCAGAGCGACGTGAGGCTCATCAGGAAAGATAGAGGAGGATGGCGTGCTCACCTGATCGCGTGCATCTATCATTCCCCTGAACCCCTCCGCCCTGTGCGGACGTGAATAGAGTATGATCAAGATTAAAGGTTCCGTGTTCATTCATAGATGTAGGCTGGTGATATGAATGTTCGAATACTGTTGATTCGATGGAGTTCGTAAAGGAGTTGTGGAATCCGGAAATGCGCAAGTTCCCTGGATGCGTGCATATATCAAAAGAGAGAGATTTTGATTCCCATCGATGGTATACGAATAACGAGACGGAACGCTCTGGTGGAACAGATGAGTAGAGACTCGTGCCCACTCACGTCAAAGGCCATTAATGATGAATCTTTCGGGTCTTCCAAGGGGTTACATAGGTGGAAGCCGAATGATGAAAAGCGCCTCGAGGCGTCAGGTAGATATCAGCACATCCAAGCAGGCAATGACATTGGGGTGCCTGCAAAGTTTTAATTAGCCGTCTGCGATAGGCCTATACACAAATTCACGATCATGATGTGGGAAGAGGCAATGGAAATATTTCAATGGGGATGTACCTTTGCGCTTGAAGTTCTGGACAGCATCTCCCCCATGATTTTCAGGATGCTAAGGAGCGCCGTTGGGACGCCGAATGATGTGCTCCCGTGGTATTACACCTAATAACGATGAGTATCAAGGGGCCGGGAGCCACCAAGCTTCACGGCCATTACGGACTACTTACCATGATCAGCTCCAGAGTCATGTACGGCTCATCAACGCCTCTTGCTGGGACCGGGAGATATTTGACCAGTTGATGTAACTGAAGGTTTGACAGGGCGGGATTCTGCAGGTGTGCATGTAATCTTGTGAGAGCCACTATGTTGGATGCCTCACGAGACACGTACACGCTGAATTCATTCATGACAACAACAAACTCTATCATATCAAGCCTGAAAACAAGTTTTGATGGGGCTGGGGTAGGTGAGAACCCCAATCTGAATCAACTGAAGGCAAGACACGTACTGAAGCGGACATGGGAGTGAAGGTTCAGGTTGTGTACCGATAGAGGTGGTCGGAAGCGAGCGCGTAGGGGTTTCATCCGTTGGTAACCGTTCAATTCGGCGGTTTCGAGAGCGGGTGGGAGATAGGCGGAGTCGCAGTCGCTTGATCGCGGCAAAAAGGTGTTTACCGCGACACCAGAAAGGCTAAGTCACGCGTGAGGAATGCTGCAGATTACATGAAGTGGTTTCAATGGCCCTTTGGGATACCGGAGAACAGGATCAGAATACAGTAAGATGTTGTATTCGGCTCGTACAATGAGAGAATTTAGAATGGCTTCACTTTGGACAATGGGAGGAGCTAAAAAAGCCTTGCCATTGAACTGTATCGGTTTATAATATGTTGACGTCGAGGACTGGGACGCGTCACTGGATGGTGAATCCGGCGTTTACTATTAGAACAGGCCCGGTTACCTATGTTTAAGCTTGAAACGCTATCCTTGAAACATCCGCGTATAAAAGAAGAAGGAGAAAGCCGTTGTCCGTTGTCAATAAGCCCAGTCGTGAGATGAGATTGAAGTGAAGTTGTGTAGTTGTTATAGACGTGATTCCGACTCTCTCGTTAGAAACTTGAAAGAACGAAAGTGGGTGCTAGACTTCGGCAAGGCCCGAGGAAAGTTGCCTTCGCGCCGCCATCAGATTCACTAGCACATTTTGCAAGCTTGCTCTGTGGCTGCCAGTTTGCCATCTTCCAGCGAAACCCCTCACTTTACCAGCTTCAGGAAGGTCCTTGGAGATACAAACCTAGCCATGTCCGCGTCCGTATATGTATTTGACCCTGATTCTGCCCTTTCTTACTGTAATCATTCGTCAATCGTAGCGAAGATGCTTTCCAAGATGTTGCCGAAAACGAGATCGAGTCCAACTGGGACCAGATCGTTGACAAGTATGCATAAGCAGTGCATAACTATGCCGCAATGAGGGCTGTTAAGTATTACTGTTTGCAGCTTTGACAACATGGACTTGAAGCCCGAGCTTCTCCGTGGTATCTACGCCTACGGGTGCGTTCCACGCACAGCTAGAGCCACCGAACGACTCCGCGCTAACCTACAGCCTCCTATCCCAGTTTCGAGCGGCCCTCCGCCATCCAACAGCGCGCGATCGTCCCCGTGGTGAAAGGCCACGACGTCATCGCCCAAGCCCAATCCGGCACCGGCAAAACCGCAACCTTTTCCATCTCCATCCTCCAACAGGTCGGAATTCAGTTCCCTCTTCCACCCGCCATCCCTACGCGGAACGCTAACATAGCCCCCTCTCTGCCACCCCCTTCGCAGCTCGATATGTCCATCAAGGGCACGCAGGCGCTGATCCTTGCCCCGACGCGTGAGCTCGCGCAGCAGATCCAGAAAGTCGTCATCGCCCTCGGGGACTACATGAATATTGAGTCGCACGCCTGCGTCGGCGGGACTAATGTCCGTGAGGACATGGCCAAGCTTCAGGAGGGTGTGCATGTCGTCGTGGGCACTCCCGGGCGCGTGTACGACATGATCAATCGCCGCGCGCTCCGCACAGACAACATCAAGCTGTTCTGCCTCGACGAGGCCGACGAAATGCTCTCTCGAGGCTTCAAGGACCAGATCTACGAGGGTGGGTATTGTCGTTTGGCGTTTTTTTCTTTTCGTAAGGTTTGAGTTTATTGCCGGTGTTTCTTATCCGTTTTTTGTGGGATAGTGTTCCAGCTGCTCCCGCATGATACGCAGGTGGTGCTGCTGTCCGCTACGATGCCCGCGGACGTCCTGGAGGTGACGAAGAAGTTCATGCGGGACCCTGTCCGCATTCTCGTCAAGCGCGACGAGTTGACGCTTGAGGGCATCAAGCAATTCTACATCGCTGTCGAGAAGGAGGAGTGGAAGCTCGACACTCTGTGCGACTTGTATGAGACCGTGACCATCACACAGGCTGTCATCTTCTGCAACACGAGGCGGAAGGTTGACTGGCTTACGGAGAAGATGTACTCGCGCGAATTCACGGTCTCCGCCATGGTGAGATTTTTCCGCACGGAGTACATAGCGCCATCTAGGGTTATTGACAGCGTCGGTGGTAGCACGGCGACATGGAGCAGAAACAGCGTGAGGTGCTCATGAAGGAATTCCGATCCGGCTCGTCTCGCGTGTTGATTACGACGGATCTCCTCGCGCGCGGAATTGACGTTCAGCAGGTGTCGCTGGTCATCAACTACGATCTCCCCTCTAACAGGGAGAACTACATCCACCGTATTGGCCGTGGAGGTCGTTTCGGCCGTAAGGGCGTTGCGATTAACTTTGTCACCACCGAAGACGTCAGGATGCTTCGGGATATCGAGCGTATGTTTGTGCTCGGCAACCGTCTCCAGTTTGACGAACTGATAAATTGGCCACGTCTCAGAATTTTATAACACCCAAATTGACGAAATGCCTTTGAATGTCGCGTGAGTCCACGCCGCACCTGGAGTTCATCCCTGAGTTGTAATGCTTGATGTGCCTTTTTTTTTTTCAGGGACCTTATCTGAAGGCATGGGTTGCGCCCGCACAAAATTTGCCAAAAACTGATACAGATGGCCGGGTCATCTGTCTGTCTGCGTTTCCTACCCTGGTCATGTCCAGTTTTCAATCTTCAAATTTTGTTCTCGTGACTTGTGTGAGCACCTAGGATTCCTTTGTTAGATTGTACAAACTTACGTTGCGTACATCAATACGATCTTGTGCTGCTTCGCTTCCCGAAAGCATCAAGATTGCGCATGGTGATGGATGGGTGCAGTCGATGCCGATGAGGTATTTAATCCATCATTCAGTAAATCTTGCGGAGTATGTGCATCATTTGGGTGGCATGGATCTGGCAGGAGGACACACAGCCCCCGGAAGCAGCATTAGCTTCGAGATTGCGATGCATCAGAGATCGGTGATGATATCCGAGTGCCGACGTTTGTTGTGGCTGTTCGCCGAGGCTCAGCTCCTCGACAGTCTCCGATGACACAGCTTCCGAGTCTTTGTGTATCTGGTCCCGTTGTCTGTAGCTCTTGTCATGTTGGGGCACTGGACTAACACGGCCATCCAATTGTCTCTTCCAGTCAAGGCCTATAATAACTCTCACTAGCTCCCGCTCAGGTACCAAATCTCTTCAACTCCCATCTCCATCATCTTCTCGTCCGGCACACTCTGTTACTCCAGTACCTTTACCCGATTAAAAGTAGATTCGGAGGTCCATTCATGTCCTGCGTCAAGGTACGTCACGCTTACTGCGTTGGTCCTCCTTTCGCGGGTCATTGTCCCATTGTCCTCCGTATATTAAACCACTCCACCCACAGACTTTCAACCTATCCCCCGGGCAAATGTCTTACTCTTACCCTGCCCACACACAATGGCCCTCGTCGTCACGGCCTTCCATATCCGCCACCATGCCCCCACCACCCTATCCCACCCCCCACTCCTACCCCCGCACCTCCCGCGGCGCCTCCGAGATCATACCACGGCTCTACATATCCGACCTCTCCTTTGCAGAGACCCCCTCTTCCCTCGCCTCCCACGGCATCACCCATGTCCTCTCCGCCCTCTCCACCTCCGTCCACCTCCCCCCCGCCGCCGCTCTGTACCCCCACCCGCCCCCGCGGCACCTCCACATAAAAGTCGAGGACTTTCCCTTCGCCGAGCTCGCCGCCCACCTCCCCGGCACCACCGCCTGGATCCGCGACGCATACCGCAGCTCGCCTGACGCTCGCATACTTGTCCACTGCGCCGAAGGCATCAGCCGCAGCGTCAGCGTCGTCGCTGCGTTCCTGATCGCACAGTATGGCTGGACGCCGGCAGAGGCGGTCCAGTATATCAAGTCCAAACGGCGCGTTGCTGACCCCAACTTTGGGTTCGTGCAGCAGCTTGGCGAGTACGCCCACTCCCTTGGGGTCGGCCGGTCGTAGCTGCACCGGTGTCAGACAGGATGAGGGGGAAGGGCTGTACTATGGACTCATTCACCCTTCAGGACGATTCACTTTCACTTTTGCATTCTCATGGTCTCCGTGCTTTGCACGATCGATATCCGGGTTCGCATTTACCACATTACCCCCTATCATGGTTGCCTGCCTGCTTGCTTCATTATCGTATACTATGTACATTAGCTAACTCCCGCCGCTGCCGCTGTCGCTGCCGCCCGCCGTCGCATATTTTTAAATGTACAGGCCACCGACATTACCTTACCAACACCAAACTTAATTTGCGTCTCCCGAAACACAGTAATAATGACTCCTGTTGTACATATCCAATATAAAAAAAAGTACCCTACATGAAACGCCATACATGAATAGGACTATACGATATACATACACACAGACATCTCGGTATCATAACGTTGTCTATCGTCGCCCGCCAACCTTCCAAAGGTACAGGGCGCTACGAGCCACAGCATGCCTGTTTCGTGCCCCCCTGCTCCAATGTCATGTCGCTCGTCGGTTTTGACAACTTGACGCCGGGTGACTGGCGAGCAGGGGGGATAAAGAGAAAAAAGAAAAAGAAAACGGTGGCGAGTCCGCGTCAGCATGTGCGTTTCAAGAACAGAAGGGGAAAGCGAGGACAGACACGTCCGCGCGCCCCTGACAAAAATAAACAAACTAGATAGATGGACAGATAGATGGATGTCCGAGCGAAGAAGGAAGACACGGGGTTTCGGGCCAGGTCAAGGGGAGGGAAAGACTCACTCTGTTGTCATCAAATACCCCGCGTCTGATCTTGCTTAATATATCAGCGGCCGCTTGAATGAAGGCCTCCTCGACGTTTTGCCCGGACTTGGCGCTGGCCTCGACGAACAGCATGCCTTCGTCCTGCGCCCACTGCTCCGCTTCCGCTGTTGGCACCTCACGTTTGGGCGCGCTGGAGTCTGGGCCGCAGAGGTCCACTTTATTGCCGACGAGGATGCAGGTGAGGTGCGGGTCGGCGTGTTCGCGGACGTCGGCTAGCCAGGAGCGCGCGTTGGTGAAGCCTATCGCCGCATCAGAACAGAAGTAGCACGGGAAAGAGAACCCAGCGCGGCAGGAGCACCGGGGGTGGGAGGAGCGGAGGATCGCACCATGCGCAAGCGCAAGCGCAGGGAAGCCCCGTATGGGTTGGGTGGGTGGGTAGGGCGGGTGGCGACGGACGGAGCGGACGTACTTTTCCGTGATGTCACATCATACACGAGCAGGCAACCAGCGGCGCCACGGTAATACGACCTTGTTATGGATCTGAAGGACTCGGTGCCCGCCGTGTCCCAGCCTGCCATATGGGGTGGAGGAGGAGGCGCCATCAGCATTGGGGCCGGTGATGGGTCCAAGGGAGAGCCACCCACGCGCAGGCGGAGGCGTGCTCACATTGCAATTTGACAATCTTGTTCTCGTCGGGTATGGTGATCAGCTTCGAGCCAAATTCAACACCTAGCTGGTACGCATCGGGTTTCATGGGTGGGTTTTTTGGTTTTGATTAATTGTAATCTGCGGATATGGGGTTGTGGTGACATACTGTTGGGTCCGGGTTTGCGAGGAATCGCTGGTCTGTTAGGCGGACTAGGAGCGAGGACTTTCCAACAGCTGCGTCGCCTTGGTGAATACGGATAAAGGTCAGCGTCCGTACGGCGGATCATGTGGCTGGAATACCTGTAATGATGAATTTAAGGACGTAGTGCCATGTTATTGCTGACATTGCGTTTCGTACGGTGATAGGAATACAAAGAAAGAGTCTATAGAGCGTTTGGGCGTGAAGGGTGAAGAGACCGCGTTGACAATGGCAGACGTAGTAACGAGATAAATAGCTTTGGCCTCGTCGCCCGGCGACAAACAATCTAAATCGGGCCAAACCTGGCGCTGTCACATGACACACGGACTAAGCCGGGATTCGCAACCTGCCTTGCCAGCCTGAGCCCACAAATTTCATCCACCAACACCATCCGACACGATGAGCTCCTGGCGCAACCTTTTCTCGTACGTCCAATATATTCATAACGTGAAGTACATGTCTGAAAGCGAGTGAGCCAGGTACAACAAGTACTCCCAGATCACTGCCCGTGCAGTGCGTGCGTCGTTCAAGGAGGAGGAACGCCTGCTTGCTGAGCGGAGGGGACTCACCAGTCTCAAGTTCCAGCGCTGGGAGGGCGGCGTCGGTGGCATCCAGGTGTGTTTACATGCTCTTCAGGAACTCCGAACCGTACTGACGCCCAACACTGTCGCAGACCGCGCTGGCTGACGAAGTCGCGAGGGAGAAGGAAGCAGCGGGCAAGTCGTCCTCGTAGACCCCACCCGGAACACAATGAAGGCCGCCTGTCGTCGCATAGCTTCCACTACTCGTCTGTCCTTTTTTACCAAAACACCCGAATTAGATCTCGCTCGGAGCACTTGCACATGGTGTGACGCTGTTCATTCGCGCAAGGCTGCTGACTACGTTGTCAAACTGGAAAGAGGACGGAGTGGACTCAAGTCTCCGCTTTTGGAACGACGTTGCTCTGCCACTGATGAGCCTGAGACGACGACGACAACGCCGGTGGCTGCTCCGGACTGCATTGTAACCGCGAGGATGTCTGTTTTAATTTTGTTTATCTCTTGATAGGGTAAAGCGCATGCTGGCCTGAAGATCCAACCTCCGTCACCATGTCGCATCGCGCTGCAAGTCCTGGGTCCCCCGATGGCTAAATTCTGACATTCGACAGAGATGTCAGGAGTTATCGCCACTCGCGAACTTGGAAAGTGAAAGACTTGTCATTGAGACCTATGGACCACGCTCGCCGATGGTCACGAATGGCGACCCTTACATGAAACTCTGTTCACGATCGATGAAATCCATTCAATATGCTAGTCCGACAACATACAGCTATCGTAGCCAGCAGTAAAGCCGGATGCTAGGTCTTTTTGAGAGCGAGTTAAAGTCTTGAACTACGTTGTTTCAATGCTTCTCAGCAAGTGTTGCAAGTGCCGTGTATAAGGATGGGCGGGCACCGCTGCGTAACCCTGTAACGATGCGTAAAATCATAGAACCATAGAGTACAGGCCTTGCTCTTGAATAACCCTCTCAAGCTCGGGGAGCTGATACTCTTCGAACTCTGTTCCCATTCGTCGACGCGAGTACTCCCCGGTTGCTCCAGACGTATCTACCTCGTCCCAATCCTTCCTAGCTTGCACATGCTCTCGGGTGGACGGACTTGTCGGGCTAAGGACGCAAGGGTGACGCGAATGCGTGCAGGTTACTTTAGGAAAGAACGGCAGAGGAGGGATGGCACTTGAACGTTTTGACAACGGTCGGGAGTCGGAATTGTCAACAACATCTTGATCTTGCACCTCCACGATCGCACTCAGATCTGCTCTTCAGTTACGCAAAGAATAAACCTGTACGCCTTATCAACTTGGTCAGATTATGGCAGGATATTGATTACCTGCTCAGAGTCAAATACACTTACCCGCGATGTCTGAGAACGACTCAAGGATTGGTGACATCCCTGCAGATGTTGCTGAACGTCTTCGGGCGAAAGCTGGGCGATTCCGCATCCTCATCATCGGAAGAGCCAACGCCGGAAAGACGACGATTCTTCAGAAAGTGTGCAACACCACAGAGGACCCAGAAATATTTGATAGTGAGGGAAACAAGGTGTGTGCCGGGCATATCACCTTCGGCCGAGCCTTTACTCATTGTTCATGGGTTACAGGTTGATCTAGCTACTGTTGATCCATCAGGAAAGGTGGGTACTCCCGATTGCAAAAGGGTGTGATCTGAATTGGATACATAGCGTGGCATGCATGACATCAATGATGAACTGGTGTTTCGCAGCAACCCAGGATTCATTTTTCATGACTCTCGCGGCTTCGAATCTGGGGGTGTCGAGGAGTTGGAAGCTGTGAAGAACTTCATCACGGAGCGTGCCCAGGAGGTCACACTTTCTGCACAGCTCCACGTCATCTGGTGTGGAAACATATTCCAGATTTTCTGACGATCTATGCTCAAAGAAAGACAGGTACTGCCTCCCAATGGACAATGATCGTCCTGTCACAAGAGCAGAAGAGTTTTTCTTTAATGAGTGTGGAACTGGAAAAGGTGTGAATTGTTATTGTTATAACCTTTCACTGTGTTCAATGGTTGGAATAGTTCCAGTTATTTTACTTTTTACCAAGTTTGATGGATTTATTGTTTCTACATTTGGTAAATTGCTGAACCAGATCGATGATGTGCAACAAGCATTTGCTTTAGCCCCCAAAAAGGCTACTGCAGATTTTGATGGGCTGCGTCCCGGCCTTGATGTTTATAAACACAAGTATCCTCCCAAAGCTTATGTCTGTCTCCAAGGTATATAAATTTTGATATTGACTGGTTCTTTTAATTAATGGGCTTGGTTGACAGACATGGATAAGCCAGAGGCAACATGCAAAGATCTGATCGAACAAACTTCACTTGCTCTGGATAACAGGACCCTCATCCAGGTATTTGTTTCTACGCAGCAAATCACAGTAGAACTTTGTACCAGATATGGCATTGAGTCAGTGATTTTTTAATTAAAAATATCAAATAAAGCATAATAAGATTTTACAGAGAATTTCTTGAATATACATTAGAAAAAAATGATGTTGAAAGATGTTTAAAAAGTATGGCAAATTGGTATACACATGCAAAGGTATAGATTTACATGCTTAAAGTCAAATCACGTGTATATGGAGCTGTTGGTGGCTGACTTTTGGAATTACAGGAGGTAACAATAGTATTTCAGCTAATTTGTGCCATGCTGAGTATCTGGGGCAATTTTTAACAGAATGTGAGTGGTGTCGATGGCCTGTGTAAGGTGCAAGGCTGACCAGGAGCTGTGACTTGGCCCAAAACAGGTGAGTATCTGCACTGGCTAACCTGTGCCATGCTGAGTGTCTGGGGCGGTTTCTGACAGGATGTGAGTGGTGTCTGGCCTGTGTAAGGTGCAAGGCTGACCAAGAGCTGTGACTTGGCCCAAAACAGGTGAGTATCTGCACTGGCTAACCTGTGCCATGCTGAGTGTCTGGGGCGTTTTCTGACAGGGTGTGAGTGGTGTCGATGGCCTGTGTAAGGTGCAAGGCTGACCAGCAGCTGTGACTTGGCCCAAAACAGGTGAGTATTTGCACTGGCTCACCTGTGCCATGCTGAGTGTCTGGGGCTATTTCTGACAGCGTGTGAGTGGTGTCGATGGCCTGTGTAAGGTGCAAGGCTGACCAGGAGCTGTGACTTGGCCCACAACAGGTGAGTATCTGCACTGGCTCACCTGTGCCATGCTGAGTGTCTGGGGCTATTTCTGACAGCATGTGAGTGGTGTCAGCGGCCTGTGTAAGGTGCAAGGCTGACCAGGAGCTGTGACTTGGCCCAAAACAGGTGAGTATCTGCACTGGCTAACCTGTGCCATGCTGAGTGTCTGGGGCGATTTCTGACAGCTTGTGAGTGGTGTCAGCGGCCTGTGTAAGGTGCAAGGCTGACCAGCAGCTGTGACTTGGCCCAAAACAGGTGAGTATCTGCACTGGCTAACCTGTGCCATGCTGAGTGTCTGGGGCGATTTCTGACAGCTTGTGAGTGGTGTCAGCGGCCTGTGTAAGGTGCAAGGCTGACCAGCAGCTGTGACTTGGCCCAAAACAGGTGAGTATCTGCACTGGCTAACCTGTGCCATGCTGAGTGTCTGGGGCTATTTCTGACAGCTTGTGAGTGGTGTCAGCGGCCTGTGTAAGGTGCAAGGCTGACCAGGAGCTGTGACTTGGCCCACAACAGGTGAGTATCTGCACTGGCTAACCTGTGCCATGCTGAGTGTCTGGGGCTATTTCTGACAGAATGTGAGTGGTGTCAGTGCCCTGTGTAAGGTGCAAGGCTGATCAGGAGCTGTGACTTGGCCCAAAACAGGTGAGTATCTGCACTGGCTAACCTGTGCCATGCTGAGTGTCTGGGGCTATTTCTGACAGTATGTGAGTGGTGTCAGTGGCCTGTGTAAGGTGCAAGGCTGACCAGGAGCTGTGACTTGGCCCACAACAGGTGAGTATCTGCACTGGCTAACCTGTGCCATGCTGAGTGTCTGGGGTGATTTCTGATTTCTGACAGCGTGTGAGTGGTGTCGATGGCCTGTGTAAGGTGCAAGGCTGACCAGCAGCTGTGACTTGGCCCAAAACAGGTGAGTATTTGCACTGGCTAACCTGTGCCATGCTGAGTGTCTGGGGCGATTTCTGACAGCGTGTGAGTGGTGTCGATGGCCTGTGTAAGGTGCAAGGCTGACCAGGAGCTGTGACTTGGCCCACAACAGGTGAGTATCTGCACTGGCTAACCTGTGCCATGCTGAGTGTCTGGGGCTATTTCTGACAGGATGTGAGTGGTGTCTGGCCTGTGTAAGGTGCAAGGCTGACCAGGAGCTGTGACTTGGCCCACAACAGGTGAGTATCTGCACTGGCTAACCTGTGCCATGCTGAGTGTCTGGGGCTATTTCTGACAGGATGTGAGTGGTGTCTGGCCTGTGTAAGGTGCAAGGCTGACCAGGAGCTGTGACTTGGCCCACAACAGGTGAGTATCTGCACTGGCTAACCTGTGCCATGCTGAGTGTCTGGGGCGATTTCTGACAGGATGTGAGTGGTGTCTGTGTGAGGTGTAGATATCATTCTTTTCATACTAACATTATTTGATCTCAGGTAAGTGTCATATCTAGTTGAACAAAACAACATCTACATAATACTCAACATTGTTGCTTATAGATGGTAAGCTTTCTTTTCTATTTACCCTTTTGATTTATTTTGTACCCTGTTTCTGTTCATTTGCCTTCAGCATGAGTCACTTCCTGATCCCTTTACTCATGATTTCTTTTTCAGCTGGTATGTATGCCTTATCTCGGTCCTTAGTAGCCAACTTTTTCAACTGCAGCCATCACTGTAGGGTGTCCATGTGAGCTTGCAAATTGCTTAACTCACTTCTTACTCATACAATCATTTAGGAAGAAGTGGGCTTCATCATAACTCTTAATTTTTCCTTGCGATACAAGTTCTGAACAGGAATTCTTCTTTTCTGCCATAATACAACAATTATCCAGCACTGTGAGTCAAGTGTTGTGGCCACATTCATTATTTTCCCTCAACCTTTGGTAATTTCACAGGCTGCATCTCTTCCATCAAAACAACAAGAAATCATTTTTCTTGTCCTGTGTACTGTCTACACACCTTTATTTTTGTATGGCCAAAACTTACATGCATTATTTTTTAGCACTTGCTATTGTTGCAGAACATTCATATCCCATCTTTGGTTCTCAACACTCCTTCCAACAGTCACTCAAAGTCTATTCCAAATCACCTCAATGTAAATCAGTGCTCAAGGCTATTCTTGGTGGCCAAAGCACCAACAAAAAGTGGATGAGACAGCTGAAGGACAAGGTTACCAAGAAGAAGGTCAAAGTGATGCCAGAGACACTGATCAATGTTATCAAGGACAACACTTTGGGTATAGCTAATTCTCTTACTTCATATACAAATAACTGAATATAACATACAGCAGCCAGTGACTGATCACATTCATGTAATAATTGGCCAAAGTGTAGCAATGTTCAGATAGAAAATTAACACAGAGATATTGAGTGCAATACTACAAAATAATGTGTGCTGGACAAATGTCAAGATTGTAGGGGCAACTTTTAGGGCAACCTTACAGTGGAGCATGTCACACTGGCAAAGGAAAATCCAAAGGTTATATTATCTACAGTAAGGAACGTAAAGAGTGGCTGTTAGGGCGACCTTACAGTGGAGCGCTATCACACAGGCAAAGGGGAATCCAAAGTTATATTGATGTACAGTAACGAATGTAGGTAAGGCTTACCTGGCAAAGGGGAATCCGAAGAGAATAGTGTAAAGGATTCCCCAATGCCAGAGGGCTGACTATATACGAGTGTAGTACGTGAGGGCCAGCTCTCATGGTGTACTGTACACGTAATAATAATGAATGGTCAGCAGCGCGTGTATGGACACGTTCCCGACACTGTCTGATCCTCGTGGCTCAGGGTGCGAGCACAAGGTCGGGCGGCTGACATCGGGATGTCGGGACGTTGGGGTCAGGATCGGGGCACGCGCTGGAAGGGGGAGGTAATGATAGGAAAATCTAAGTATGTACACCAACGCTTGGGTCGGAGCGTCGGGGTTGGGATCGCGATCGGTCAGGAGCGATCGCACGAGTCGGGGGACGGTCGGTGAGCATCAGAGGGCGCGAATGGGTGTTTCCCTAACATCACCCCTGTTAGGGCAACCTTATAGTGGAGCGCTATCGCACTAGCAAAAGAGAATCCGAAGTTGTATTAACTGTACAGTAAACGAGTGTATGTACTGCTCACCTAGCAAAGGGGAATCCAAAGAGAATAGTCTAAGGGTTCCCCGATGCTGGGAGGTGTGCTATATACGAGTATGGTACTTGAGGGCTGGCGCTCTGTACAGTCAATGTAATGATGGTGTGCAGTGTGTGTATGCGACATGTTCCCGAAAGTATCCAACCCTCGTGGCTCAGGGTACAGAGCACAAGGTCAGATTGTCGGTCGCGACGTTGGGGGCGACGTCGGGGCGGCGTCGGGATCGGTCAGTGCATCAGAAGGGGATTAAATGAATGTAGAAAGGTAGGGATATATATGTACACGACACTGGGGTCGGAGCGTCGGAGATGCGATCAGGATCGGGACAGTGTCAGGGGAACTCCCATTCGCGCTCTCCGACACTCACTGGTCGTCCCCTGACTGCGCACGATCACTCTTGTCCCCATCCCGATCCCATCCCCGACGCTCCAACCCCAGCGTCGTGTACATACTCCTACATTCATTTAATCCTCTCCCCGACGCATACCCGACACCGATCCCAATAACCCGACATCCCGATGATAGAGCTAGAAGGCCTGTAGGTGCTGTGCACAACAACAAAACAACTAACAACTATAGGGGGCAAGAAGTGTTAAAAGTTCCCAAACACGCAAGTGTGCAGGGTTGAAGGTGTGGTTGGACGGAGGTAAAGACGGTCCGACTCGTAATTAGTCGAACCAACGGCGATGCGACGAATGCGATAGTATGCGATCGTTCCCAGCTGGAACGGGTCGGCGACGCGACTTTCGGTGTTGGTGGCGCGACAACGAGACGAACGAAGTTAATACGGAGAACTCACGGGTTCGGGCGACGAGTACGAGCTGACAGAGACGGCGGTTACGAGTTTACGGCGGTGGCGACAGTTTTACGATGAGTTTATACGATGAGAACGATTCGGAGACGACAGAGACGGCGGGTTTTGAGCTGTTAACTCTGAATATGAGGGAAACTACGGGCTGTGATTCACTGGGGGTTCCTATGTACTACATGGACGTGTTTATATGGTAAGGTAAAATCACCAACCCTTAGTGCGACCATGCAGGCGTTTCACGTTAGGTCGTCGCCAAGTCTGGTACCGCGCGACTCGTTTATGAGGCCAGGGTGAGTGTGGCGCATTAATGATCGGATACCAGTGTCGGGTCGGATATGTGATCGGGGAAGTCGGTGATTGCGGGACTCCGTGAGACGGTCAGATCTGTGCCGTGAATAGGAGACGGAATGGCTTGCCGGTAAACGCGTCATCGATAAGGCGCCAAGTCGGGTATTGACATTTGACAGACGAACGTGCGTAGTCGCTGGCTGATTACATGGTTACTCCGATCCCGAAGGCCGAGGGAAAAGGTCGGCCGAATTGCGTAAGTCGCTGATGAGCACCGTCCCGCGCTATACACAGAACCAGCCCATAATACGGACATCAACCGCCGCGCCACGACGAACACGCTCCCGAATACGACCAAAGCGCTAAACCGACCGACCGACAATACGACCGACTGACCGACAATACGACCAAACGACCGACGCCCCGACCAAGAGACAGAGTAACTTGAAACGCCAGTCCTCCTCTCTGGGCGCACGGAGCACGGAACACCGTATAACCTGTCAGCGACCGCGCACGTTTGTATGCCAAGGTCTCAACCCGGCGACAACCAAACCCGATTTGAAATTACCCTAGGAAACCCCTTGCCCAGCCATTCGCAGAGAGGATCCGGCCGCACCACGGAGTTCCGCCTCCAAGAGCCACTACCGATCGCAAATCTCCCACCGATCACACATCCGACCCGACGCCTCGAACCGATCAAAAGCCCCTTTGCCGAGCCAAAGAGCGCCACACTCTCTAAAAAGTGTCGCGTAGTACCAAGCTTGGCGACGCTTCTCTCAATAAACCAGTAAAACACCTGCCTCGCCGGCTCGCGAGAGGCGAGTCGGTCGCATAGTATAAAACATACCCATGTAGTACCCATTTCTCCCAGTGAATTACAGCCCGTATTTTCCCTCACACTCAGAGTGAATAGCTCAAAACCATCGTCTCTGTCGTCTCTGCTCCGTTCCCATCGTATAAACCGTTGCCGCCATCGTAAAACTTGTAACCGCCGTCTCTGTCACCTCGTATTCGTCGCCCGAACCCGTGAGTTCTCCGTATTAACCTCGTCCGTCTCGTTGTCGCACGACCGACACCAAAAGTCGCGTCGTCGACCCGTTCCATCTGGGAACGTCGTACCCCATCGCCTTCATCGTATCACCGTCGGTTCGACTACTTACGAGTCGGATCGCCTTTTACCTACATCAAACAACCCTTACAAACCCTGCACACTCGCGTGTTTGGGAACTTTTAACACTTCTCGCCCCCCATAGTTGTTAGTTGTTTTGTTGTTGTGTACAGCACCTACAGGCCTTCTAGCTCTATCATTCTGGAGCCCACCACGAGGGTTTTAAAAGCCACTGCCGAACACGCAGCCTCATTCCTCTTGTTCATAAAAACCTACGACTCGTCGACCATTCCGCCCGCAACCCGACAGGAAGCTAAAGCCCGAACCCTCCGTGCCAAAATTTGCGCTGCCTTCGGACAAGCCGACACCGACTCAGAATCGCTCTCCCCGCTCTTCCGCTCCGTAACTCCACACCGCGCGATCCATAACAACCTCAGCCCGCTTTTCTATAGCCCTTCCCCAACACCACCGTCGCCTACCCCGACCAATCAAACACCGTTCTCCGAACCAACCGCTCAAACCGACCAAGACTTCGACCCCTTTGCAGCGGAACCTCCTACCACCGATCAAGGAGTTGAATTTAGACTCCCGTCTCTATCGCCCGCGACTCCAGAAACCTCAGATTCTCCCTCACCGTCGTATTCCCCCTCCCCGTCCCCCCTCCAGAAACCAACACCCTCTATCATGGCACAACCACCAATCATTGTAAAACCGATGCCCGCACGCGGACAAAGCTCGGCACTGACGTTCGTGCCCGAACGTGCGCGCGAACTGCGCCGATATTTCTCGGACTTGAATCATCTCTTCATCGAGTGTAACGTCGTAGACGAACAGGAAAAGAAAATGCACACTACGCGATACACTGATATCGATACCGCGGATCTGTGGGAGCAACTTGACGAGTTCGCAGTCGGTATCACACACGACGACTGGCGAAAAGCGATAATGGCGCTTTACCCGGGCGCAAGCGAAGAAAGAAAGTATTCAATGGCCGACCTCGACCACCTGATCAGAGAACGACACCGACTTGGGATCCAGTCGAATAGCGATCTCGGGGAATATTACCGACAGTTCCTTTCTGTTACCCAGTTCCTTGTCAGCAAAAACCGACTTTTGATAAACGAACGCGACCGCCAATTCCGTCGCGCGTTCCAGTCCGATCTATGGTCGAAGATCCATCGCAGGCTCGAGATCCTAAACCCGAACCACCATCCCGATGACCCCTACGCCACGGAAACCGTTCGCGCTGCGGCTGAACATATCCTCCACGGGACAAGCGCCGTCCAACGACAGGAAGCGCCACCGGGCGCACCCCCACAAGTTACGATCGCGCCAAGCGGGTCGTTAATGGGCGCGACCAAGTCGCCTAGCACGGGACAGCCCCTCAAGTTGGAAGAGCTCTACGAAAGAATCAACCTGTTGGAACAACATATCCAACGCTTAGGACAAGACAAAGGAGGCGACGGCGGTCGGCCGAACCAGTCACCTAATGACAACTGCCACTTCTGCGGTGGTGAAGGACATTATATCCCTAACTGTCCCATACATCAAACATACGCGACCGAAGGGCGCTGCCGACGAACTGACGACAACAAGATAGGCCTACCAAGCGGCGCGCGCATACCGGCGGGAACTCCAGGTCGATACATAAAAGACAAGCTAGATGAGTGGCACAGGCGCAACCCCGGCCAAATGACGACAGGACTGTTAGGGGAACACCTGTTTGGTGATCACGTGACCATCCGATTCCTCGGACGAGCACGTGACCGACCGCTCCCCAGATGATCGCGATCCCGACCCCGACGCTCCGCCCCAAGCATCGGTGTACATACTTATAACTTCCTGTCGTTACTTCCCCTTCCAGCGCGCGCCCGATCCCGATTCCCGACATCCCGACGTCGGTCACCCGACCTCGTGCGCCTGCACCCTGAGCCACGAGGATCGGACAGCGTCGGGAACGTGTACATACACGCGCCGCTGCCCATCTGTTATCATTTACGTACCATACACCCCAGAGAGCCGGCCCTCAAGTAGTTACTCGTATATAGTCATCCTCCTGACATGGGGGAATCCTTTACTCTATTCTCATTGGATTCCCCTCTGCCAGGTAGGTCTACTTACGTTCTCTCTAATCGTACATAATATAACATTGGATTCCCCTCTGCCAGCACGACTAAGCTCTGCGCTGAGGTCGCCCTAACAGCAGAATAGAGTAACTCTAGAAACCCGACGAAGCCGACCGATCCGCTTCCGCGCCGAAACACGCGTCTGCTACACGCGACCGTCCAACGCGCGCTCGCCCCGATCGCCCGTCCAGTCCCGTTTCGAGATGTCCGAATTTGGTGACATGTCGCAGCGACCGTTCTCTCCCTTCCTCACGACGGAGGAGCGGTTGGCGAATATGGAAGCCACAATTTCGGCTCTCTCTGCCTCCAATACCTCCAACTCGGCCTCTATGGACCGCCTCTCCGCTCTTTTCGAAAAATTCATGTTGGGGACACCCCCCAATCCCACCCCCGCTGCTCCCGAAGCAGACACGACCCCCCCGCCGCCTGAGACGACCACCCCGCTGCCAGGCTCTCCGCGATCGGGATCGCACCACCTCCGACCGTCGCCCCCTCCCATTTACGACGGCGCCCGATCGGGCGGTCGCGCGTTCTTGAACGCCTGCAAGCTCTACTTCTCCTTGTGCGGGGGAAGTTTCGCCGACGACCACGCCCGAATAGTATGGGTGCTGTCGTACATGCAGCACGGGCGAGCCGCCGACTTCGTCAGTCGGGTGTTCCAGTTCGGAACCGCCAAGGACGTCTTTCCCGCCTGGAAGGACTTCGAAGACACCTTCCGTGGCGAGTTCTTCCTCTTCGACGAGGTCGCCGATGCCGCGCTCATCCTGGAGTCGACGGCGTACTTCCAGAACGGTCGATCGATCGACGAGTACATCGACTCGTTCCGATCCCTGTGGGTCAAGGCAGGCTACCCAGATGGGCGTCACCTGGTCCTCAAATTCCGTCGGGGAATGGACCCGAAGCTCTCGAGGCGACTCGGAAGCATCACCACGGGTCGCCCGCACGATGAGAAGATTGAGGAGTGGCTGAGGATCGCTCGTTCTCAAGACTTCATCATGAGGTCGGAGGACGACTTCCACCGTCGGATGGTCCCGACAAAGGCGCCCGACAGCCGCCCGCCCACCACCGCAGCTGCACGATGGGCGTTCGCTACTGCCCCCGCTCCCGCTCCCGCTCCCCCCGCCCCCCGCGCTCCTGCCGCACCAGCCCCCAGGCCGATCCCCCAGGGCATCCCAATGGACGTAGATCGGATGCGCGACCGAGTCGCGCCTGCCGACGACCACTGTTTTCGGTGCAAGAAAAAGGGTCACTACTCTCGTGACTGCCCTTTGCGCTGGGACGTGCGCCACATGCTCGATGATGAGCTGGAGGCGCTTATCATGGAACGTCTAGCTCGCAAGGACGCAGTCCCCGCCGACCCGACTCCATCGTCGGCCGACGCGACCGCCTCCGACGCCGAGGAGGGTTTTTAATTACACAACGGGTGGAACGTACGCCCCCGTTGTCTAGTCGTAATCGGTTCGCTCCTTTATCCGTAGAATACGCCAATACACCTAATATTGCTGCTATTCCGACGAGTGAACCGACCGACAAAGACGTACAAAACCCCTCCGACCCGACGACACCAATCGCAGTCGCAAAGCCGATCGCCCCGTCGCGTCGTGGCCTACCCCGCTGGGAAAAGCGACTCCCTAGTCGCTTCATCGCCGCTGCCTCCCCCTGCCCCAGATCCCTGTGGCTCAACGTCGAACTGGAGACCACCGACACCCAGGAGTCGCATGCCGTCACTGCCCTAGTGGACAGCGGAGCGACTGGCAGTTTTCTCAATGTTGCTTTCGTCGAGAAACACAAGCTCACAACCAAGGTGCTTAGTCGGCCATCCCCGGTTTACAATGTGGACGGCACTCTCAACGAAGGCGGTTCGGTCTCTTGCATCGTAGAAGCTGTCTTGCGATACAACGGTCATACCGAACGAGCCGTCTTCGGGGTCACCCAGTTAGGCAAGCAAGACATGATCCTCGGGTTCAACTGGCTTAAAAACCATAACCCCGAGATCGACTGGGAGACCAAGGAGGTGAAGATGAGTCGCTGTCCGACGCAGTGCGGCACCTGCAAGGACGAGGTCAAAGCCGATCGGCGCGCACGCACCAAAGTGCGCGCAGCGATCCGCGCCTGTCGAGCCGACGGTATACCGATGACTGAGCCCGACCTGCGAGCCCCGACCAACCCGTATGTTGAGGACGACTCTGATGAGGAGGAGTTCCTCCCCTACACCCCGGTCCTGGAGGAACCTGACCCAGAGTCTGACGACTTCCTGGTGGAAACCTTCCTGAGTGGCGATCGCATCTTCGCGACCGCGATCCATCCGACTCCGACCGCCGAACATATTCGGGCCAGCCAAACGACATCGCAGCGACTTGCGGAAGCGCACGCTGCTAACTCCGTGCCCAGAACTTTCCGCGACGCAGTACCGACCCACCTCCACGACTTTGAAGATGTCTTCTCCAAAGTCGCATTCGATGAGCTTCCAGAGCGCAAGCAATGGGACCATGCCATCGAACTGGAGCCGGGCGCGTCGCCGACGGGCACAAAGGTCTACCCGCTCTCACCGGCAGAACAGGTCGAACTCGACGCGTTCCTCAAGGAGAACCTCGAGACAGGTCGCATCCGACCGTCCAAGTCGCCCATGGCGTCGCCGGTCTTCTTCATCAAGAAGAAGGACGGGTCGCTCCGACTGGTTCAGGACTATCGGACGCTCAATGCGCTCACGGTGAAGAACCGATACCCGCTGCCCCTCATTAGCGAACTGGTGAATAACCTTCGCGGCGCGCGGTACTTCACCAAGTTGGACGTCCGATGGGGGTACAACAACGTGCGGATCAAGGAAGGCGACGAGTGGAAGGCAGCGTTTCGGACGAATCGCGGCCTCTTCGAGCCGCTCGTCATGTTCTTCGGCCTCACGAACAGCCCCGCCACATTTCAGACCATGATGAATGATATCTTCCGCGATCTGATCGCTGAAGGTGTTGTTTGCGTGTACCTCGATGACATCTTGATTTATACAAAGACGCTAGAGGAACACCATCGGGTCACGCGACTGGTACTGGACCGACTCCGCGAACATCAGCTGTTCTTAAAGCCCGAGAAATGCGAATTTGAGCAGACTAAGATCGAGTATCTCGGGCTGATCATCTCGCAAGGGCAAGCGGAAATGGATCCGGTTAAAGTCGCTGGAGTGTTGGAATGGCCGGCGCCGAAGAATAAGAAGGAGGTGCAAGCGTTCCTAGGCTTCACCAATTTCTACCGACGGTTCATCCAGGACTTCTCGCACCACGCCCGACCCCTGTTCGATTTGACAGGCAAGGACGTCGCCTGGCGATGGGGAGAGTCGGAGCAGTCGGCCTTTGCCCTTCTGAAGTCTGCGATCACATCGGGGCCAGTCCTCATGTTCCCCGACGACGATCGACCGTACCGCATCGAAGCCGACTTGTAACGACGGCGCGTTACAATACATTATATTGAGACGCGACCTGTTTGGCATTACCTTCTGGTAATGCACGACCATCTTTGTTATGCGTATATAAATGTCCTGTACAGTTTATGCTTAGATAATCCTTGGCACCCTCACCCTGTACACGTACTTAGCAGAATCCCACAGATTGGTCTAGCTTAACGTGTCTGGTGTCTCGCAAGGATCCCCCAACCCCGTACAACCGTTACACTTTTTTAAGCTACCCAGCTTTGCTATCTGCTTAACTGCTCTCTATCTTCGACGTCGACTCGCTTATCAGCGCCATCACCATCACCACAACCCTGAAACGAAGATCTATCTGCGATGGATCCAACCCGAGCGCCACCGAGCGCTACCAGCGCTGAAAACACACCAACGATACAATCTATCGTCGATCCGCCAGTACCGCGACCTCCTATAGCCTATGTGCCGCCTCAACGTCGTTCGGACGAAGTCGGGCAAGGTGTAGCAGCAGCAGAGGGACCAACAGCGGTAAGTAGCCTGGAGCTACTATCAATGCACGCCACAGAGCGCCCAGCCGCAAGGTTAGGCACTCTGGGGGTCGAAACTGCTGAAGATGCGAGTCTTAGACATGCATCGGACGATGGCCCCGTACGATTGGCTCTGCAACAAGCGTACGCCGCGTACGCCGCCTCCCCGGCCCCCACTGCTGCACCACAGTCTTCGGTACAAGCCCCGGTACACGCCAACACGGATAACCAGTCGGTTACGAGTGCGTACCTTCGACGACGGGCGTTATCGCCTGTCAGCTCGACGGCAGAATCGGACAACGGGACCCTGAACATCTTCAGGTTCTCGCCCCTCCTCAAGCGCCAGGTGCACCTCTACTGGTCAGAATACCAGTCGATGGTCCCAGACGCTAGTCGACGTACTCAGATGAATGAGAACGCGCTAGGCTCCGCCTACGTACACTGTGCGATCATGGACACGGAGCCTGATACGAACAGTATCGAATTTGTAAAGCTAGTTATCGAAGGCATTCGCTTCGAAATAGATAACTATCCTATGGCCACTGTCTTGGAAGCATCGAGGTCTTCGACACCGAAAGCTCCGCAAGTAACAGTAGGAACGACACAAGCAGCCGACAGCATCGGCCCTGTGCTCACCACGCCTGTAAAAATCGAGGATCGTGTGGATGAAACACACGACGGCGTCAAACCGATTGAGGAAAGGCCTGCGCCTGCTCAAACACTACGGTTCACGACTGAGACATCACCGCCTGTGATACAAGTCCCTGGGAATGCATCCCGTCGATACCCAATGGCAGACTCGTGGGCAGACAGAGTCGCCCTCCAGCGCGAGCGGGATCGAGACTTGCAGCAACAGGGTCATTCGGTTTACGATGACCAGGGAGTGATCTTTATCGGACGTCAGCCCGTCGACCAAATGAAGAGCATTTATTTCGAGTCGATTGGACAACCTCACGAACAGGATAATAATGTGCAGAGTGCCCCCTACGATGAGCACCTGCAGGGACGTGATCAACAGCAAACATTTGCTAGAGATCGACCTCCTCATGAGACTCCCGTAGTTCGTACGCATTTTACAAATGCTCGCGGACGCGGTAGGGGAATGAGCATCGTGAACCCTATATCCCGAAACCCAGGTAGATCAAGTGAAACCCCTGGGCGTGGGTTCTCGATGCCTCCGCAAGTGCGGTCAACTTCCCGAAACCCTGGAGTCGCTGAAGCCGTGGAACAACACCGAGATTCTATGCATGTACGCTTGAAAGCGCTGCTAGAAGAACAACTCGGTACACGCCTGCAACTTCCCGAGGGTAGTAAATTGAGGCGATCTGACGCGTCCAAAACTATAACTCCATACGCTGGAGGAACCAAGTTTAGCGACCTTGAAAGGTGGCTAACGGACGTGTGCGTTCATTTAGCCGCATGCCAGTATGGTGGCGACGAACGCGACCGTGAACGCGTGCTCGTTGTACCAGAGTTTCTCAGAGGAGAAGCTAAGACATGGTACCAGCGCCACGTCGTTCATGTAAACCGTCGTCAACGCCATTGGACGTTTGAAGACGTCATTCTTGGATTGTATGATCGCTTTGTACAGCCGTCAACAATGCAGGATGCACGAGAGGACTTCTACGATGCTACTTATAATGAGAGCATCGGAGTTCAAGGGTTTTATGACGAGCTCATGGACCACGCACAAAATATGGCTGTGTTCCCAGACGAATACACCGTGCGTGATACCTTCCTGGAAGGTATACCCAAAGATATGCTCGTCGCCCTAATTAAGGAAGGTGGATTGTCACCTGAGATAAATACAGTCGATGAGTTTGTCTCCGAGGCGAAGGCGTATGAGTCTGCCTCTAAGACAGCTGCGCACTACCTTGCTCGAAACTCACGCCGTCGTTCGCGCCGGAATCCCGAAGTAACATCTTCGAGGCCCCGCGGAGGTGGGCGAATCGGTACCACTTTCATTCGCAAGTCCGCCTTAGCAGGAGGACTACACGCGAGAGTGGTGGCTACGCCACTGCGTGGACGAGGAGGAAAGGTGGGAGTGCAAGCACGCCCCGACCCGAACTCGGGTGCGCCACCCAATAGACAGTTGGAACGGCCCCAACTGCATTCATCTCCGACACCGAATCCGTCACCAGCGGCAGATGTCATCTGCTACAAATGCGGAAAGAAAGGTCATTACTCGAGAGAATGTAAACAGAAACCGTACCCCGTGCGTGCTCAGATACGAGCAGCTCGGACCGCAGTTGATGAAGAGGACGATGATTCGGAAATGGATCAGGAGAATGAGGCTGATGACGAGAGTGGACATACCTCTGCTAATGAAGCGGATAATCCACCTGAGTCGTTGGTAGACAGCGACAGCGATGAACTCATTGAGGTCGATGTCTATGATAATGACTACTACTCCCGAGACAACGAGACTGAAGTCCTGAGGGCGATAACGGCATTACCGTTGGATGAAACTCGCCAGATAAAGATGCGCAAAGTACATCTTCGCGCGTCGAAAGTAGCTAAGGCTCGCCCAGTGCATAAGCGCGACGACAAGGAGTGTTTGGCCACATATGTCAATGTAGGCGGACACGACGCGTGGACGCTATGGGACTCGGGTAGTACAACTACGGGCGTAACCCCGGCATTTTCCCAGGTAGCGGGATTGCGCGTGTTCCCGTTGGACGCGCCAATAACGCTGCAATTGGGAACGATTGGAAGTCGCTCGACAGTGAACTTTGGGTCTGATGCGTTAGTTAAAACACACGGATCTGAAGAAATGCTGTATGTCGATATAGCAAACTTTGACCGATATGATATGATTATCGGTACACCGTTTATGCGAAAGCATGGAGTTATCCTTGATTTCGCGACGAATACAGTTGTGGTCAACGGTGTATCAACCGAAGCCACGAAGGTAGACCTCCGGGATACTGATGGACGGCTGCGCCGCTATCGTACCACGGATAAACCCCGGGATTGACTCCCACGAGTCACAGTAGAAGACGTTCCGGAGGAAGAGGTGCACAAAATGCATAGTCTTCCATCGGACGCGCCATGTCTACTGATGAGCGAGGAAGAGTATATAGATACTCTTCAGGGGGAGAAAGGGTCAACCGAGTATGAAAAGAAAGCCAAAACGCACAAAATGCAGCACAAAGAACCCAAATCTTCGCAAATCGATAATTTGGATAGCACTGAGGAGAAGGTAAAATTACCGGAACCACAAGTGTCGCCACAAGTGGCGCAGGAGAAACCCAAGCGAACATTTTGGGATCGACCTGTACCACATCCGCACGTCGATTGGGCGTACGATCCTCGAATGCCATTTGAATGGAACGAGGTAATTGCGTCCATGCGTGCATATACGCGAGTCCAAGCGCCTCAAGGCGAGATATATCGCGATGCGCGCCCAGACGAGATATCCGAACCGTCAGTATACGTTGGGACAATAGCTGGTAGTACTACAGGAAGTACACCACAGTCACGGCAAGTACGACTGGAAGTACCAGACGAGACGGAAGAACGGATACAAGCCCTCCGCAATAGGTATGAGAAACCAACCACGGAAGGGAAGCGACGAAAGGATGGGAATACAAAAATCAAAAGTAAACTCACTACTGAAGATTATCCCCGCCTACGTCAGCAATGGCATGATGAGTTTCACGATATGGTGAACGGAACTCCTAACACGTTACCACCGTGGAGGGAAGTTAACCATGAGATTCATTTAATCGATGAGAATGCACGGTATCACTATCACTTACCGCGGTGCCCAAATTCGCTGAGAGAAGAATTCCACGCGAAGATAAACCGCTATGTGGATGCTAAGTGGTGGGAGCCACGGTCCGTCAGCCAAGCAGCCCCACTACTGTGCATACCGAAGAAAGATGGTTCGCTACGAACTGCACTCGACGCACGTCAACGAAACGATAACACCGTGAAAGACGTGACGCCACTACCCGATCAAGAAATTATTCGGGAAGATGTGGCACGGGCAAAGATTAGATCAAAAATTGATCTAACCGACGCCTATGAGCAAGTGCGTATACGACCAGAGGATGTACATAAAACAGCCTTTGCAACTATCGCCGGCACCTATGTCAGCAATATAATGCAGATAGGTGACTGCAATGCACCTGCCACATTCCAGAGACTCATGACGTCAACCTTTCGAGACTTGATTGGTAGATTCATGCATGTCTACCTGGATGATATCTTTATCTTTTCAGAATCGATAGAAGAGCATGAGAAACACCTACGAATAGTATTCGAGAGACTCAGAGCTGCTTCTTTGTATCTGAAATGGAAGAAATGCGAATTATACGCTGAACACGTTGATTGCCTTGGACACATTATCGACGATCGCGGTATACACCCTGATGTCGATAAACTAAGCCGCATACGCGAATGGCGAACACCGCGATCATATAATGATATTCAGCGGTTCGTCGGACTAGTAAATTACTTGGGTAACTTCCTACCTGATATTACTGCGTATACGGGACCCCTCATGTCCATGACGCAAAACGGGTTGCCGTTTCATTGGAGACCGATCCATGATCGGTGTTTTCAAATGATAAAACAAATATGTTGTAGGACACCAGTCATACAGCCTATAGACGTTAAGAATAAAGACCCTATATGGCTTATATGTGATGCCTCGAAGACCGGCGTCGGAGCCATGTACGGCCAAGGACCCACTTGGCAGACATGTCGGCCTGCTGGGTTCATGTCGAAGAAGTTCACGAGCGCTCAGCAAAATTATGCTGTACACGAGCTCGAAACTCTTGCAATTCTAGAAGCCCTATTAAAATGGGAAGATAAATTGGTTGGTTACAATATCCATGTAATCACAGACCATAAAGCGCTAGAGTTCTTCAAAACTCAAGTAAATCTGTCACCGCGTCAACGACGCTGGAACGATTATATGTCTCGGTTCACCTTTGACATTACATATGTAAAAGGAGAACTGAACAAAGTAGCTGATTGCTTATCCCGCTACTTTGAAGGAGACGCACCTAATGAGGTGCAGAGCGTCAACGACTATGTACGCGCTGACGCGCGAATAGATCCAGACGGAGAGGATCTCCCACCTTCACGACTGCAAGAAGTGGCTGAACGAGTTATTGAAATTCGAGCCATGCAGGACGTGGAAGTGAGGCGTAGTCGCCGCCTCCAGGAACGGCGTGAGGATCGAGAAATCGAAGCCGCCATCCTGGAAGAGTTTCAGCAACCTACCGTACAGTCTGAATCCTCGACCGGTCAACAACCGGATGGGTTTCCTTCAGAACGCGAACAAACGTTGGGCGAGGCATTGTTTCAACAGCCCGCACCTGCGCTGCGTCCAGACCTACACCCACGGAATGGCGATGCTTCATTCCTGGAAGTAGTACGGAAAGGTTACAAAACCGATAAATTGTTCACGGTAATAATGGACAAACCCGGTGAATTCACGCATTTTACACACCGAGATGCGTTAATTTGGACAACGAATCCAGCCGGCGTAGAAGTTCTATGTGTTCCTCGTGATCGTAAATTGATCACTCAACTCATAGAACAAGCACATACGTCCGTTGGACACTTTGGAGCCCAGCGTACCACGGAATACCTCCGACGCTGGTACTGGTGGCCCACCATTACCGCAGAAGTTCGCAAGTTCTGTCAAACTTGTGAGTCATGTCAGCGAGCCAAGGGTTTGAATCAAAAACCTGCTGGCAAAATACATTCGCTACCAGTGCCCATTAAACCATGGGACTCCATCGGAACGGACTTTATAGGCCCGTTCCCTGAATCAAAAGGCTATAATTACCTGTGGGTTATTATGTGCCGCATGACGAGCATGGTGCATTTAATTCCAGTACATACGCGCATGACCGCGTCGGAATTGTCCTGGATATACATGCGCGAGATTGTTCGTCTGCATGGTCTTCCTAGTTCCATCGTGAGCGATAGGGACTCGAAGTTCACCTCCAAATGGTGGCGAGAACTTCACAAGATCCTTGGATCGAAACTGCTCATGTCCACATCGTTTCATCCTCAAACAGATGGACAGACTGAGCGTGCAAACCGCAGTATCGGACAAATATTCCGTACTGTGGTGCGCCACGACCAGAAAGACTGGGTCGATCGCGTAGATATGACCGAGTTCGCACTGAATGCGAGTATATCGGAGACAACCAAATACGCGCCATTCGAACTCAACAGCGGATATATGCCCTCTATGATCAAGGAAATTCGCAGTGATAATGTGATTCCTCGGGGTATTCGCCAGTTCGCAGAACAAGCCCTTTCGAATCTCGCGGAAGCCCACGATGCTATTATCGAGGCCCGCGTATTCCAAGCGCTGAATGCGAATAAACGCCGGAGTGATGATCCTAAGATTAGCACTGGTGATTTAGTTTACCTATCTACGAAGAATTTGAATCTTCCAAAGGGTAGAGCACGCAAGTTGTGTCCCAAGTTCGTGGGGCCTTATCGTGTTTTGAAGGCAGAGCCAGAAACGTCAAATTATACGTTGGAACTGCCTTCCGCGCTTCAGCAGCGCCGCTTACACGCGAAGTTTCATGTGTCCGTGCTGAGACCGTATTACGCTACGGAGGACGCACTGTTCCCGAATCGAGCGCACCCAGAGCCTTACGACTTTGGTGCACCAGACGACCACGAGTGGTTCGTCGAGGAGATTCTGGGACATAGGTGGTCCGAGGGCGCCATTGAATTTCAAGTTCGATGGTCCCTGGGGGACACTACGTGGGAGCCGCGTGAGCACTGCGAATCCCTGGCAGCTCTCGATAGATACCTCGAGCTCCAGGGGGTGAAGCGCATATCGCAGCTCGCAAAGCTGCGCTGAGGTGTGGCATGCAATGTGCGCCACACAGCCACAGCGTGGCTGGACTCGATCACTTCGATCGAGTGGAGCTCCGATCGGGGGAGCGAAAAATTTTCTCTCTGCCCCCTTGTGCACTACCACTATCACTAAAAATCGCACCTAATGTCGTCTGGACAAGAATCAATGAGTTTTCGAGGAAACTCAAGAGGGGGAGGAACGCGTGGACGCCGCGGTCGCAATAACCGCAGCGCTACGAGTAATTCACCTCGCGTACAACATGCGCAACAAACTACACAACCGCAAAACCAAGCACAGTCTCCACTGTCGTTTGGATCGATAGCATACCAGCCAACAATGGTACCGAGCTATCAGCCGTTCGAAGGACAGAATCCTTCCAACACAGGCGAGACGCCTGCTCCTGGACCCGCCGTTGAGCGCCTGCACGCTCCAATGGATGTCGATGGACATGGAGCAGGGCAACTCGAGCCTGGACAGCTGCCTGATGCTAAGAACAGAAGCGTCGAGATGGGACGCCCCTCACAACAGCGTGGTGGTAACAAACCACACCGCCCAAAGGGGGGTGAACGAGCCGTCGAAGAGAAGGAAGGAAATCCCTCGAACTCTCACGGAAATACTCGAGGTACACATGCTGCGCCACGCAACGCACCACATGCTAATATGGGAACGAACCCAGACGGTATATTCAACCGCCTCGAGACCGTCGGAGTAGCACCCGACTTTGTAGTCGACTTTATCCATGATGGAATGGCAAGGGTCGTGATAGGACAACTACTCGACACCATTGACCGCCTTCAACGAGAAGTTGACCAGCAAACTATGGCTAAACGCCACATCACCGAGGAGCTGCAACGTGCGCTACGTAAGCGCCCCGCATCGCCGAACGCGATGCCTTATACCGACAAGCGTAGTCGGACGCAGGGTCCTCAGACTGCACCCACATCGGTGCAGTCCACGGCGCCAGCGCAAGAAATAGGATCTGCGCCCACAAGCGCCGCCAAAGTACCTCTAGTGATCCCCACTATTGAGGTACCCTTTCCTCTTGGCGTACCTCCGCACATTGATGCTGGACGTATTGTACTTACGATACGTCAGGCCTTTGCGGTGCCTGAGCAGATGCCCGTCGACGATGTACGATTGGTCGACGCTAGCTCGCCTGCCGATGAACCGATGCAAGAGACTGTAGAGCCCTCTACCATCGGTACGCTGAAGGAGGAACCAGCAAGCGAAACCGCCGACGAGCGTAGCTTACGAATGAAGCACAACGCCTCAGTCCGCCGCGACCGCCTTGCTGCAGACCGAGAAGCCAACGAACGCTTGAAGTATAACTTCGAGACATTCGTCGGACGCATTCCAGATACTATTGGCGTACTACACATCAATGGTACTCCCGAACGCCACAACGCGTTTGGTGGACTACTTCACCGACGCCTGTACTGGTCACCGTACAGTAATACGGTGTTTGCCTCTCAGAGCGCTAGTCGCGCTCTAGAATACGAACGTGAACACAAAACCGCATTCAATGCGACAGGTTCACCTTTGTACAAGTGTGCACTTCGCGGGTTCCCTATGTCCCCTCGAGACATCCGCAATCTGGTTCAGTTCCGTGACGATAACTTCAACATGGATACCGACCGTGTGGAAGCCCACTACCTACTCTGGGACTTCTATCGTATCGCTTCACGATACGCCGAACCCCACAGAGACCGGACTATGAAGTTTATCCTTCAACGAGAATACTTCGATCCGGCTCACAAACCATCGATACGCGATGACGCTGCGTGGACACGACCTGTGTTACCACCGCCCGCTGGAGTATTGTCCACTTCAGCGCGCAACCCTCGAACCCGAGGTGCGGGTTTACCCATACCATCGGTATCGCAAGCCCTGGACTTCAACGTGTGGGGACAATATATTGTACACCACGGAAGGCCAGGCCTAGACAACGTATACAGCGGTCTAGTGATCGACTACAATTTCTCGATCCACTTCCGCACTGTGGTCGGGTACGCCCTTGGTCGTGCCATGAGCCCTACCCGAGCCGCATCTCGAGTCGCGTTCATGCGCCTATACGCCATGATCATTGCTCGACCGAACCTCTATCGAGAAGCGGTGGACTCGTGGAATGCCATTCACCCATTGGATCGCATCCCCGACCACTTACCTTCTACGGCAAGCCTTGGTCGCTTAGCTCTTCCTGAGGAGCATGCCGCCAACTTAACCGAAACGGATGTAATCCGTACTCTTCTTGCCAATCGACTACCCGTCGCTTGGATTGATCACGCCTATCCCTACGGCCTCCACTACTGGGATGCGCATTATACGGGAACCACAATTGATCGTACACTATACGACAATGTGGACGACGACCGACTTGTTCGGCTATGTCGTTACGGGATACCCCCGGCCATTCCTCAATGGGAGGGATGGCGACAGCCGACCCGCGATGATATCGCTAGACTCCACGTACTACTCGACTGCGAGAAAGAGCGAGGACTGGACACTGCGCACGCTCGCGGCCTACACCCTGTAGGATACGACATCACGTCGATGAAATTCATCACCGGACGAGACCGCGAAGCTACTGTACTCTACGACGGCGATCTGGTGTTTAACGATACCACTGACCCGCCTGCGCCACCACCTATGGTGGAAGGTCCTCCGCTCCCAACTCTCGAGTCCACTACGTCGCCAGCACCCTCTGCTCCATCTAGTTCATCCGCACCACTGGTCCTTCTACCAGAGGCTAACGCTTCTGATGACCATGCGATGGATGTAGTCGAGAAGGCTTAACGACAACGTCGAGTGTACGCCACAGTCATGGTAGTCGTCGAAATACATACGCGATCACTAATTGAGCGGGAGTTGTATACTCACGCTTTGTACTTATACTAATAACCATGCACATCCATCTGCTGAGATCATACATTGATCTCAAAGGGGGGTGTGTAACGACGGCGCGTTACAATACATTATATTGAGACGCGACCTGTTTGGCATTACCTTCTGGTAATGCACGACCATCTTTGTTATGCGTATATAAATGTCCTGTACAGTTTATGCTTAGATAATCCTTGGCACCCTCACCCTGTACACGTACTTAGCAGAATCCCACAGATTGGTCTAGCTTAACGTGTCTGGTGTCTCGCAAGGATCCCCCAACCCCGTACAACCGTTACACGACTCGTCCGACTTCGCAACGGGCGCAGTCCTGTCGCAAGAGTCGCCGTCCGATGGCAAGTGGCACCCGGTCGCGTTCTACTCGAAGAGCTTGAACGCCGTCGAGCGGAACTACGAGATCCATGACAAAGAGATGCTGGCGATCATCCGGTCTCTGGAGGAATGGCGACACTTCGTAGAAGGCGCAAAGCACAAGGTGGAGATCTGGACCGACCACAAGAACCTCGAGTACTTCCTCACCGCGAAGAAACTCAATCGGCGTCAAGCCCGATGGTCGCTTTACCTCGCTAACTTCGACTTCGCCCTCCACCACCGTCCTGGCCGTAGCATGGGCAAACCCGACGCGTTATCGCGTCGTCCCGACCATGGCGACGGAAGCGCCGACAACGCCAACATCGTGCTGCTCAAACCAGAATTCTTCGCCGTTCGTGCAACTGAAGGCCTGGCACTGGTCGGAGAGGAGGATGATGTGCTGAAAGCGATCCGCAAGGGCAATCGCGATGGGGCTCAGGAGGATGCGGTCGCGAAAGCGGCGCAACTGGTCAAAGCATCCAAGATCGCCGGCCGCTCCCTTCGCTTTGGCGAGTGGGGAGAGGAAGGCGGTCTGCTCACGTTCCGTGGACGGATCTATGTCCCGAACGTCCCAGACCTTCGCCGACGCATTGTGGAGCAGCACCACGACTCCAAGGTCGCCGGTCACCCCGGTCGCTGGAAGACGCTCGAACTGGTGTCGCGCAACTACTGGTGGCCCCAGATGTCGCGCTTCATCGGTTCGTACACCAGCACCTGTGACATGTGTCTGCGCACGAAACCTCGCCGCCAACTCCCCGTCGGACAGCTGCAGCCGCTTCCCATCCCCGAAGGCCGATGGAATGTCGTATCGGTCGACTTCATCACCAAACTTCCAGAGTCCAACGGCCACGACGCGATCATGAATGTCGTGGATTCAGTTGGAAAGCGCGCGCACTTCATCGCGTCGCACACGACTTGTTCGGCCCTGGGAGCTGCGAACCTCTACCGTCGCCACGTCTGGAAGCTGCACGGTCTCCCCGACGCATTCGTCTCCGATCGAGGTCCACAGTTCGTCGCCGAGTTCACGCGCGAACTGTACAGACTCCTGGGTATCAAGCTGTCGGCCTCGACGGCGTACCACCCACAGACCGACGGACAGACAGAGCGTGTCAACCAGGAACTGGAACAGTTCTTGCGAGTCTTCTGCAATGAGCGCCAGAACGATTGGGAGGACCTCCTGCCCGACGCCGAATTCAGTTACAACAACCATGTACATTCGGCGACGCAGCAGACCCCCTTCCTGCTTGACACTGGTCGGCATCCGCGCATGGGCTTTGAGCCGCGTCGGGGCGCTTCCAAGAACGAGTCAGCAGACGAGTTCGTGGAGCGCATGAAGGAAGCACAGGAGGAAGCCAAGGCAGCGCTTTCAAAGGCCAAAGACGACATGGAGCGGTATTACAACCAGCGGCACGCCCCAACGCCCGACTACCAGCCTGGCGACAAGGTATACTTGGACGCGACCGACATTTCTACGACCCGACCGTCTAAGAAGTTGTCGCATCGCTACCTTGGCCCTTTCGTCGTGCAAAGGCGAGTCGGCCCGCTGGCATACCGCCTCCTGCTGCCTCAGTCCATGAAGCGCATCCACCCAGTCTTCCACGTCGTGAAGCTCATCCCCGCCATTGCTGATCCGATCGAAGGTCGTCGATCCGATCCCCCTCCGCCCCCCGACATAATCGACGACGAACCCCATTACGAAGTTGAAAAGATCCTCGATAGCCGAACCTTCCGCAAAAAACTACAGTACAAGGTCCTGTGGAAGGGCTATGGTTACGAAGAAGCTTCTTGGGAACCTCGCGAAAATGTCGCCGCCCCCGATCTGGTACGCAAATTTCACCGCGACAACCCCGACGCCCCACGCCACATTCGTGGCATCTTCACTCTATCCCCCGCCATCTTCGCCACCGTCACCCCGCACCGAGTCGTTGCGATTCAAAAGGGGGGGTGATGTTAGGGGAACACCTGTTTGGTGATCACGTGACCATCCGATTCCTCGGACGAGCACGTGACCGACCGCTCCCCAGATGATCGCGATCCCGACCCCGACGCTCCGCCCCAAGCATCGGTGTACATACTTATAACTTCCTGTCGTTACTTCCCCTTCCAGCGCGCGCCCGATCCCGATTCCCGACATCCCGACGTCGGTCACCCGACCTCGTGCGCCTGCACCCTGAGCCACGAGGATCGGACAGCGTCGGGAACGTGTACATACACGCGCCGCTGCCCATCCGTTATCATTTACGTACCATACACCCCAGAGAGCCGGCCCTCAAGTAGTTACTCGTATATAGTCATCCTCCTGACATGGGGGAATCCTTTACTCTATTCTCATTGGATTCCCCTCTGCCAGGTAGGTCTACTTACGTTCTCTCTAATCGTACATAATATAACATTGGATTCCCCTCTGCCAGCACGACTAAGCTCTGCGCTGAGGTCGCCCTAACAAGGACAGCTATCAGCGAACGCGAACCCGACCGAAAGCATGATGTTGGAAATACTACAGTTTAACGACGTCACCGACCATGACCTGAAAATCGAAGATTGCATGATCGTGTTAGAACGAGAACTCAACACCCTGCGCGCAAGGAAAGAGGTATTCGACGGCGTAGAACTTATTAGCCGCGCACCTCAAAAGCGACCCGTCACGGTCGAAACCGTTCAAGACGCCGACCAACCAAGGATCGCACCGATCAACAAGTCAGCGCCCGCATCGCAACCCGTCTCGGATGCAACGAAAGGCCAAGCCAAGGCTCCCCCGCCACCGTCCAACATACCTCTGATCCCCAGTACCAAGACCGACGCCACAGTCGATGCACGCGACCAGACTCCAGTACACCCTTTCTCTAACATTCCTGAGAACCGATACGTCCCCCCTACCACGCGAAACTTAGCCGCCACAGAGAAGGCGAAAGCCGACAGTGCGTACCGCACACAGGCGCCCATTACAGATCCAACCAAATCAACGACTCTATTCGAACGCGCACTCGACGCCACCATACCGGTCACAGTTCGGGAACTCTGCGGGGTAGCACCAGAGGTTCGCGGAAAGTTTAGGGAAGCTAATACACCGAAGCGCATCGTCGCCAGCAACCTCGCAACTGTGTACCAAGAAGTCCCCACGTCAGCGTTTATCGAGGAACTCGACGCGCTCCCCTGTGAGTCCAACAGCAACAACGCGACGCCACCGCCCGGAGCACTAGTCACCGGCGACATCTACGACACGTATTACCAGACCCTACTACCCGGCGAACACCCGGATCGATTGATCGTCGCAATGGAATCGCACGCACTCAGATCGATCATGATAATGGTCGACGCAAGGGAACAGATAGAAAGCATCATCGACAGCGGATGTCAAATCATCGCAATGTCGGAAGAAGTCTGCCATGGACTGGGAGTTAAATACGACCCGACTATCGTTCTCCAGATGCAATCAGCGAATGGAACAACCGACCCGTCGCTCGGTCTAGCAAGAAACGTACCCTGTACGATAGGCGACGTCACGCTCTACCTCCAGATGCACGTCATTCGCAACCCCGCATACGATATACTCCTTGGCCGTCCGTTCGACGTACTTACTTGTTCTAACGTAAAGACAAGATCCGCCGACGATACGATAATAACCATCACCGACCCAAACACTCGAGAGGTCATCGCGATACCGACCTTCGCGCGTGGACAACGTCGCCCCAAGACCGACGTAAATTTTCGTATACTCTCGAGGAAATAAGTCGAGATCACGGCGATCTTGCACTCCTCCTCGAGTACGACCCACTAAGCTATACCCCGACTGTCCTTTCTTTCTGCGAACTACCGACCGAATTTAATAGCGACACCACCTACGACGCGCAACTAGCCTCACTCTACGTCGCGGCATCCGAACTAACCACACCAGCAATCGCCGACCAATCCGTTAATACCAGCTCTACCCCTCTTGAACGAACAACCCTCTGCACTATTTTACCGAACAACGAGCGCCATAGTGGACGCCACACCCAAACTCTGACCAACGCCGCCACCGACACCTTCGTTGTGAAAATCAAAGGCGTACAAACCAAAAAGAAGTACAAACCAGTGGCACAGAAAGTACGATCGATCGTAGCAAGTTGTCCCGACCACTTCCGCATCGAGCGCAAAATATTGGGCGACCCTCTCGCCGACATGCCGACTCTGCTCCCCAACCCGCCACCTTTCCAACCCACCGGCCGCTACACTCTAGAGCGAAAAGAAGACTTAGACCGTGAACACCCAGACTTCCTAACGCCCTCCGAACGCGCAATTATGCACGACCTCATGTGTAAGCAGAATCTCGCCTTCGCATGGGACGATTCCGAATGCGGTAGTTTTCGGTCGGATTTCTTTCCCCCTATCGATATCCCGGTCGTCGCACACACACCCTGGATCGAACGTAATATCCCCATACCGCCTGGCATCTACAACGAAGTTTGCGACATTATCAAAACTAAGCTCGCCGCCGGCGTTTACGAACCGTCCAACTCCAGCTACCGATCGCGTTGGTTTTGCACTCTAAAGAAAAATGGCAAGTTCCGCCTCGTCCACAGCCTCGAACCGCTCAACCGAGTAACCATCCGACACTCGGGTGTCACTCCGATACCAGACCATGTTGCTGAACAATTCGCCGGTCACATTTGTGGCGCAATGTTGGACCTGTTTGTCGGCTACGACGAACGGCTAATCGCACCATCATCGCGCGACCTTACCACTTTCCAAACACCTTTCGGCGCGTTACGCCTAGTCACCTTACCTATGGGCTGGACCAACTCTGTCCCAATCTTCCACGACGACGTCACTCACATCCTGCAACCGGAGATCCCGGACTATACACTGCCTTATATCGATGACGCTGCTATAAAGGGACCAGCAACTTGGTACCCCGACCCGGACACAGGATTGCCGAAAACACACCCTGACAATGCCGACGTGCGATTCGCGATCTGGGAGTTCTTCAACGACGTCAACCGAATCCTCCAGTGCATGAAGTACTGCGGCGGCACCTTCTCCGGCAAGAAGCTGATTTTATGCGCACCACAATTTAAAGTCCTCGGACACGTCTGCACGTCCAATGGTTGCATACCCGACGCAGACCGACTTGCTTTGCTGCACAATTGGAAGTCGTGCGCCACCCTGTCGGACTTACGCGCGTTCTTAGGAACGGTCGGAGTGCTAAGGATATTCGTCAAAAACTTTGCTCATCGCGCACACCACCTCGTGAAACTAACCCGCAAGGATGCCGTCTTCGAGTTCGGCCCCGACCAGATCGCAGCGCAGCGTGACATCGTTGAGGCAATCGCAGAAGCGAAACCCCTCGTACCTATCGACTACGCCTCGGACGACCCCGTCATCCTGGCCGTCAACACTTCCCACATAGCAGTCGGATTCTACCTCTGTCAAGCCGACCCCGTCGATCGGAAACGACGCAGATACAATCGGTTCGGTTCCATTACACTGAACGACCGCGAATCACGATTCTCTCAACCAAAACTCGAATTTTATGGCCTATTTCGGGCGCTTGGCGCTTTACGACTGTACGTTATAGGCGTCCGCAACCTAGTCGTCGAAGTCGACGCGCGCTACATTAAAGGCATGCTCTCCAACCCCGATATTCAACCATCAGCTTCCATAAACAGGTGGATCGTGTCCGTCCTCATGTTCCACTTCGAGCTCGTCCACGTTAAAGGCACGTTCCACGGACCCGACGGATTATCTCGTCGCCCTCGTCAACCCGACGACCCGACTGACAACTATGACGCAGAAGAAGCCAACTTTGAGGATTGGGTCGATCGGATGCAAGGCCTCATGCACATTATCCAACCACTGCCGCAACCGCCGTCGCCCTTGCATGTTCGACAGATCTTCGCCATGGCACAGATCTCAAGTAAGGAGGAAATGGTGGCCGTATACACCGACGTGGTGCCACCAGACCCAACGACTCACGAACTCGCAACCGACTCCCCACGACAACCCCGAATCCGTACCGACACGATGATACAGGAATAACCGACCCAAATGCGAATTTGACCGACATGTCATACGACGACGTGCCCAGAACCGACGCCGCTAAAGCCCAAGACCAACGCATAGTTGCTGTCAGACAATGGTTGGCCGACCTCGAACGACCAGAAGGTATGTCCGACGATCAGTACGCCACTTTCATTCGATACGCCACCGGGTTCTTCCTAGACGGAACACGACTATGGAGAAGAGACAGGCAAGGAGCACATAAACTGGTCGCCCGCCCTAGCGTGCGATTAGAGATTCTGCGATCGGTCCACGACAACCTCGGACACAAGCGCTTCTACGCGACACGCGCAACCCTGCTCGAACGCTTTTGGTGGCCTAACGTTAGGGCCGACGTCGTGTGGTTCGTACAGACATGCCACATATGCCAGATTCAACAAACGACCAAGGTCCTGATTCCCCCGGTCGTTGCGACACCTGCGCCACTGTTCGCGAAAATGTACATCGACACTATGCACCTACCGGCATCAAATGGTTTTAAATACATTGTCCAAGGCCGTTGCTCCTTAATCCACTTTCCCGAATGGCTGCTCCGAAAGGAAAACAGTCGCACACTCGGTGACTGGATGTACGAAGACATCATCTGCCGGTGGGGCGGACTGCGCGAAATCGTAACCAACAACGGTCCAGCCTTCATCAAAGCCGCCGAACACCTCACAAAGAAATACCACATACACAATATTCGAATCTCGGGCTATAACTCTAGAGCCAACGGGCTCGTCGAGCGATCCCATTTCAACGTACGACAATCCCTTTTCAAAGCTGCCGACGGAAACGAAAGCAAATGGTCGCAATCCGCGTATTCAGTCTTCTGGGCTGAACGCGTCACGATCCGCAAGCGAATGGGATGCTCTCCCTATTACGCCGCGACAGGAACCCAACCCCTTCTCCCACTCGATATCGTTGAAGCCACGTACCTACAACCACCGCCCGACTCTATCCTGTCCTCCACTGTAACGGGGTTACAAGATTGGGGACCTTGCTGTGCACGCTAGACGTAAGCTTGACAAGTCTGTCGATTGCTACGTATAGGTGTACAAGGTCTACTAGTTAATTATGTAATGTAAAGGATTAAATAGGCAACACCGGAAGGTGTTGCCAAACAATAGCATAATCGTGTCGATAAGATACGATTATATCAGATTAGTCGATAAGATAGTAAGCGCCCTTACATACCCCCCTTTAAGATCGCTAGTAGCGATCTTCACCAGGGAGTAATGCAATAAGTAATAATAAATTAAGGCAAGAGGGAGGGTGTAGGTCCCGGCGACCTACACCCAATATTGCCTGCACAGAAATACGTATTACTGGTACGTATTCATGACCGAATACATAGTGGAGACAATAGTTCCACTACACGGCCTCCAAGTGCCGCTCGAGGTGGCCTGGGATTGAGGACATCCGGTGTTGCGTATATTTGAGTACGCGACCTGCGGTTTGCTCCTCGGGAGTAAGGTGGTCTACACCTGACAATGGCGGTCGTCCCGACGATACCTCCTGCGTGTCGAGGTCGGTTCGTTGACGGGGGGATTAAGTTGTCTCCCCGACCTATGACTCCATCACTGTGTCGGGGTCGGTGGGGTTGGATTCCACCGGACCCTGGCTAGTGGTAATCACTGCCAGTGATAGAGGCCCTGTGAGGGCCGACACGGGGTCCACTTGGGTTTCGGTAGCTCCTATTGGAGCTGCCACGACTGTGGAGGGTGTCGCGGGGGCAGGTGTGAGTGCCGCCGGGTCCGCCATTTCGACGTTGGTAGACGTCGATCCCGATGGAGCGGGAGTGTGCAGGTCCGGAGGGGGAAACTCCCCTCTCCGAACACGGAGTTCTCGGAAATGTGGGTCTTCACCCACAAACATCCATTCCACGCTGGATAAACAATCCAGCCCCTCGTTCTGAAACTCCAAGCGCATTAACGTTTGAATGCGCGTGATGTCGTCGGTAGTGGGATGGTACCACCCGTCCCATTCCGGAATGGCGGGTGGCACGCCCAATTGATCGAGTCGACGAACGCGATCGTCGTCAACATTGTGGAACAGGTCCTTATGAGGACCTGCAGTAGAGTAGTTATGGTCTAAATAGTGTAGACCATAAGTATAGCTGTGGTTTATCCAACTAATTGGAATACCACTGTTAATAAGGTGTTGTAGGACACCTTGTTCCGTCAACCGCCCTTCGGGAGCGGTAGGTTGGATCCGAGGGATAATAACCTCGGGTCCGGTAATCGGCGTGAACGGCCGATCAGGGTTGGCCTCGTTATGGGCCGCCACCGCTTCTGCATAGAAGTATGGCCGTGCGGTAATGGTTGCGAAAATTCGCATAAACCATGCCCGCATACTATGAGTTACTGGCGACAATACGTTCGCCAGTAAGTAGCCCCAGGTCCCGCGACGATGAACGCGGAACCGGTAGTCCATTACGATACCTCCATATTGGTTCTTAGAACCAATACGCCCATGGTGAATCATATGTCGACACCAATGTTCGACATCCAATGCATGAGCTGGGCCGGGTTGGGGGAGACCAGCTCCTCGTGTCGGCTTGTCATGCCGATATTCGAATGCTTTACCCGGCCTTCTAATGACCGGGGCATTCCAAATGGGTGACCGTTCACTGAACGGTCGTGAGACGCTGCGGAATTCGTCCATGGCTGCACGAGCCATGGCTCGGTCGCGCAAGTGAGGCGCGACCGATAGGGTGATCCGACGGAATTCTCTGAAGAGCATAAAGGCCTCGGCCCGCTCTTCATCCCTCACCCCATGGCGTCGGT
The DNA here is from genome assembly GCA_013368375.1 of Tricholomella constricta. Taxonomy (NCBI): domain Eukaryota; kingdom Fungi; phylum Basidiomycota; class Agaricomycetes; order Agaricales; family Lyophyllaceae; genus Tricholomella; species Tricholomella constricta. Next base: position 266,455 of record JAACJP010000020.1, read on the forward strand.
TATTGATCAGCTCATAGAGCTGATCAACTTCACGGGGGTTCATTGGGAACCCACGTGGTGCGACGGCATACAGCCGTCCATCTGAGGGACGGGAGTTTTGTCCCGTCCCTAGCTCGCTCTCTGAGACGCGAGCTGCTGTGCCTAGCGCAAAGGCACGATTCTGGGCGGACGACACATATACCGTCCGCGACACCATATCCCAGAAGCGGTTGTCCCGCTCGTGGCGGCCGTTGATAAAGACCACCCCAAGCTCTTCAGGGATCCGTCCCGGCGCCTCCTTCTCAGCTTTGCGAGCCATATTCTCGCGATGCTGCTTTTGCCCGGCAGCCTTCTTCTTGCTGACGGGTTTCTCGTCGTCGGAGGACTCGCCGTAGTCCGACTCGTCCATAAATTCGGCGTACGGGTCAGACGCCTTTTGTTTGCCTTTGCCCTTTGGCGGAGGCGATGGGGGCTGCACCATCGTAGTGGGTGGTGCAGGCGATGGTGCCGGCAAGGTATACTTGCCAACAGGTTCCTTCTTTTGGGAACCTCTCTCTGGGTTCCGTACCCGGCTTTCTCCCGGGGTCGGTAGTGGGAGTAATGCTCCCGCTGTCTGTTGCTGTTGCGGTGCCTGCACCGCGGATGTCGACGATGTCGACGCCCTTCGTTCGACTTCTCGAGCCGGTAAGGGACGCACTTCGCGCGTCCCTCGGTCCTCGCGACGCTCCTCTCGTTGAGGACCATAATCAAGTGGGCGCTCATCACGCCACACTTCTTGGTCGGGATGGCGGTCGAACCGCCGATACTCTTGTTCCGGGCGTCGTTCCTGACGCCTGGGTTCATATAAGGTGCGTTCTTCTCGCCGCACCTCGGTCTGCTGTCTTTTCATGGGTCGGGACGATGGTCCCTCCCCGCGATCTGGCGACGCCACTGCCGGTCGCTTTTTTGCCAGGCTGAGTTGCTCAGCCATGGCCGACTCTCTCGCCTTCACGCGTCTCAAGTCCGCGCGAACTCCATCGTACGCATCAAGCAGCTGGGTTACAACCAGCTGCGCCATCCCGTCGTCCAAGAAATCACAAAACTCGCGGTGAATACCCGCGTCTTCCAATCGGTCCAAGATAGACGAAAGGAGACCATCATCTGCGAATGGTCTCCTCGAACTTGACGCAGACGACGCTGCGCGATCGTCTGCCGGCCTCCGCGAACTCGACGCAAACGAACCTCTTTGTTCGTCTGCATATGGCGCGGCATATTGCCGCGCCGGTTCGCTGCGCGCCACTTGCGCCGGTGGAGTAGGTGTTTTTTGACGACTTTGGTCGTCCACCTCCATTTTCTCTGACTCGTTGTACCGCGTATTTTGCGGTACGATTGGGGCGGGCATTTGGGGGTACCACGTCGGTGGTGGGTACCCCATGAAGCTCTGCATTGATGGCATATGTTGATATGCCATCGACGGTGGGTAGAACCCACCCGTCTGTGGTTGTTGCCCCTGCTGGGGCGGTTGGCTCATGTGGCCAACCATAGGGTATAGTTGTTGCCCCTGATGGGGCGGTTGCCCCTGGTGGGGCAGTTGGCTCATGTGGCCAACCGATGGGTATTGAAATGTTTGGGGCTGCACGCCCATATAGGTTGGGGGCGGGGGCGCGCTTTCCGCGCGTCCCTGCACCTCCTCCCCTTTTGGACTCGATCCCGAGGCCATATTTTGATAGTCGGTGCGGCTGTCGCCGCCCCGAGTCGCGTCGTTGCTTGAATTTGCTCCTGCGGTTGGGTACATGTTGTGGTTGTTGGTTGAAAATTTGGTTGCACGTCCTAGCGCCAAAACATATTTAACCTTCTGTCATAACTTTTGATGGTTATGTAATTTTTCTGATCGCCGTGATCACATGACCGCGCCACATTCTAGGTTCGTCGCGGCAACCTCGATGCGCTGCCCACCCCTTGCAATTCCAAGTAGCGGTCCAATGCCGCTAACTTGTTACAATTGTTGTGCGATTCCCAGGTGGTGTCACCTAGACTCCACCTAACTTGGTATTCCACTTTATTATTTTGGGTCCATCTATGGCCCAAAATCTCTTCGACAAACCATTCGTGATCGTCCGGCGCCCCAAAATCATAGGGCTCCGGGTGAGTTCTATTCGGGAACATTGCATCGTTTGTTGCGTAGTATGGGCGCAACAGCGATATGTGAAATGTTGGATGTATTCGACGCTCCATAAGCGCCGTAGGTAATTCCAGCGTATAGTTCGACGTGTCTGGCATGGCCTTCAATACTTTGTAGGGCCCGACGAATTTCGGACATAATTTCCGGGCGCGTCCCTTGGGGAGGTTCAAGTTCTTGGTAGATAAATATACCAAGTCACCCCCCTTTATTTCCGGACCAGTGGATCGACGCCTGTTTGCCTCGCGCGTTTGAAATACGCGCGTTTCGATTATAGCGTCATGCGCCTCCGCTATGTTCTGCAATGCGCGTTCAGCGTATTCCCGAATTCCCTTTGGTATTACGCTGTCTGAGCGTATCTCTTTCAACATGGATGGCATGTATCCACCATTCAACTCAAATGGAGCGAACTTGGTGGTAGCCGATACGCTCGCATTTATCGCAAACTCGGCCATGGGTATACGATCTACCCAATCCTTTTGGTCATGCCGTACAACGGCGCGAAATATCTGGCCAATACTACGATTGGCGCGCTCCGTCTGTCCATCCGTCTGAGGGTGGAAAGATGTCGACATTAGAAGCTTAGCTCCTAATAATTTATGTAGTTCGCGCCACCAGCGCGAGGTAAACTTAGAGTCTCGGTCGCTTACGATCGAGCTTGGAAGGCCATGTAACCTGACGATTTCCCGTAGGTATACCCATGATAATTGGGCTGCCGTCATCGTCGTATGTATGGGTATCATATGCACCATACTCGTCATACGACAAATTACTACCCATAGGTAGTTATATCCCTTTGATTCTGGAAATGGACCGATAAAGTCCATTCCGATAGAATCCCAAGGCTTAGTGGGTACTGGCAGGGAATGTAGTTTCCCTAACGGTTTCTGATTTGACGTCTTGATCTGTTGGCAATACTCGCACGTTTTACAAAACGTACGAACAGTCGTGGCTAGTGATGGCCACCAATACCATCGTCGAATATATTCAGTAGTCCGTTCGGCACCGAAATGGCCCATAGTTTTATGGGCTTGCTCAACAATTGACGTGATGATCTCGGGTTCTCGCGGTATGCATAGAACGCTATCATTTATAGCGTTCGTGGTCCAAATCAGATTGTCTTTCGTAGTGAACGTACGAAAATCCGTTGGGTTAGTGAGAATCACTGAAAAAAGTTTGTCCTTTGGGTATCCCAGGATAACGTCGTTACGGATCTTTTCGTCCGTTTTGTCTGGGGGAGGGGCAACTGTGTCCCTTCCGAGGACCATATCTCCAACCGTACGTTCCAGTTCGGTTGGCCTCTGGCTTTTTTGAAGGTGTGACGATGGTCCGGATGCGATACTTGGTGCCGCAGCCTCCATTATCTGGGCTTCTACATCTCGATCCTCCTGGCGTTCTTGAAGACGCTTGCTTCGACGTATTTCTACGTCCTTCATCGCTCGAATTTCAACTACTTTTTCCACGATTTCATGGTATCGTGGTACTGGTAAATCTTCACCAGTAGGATCGATTCTAGCATCGGCAGCTACGAAGTCGTGGACGTCGTAACGATCGTGATGGTTATCGCTCTCGAAATATCGCGATAGGCAGTCGGCGACTTTATTCAGTTCGCCTTTCACATAGGTAATGTCGAAGTTAAATCGCGACATGTATTCCATCCATCGACGCTGCCTAGGTGATAAATTCACCTGGGTCTTAAAGAATTCGAGGGCTTTGTGGTCGGTAATGATGTGGATTTTATAGCCCACAAGTTTATCCTCCCACTTAAGTAATGCTTCGAGGATAGCTAAGGTTTCGAGTTCATGCACGGCGTAATTCTGCTGTGCATTCGTGAATTTTTTGGACATGAATCCAGCCGGCTGAGCTTGGATCCACGTAGGTCCTTGACCATACATCGCGCCGACGCCTGACTTGGAGGCGTCACATATAATCCAAATTGGTTCGTCTGTCTTCGGTTGAATAGGCCGAATAATTGGCGTCGTGCAACATATATGCTTTATCATTTCAAAGCATCGTTGATGAATTGGTCTCCAATAGAATGGCGACCCATTCTCGGTCATCGCCATTAGTGGCCCAGTGTACGCGGATATATCTGGGAGGAATTGACCCAGATAATTAACCAGTCCAACGAATCGCTGTATATCGTTGTAATTCCGTGGAACCCTCCAATCGCGAATCCGTGCCAATTTATCGGCGTCAGGGTGAATTCCTTGGTCGTCGATTATATGACCAAGGCAATCGACGCGATCCGAATATAGTTCGCATTTCTTCCACTTCAAATAAAGGGACTGTTCGCGTAATCGTTCGAACACTACTCGAAGATGATCTTCATGTTCTTCGATGGAGTTCGAAAATATGAATATGTCGTCCAAGTACACATGCATAAATTTCCCAATGACGTCCCGAAAAATTGACGTCATTAATCGTTGAAATGTTGCGGGGGCGTTACAGTCCCCGATCTGCATTATGTTGCTAACGTACGTTCCCGCTATCGTTGCAAAGGCGGTCTTGTGTACGTCCTTCTCGAGGATGCGTACTTGTTCGTACGCATCCGTTAAGTCAATTTTGGACCGTATTTTTCCCCTAGCGACATCTTCGCGAATAACTTCCTGGTCTGGCAAGGGCGTAACGTCCTTGATCGTGTTATCGTTACGCTGGCGTGCGTCCAAGGGTGTTCTCAGGGAGCCGTCTTTTTTCGGGATACATAGCAGCGGCGCTGCTTGCTTCACCGAACGAGGCTCCCACCATTTAGAATCCGTATACCGATTGACCTTCGCGTAGAATTCCTCGCGAAGGGACATTGGGCACCTCGGCGCGTGGTACTGGTACTGTTTCTCATCGTCGACGAGAGTAATCTCGTGATTGACTTCCCGCCAGGGTGGTAGCTGTTGTTTCGTACCACCCACCATATCTTCGAATTCGTCATGCCATTGCTGTCGAAGTCGTGGATAATCTTCCGCGGTAAGGCCTCCATTGGGTGCCTTACCTTTTCCGTTCACCGTTCTTGCAGCGCGAATGTGCGCTGTGTCTTTATTGCTGGGTTTAACATCAAACCTAGCTCGTAGTTTTACGAGAGCAAAGTCACTCTCATCCTTCACTGGTAACCGATACAACGGCCGTTTAGCCCGTTGTATATTCACCGGAAAATTCATTTCCGTTGGCTCCGATACTTCCTCAGGCCGTGGATTTCGGTACGCTTGTCCTCGCGTGCCTACATTTCTTCCTTCGTGAGCCCGCATTGACGCTATTACTGCGTTCCATTCTTGCGGCATCCGTGGGTCGAACATCCACTCATATTGTGGATGTGGGTTTGGTCTATCCCAAAATGATCGATTACTCGCATTCGTATACGGCTCTGATTCCGTATCCTTATCGGCCCCGCTCGTCTTACGCGCTTCATTATCGCGCTGGCGTTCTTCGCATGGCTCGTGAGTCCGTGCTCGTTCGTTCGAAGGCTCGTGTTGTGCCTTCTGCTGTTGTCGTTGGGGTTTTCTCTTCTTCGGAGGTGGCTTATCTCCCTCCTTAAGAGTTTCTTGAAACTCTTCATCGGATAATAGAAGTGCTGGGTGATCCTTTGGTAGGCTGTTTATCGGCCTACCCTCGTTATCAGGATCATCATCATCTTCTACTGTGACTTTTAGTCATTCTCTTCGTTTCTCCAATGACCGATGGCGTCTAACTCGGCCATCGGTATCATCCATTTTTACTTTAGTCGCTGGTGTAGCGACTCCATTGACGACAACTTCGTCACGGTTAAAGTCCAGCACGACGTTGTTTGCGCGCATAAACGGCGTGCCTATAATCACGTCGTATCGATCAAAGTTAGCAAGGTCCATGTAAACCTTGCCTTTAAACCCTGGAAGAACGGCTTCCACCGTCGTGCCAAAATTTACTGTGGCCCGACTTCCTTTAGTTCCGAGCTGGAGGATTAATGGATCCTCCAACGGAAACACTCGAATATCGGCCACTTGAGCGAATGACGGCGTAAGTCCGGTAGTCGTACTCCCGGAATCCCAGAGGGTCCAAGCCTCATGTCCACCTACATTAATGTAGGTGACCAGGCACTCCTTGTCCTTTATCGGTACTACGGGACGAGCAATCTTGTCCCTACCCGTCCGCACTTTCACTTTACGACTTGGTGGTTTATCATTGCGTCAGAAGAATGCAATGACTTCTGTCATTGCAAACATACGCTCGGTCTCATCGTCCCGAGCATAGTATTCATTTTCGTAGACCTCCATATCTACGAACTCATCGCCTTCGTCTTCATTGTCCGCCTCGGTCTCAGGGCGTCCATTGTCTCGCCCGTCCGGGTCCTCGGGAGAAGTATCTTCGTCGTCCGCCTCACTTGCTGCGTCAGGTGCCGCTGTACGTGCGGCCCGTAGGAACGCTCGCTGTTTCTTGGGCTGTTTGCAATCTTTTGCAAAATGCCCTAGTTTCCCACAATTAAAGCACACTTCCCCCGGGGGGTGGTTGTGATGACCGTGGTTTTTGGTTTGATCGTAATGCGGACGATCTCCCGTCTTCATCGCTGGTTTCTCGACGTGGAGCTTTTGCTCTCCACGTCCCGGTTGATCCTGATACGCTAGCTTGGCGTATGGTTTTTCATTAAGTGCGCCAAACACACGTCGAGTCCTGTTGAAATTGTTTTGTGGGGTGTTCACTCGCCCCCCATCTGGTTTCCGCGGTTGACTCGGTTGATTTCGCTGAGCGGTTATGTTCCGCTCAAAGTAATCAGCCGTCTTCTGGGTGGCTTGGTGTGCTAAGCCCACCGCTAGGAACTCTTGGACCGTGTTGATTTCGGGTGATAGCCCGTCATCGAATAATGCCTTCCGCATCTCACGCGGAAGTGTCTTGAGGAATTTCTCCAGGAACGTCCAATCGTCCGTTCTTGCTGCCATATTCATGGCATGGTCCACAAGGTCATCATATAAACCTTGTATTCCTTTGCTCGCCGAGTAAGTAACGGCATTAAAGTCGTTACGAGCATCTTGCATGGTTGAGGGTAGCACGAACCGGTCATACAATCCAAGTACGACGTCTTCAAACGTCCAGAACTGCTTCTCGCGGTTTACATGTATAACGTGGCGATTGTACCACTTTCGAGCTTCGCCATCGAGAAACTCGGATGTTATCAGAACGCGCTCTTGGTCGCGTTCTTCTCCTCCAAACTGGCTTACTGCCAGCATCACGACGAGGCTCGACAGCCATTCTTCAAGGTCGCCGAACTTTGCACTTCCACTATAAGTGCCTACGGACTTTGAGTCCGCACGCCGAGATTTCATCCCGTCCGGAAGCGACAGTCGTACCGACAAACGCTCGTGCATTAATTGATGCAATCGCTCATGCATCTTAGTTTTATGCTGCTCTCCGGCAGCATGTATTCCGTCCGCAATTGATTGACTCCGGCGGATCGGAGCAGGCATTGAATAGCCTCGAGTCTGAGCTCGAGGCTGCGCATATTCCGCGGGTTCACTTATTCGAACCCGCATGTCTCGACGACCGTTAGCTATCGCCGTCGAATTATTCTTTTCGACGGCTTCCAATCCAGTTACTAACCCACCATCCGAACCTTGAGTTTGCGAGGCCCATTGCCTCGCCATCTCATCCACAGGCATATGTCCTTCAAAGACGACTCCTTGGTCGTCATAATTCGTGAACTTGCTCCGTGATAGATCAGCATTTCTCAGACGCTGGTAAGCGATCCGGTTGTTCCACTCTTTCGCTAATGGAACACGGCCATCCTTAGCCTCCGGAGGTACTTGAATAGCTGGCACGCTTTCAGTGCCAGCTAGTTGCGAATTCGTTTCCTTACGCTCAGTGGGTGGGTCTAATGTAGACTCACTAACAGGGGCCCATCGGGAACCTTGTGGTTGCGCAAGGTGCTCTTCGCGAGTCATTCTTTCGCGTTTCGCTGCCGCGGCCCGACGACGATAATCGTCGTCAGATTCTCCTAACTGGCGCGCTTGGTGCAGCGCAGATACTGCCATAGCAGCCTCATCAAGAGGCTGGTTCGATCCCGAGGCCACTGCTTGCGGGGTGAAAAGGTCATCCCAACGACCTTTTCCTTTGTTGAGCGGAGCTTTCTTAGGTATAGGAGTCCCAGCGATCGAGCTGACTGCTGAATTCGAAGTTCCCTTAGGGTACTTCTTCCTGTATTCCGTAACTACTACGGACAGCGCTTCCAAGTATCGGTCGGCATACTCCTGTACGACCATTTCTGCAACGGACTGTGCTCCGGTTGATCGTAGAACGAGCCTATCCGCTCGTTCCTCTAGTCGTCTTCGTCGATGTTCGCTAACAACATCGGTGGTATCCCAGAATTGCTTCACTTTTAGCGCCAGCAATTCCCTATCGCTGGCTTCTTCTTCATTGGCCTCGGGGTCGGACAAGTCGTCTTCGTCCGACTCCATCTTGACTATGCTCAGGGTGGACGCCCCGAACGCTCTACTTGACAGACGGCTGTCTGGCCATCTGCTTCCTGCCGTGGGGCCAGGTCGATATGACCTGGCCAATTCGTCGGCCAAGCTCCCCGGCACATTGGTGCTTGCTATCGGCCAAGGTTCCTCCGATTCTAATCCTAGTGTATTCTGCGCTGGTGGACTTTGTCCACCAGCGACTGATCCGACTTCCACTGGTTGCAGTGGAAGTTGTGATGGAGGATGCGCTGCGAGCGCATCCTCGAGGACCGGAGTTCGGCTCTTTCCGGATGTGGGAGTTGGTGTCATCGGGTCTGGGTCTCGTGGGTTCTTTTGATGATGGTTGTTCTAAATGGAATGTGATTCTGCGTATGTCGTGGGTACGCAGCAATAGAAAGCAAGGTAGCTTAAAAAAATGTAACGGGGTTACAAGATTGGGGACCTTGCTGTGCACGCTAGACGTAAGCTTGACAAGTCTGTCGATTGCTACGTATAGGTGTACAAGGTCTACTAGTTAATTATGTAATGTAAAGGATTAAATAGGCAACACCGGAAGGTGTTGCCAAACAATAGCATAATCGTGTCGATAAGATACGATTATATCAGATTAGTCGATAAGATAGTAAGCGCCCTTACATCCACCGACCTCTTGACGCGATGCGCGATCGCCTTACAAAAACGAACGACCGACCTAGAGAGACTACATTCAGACGTATACGCGGCGCGACGACAAGCGGCGATTCGCTTTGAACTTAAACACGCCAGAATCTTGCGCGACTATAACTTTAAACGCGGAGACCTCATCCTCATGCGCAACACGAAAATCGAGAAGTCGCTCAACCACAAAATGCGATCTAGATACCTAGGACCGCTCGTCGTGATCTCACGCAACTGCGGGGGCGCCTACATCCTCTGTGAACTGGACGGCACCGTCTTACACCGGCCTGTAGCAGCGTTCAGACTTGCTCCCTACTTCGCGCGAAACAACATCCTCCTACCCGACAGCGCTCTGGACATAGACACCAAGCGACTCAGAGAACTGGAAGCAACAACAATCACCGACGACAAAGACCGACCCGAAGTCGTAGGCGACGACTCCGAATCGGAAAACGAGCAAAACTAGCTGCTCAACCTCCGACTACCCGTATACCCCCCTCTTTTAATGATATTTCGACATCTATCCTTCTCTGGTTTCTACTCAACGTCCCACGACCCAACCGTTCGCGAAGTCCAGCACCCCGAACGACAGTTTGGCCTTTCGTTCTTTTAAACCCCCACTCAATTTTCAGAACACACACTTAATACCGGACTCCGCAGAAGAACCGCACAACGAATATTACATTTTTTTTGCCCATTTTACGGGCACCGACAAGTCCAAGTACAAAAAAGAAAAACGCGACGCCTCTAGCGGAGGAACGACGCGGCCACAACACCAAGACAAACCAAACTGACAACCACCGACACCATGCGACGCCTCTAGCGGAGGAACGACGCGACCACGACCCCAAGACAAACGACGCGACACCACCCGCCGCCTACCTCTACTCCCCTTCCACCAAGTCACCTTCCACCTCCTCTTCGTTGCCCTCTTCGCCAGTCTCCACCGCTTCTTCCTCTGACGCCGCGCAGCTGTCACTCTCCGAAAGCTCGACACCGTCCGCTCGCATTAACTGAGAACGTCGCCTGCGGAGCGCAGTGATCGCGCTTGCGGTGCCGGCGAATTGTTCGCGCACTCGGATGAGGCTCCAACAGGCGATCTCCTGCCGCGATTCCCAAAGGTGCAGCTCTTGAATTAGCGAACGCAACATGGCGTTGCGCGACATTAGAGCCCGGTCGACGTCCACCAGGGGAAGCGAGGCGACACGCGACAAATCGGTGGCGTAGCCTAAGCCATCCAAGTCACGGTTGCGTGGAAGACTAGTTCCTCGGGGTATACGACCACCATGGACGGCGCTGGCGCCCATGCCCGACCCCTCGATGGCGTATTGAGCTTCCTGCAGGGCCCCTACAGTCGGCCCCCAGTCTTCGTCACTGAGCGCAGTCAGGGCGCGCACCCGACGACACGAGACAGAAGGCGACACGATCTCCACGTCCTCCTCTGAGTCCTCCACGATGGACTTAGAGGCGACGCGACGACGACTCCGCGGACGCGAATTCTTGACAACTTTCGCGTCGGTCTTGTGCTTCACAGTTTCGCACCGCTTGGAGAAGATCTTGCACCGCGCACAGATCCCGCCCTCAGGTTTCTGAAAGCAGTCGATGGCGGCGTCCACACAGCGGTCACACTACAGCGTCATCAGAATACGACCGACCCGACAGAGCACACAACGACTTACCGGCTCGTCGCGAATGAAGTGGTTCGGGTGGGCGACTTTGAACTTCTCTAGTCGCTCCAACCACTTAAACTCAGCGGCGGCCTTCCTCGCCGCCGTAGCCTGCTCCCGCTTCTTAGCCGCCGTGGCCCCCTTCTTGCCAGTCGCCTTCCCCGCCTTGACCGCCCCAGGCACCTTCTCGGCCTTGATTACCACCTCCACAACCTCAGGCACGGACCCCTCGCCTTCATCGTCGACAGCGCGCTTCCGCTTGCGGCTAGCTGACGCTGGCACCGTGTTGATGAGAACGACGGGTGGTCCACCTACTGAAGGTGTCAGAGGGAGCCCGTCGATCGGACTAAAAACGACGGGCAAAACAAACGCGAACTCACCCGCGGCACCCGCTTTCGGACGTCCACCTCCGACCGACATATGGGGTAGCGTCAATGGGCGATACTCGGGGTCGCGCACGCTCGCCACCTTGGCCCTAGCGTTAGCCTTCCCCTTTGGAGGAGCGGAAGCGACGGGCGATGCGGGGGGTGCCAGATCAAGCATGACGACGTCGGACGCCGGAGATGAGCGTGACAGGAGGGGGTCTCGCATTGGCTCCAGGACTTCCCGCCCCATCCGCTCCGCCATCGCCATAACTCTCGCCACTTCGGCTTCCTGCACGACACCCGCTACGGTACGGGTATCTCCTCCAGCCGTGCCAGCGATACCACTTGGTGGCGCACCCGACTCCGGACGAAGGGGCACGTCGTCGGCCGTCGCAGACACTGGGAGGGCACTACCAGTTCCCACAGGGACCCCTGCTACAGTAGCAGCCGGACTCGGTGCAGCCGCAGTCGCAGCGGTAGCCTCGGCATCGGTCGTGGGCGGACGCAGGTCGATTGGTGGGGCCGCCACAGTCGACGACGCTGGCAGGTCCTCGGGCGCCACCGACTGTGAGGCGCGTATGTTGGCCGCCGCCCCTAGGCGAGCAAGACGTGCGCGATGAGGGCGCGCGTTCTCACTCTGGGGAGGCTGGATGAGCAGCCCACCCACGGGCCAGTCAAAAACAACTACACAACGACATACCTCAGGCTCTAGGCCACCAAAGGGCACCTTCCATTCAGCATCCCCTCCTATGACGGCCCAGATGGCCCGCAACGCAGGCTCCTCCTCTTCCCACACCCAACGCGGTTCATCGCCCCCCTGGGCACGTAACACCGTAACTCCCTCTAACAAACCTTCGAGGATGGCGAGGCGTGCTTTACGCGACGCATCGGGAGGCAGTGCTCGCCAGTCGTCCCAGTCGCCCTGCAGGTCCTCGAGGACGAGTGAGTAGTTCGGCGGGAGGCTAGCCATACCTACGGACATGGTGGGAGGGAGAAAGAGGGAGCCGAGAAAGACAGAGGGTCCTTGGGAACTTGACGCGCGGTCAAATTCTGTTGCACCGCCACCGCCATCTCACGCCACACACGCGTCAGTTCTAGAATCTTCGACCGGTCTCCGGGCCGACTGAGGACAGTCGGCATTTCAAGTAAGGAGGAGACATGAACTACAGATGAAACGACAGCCGATACTAGCAACCGACACCGCCAACCACAAAACCGACCGACACAACGAACCGACCTGCGCCACCTAAAAACACGAAAAGTTCGAATTATAAAGAACGACCCAATTTTAGGGCCCGAACAACAAAATAGGTATATACGGAATACGCGACCGGTAACGAACGCAACCCGACCGCAAAACACGACAAACCCGAAGTCAAGGCGACGAACCCTCGCCACTATCGTCGCGTATGCCACCGTCGACACCGCTTCCACTGCCGCTGCCCCCACTCCTCGAATTACCCATCGCAGACGCGCCAACTAACTCTACGCGCCGGGCCTGAAGCAAGTCAAGGGCCGACGACGTAGACCCGACCTGCTCGTAAAGCTGACGGGACGACGAACGCATGATCTCTTGGCGCGATTCAAGGACTTGAATTTCCTGGACCAAAGTACGCAAGAAAACGGTGCGCGCCGATAACACCCGATCTACATCTGCAAGACCGAACCGCGAAATAACCGACAATGGCTGGGAGAAGCCCAAACCGCGCAAATCTTCGTTACGAAGGAAGTCCTCAGGGCGAAACACCGGGCCCTGATAAAGGAGACCCGCACCCCGGTCTACCGAACCCGCAGAACGAGCTACGACAAGGCGCCGAGTGGCCCTTGCCAGATCGGGCAAACGGACCTCGTCGAACAGCGGAGGGGGCATACACGCGTCGCAAAAGTGGCCCTCTACTGAACACGACACGAACTGGTGCGGAGCTGGCCGAAACGACCCCACTTCGTTCATCTCGCATCGTCTAGATTGAATCTCGCAAACCGCGCAAACATCAATGTCGCTGCGCTGAACGCAGTCCAAGCCGTAGCTCGCACAACGATCGCACTAGCCAATAGATGAACAAAAGAACAAGGACGCAAGAGGACCGACGACTTACCGCTTCGCTACGAGTGTAATGCTCAGGGTACTCCTTCTTAAATTCCTCGAGACGTTCCAGCCACAAACGGTGTCGCATCCCTTGTGCCGCCAATACCGACTCCCCGGAGATCTCGACGACAGACTCTTCTTCATCCCCGTCCCCAACAGAGGAAGCGCACGAACGCTCCCGAAAGACAGACCCTGCCCCTTCTTCAGCAAAGGCGGCGCACATATGGGCGACCGTCTCGCGGTGAGGGTAATCGGACTACCAACTTGTCAGGGGAACTCTCGTTCACGCTCTCCGATGCTCACAGATCGCTCCCGACTCACGCGCTCGCCCCCGACCGACCGATCGCGATCCCGACCCGACGCTCCGACCCAAGCGTCGGTGTACATACTTACTCACTTCCTGTCATTTCCCCTCACTCCCTGCGCGCGCCCGACGCCAATCCCGACCACCCAACATCCCGACGTCGGCTGCCCCGCCTCGTGCCCGTACCCTGAGCCACGAGGATCGGACAGCGTCGGGAACGTGTCCATACACGCGCCGCACACCATTCGTTATTATTACATGTACAGTACACTCTAGAGGACCGGCCCTCACGTCCTACACTCGTATATAGTCGGCCCCCTGGCATTTGGGAATCCTTTACACTATTCTCTTCGGATTCCCCCTTGCCAGGTAAGCCTTACTTACCTTCGTTACTGTACATCAATATAACTTCGGATTCCCCCTTGCCAGTGTGATAGCGCTCCACTGTAAGGGTTGCCCTAACAGCAGAATAGTGTAAACCGGAGACCCGACGAAGCCGACCGATCAGCCTCCGCGCCGAAACACGTGTCTGCTACACGCAACCCGTCCAGCGCGCGCCTGCTCCGATCGTCGCCCAGTCCCGTCTCGAGATGTCCGACTTCGGTGAATTTGACACGCCTCCGTCTCCTGCTGCGCTCACGCCAGAGGAACGACTGGTGAGCCTTGAAACCGCAATGTCGGCTCTCTCGCAATCCAACACCACCAACTCGGCCACCATGGACCGCATCGCCGCTCTTTTAGATACCATCGTTTTGGGGAACCCCTCCGCTGCCTCCCCAGCAGCACCTACGACCCCCGCGACGCCGGCGCAGCCCCTGCCGACGTCCCCTCCCCTTCCGCGATCGGGATCGCACATTCGGCCGTCGCCCCCTCCCGTGTACGACGGCGCTCGATCGGGCGGCCGCGCCTTCTGGAACGCGTGCCAGCTCTACTTCTCCCTGAGCGTCGGACAGTTCGCCGATGACCACGCCCGAATCAGCTGGGTGTTGTCATACATGCAACACGGTCGCGCCGCCGACTTCGTCGGTCGGGTCTTTCAGTATGGGTCGGTAAAGCGCGCATTCCCGACCTGGAAGGACTTCGCGTCGAACTTCGAAAAGGAGTTCTTCCTGTTCGACGAAGTCGCCGACGCTGCGCTCACCCTCGAGTCGACAGCGTACTTCCAGAATGGGCGCACCATCGACGAGTACATCGACTCGTTCAAGGCGCTGTGGATCAAGGCCGATTACCCAGACGGCCGCCATCTGGTCCTCAAATTCCGTCGGGGCATGGACCCGAAGCTCTCAAGGAGGCTTGGGAGCATCACCACGGGTCGGCCCGACGACTCCAAGATCGAGGACTGGCTAGCGATCGCCCGCTCCCAGGACTTCATCATGAGGACCGAGGAGGACTTCCACCGTCGGTCGGCTCCGACAGTTCTGACTGCGAGTCGCCCGACTGCCCCCGTTCCGATGCCTGTGGTCGCGCCCATGCTCCAATGGCGACCTACTGCCCCACCGACTGCTCCCGTTCGTGTGTCGGCACCGGCGCACTCTCTCAGCACGCCCGTGACGCCGTCTCTTCCCCCAGGTGTCCCTATGGACATCGACCGGCTCCGCGGACGTCCTGTTCAGGACGACACCTGTCGTCGATGCAAGCAGCCGGGGCACTTCTGGCGTGACTGCCCAAAGCGCTTTGACCTGCGCCACATCATGCCAGAGGAACTGGATGAGCTGATCATGCAGCTACTGGCGCGCAAGGATGCGATCCCCGCTGACCCGACTCCCGAGTCGGCCGACCCGACCGCCTTGGCCACGGAAGAGGATTTTTAGTCGCACAACGGGTGAAAAGTACGCCCCCGTTGTCTAGTCGTAATCGGTTCACCCCCCTATCTGTAGAGTACCCCAATATACTTAATATTGCTGCTACTTCTACGGGTGAACCAATCGACGAAGACGTACAATCCTCTCCTGACCAAACGCCATCTCCTTCGGTCGCTCCGACCAAGCCGACTGTACCATCGCGTCGCGGACTACCGCGCTGGGAAAAGCGACTGCCCCATCGCTTTGTGATCGCCGCCTCCCCCGACTCCTTATCCCTGTCGCTCAAGGTCGAGCTCGAGACCACCGACACCCAAGAGACACATTCGCTCGCTGCCCTCGTTGACAGCGGGGCATCGGCCTGCTTCATCAACACTGCCTTCGTTGAAAAGCACAAGCTGAAGACGCGACGGCTGAATTGCCCGACACGTGCCTACAATGTTGACGGAACCCCTAATGAGGTGGGCGCCATTGAATACGTCGTGGACGCAGTCTTACGTTACGACGGTCACTCCGAGCGCGTTCTGTTCGCGGTCGCGGGTATTGGGAAGCAGGATCTCATTCTCGGATTCACCTGGCTCCGAGACCACAACCCCGACATTGATTGGGCGACGGGAAAGGTGAAAATGAGTCGAGCGCCGACACGTTGCGACACCTGCAAGGTTGAAGTCAAGGAGGAGCGTCGTTCACGCACCAAGCTGCGAGCCGCCATTCGGGCTTGTCGGGCAGAAGGAATCCCGACAGTCGAGCCCGACCTGCGAGCCCTGACCTGCCCCTACGTCGAAGACGACTCCGACACCGACGAGTTCCTCCCCTACACTCCGATCATGGAGGAACCCGATCCAGAGTCGGACGACTTCCTGGTGGAGACCTTCCTGAATGGCGATCGCATCTTTGCGACTGCGATCCACCCCCCTCCGACCGAAATGCACATTCGCGCCAGTCAAACGACATCGCAGCGACTCGCTGAGGCGCACACCGCGAACTCTGCGCCTAAGTCGTTCCGCGACGCCGTTCCGACCCACCTCCATGACTTTGAGGACGTTTTCTCCAAGGTCGCGTTCGACGAACTCCCCGATCGCAAACAGTGGGATCACGCAATTGAGTTGGAGCCGGGCGCTTCGCCGTCCGGCACCAAAGTCTACCCACTGTCGCCAGCGGAGCAAGTCGAGCTCGATGCGTTCCTCAAGGAGAACCTCGAGTCGGGTCGGATCCGTCCGTCGAAGTCACCCATGGCTTCGCCAGTGTTCTTCATCAAGAAGAAGGATGGTGCGCTCCGGCTGGTGCAGGACTATCGGACGCTCAACGCGCTTACGGTGAAGAACCGGTACCCACTGCCGCTCATTAGCGAACTGGTGAACAACCTCCGCGGCGCGCGGTACTTCACCAAGCTGGACGTCCGATGGGGGTACAACAACGTTCGGATCAAGGAAGGCGACGAGTGGAAGGCAGCGTTTCGGACGAACCGCGGTCTCTTCGAGCCGCTCGTCATGTTCTTCGGCCTCACGAACAGCCCCGCCACATTCCAGACCATGATGAATGACATCTTCCGCGATCTGATCGCCGAGGGTGTTGTTTGCATGTACCTCGACGATATCTTGATTTACACCAAGACTCTCGAGGAACACCGTCGGGTCGCGCGACTCGTCCTGGACCGACTCCGCCAACATAAGTTGTTTTTAAAGCCCGAGAAATGCGAATTCGAACAGACCAAGATCGAGTATCTCGGGCTGATCATTTCGCAAGGGCAAGCGGAGATGGACCCGGTTAAAGTCGCTGGGGTGTTGGAATGGCCGGCTGTAAGGACGCCCACTATCTTATCTAATATTGGTTATCTAATCGTATCTTATCGAGACGATTACGCTATTGTTTGGCAACACCTTCTGGTGTTGCCTATTTAATTCATTACATTAACTAAGTATAAACAACCTTGTACACCTATACGTAGCAATCGACAGACTTGTCAAGCTTACGTCTAGTGTGAACAACAAGGTCCCCAAAATCTGTAACTCCGTTACATTTTTTTAAGCTACCTTGCTTTCTATTGCTGCGTACCCACGACGTTACGCAGACCCACATTCCATTTAGAACTCCCATCATCAAAAGAACCACGAGACCCAGACCCGATTCGCAGGAGTCAATCAATTGCGGACGGAATACATGCTGCCGGAGAGCAGCATAAAACTAAGATGCACGAACGGTTGCATCAACTGATACACGAGCGACTGGCTGTACGCCTATCGCTCCCTGATGGTATGAAATCTTGTCGTGCGGACTCAAAGTCCGTAGGGTACTGCTCAAGCCCGAGTTCTTCGCTGTTCGTGCGACCGAAGGACTTGCACTGGTCGGAGAGGAGCACTTCAGTCAACCCCCTGGAGACCCCTTATTAGGGTAGTCAGTCCCACTGTGAAAGACTACCCTAACTAGGCCCTAGACCATGGTTCAGGACCACCCCCCCTGGGAATCCCATAATTAGGCATGGTCTTCCCATATTGGTCTTTCCCGACCATGCCCAGGGAGTGCCAAGTATTGTAATCTTGCCCAACTGTAATGTGGGGCTGCCCAAGAAATATGGGCAAGCCCAGCATGTCACGTCACACTTATCGCCAAGACTATACACAATAAAACATGGTTCATCCAAGCACTTGGAAAGTTTCAATGAGCATCATGTCAGTTTTCTGGACAAACAAATGAAAATTTGATTAGATACAAAAAAATGAAAGCAAGTAGAAGAATAAGGTGTCTTATTGGAATAATTAGGTTAACAAAAAATATCTTGTCAGTTAGTAAAATATCTTTTGACCAGCATATATTTTGTACATTCAAAACTTACACTCCATGCTCTTCACCTTGGGCAGAGCAACATCCATCCAGTCAATTTGAAGTGTATTTGCATGTTCACTGTGTATTTGGTAGCATATTGTACTATTTGTATTTAATAACATATAAAGGAGGGCCAAGTTTATATGCGAGCAACTATATTTGAACCACTCAGCAACTTTAGTAGTGCTGAATTACAGACCGTTAGGCAAGACCACACCTCACAAATGTGGTAGTTGGGAGTCCCAATACAGATGCAACTTCTTTTGGTAATCCCATCTTTGATGGTCCTAGACCAGTTGGGCAAGACCACACCTCACAAATGTGGTAGGTGGGAGTCCCAATTCAGATGCAACTTCTTTTGGTACTCCCATCTTTGATGGTCCTAGACCAGTTGGGCAAGACCACACCTCACAAATGTGGTGAGTGGGAGTCCCAATACAGGTGCAACTTCTTTTGGTACTCCCATCTTTGATGGTCCTAGACCAGTTGGGCAAGACCACACCTCACAAATATGTTTGGTGGGAGTCCCAATTGGGGTGTTCCACACTACCTGGGCAAGACCTTAGCTCAAATGGGAGTCCCAGTATTCAGTTTTTACAGTCTTGGGAGAATTGACATTCAAACAGATATAGTTCATGAATGCATTTAAGATGTCAAGCACAGTCCATGTATGGGTATAAAAATATGATATAAAGGAGCACATATAATCTATGGGCATAAGTTCTGAAAAGGCTAAGAAACTAGTACTCGTACTCATCATCATCATCAGCATCATATTGGTTTTGATAAGTGGGAGGCTGATGTTGCATCACATACCCTCTTTCTGCACCTCCACGTGATGGGCCAGCTACAGGTTCCCTACTGCCATGCTGTGCACGTGCTCGTTGTGGAATTGGAGCAATTACACGAGGGTCCTGTTGTATGTCGCGAAGCTTTCGTTTCTTCACTGGAGGCTCCATGCCTTGAGAATCCCGAGCACGATGGGCACCAAAGTGGTGAGCGCGACCATCGGCTATCTCCAGATCAGCATCTTCATCTTCAGGGTATGGTTGGCGATGTAGCGGGGCTTGGTCATAGTGATTGCGTGGATCCCTGTCACTGGTGTACTGGTGACGTCGAGCAGACTTCGCAGTCCGATTCCATGAGTGGTGATGTCTACCGCGGGATGGTGCTCGGAGATCAAGATGTGGGTGTTCTGCATGTGACTTTTGCAGGGGTGGCGGACGTTCGGACTGATGGCTCTCGCCAGGGGGGCGACCAACACGGGGCTTGTTTAGTGTCTGGGAGTGCTGAGCAGGGTGGCCACTGGTGTCATCTTCTGATTCTGAACGGTCTTCAGGATCTAAACGGTGCTCCTTAGTTTTGGAAAGCTCTCGCTTGTACTTCTTAGAATCCAGGAGCGTCAAGAGCACTACTCCATCGGTATTGATCACCAGTGGAACATTCTCTTGCTCACGCAGAGGCAATGCCTTTTCCTCTGAAGGCTGCCGTTAGTTTACATCTTAACGGTCAGAAATGTGACAACATACCATCATCCCAAGAAACAATCCTCACAATCTCATCAAAGTCCTCGTCCTCTGTTGACTTGACTCGGTTATCAATCATGGCCTTCAGTTGCTTACTCCCGAAGTTCTTTGGCTCGCAATCAAGGCCTGGAGAGACAAGATCGATGGGCCAGCCTTCGAGGCGCATTTGATGGGTATATGCCATGTCGGCCCAGTGCTTCCACTGCATGGTGAGACTGTTGGCCTCTCTGTCCGAGAGTTTGTGACCAATAATATGACCTGAAGTCAAGACAGTGTCAGGATATTGTGGTGTGTACAGAGGTAACAACATACCTATGTCACTTCGCATAATCTCCCCCAAAAGGCGGCGATGGTGGTCTCTCAAGGCCGTCCCTTTGGTTTGTTCCCAGTTGACGGGGAACCGACTTCTTGCAACTGCGACGTGGCGACTGCGTACTTCAGCATTTCTAGAAATTATCTATGTTAGGCTAACATTAGGAGGCATTTATATGCGACGTACTTGAACATTCCTTCGTAGTCACCGAGTTGCGAGTTGATCGACGTCTTGTATTCGTTTCGTACTGCTACGTATCCAGGTGAACCACCCCATGCAACACTGGCACTTGCTCCTCGAAGATCTCGCTCCGTGTCGACACCAAAGCCAAAGACATGGACGCCGTATTGATCCCAGGCTTGAATGCTCTGATTTTAGGTCATCAGACACGTCACTATGTTGAGAATACAAGGTGTTTACTTACCAAGTTGATGAACGGTTCAAGTATCCGGCTCATAACTGCCTTAAAATTCCCTGTATCCCGTTTACCTTCAACATAGACAGACAGACGCTCCTTGTACCAGTCTAACTGCTCCTTGAAGTGTGCTTCCCGTGCATCGGCACCGTGCGAGCCATCGAGTTCTTGGAGGTGCTTGTTGTACTCCTCTTTGACAAAAGACTGCCAGTCGCGTGCTGTGACTGTAGCGTATTCATGTTAGTGACGGCGAAGCCTAAAGGTTCTGAAAAATGTACCATCATCGCTGCGCTTTGTCTTCCCATGCTCGCCGTACCAGGCTTGAAACACGTTCCAAGGATTTAGACGGCGAGGACGCTTCACGTCCTCGCCCACAGCTCGCTGTAAAACAAGCACTGACTTTCTGTACTTGACAGAAAGCTCTTCCAGGCTGTCGCGGTAGACCTGGTAACTCGCCAACGCAGCAGCGACTGCTTCTTTGGGCAGAGGACCAGAGGTGAGATCACCCTCCCCTCGGTCACTGTTCCCTCCTGCCCTGTCCCATCCCTCTCCCTCTACTTCTCCCTCTCTGATACTATCCCTGCCTCCCTGCTCGTCATCAGGTGCCTGCAGAGCAATCTGAGACTGAGCCCGCTGCTTGCCTTTCTGTTGAGCAGTCAAGCGCTCAGGAGACATATTTGCCTCCTTCAGGAATGCTTCCTCGTCTTCTTGGTCCTGTTCTTCGATGGTGGGGGTTGTCACGCGTCCGCGTTTGCGTTCACGAGCAAGAGCAGCTGTTTGCAATGCTGCCGCCTCCTCAAAGTCTGATGCACTAAGATCACTCTCCGGCGCGGGGCTCTCCAGTGAGGAAGAATCTGCGATGCCTCCCCATTCCTCCTCATCATTGTTTTCACCGCTGGCAGAGTCCTCATCTCCACCACCTGTGCCCTTGCCTTCGCCACCACTACCCTGACCTCTGCCGCCACTATTCTCATCCCCGCCATCCTCATCCCTGCCACCCTCATCCCTGCCACCATCATCCCCGCCACTCTCATTTCCACCACCGTCATCCCTGCCACCCTCATTCCCGCCACCCTCATTCCCGTCACCCTCATTCCCGCCACCCTCATTTCCGCCACCCTCATTCTGATGCTCTGCACTATCCTTGTCGCCACCACTCATACCATCTACATCCCCGCCGCCACCATTGCCATCTATATCATAATTGTTGAGTTCGTCGTCAAGCTCCAATTCGGCAGGGAGCATCAGGGTCAACGGAGAACTGGGCTCTTGTAACTCGACCTCATCAATGGATCCAAACGTGTCCTTCAACCCGGATCCCCATACCCGATTAGAAATGAACTGATTATCGTCGTTGTCGCGTAGTGCAGAGGATCTGTAGGTCTTCAAATGACGTGGACGTGGACGGTCCAAGGAAGGGGCCAACACAGACGCAGCCGCATTTGGAGGCGAGCATGGATGAGAAGGAGTGTCAGTAGCAGAAGATGCGTCAGGAATACTCTGAGCATCAGGTGGAAGGGAATTGGTGCTGCCAGATGTGTCAGGAATAGCAGGAGTCTCGAGTGCTGTCTCCGAATTCCCTGGCGCAAATGCTGCATTCTCAGGAGGTGCAGAGTTGGCACCAAATGCTGCATTCAACGCATTTTCCAGACCGGCAGTAGCTAACGATGAGGCAGAGTGCGGAGTATCAGGTTTTTTGCGTTTGCCTGATGACCGACTACCCAGAGGCAGCTGATGAAATGTACCCGATGGTTTCGAACGAGTAGTACGCATTGGTAGTTTCAACTACAAAGGGACGATACATTTGTTAGAACACGTAGACGTAGAATGAACAACTTGTAACATACTTATTGAAAGCGAAAATGTCAGATTGGCCTTACAAGCAAGATCTAAACCGCACAAGATTAGTCTTGAAATCCATCAATCCGGGAATACAACTGTCAGTAAGTACTGTTTACATATATATGAAGGCAATTATTTGGAACTCATAACTTCAGTCTTATTTATATGTGTAATATTGTCGTCAATTCAGGCTGATTCAATCAAACTTACAATCATTATAACGAACTATTCTATTCTATCCAATGTGTCCAAATTCAAAGTAATAATGGTCTACATTGCGTAAAGGTAACCTGGCTCATGTAATATACGACGAAAGCGGTCAACACAAGGAAACTACCAGAAGGCCCCAGGGCAGAGCACACAGCTTTCAGCACAGAGGGCAAGTGATGACGAGGCAGGCGACGACGGGGTACAGAAATTGGGTTGACTTTACCTGAAAACGGCAGGCGGGGTTGTCAGAAGCGCGTAAAAACATAAAATGGACGAGACTTACCAGTGGGGCAGCACTCACAGCTGGCACATACGTAGGGCAGGCAATGACGATGAACAGGGGGGAGGGGGGTAATGATGACGAGCACCGTGGCCGACGATGACGAGCAGAGGGGGGCCGGCCGGCAATGGGCAGCGAAGTCGACGGGTATCCATGCAAACTTGTCAGTAGGTGGTAGATGGATGAATGAGATACTTACTTGGGGGGAAGCAAACACAGCTGCAGGCAGGCAGAGAGGGCGATGGGCGGGGAAGGCGATGGGCGGGGAGGGTGACGAGCCTGAGAAAGGCGTTCAGAATTGTCGGGAACATAATGAGAACGGGGGAATGCTTACCTGGGGGGCGGGCGGCGATGACGAGCAGGGCAACGGCAATCGCGATGGGGAGAGGGTGACGAGCAGCCTGGAAAATAGCGTGCATCAACAGGAGACGAAGGAAACGAATAAAAAAAAAACTTACCGCGACGACGAGGAGCAGAGAGGGTGTAACGATGAGCAGAGGGCAGGCGACGACGAGCAGAGGCCAACAGACGACGAGCAGAGAGGGCCGAGACGACGAGCAGAGGGGCAGGTGATGAGATGGTGGAAGAACGGGAAAGAAAACAATAATTACAAGTGCACGCTCTTGCAGGGGGGATGTTTAGGGCAGGCCATAGCCACCCGTTACATAAACTGTACAGTCGCGGAATTTGCCGCGCTTTGGCCTGGGTTCGGACGAGCAAGAGCCCATCAACCGGATGTGGCCCAGACCAGTGCACGTGCCTTGCATCCGGTTGACGGGCTCTTGCTCATCCGCAGGTCAAAGTGCGGCAAGTTCCGCAACTGTACAGTTTATGTAACGGGTGGCTATGGCCTGCCCTAAACATCCCCCCTGCAAGAGCGTGCACTTGTAATTATTGTTTTCTTTCCCGTTCTTCCACCATCTCATCACCTGCCCCTCTGCTCGTCGTCTCGGCCCTCTCTGCTCGTCGTCTGTTGGCCTCTGCTCGTCGTCGCCTGCCCTCTGCTCGTCGTCGCCCGCCCCTTCTGCCTCTTGTAAGTTTTTTTTTTTCCATTCATATGTTTTCTACCACCTGCTGACAATTCTGTACACTGCCCACCTGCCCCACTCTCATCTTCTTCTGCTCGTTGTCGTCGCCTGCGCCCATGTAAGTCCCGTCTTTGTCTAGTACACCTCTGGCTAATTCTTGTTTTCCAGGTTGCTCGTCGCCCTCCCTGCCCGTCGCCCTCCCTGCCCGTCGCCCTCCCTGCCCGTCGCCCTCCCTGCCCGTCGCCCTCCCTGCTCATCGCCCTCGCTGCCCATCGTCCTGTCCCTGCCCATTGCGCTCCCTGCCCGTCGCGCTCCCTGCTCGTGTCCATGTCCATGTAAGTCCCGTCTTTGTCTAGTACACCTCTGGCTAATTCTTGTTTTCCAGGTTGCTCGTCGCCCTCCCTGCTCGTCGCCCTCTCTCCTTGCCCGTCGCCCTCCCTGCTCGTGTCCATGTCCATGTAAGTCTTTTCTTTATCGAGTACACCTCTGGCTAATTCTTGTTTTCCAGGTTGCTCGTCGCCCTCCCTGCTCGTTCCCTTCCCTGCTCGTCGCCCTGCCGCAATCCCTGTTTAAAGTGAGTATCTTCTTCTTTGTGTACTTATCACCTGTTAATGTTTCTGTACGCTATTTTGCAGGCTCCTCCTTGCCCGTCACCTGCTCATTATTGTCTGCTCTGCCCGCCGTTGCCCTCGGTAAGCCTTGCCATAACTGTCCTCTTCATTCCAATGTTGACTTGAATTACTTTAGGTTAGTTCTCAATCTTGATTTGATTTGTAGGTAAGTTTCAACATGACTATACCAGTATGTATTGCCGCTGATTGATCTTTGCTGTCCTTAGGTCACCATAGATTAACTAGTTTTCTTCCCTCTCTACAATATTTGTTATTATGTCGCTTAGAGTAGCTTACATATGTATAATTTGAATGAAGATCTGCCCGAGCATGAGCGAGGAGTACAGTACTCCTCGCTGCTTCTAAGATTTTGTCACGCCTGATGGTGCCTTCTACAGGCAAATGTGCAAACTCCCGCATCACAACGAAACAACCTGAAACGTCCACGGCTTGAGGTAAATACATAGATCTCGCCTTGAACCACTGTCGTAGATGCCTAATGTCAGTTAAATAAATTCCAGAGAAATAGTGCCCATCAATTTCTGGACATAGAGGCCACGGTGGACGGCGGCAATGAGACCGACGACGATGAGGACGACAGTGATTTAGGTTTACTATCTTCTCTTTTGTTATAATTTGTATAATGACACATATCCTTGCAGAATTCATTGACGAAGGGGAGTCTGCTGCAGCTGACCGATCAACGTCACACCGCCGTCTCTTTCGGGAGTACCAGCGCATAGTAGAGACCTCGGATGATTGGGATGAACTGGTACTCCGTGCACGTGAACGAGCACAGCACGACAGGATACCAGTGCCTTCACAACCAACGGATGATGAGCGACCGTTCGCTGAGAATGCACGTCTGTGGCGTGTCGCTGTCAAGGTGCGCCACATGCCAGAACATTGTGGAAAAACAACTAATCAAATGTAGTCCGGCTGTGAGGAAACCATAGTTTCCATATTGATGGAAAAGGTCTTCCGTTCAGCAGGTCAATACTTGTCTGTGGCATCCATTGTTGGGAGAGTTTCTCGACCCGGCTGGATAGTGGTAGAAGCCACTCAGCTCAACGATGTCCGGGAACTATGTCAAGGTGTATCAAACATTTTCCCCCAGCGTGTCCATTTCGTTGAGCCATCGGACGCACCGGCCTGGCTCCAGGAAACTCCTGCATTTACTCCTCGCTCGCAATCGTGGATTCGCTTAACAAAGTACCCATATAAAGGTGTTTTTATAATTTCAATTCAAGTCTCGATCTGACAAATTATCACAAAAGGCGATCTTGCCTACGTCCAACACTTCGGCGAGATGTGGCCTGGGCAGGCAAGGATCCTTGTCGTGCCACGTCTCAAACTCCAACCACCATCCTCAGTTTCTGCTGGTAAGCGCAAGCGTACAGGACGCCCTCCCCAGGCCCTTTTCGATGCCAACTTTGTGAGATCAATTTATGGTGACGGTTCGGTAGAGACACGCAATCAAGTGTTTGTCTTCAAAGGACAAGTTTATCAAGATGGTTACCTACAGACGGACACCGACCTTTTTTATCCTCAGGAGGCGACACCGACACCTGCAGAACTTGACCGCTTCCAACATGCTCAGGAAATTCCGAAAGGTTTCCTCGAGCACTCCTTGGAAGTGGCAGCTTCCAAGCGTCTACGTATTGGTGATCATGTCAAGGTAACGACTGGGCAGGCTCAAGGTTCTCTTGGAACGATTGAGAGCATTTCAGGGAATGAGGCTAGCCTGATCCTAAGGAACGGATCATTACGTCTCTCTGTAGCTCTTGACGCGCTGCGCAAGGACCTCTCAATCGGAGATGAGATCATTGTTAGAGATGGCCCCAAGGCAGGTACTGTTGGTTGGGTGATAGCAGTCAGTGGAGAAGGCTTGGTTATTTATGATCGTGAACATGCACAGGAGGTTCGTCACTTCATTTATTTTTCGACCGAGAGGTATTGATGTACTTTTAGATAGTAGTTGCTGCCCACTGCGTCGACTTTTTTGAGGCCGACTTTGTCAGAGCCTCGGGTAGTACAACGGTAGCCCAGAAAGTAAAGTTCAAACGAGATCCACACCTCCACCTGTATGGAAAACATGTCCGGGTCATAAGGGGTAGCCGGTGGAAAGACTATGTAGGCATTGTGAAATCGGGTCTAGACGATGAGCATGTCCTTGTTGAATTCCAAGCAACCATGCGAAAAGAACGGATCCCTGTTTCGCAACTTAGTCTTCGGTATGTTCTAACATTCAAAACTAATCTGTACTGACACATTCTACAGTAGTGATGCTGAACTTCGGCCGCTACAGGGACCAACTCTTCCTGTGGTTCCCTTACCCTCAAGCTCGCGTCAGCCATTAAATGCACTGAGTCGTGCAGTTCCATCAACCCCGTTCCCAACACCGTCTACTGTAGAGCTCAGCCCAGCCTGGAATCCGTCTTCTCGGACACCAAACCCATTTACTGCATTCTGTAAGATTCTATTGACAAGTTGTTTCTTTGATTACTGACGCTTTTGTCGCAGCTTGTAATCTGTGGATAGAAAATCCTTTACTGGCAGGCAAGCGAATCAAAATGATAGTGAAGGATACACGACCTATGATCGGCAAACCAGGATGGGAAAATGGAAATTTCGAGGGAAGGCTAGGAATATGGGCGGGGGTCGAGGGAGGATTGGTCAAGCTTACTACTATCCAGTCTACACTTCTAGTCCCTGATAAGTACGTGCGACCCCTCAGACCTACTGTCAAGGGCCAGACTGCTGTCGTCCTTGAAGATGGCTCTATCACAGGCGTCGAGTACTATATCATCAGCTTAGATGGAG
This sequence comes from Tricholomella constricta, assembly GCA_013368375.1. Classification (NCBI taxonomy): domain Eukaryota; kingdom Fungi; phylum Basidiomycota; class Agaricomycetes; order Agaricales; family Lyophyllaceae; genus Tricholomella; species Tricholomella constricta. The sequence goes on from JAACJP010000020.1 coordinate 293,760, forward strand.
ATCGGTGTATAGTACGACCTCGGAATGCAAAGAATGATCCTAAGAATAGACTAGATGTAGATATCAGTTCTTTAGGAGTCGTTGCTTGATTTTACATGCTCTAATTCTTCACTCGTTATTATATACTTCCTACAAACTACATACTTAGCCTTGAAATAACCTTACTCGTATGCCCCCGCTCACATGTGAGCGGGGATGGTGTGAACATGAGTCGCCAGTTCATTTTGATGTCCACAAACCAGCCTCTGCAGTTGGAGCTACTGGAGTGTTACCCAGTGGACTTGGCGCCCTGGGAACCAGAGTGCGACATCAATTTTCAGGTGCTCCATGGACTATGGTTCGACACACACCTGACCTTTAAGTTGTTGTTGCAGCCTTATTAAGGTGTATGCACTACTTAAAGATGCACGAATCCTGCAGCCCAATATGGGTGAATGAGAGTGCAGTATGTCTGTGTGCGCCATCACATCCTTAAAATCTTTATTCTCGTATGGCCTTGGAAGTTCAAGGTGTGTATAAATCATTATCTAGTGTCCGCTTTTACTGAACTATGAGTACAAGAGGTGAATTGCGAGCTCCAGCTTGACCCGCAGCTACACCTTTGTCGAGTTCCGCTCCCAACGTTAATGTGACGCCGAAGATGCCTACTATGAAATGTATGTCGTCCCCCCCCCCCCCTTTACCCTTCACTCAACTGCCTCTACCAGGCACAGCTGCTACTTTGAAGGCTCCCGCCTAAGCATCCAGGTATATATACATCCCCTGCCGCTTTCGTTGGCTACTAACCACACTCGCAGTGGGCCAAAAATCCCCCCTCCTCTGTCTGGCGCTACGAGCGCCATGCGTCCCCCCCACTGCCACCCCCAATACCGAGAGCACTGTGACCATGATCGCGACTGCTCCCGCAGCCCCCGCTGCCACATCCGCTGGGATGACCGCCATGATGACCGCGACCGCCGGTGCTCCCGGAGCCCCGAACACCGCCGCCGCGACGACCGCACCAGTACACCGCTCCCACCGCTCACTGAGGATGTTATTATGAGCTCCAAGGACATCGTGGCACCCCGACAGGAGTGCCCTGCCCCTTTTCAATATCACAATGCACGTCGAGCTGTGTTGGTAGGTGCCGCATCCTCGCCATTATGCAATAGCTAATTTTCACTCTCCTATAGCTGTGCCCCTACTTAATGCGAAGGGCGAGTGAGGAATTTTGATATATAATCTACCGTAATGTCGCACAGCAAGGCCTGCATCAGAGCGCAATGTACTTTTGTAGTGTATTTTTGTGTTGTACCGCGTCGGTCATGTGCAAACCCGATCAATTCTGGGCTTGCTGCACTGTTACCGCGACACGCTGCCCTCATTTCTCGGTCCTTGTTGCTGATTTTTTTTGGCAATATGCGGCCTAGGCTAAGCAAAAAGATGAAGAGTGCAACTTCAAGTCCCAGCACACCACGATCTTACACACCAATCCCTGGTCCTAGCCGTCCTCATCATCTTAGCCGTCCTGACGGCATTCGTCCCCTTGTGTATCTACACCATGGAGAATCTCTCATTCAGCAGCCTAACCTCCTGCGAATCCCTGGACAGGTCGGATTTGCAGGTGATCGTCCCCTCGACACAAACACATCCCCCGCTCCACCCGCTGAGAATGCTGATCCATTTTCTGAAAACATGCTGGAGGATGATCTCACATACGTTCTCCCTTCAACTGTAGACCCCGCGCAGACTCGTTATCGCAAGAAGCGGTTCAATCAGTCCAATCGCTGGATGGTGGAGGTCATTCCAAGCCTTGTTATTCCCTATATGCATTATCTCAGCATGTCCTTGTCTTTGCGGCTTGACGTGACACCAGAGGTGTCGTGCATATGCGAAGGCCCCAGGAGGGTATTTGGCATTATAGTAGTCAAATTTTCAGGTGTGTTGCAATGTGATCTGGACGTTTGCAAGTCACTAATCAAATTTATCAGTTCTCGAGTCCACAAGAATCAATACCTGTGAATGTGCGCCGGCCGCATTGCAACTCATCAAAATGGGACTTTTTCCATGCTCGCCCATCGCTCCTACTCTGGCTGTTGATGTTCGAGTTTTGGACTTTGTTACCCGTCTTTTTGTCCACATTCCACCCAATAATACAGCATGGTGTCGTACAGTGGAGGAATTCCTTGATTCGCAGGGCTACAAGCTCACAACACAGGTCGGTGTCTCATACATCAAAGATTTTACATGTCCTGACAAACCTAACGTGCAGGGCTCACTACGAAGGCGGTTTTCAAATGCGTTGCAGTGGTATAACATGCTCCAGGACGCCACCACCAAACATGTCGATATGGAGCTCACACAAGTGCGGAGGGTGGTAACCGGTGACCGACATGGTAGTCTGGTAGACGGCAGTGCCAACATTGAACATTCCACGGCCCCTCCTACACCAAGTCGTCACCGTGTAACTGTTGAGGCCTTGGACACCGAGGATGAAGAAATCTATGAACCCCACTCTCCCTCAAAACGACGACGAGCAGCCGAAGAGGAAGATCCATTTAGCATGTCTTCTCAGCCTTTTCCTGTACCAGTTGCTCGAGGACGGCCCAGTGATTATCTTCGAACTCGATGCCCTCTTTGCTTTGGAGGAGAGTATCCACGACAGGAAAACTCAGGGTAGGTGGTATCTTGCACATCAGAATCAATATATATTCAAATTTTCTTCAGTCCAGACGCTATTGTATGTGTCGATGCATGCTTCACGCAGAAACGCAATAAGCAGGCACGAGACCCAGTCCGCACCCACCCAAGGACAGTTTTCGTTCCCGAGTCAGACACAATTCACATGGCCCGCTATGTTGAGAGTGTTCGCCCAACCAGATCTAAACCACGCAAGCAGAGCCGTCGACAGGATGATGAACAGGATGACAAATATGAGGGACCTTTACGTGTTCCAAAGTCAGTGCTGGATGGGTGTGAGGCAGGATTCACGGCAGCTGATGATGCAAGGACCAAGGCGAGCACCCAGTTCTTTGATGATACTGCACTGATGGCTTTGCTTTGCCGTCACGACCGAGTACTCTGGATTGTCAATATGCGGTCTGCTGGCGAGAAACAGCACTACACCCTGGTCCTCATTGAGACCCTCTTTCAACACCTACCTCTCTCCTTTCAGATCGGGCTCCTCTACGACATTGGCTGCCAGCTCCACCGCAGCTGTATCAAATGGGGTTTTCTTGACCGTTATCTTCATCGTTTGACCTTTGCGATCTCTGTCTTCCATGCATTTGGTCACCAATGGGCATGTCAAATTATTTACCATCCACGCAAATGTGAAGGGTTTGGACTTTCGGATGGTGAAGGCTGTGAGCGCTTCTGGCACTCAATCAGTAAGCTTATTTCTTACCTGCGAGTCTGCGGTGTAAGTTTTCTGATATTCATAATTTTCTTTTTGACTGATAATACAATTTTTAGTACCATCAACGGATCTACACCCTTGATCGTCAGGTCCAGCAAGCAGACAGAGAAGGCCTCGTAAAGCTAGTAACATGGCTGTTGCGTCGTACCAGACATTGTCAAGAAAAACGTTGTACAGCTGAAGAAGTCTTGCATGCCTGCGGAAAATCGGAGGAGCTTCTTCGGAATGAGTGGAACTCACAAGTTGAGGCACAAACAAAGCCATTACCACGTGAGTCACCCACCAAACAACTTCCACAATATCTGAGCACCTTTTCCAGGTCGATCAAAAAACCAAGGCAAGAATGCAGTCGAGGAGGCAATCCGCCAGCGGAAGGCACGTGACATTCTCAAGCAACGTGTGACAGATTCAGAAAACATCATCTTGGATCCTCATGTTGACTTTGTTGATATTGGCCGTGCTGAGATGCAAATAGCTGACTTGCGCACCCAGCTGGAGCATGCAGAAGCTGCTGTCAGGAGCAAAGAACGTGCTCTGGGGGTTGACGAGCGGGCAGAGTTGCGTCGTCTGGCTGGCAATCCATTTATTGCAGCCCGGATGAATGCTCGTGCATTGAAGATGCGCTTACGGGAGAAACTGCGGGCCCGCAAGTTTGAGATGGACCGTGTAGAGCGATCATTTCGCAAGCAGGTGAACGGTAAGTGTTTTTCAAAGCAATTTGATCACAGCAGGCTTATAGGATATTTAGAGCAGAAGGTCCACTCACATACTGAGGCCTCTGTTCGAAGGCGTGATCCTAGCATTCAACAGCTGGCACGTGACTACAACAAGCTTTGTGATGTCATGCAGTCTTTGATAGACTCTAGGAAGGCTCCCCATGGTGCTATCTGCCCACCTCATATTGAAACAAAAGGGCTGTTTGCTCTGGATGTTGATGATGAGATCTGGCAAGATGTGGGCTTGGAAGAGGACATATCAAATGAGCCACCCCTCTGGCTGTCTGATGACCATGTGAGAGATGGAATCAAAGCTCGCCTTGAGCTTGATCGATGTGTAGAAGAGGAAAGAAGGCTGGTACATGAGCGAAGAGCACTTCAAATCTGGTTTTCTGAGGAATGGAAGGTAATCTGTAATGCAATCAACTCCACTGGTATTTTCTTTTTGATTTCATTGTGATTGGGCCTTTGTTAACCTTCTTTTTTCAGACTCTTCATCTCTCAAATATCAATTTGAAGTCAGAAGACGTGACCTTCTTCGCCTCTACGTTACATGGCAATTGCCCCTGCGCACTCTTCATACAGGTCAAGATCCACTTCCAGAATGGGGACCTACACAGCAAGAGCTGCTCAATGCCAGCATTGATCAGGTAACAGCTGCATCTGTTGATCAGAATGATAATGAATCTTCTGAAGATGAACTCAATGAAGAGTTTGATATTGATATTGACAATTACTTGGTGGAGACTTTAGATGCATTAGATTTTGCAGCCTCATATCGTAATGAGACAGAGTAACTAGAAGATCAATTGACACTTATGGCCTGTTTGCCCCTTTTCCAATATTCCTAACAATTACTAAATACCCTGTACCATGTGTAACCTTATATATGAGAAGCTCATGTGTTATATAAACCATATATGGTCTTGCCCAGTTATATTGGCCTTGCCCATACTGAAATATGGGAGTCCCATATATGATATTCAAACACATTGGTCTTGCCCATCTGGTCAAGTACCACTGCATGTTGGGAATCCCATGTGCTGTATAAATTACATATGGTCTTGCCCAGTTGTAGTGGTCTTGCCCATCTGGTCCAGTACTACTGCATGTTGGGAATCCCATGTGCTGTATAAATTACATATGGTCTTGCCCAGTTGTAGTGGTCTTGCCCATCTGGTCCAGTACCACTGCATGCTGGGAATCCCGCATGTTGTATAAATTACATATGGTCTTGCCCAGTTGTAGTGGTCTTGCCCATCTGGTCCAGTACCACTGCATGTTGGGAATCCCGCATGCTGTATAAATTACATATGGTCTTGCCCAGTTGTAGTGGTCTTGCCCATACTGAGATATGGGAGTCCCATATATGATGATTAAACACATTGGTCTTGCCCATCTGGTCCAGTACCACTGCATGTCGGGAATCCCATGTGCTGTATAAATTACATATGGTCTTGCCCAGTTGTAGTGGTCTTGCCCATGGGAGTCCCATATATGATAATTAAACACATTGGTCTTGCCCATCTGGTCCAGTACCATTGCATGTTGGGAATCCCGCATGCTTATAATATGTAACCATACTGGAATATGAGAGTCGCATGTATGATAATTAAACATATTGATCTTGCTCATCTGCAGTACCACTGTACATATACACTTTAATGAACCCCTTCCCAGATGAATAGCACATGTCTTGCATCAGGAGTAAATAACATGTAGTCTTATTATCTCCTCACAATCTCGTCTGGACACATGTGAACATATTGCAAACTTGAGTATTGTATATGGAACCAAATATTTGATTACCCATCACATGGAGCACTGAACAGAACATTGTGCCATAATCACACGTAGTTGAAATACATTTTGAAATGCATGCAATTGCTGTGGTGCTTACAAAGAAAAAATTCTCACTGTGTGGCGCGACAGCTTAAAGAATGTGTCTTAATCACTTAATACCTCCAAATACATCAACAGTTGTTTAAGGCATGTCGCACTCAAAAGAGGATTACCACAGACAGCCTTGGCTTTTTTGTATGCAAATTTTTATTTGTTTGTCCAGGACTATGCCTGCTTGACAAAACTGACATGATGCTCATTGAAACTTTCCAAGTGCCTGGATGAACTATGTTTTATTGTGTACGGCCTTGGCTATAAGTGTGACATGACAAGCCCAGTTCCAAGTGCCTGATTGAACCATGTTTTATTCTATGGTCTTGGCTATAAGTGTGACGTGACATGCTGGGCTTGCCCATATTTCTTGGGCAGCCCCACATTACAGTTGGACAAGATTACAATACTTGGCACTCCCTGGGCATGGTTGGGAAAGACCAATGTGGGAGGACCATGCCTAATTATGGGATTCCCAGGGGGGGTGGTCCCGAACCATGGTCTAGGGCCTAGTTAGGGTAGTCTTTCACAGTGGGACTGACTACCCTAATAAGGGGTCTCCAGGGGGTTGACTGAAGTGAGAGGAGGACGATGTGCTGAAAGCAATCCGCAAGGGCAATCGCGACGGAGCACAGGAGGATGCGGTCGCGAAAGCAGCGCAACTGGTCAAGGCATCCAACATCGCCGGTCGCTCCCTACGCTTCGGCGAGTGGGGAGAGGAAGGCGGTCTGCTCACGTTCCGTGGACGGATCTATGTCCTGAACGTTCCTGACCTCCGCCGACGCATTGTGGAGCAGCATCATGACTCCAAGGTCGCCGGTCACCCGGGTCGCTGGAAGACGCTCGAGCTGGTGTCGCGCAACTACTGGTGGCCCCAGATGTCGCGCTTCATCGGTTCATACACCAGCACCTGCGACATGTGCTTGCGCACGAAACCCCGCCGCCAACTCCCCGTCGGACAGCTGCAGCCGCTCCCAATTCCCGAAGGCCGATGGAATGTCGTATCGGTCGACTTCATCACCGAACTCCCAGAGTCCAACGGCCATGACGCGATCATGAACGTCGTGGATTCAGTCGGAAAACGCGCGCATTTCATCGCGTCGCACATGACCTGTTCGGCCTTGGGAGCTGCGAATCTCTACCGTCGCCACGTCTGGAAGCTGCACGGTCTCCCCGACGCATTCGTCTCCGATCGAGGTCCACAGTTTGTTGCCGAGTTCACGCGCGAACTGTACCGGCTCCTGGGTATCAAGCTGTCGGCCTCGACGGCCTACCACCCTCAGACCGACGGACAGACTGAGCGCGTCAACCAGGAGCTGGAACAGTTCTTGCGGGTCTTCTGCAACGAGCGTCAGAACGACTGGGAGGACCTTCTGCCCGACGCCGAATTCAGTTACAACAACCATGTACATTCGGCGACGCAGCAGACCCCCTTCTTGCTCGACACTGGTCGGCATCCGCGCATGGGCTTCGAGCCTCGTCGGGGCGCTTCCAAGAACGAGTCGGCCGACGAGTTCGTGGAGCGCATGAAGGAAGCACAGGAGGAAGCCAAGGCGGCGCTTTCAAAGGCCAAAGATGACATGGAGCGGTATTACAATCAGCGACACGCCCCGACACCCGACTACCAGCCGGGTGACAAGGTGTACTTGGACGCGACCGACATTTCTACGACCCGACCGTCTAAGAAATTATCGCATCGCTACCTTGGCCCTTTCGTCGTGCAAAGGCAAGTCGGCCCGCTCGCATACCGCCTCCTGCTGCCTCAGTCCATGAAGCGCATCCACCCAGTCTTCCACGTCATAAAGCTTGTCCCCGCCGTCGCTGACCCGATTGAAGGTCGACAGTCCGACCCTCCGCCGCCACCAGACATCATCGATGACGAACCCCACTACGAAGTCCACAAAATCCTCGACAGTCGCATCTTCCGCAAGAAACTTCAGTACAAGATCTTGTGGAAAGGCTACGGCTATGAAGAAGCTTCGTGGGAGCCCAGGGAGAACGTCGCCGCACCCGACCTGGTTCGCAAGTTCCACCGCGACAATCCTGATGCTGCGCGCCACATCCGTGGCATCTTCACTCTATCCCCCGCCGTCTTCGCCACCGTCACCCCGCACCGAGCCGTTGCGATTCAAAAGGGGGGGTGATGTCAGGGGAACTCTCGTTCACGCTCTCCGACGCTCACAGATCGCTCCCCGACTCACGCGCTCGCCCCCGACCGACCGATCGCGATCCCGACCCGACGCTCCGACCCAAGCGTCGGTGTACATACTTACTCACTTCCTGTCGTTTCCCCTCACTCCCTGCGCGCGCCCGACGCCAATCCCGACCACCCGACATCCCGACGTCGGCTGTCCCGCCTCGTGCCCGTACCCTGAGCCACGAGGATCGGACAGCGTCGGGAACGTGTCCATACACGCGCTGCACACCATTCGTTATTATTACATGTACAGTACACTCTAGAGGACCGGCCCTCACGTCCTACACTCGTATATAGTCGGCCCCCTGGCATTTGGGAATCCTTTACACTATTCTCTTCGGATTCCCCCTTGCCAGGTAAGCCTTACTTACCTTCGTTACTGTACATCAATATAACTTCGGATTCCCCCTTGCCAGTGTGATAGCGCTCCACTGTAAGGGTTGCCCTAACACAACTAGCGCATTAGTACTCTGCAGAAACGACCAAATAACCAGCAAGCGAACGCACACTCGGTTCTAGATCCGCGAACCGCTCGGACCACTCGGGGTCGGACTCGATCGTAGACCATATGTTAGACAATGCCTCTTCCTTGTCGCTCCACATCCAACGCCAGGGACTAGCCACCGGCGACCTAAGCACTTCGAGGCTGTTTGACAAGTATTGTAGCACACGGGTGCGCGCGTAGCGAGGCGAGTCGGCCGACAGCAATTGCCATTCGTCCCAATCTCGTTCCAAGAAGCGGAGAGTGCGCTGAAGATCGACAGGAGGTCTCGACATAACGATGGGTAAACCAAACGAGAACCTGGATATATATATAGGTCGCCAGCGCGTCGGCACCGCCACTTCCTCCTATCCCAGTCCCCCCCCCTTTCCAAGACATACGCCCCCTGACCGATGCACGGGACCGACTGAGGACAGTCGGTATTTCAAGTAAGGAGGAGATGATGAGCACCGTCCCGCGCTATACACAGAACCAGCCCATAATACGGACATCAACCGCCGCGCCACGACGAACACGCTCCCGAATACGACCAAAGCGCTAAACCGACCGACCAACAATACGACCGACCGACCGACAATACGACCGACCGACCGACAATACGACCAAATGACCGACGCACCGACCAAGAGACAGAGTAACTTGAAACGCCAGTCCTCCTCTCTGGGCGCACGGAGCACGGAACGCCGTATAACCTGTCAGCGACCGCGCATGTTTGTATGCCAAGGTCTCAACCCGGCGACAACCAAACCCGATTTGAAATCACCCTAGGAAACCCCTTGCCCAGCCATTCGCAGAGAGGATCCGGCCGCACCACGGAGTTCCGCCTCCAAGAGCCACTACCGATCGCAAATCTCCCACCGATCACACATCCGACCCGACGCCTCGAACCGATCAAAAGCCCCTTTGCCGAGCCAAAGAGCGCCACACTCTCTAAAAAGTGTCGCGTGGTACCAAGCTTGGCGACGCTTCTCTCAATAAACCAGTAAAACACCTGCCTCGCCGGCTCGCGAGAGGCGAGTCGGTCGCATAGTATAAAACATACCCATGTAGTACCCATTTCTCCCAGTGAATTACAGCCCGTATTTTCCCTCACACTCAGAGTGAATAGCTCAAAATCATCGTCTCTGTCGTCTCTGCTCCGTTCCCATCGTATAAACCGTCGCCGCCATCGTAAAACTCGTAACCGCCGTCTCTGTCACCTCGTATTCGTCGCCCGAACCCGTGAGTTCTCCGTATTAACCTCGTCCGTCTCGTTGTCGCACGACCGACACCGAAAGTCGCGTCGTCGACCCGTTCCATCTGGGAACGTCGTACCCCATCGCCTTCATCGTATCACCGTCGGTTCGACTACTTACGAGTCGGATCGCCTTTTACCTACATCAAACAACCCTTACAAACCCTGCACACTCGCGTGTTTGGGAACTTTTAACACTTCTCGCCCCCCATAGTTGTTAGTTGTTTTGTTGTTGTGCACAGCACCTACAGGCCTTCTAGCTCTATCATCGCATTTGGTCGGTGCGTCGGCCGGTGTTGTCGCGCGCGTCTTTGAGTGGTCGGTCGAGTCGAGTAAGTCGCGTTGGGTCGTGAGTCAGTCGGTGTCGTCGCGTGCGCTTTTGAGCGGTTTATTGTGGTCGGAACGGCTGGTCGGTGACCAGCCGGAGAGGGTGCATATCATCTCCTCTTTACTTGAAATACCGACTGTCCTCAGTCGGCCTCGAGGTACCGGATCGGCATCCTAGTTGGCATGGCACTAGACGGGGTTGTTAGGGCGACCTCAGAGCAGAGCTTAGTCGTGCTGGCAGAGGGGAATCCAACGTTATATTATGTATGATAGAGAGAGCGTAAGTATGACCTACCTGGCAGAGGGGAATCCAACGAGAATAGAGTAAAGGATTCCCCCATGTCAGGAGGTTGACTATATACAAATATGATACTTGAGGGCCGGCAGTATGATACTTGAGGGCCGGCAGTATGACACTTGAGGGCCGGCTCTCTGGGGTGTATGTACAAATCGGTCGTTCGGTCACGTGATCACCCGAGGAATCGGTCGGTCACGTGATTGCCTGAGGACTTGGTCGGTCACGTGATCACAATCGGGGGACAGTTGGTGAGCGTCGGAGGGCGCGAACGGGTGTTCCCCTAACATCACCCCCCCTTTTGAATCGCAACGACTCGGTGCGGGGTAGCAGTGGCGAAGACGGCCGGGGATAACGTGAATATGCCACGAATGTGGCGAGCAGCGTCGGGGTTGTCGCGGTGGAACTTGCGTACCAGATCGGGGGCAGCAACATTTTCGCGAGGTTCCCATGAAGCTTCTTCGTAACCGTAGCCTTTCCACAGGACCTTGTACTGTAGTTTCTTGCGGAAGGTTCAGCTGTCAAGGATCTTTTCAACTTTGTAATGGGGTTCATCATCGATTATGTCGGGGGGCGGAGGGGGATCGGACCGACGACCTTCGATCGGATCGGGCGTCCTTACAGCCGGCCATTCCAACACCCCAGCGACTTTAACCGGGTCCATCTCCGCTTGCCCTTGCGAAATGATCAGCCCGAGATACTCGATCTTGGTCTGTTCGAATTCGCATTTCTCGGGCTTTAAGAACAGCTGATGTTCGCGGAGTCGGTCCAGTACCAGTCGCGCGACCCGACGGTGTTCCTCTAGAGTCTTGGTATAAATCAAGATGTCGTCGAGGTACACGCAAACGACACCTTCGGCGATCAGATCACGGAAGATATCATTCATCATGGTCTGGAATGTGGCGGGACTGTTTGTGAGGCCGAAGAACATGACGAGCGGCTCAAAGAGACCGCGGTTCGTCCTAAACGCTGCCTTCCACTCGTCGCCTTCCTTGATCCGAACATTGTTGTACCCCCATCGGACGTCCAACTTGGTGAAATACCGTGCACCTCGGAGGTTATTCACCAGCTCGCTAATGAGGGGCAATGGGTATCGGTTCTTCACCGTGAGCGCATTGAGTGTCCGATAGTCCTGAACCAGTCGGAGCGACCCATCCTTCTTCTTGATGAAGAAGACCGGCGACGCCATGGGCGACTTGGACGGTCGGATGCGACCCGTCTCGAGGTTCTCTTTGAGGAACGCGTCGAGTTCGACCTGCTCTGCCCGTGACAGCGGGTAGACCTTCGTGCCGGTCGGCGACGCGCCCGGTTCCAATTCGATGGCATGGTCCCATTGCTTGCGTTCTGGGAGCTCATCGAACGCGACTTTGGAGGAGACATCTTCGAAGTCATGGAGGTGGGCCGGTACGGCATCGCGGAACGTTTTGGGCACGGAGTTAGCAGCGTGCGCTTCCGCAAGTTGCTGCGATGTCGTTTGGCTGGCCCGAATATGTTCGGCGGTGGGGGTTGGGTGGATCGCAGTCGCGAAGATGCGATCTCCATTCAGGAAGGTTTCCACCAGGAAGTCGTCGGACTCTGGGTCGGGTTCCTCCAGGATCGGAGTGTAAGGGGGGAACTCGTCGTCGTCAGAATCATCCTCAACATACGGGTTGGTTGGAGCTCGCAGATCGGGTTCGGTTATCGGGATACCATCAGCTCGACAGGCGCAGATCGCTGCGCGCACTTTGGTGCGTGCGCGCCGATCGGCTTTGACCTCATCCTTGCAGGTGTCGCACTTGTCAGGGGAACTCTCGTTCACGCTCTCCGACGCTCACAGATCGCTCCCCGACTCACGCGCTCGCCCCCGACCGACCGATCGCGATCCCGACCCGACGCTCCGACCCAAGCGTCGGTGCACATACTTACTCACTTCCTGTCGCTTCCCCTCACTCCCCGCGCGCGCCCGACGCCGATCCCGACCACCCGACATCCCGACGTCGGCTGCCCCGCCTCGTGCCCGTACCCTGGGCCACGAGGATCGGACAGCGTCGGGAACGTGTCCATACACGCGCCGCACACCATTCGTTATTATTACATGTACAGTACACTCTGGAGGACCGGCCCTCACGTCCTACACTCGTATATAGTCGGCCCCCTGGCATTTGGGAATCCTTTACACTATTCTCTTCGGATTCCCCCTTGCCAGGTAAGCCTTACTTACCTTTGTTACTGTACATCAATATAACTTTGGATTCCCCCTTGCCAGTGTGATAGCGCTCCACTGTAAGGGTTGCCCTAACAGCAGAATAGTGTAAACCGGAGACCCGACGAAGCCGACCAATCAGCCTCCGCGCCGAAACACGTGTCTGCTACACGCAACCCGTCCAGCGCGCGCCTGCTCCGATCGTCGCCCAGTCCCGTCTCGAGATGTCCGACTTCGGTGAATTTGACACGCCTCCGTCTCCTGCTGCGCTCACGCCAGAGGAACGACTGGTGAGCCTTGAAACCGCAATGTCGGCTCTCTCGCAATCCAACACCACCAACTCGGCCACCATGGACCGCATCGCCGCTCTTTTAGATACCATCGTTTTGGGGAACCCCTCCGCTGCCTCCCCAGCAGCACCTACGACCCCCGCGACGCCGGCGCAGCCCCTGCCGACGTCCCCTCCCCTTCCGCGATCGGGATCGCACATTCGGCCGTCGGCCCCTCCCGTGTACGACGGCGCTCGATCGGGCGGCCGCGCCTTCTGGAACGCGTGCCAGCTCTACTTCTCCCTGAGCGTCGGACAGTTCGCCGACGACCACGCCCCAATCAGCTGGGTGTTGTCATACATGCAACACGGTCGCGCCGCCGACTTCGTCGGTCGGGTCTTTCAGTATGGGTCGGTAAAGCGCGCATTCCCGACCTGGAAGGACTTCGCGTCGAACTTCGAAAAGGAGTTCTTCCTGTTCGACGAAGTCGCCGACGCTGCGCTCACCCTCGAGTCGACAGCGTACTTCCAGAATGGGCGCACCATCGACGAGTACATCGACTCGTTCAAGGCGCTGTGGATCAAGGCCGATTACCCAGACGGCCGCCATCTGGTCCTCAAATTCCGTCGGGGCATGGACCCGAAGCTCTCAAGGAGGCTTGGGAGCATCACCACGGGTCGGCCCGACGACTCCAAGATCGAGGACTGGCTAGCGATCGCCCGCTCCCAGGACTTCATCATGAGGACCGAGGAGGACTTCCACCGTCGGTCGGCTCCGACAGTTCTGACTGCGAGTCGCCCGACTGCCCCCGTTCCGATGCCTGTGGTCGCGCCCATGCTCCAATGGCGACCTACTGCCCCACCGACTGCTCCCGTTCGTGTGTCGGCACCGGCGCACTCTCTCAGCACGCCCGTGACGCCGTCTCTTCCCCCAGGTGTCCCTATGGACATCGACCGGCTCCGCGGACGTCCTGTTCAGGACGACACCTGTCGTCGATGCAAGCAGCCGGGGCACTTCTGGCGTGACTGCCCAAAGCGCTTTGACCTGCGCCACATCATGCCAGAGGAACTGGATGAGCTGATCATGCAGCTACTGGCGCGCAAGGATGCGATCCCCGCTGACCCGACTCCCGAGTCGGCCGACCCGACCGCCTTGGCCACGGAAGAGGATTTTTAGTCGCACAACGGGTGAAAAGTACGCCCCCGTTGTCTAGTCGTAATCGGTTCACCCCCCTATCTGTAGAGTACCCCAATATACTTAATATTGCTGCTACTTCTACGGGTGAACCAATCGACGAAGACGTACAATCCTCTCCTGACCAAACGCCATCTCCTTCGGTCGCTCCGACCAAGCCGACTGTACCATCGCGTCGCGGACTACCGCGCTGGGAAAAGCGACTGCCCCATCGCTTTGTGATCGCCGCCTCCCCCGACTCCTTATCCCTGTCGCTCAAGGTCGAGCTCGAGACCACCGACACCCAAGAGACACATTCGCTCGCTGCCCTCGTTGACAGCGGGGCATCGGCCTGCTTCATCAACACTGCCTTCGTTGAAAAGCACAAGCTGAAGACGCGACGGCTGAATTGCCCGACACGTGCCTACAATGTTGACGGAACCCCTAATGAGGTGGGCGCCATTGAATACGTCGTGGACGCAGTCTTACGTTACGACGGTCACTCCGAGCGCGTTCTGTTCGCGGTCGCGGGTATTGGGAAGCAGGATCTCATTCTCGGATTCACCTGGCTCCGAGACCACAACCCCGACATTGATTGGGCGACGGGAAAGGTGAAAATGAGTCGAGCGCCGACACGTTGCGACACCTGCAAGGTTGAAGTCAAGGAGGAGCGTCGTTCACGCACCAAGCTGCGAGCCGCCATTCGGGCTTGTCGGGCAGAAGGAATCCCGACAGTCGAGCCCGACCTGCGAGCCCTGACCTGCCCCTACGTCGAAGACGACTCCGACACCGACGAGTTCCTCCCCTACACTCCGATCATGGAGGAACCCGATCCAGAGTCGGACGACTTCCTGGTGGAGACCTTCCTGAATGGCGATCGCATCTTTGCGACTGCGATCCACCCCCCTCCGACCGAAATGCACATTCGCGCCAGTCAAACGACATCGCAGCGACTCGCTGAGGCGCACACCGCGAACTCTGCGCCTAAGTCGTTCCGCGACGCCGTTCCGACCCACCTCCATGACTTTGAGGACGTTTTCTCCAAGGTCGCGTTCGACGAACTCCCCGATCGCAAACAGTGGGATCACGCAATTGAGTTGGAGCCGGGCGCTTCGCCGTCCGGCACCAAAGTCTACCCACTGTCGCCAGCGGAGCAAGTCGAGCTCGATGCGTTCCTCAAGGAGAACCTCGAGTCGGGTCGGATCCGTCCGTCGAAGTCACCCATGGCTTCGCCAGTGTTCTTCATCAAGAAGAAGGATGGTGCGCTCCGGCTGGTGCAGGACTATCGGACGCTCAACGCGCTTACGGTGAAGAACCGGTACCCACTGCCGCTCATTAGCGAACTGGTGAATAACCTTGGCGGCGCGCGGTACTTCACCAAGCTGGACGTCCGATGGGGGTACAACAATGTTCGGATCAAGGAAGGCGACGAGTGGAAGGCAGCGTTTCGGACGAACCGCGGTCTCTTTGAGCCGCTCGTCATGTTCTTCGGCCTCACGAACAGCCCCGCCACATTTCAGACCATGATGAATGTTATTTTCCGCGATCTGATCGCCGAAGGTGTTGTTTGCGTGTACCTCGACGACATCTTGATTTATACCAAGACTCTAGAGGAACACCGTCGGGTCGCGCGATTAGTACTGGACCGACTCCGCGAACATCAGCTGTTCTTAAAGCCCGAGAAATGCGAATTCGAACAGACCAAGATCGAGTATCTCGGGCTGATCATTTCGCAAGGGCAAGCGGAGATGGACCCGGTTAAAGTCGCTGGGGTGTTGGAATGGCCGGCTGTAAGGACGCCCACTATCTTATCTAATATTGGTTATCTAATCGTATCTTATCGAGACGATTACGCTATTGTTTGGCAACACCTTCTGGTGTTGCCTATTTAATTCATTACATTAACTAAGTATAAACAACCTTGTACACCTATACGTAGCAATCGACAGACTTGTCAAGCTTACGTCTAGTGTGAACAACAAGGTCCCCAAAATCTGTAACTCCGTTACATTTTTTTAAGCTACCTTGCTTTCTATTGCTGCGTACCCACGACGTTACGCAGACCCACATTCCATTTAGAACTCCCATCATCAAAAGAACCACGAGACCCAGACCCGATTCGCAGGAGTCAATCAATTGCGGACGGAATACATGCTGCCGGAGAGCAGCATAAAACTAAGATGCACGAACGGTTGCATCAACTGATACACGAGCGACTGGCTGTACGCCTATCGCTCCCTGATGGTATGAAATCTTGTCGTGCGGACTCAAAGTCCGTAGGGTACTGCTCAAGCCCGAGTTCTTCGCTGTTCGTGTGACCGAAGGACTTGCACTGGTCGGAGAGGAGGACGATGTGCTGAAAGCGATCCGCAAGGGCAATCGCGACGGAGCACAGGAGGATGCGGTCGCGAAAGCAGCGCAACTGGTCAAGGCATCCAACATCGCCGGTCGCTCCCTACGCTTCGGCGAGTGGGGAGAGGAAGGCGGTCTGCTCACGTTCCGTGGACGGATCTATGTCCTGAACGTTCCTGACCTCCGCCGACGCATTGTGGAGCAGCATCATGACTCCAAGGTCGCCGGTCACCCGGGTCGCTGGAAGACGCTCGAGCTGGTGTCGCGCAACTACTGGTGGCCCCAGATGTCGCGCTTCATCGGTTCATACACCAGCACCTGCGACATGTGCTTGCGCATGAAACCCCGCCGCCAACTCCCCGTCGGACAGCTGCAGCCGCTCCCAATTCCCGAAGGCCGATGGAACAACAGCTACCACCCTGGCAGGAAGTCAATCACGAGATTACTCTCGTCGATGATGAGAAACAGTACCAGTACCACGCGCCGAGGTGCCCAATGTCCCTTCGCGAGGAATTCTACGCGAAGGTCAATCGGTATACGGATTCTAAATGGTGGGAGCCTCGTTCGGTGAAGCAAGCAGCGCCGCTGCTATGTATCCCGAAAAAAGACGGCTCCCTGAGAACACCCTTGGATGCACGCCAGCGTAACGATAACACGATCAAGGACGTTACGCCCTTGCCAGACCAGGAAGTTATTCGCGAAGATGTCGCTAGGGGAAAAATACGTTCAAAAATTGACTTAACAGATGCGTATGAACAAGTACGCATCCTTGAAAAAGATGTACATAAAACCGCCTTCGCAACGATAGCGGGAACATACATCAGTAACATCATGCAAATCGGAGACTGCAATGCTCCCACGACATTTCAACGATTAATGACGTCCATCTTTCGGGACGTCATTGGGAAGTTCATGCATGTGTACTTGGACGATATATTCATATTCTCGAACTCTATTGAGGAACATGAAGACCACTTACGAGTTGTGTTCGAACGATTACGCGAACAATCACTCTACCTTAAATGGAAGAAATGCGAATTGTATTCGGACCGCGTTGATTGCCTTGGTCACATTATTGACGACCAAGGAATTCACCCTGACGCTGACAAACTGGCACGGATCCGTGACTGGAGGAGACCACGGAATTACAACGATATCCAACGATTCGTTGGACTTGTTAATTATCTGGGACAGTTTCTCCCAGATATATCTGCGTACACTGGTCCACTAATGGCGATGACCGAGAATGGGTCGCCATTTTATTGGAGACCAATTCATCAACGATGCTTTGAAATGATAAAGCATATATGCTGCACAACGCCAATTATTCGGCCGATTCAACCGAAGACAGGCGAACCAATTTGGATTATCTGTGATGCCTCCAAGTCAGGCGTCGGTGCGATGTATGGACAAGGACCTACATGGATCCAAGCCCAGCCGGCTGGATTCATGTCCAAAAAATTCACTAATGCACAGCAGAATTATGCTGTGCATGAGCTCGAGACCTTAGCTATTCTCGAAGTGTTACTTAAGTGGGAGGATAAACTTGTGGGCTATAAAATCCACATCATTACCGACCATAAAGCCCTCGAATTCTTTAAGACCCAGGTGAATTTATCACCTAGGCAGCGTCGATGGATGGAATACATGTCGCGATTTAACTTCGACATAACCTATGTGAAAGGCGAACTGAATAAAGTCGCCGATTGTCTATCGCGATACTTCGAGAGCGATAACCATCAAGATCGTTACGACGTCCACGTAGCTGCCGATGCCAGAATCGATCCTACTGGTGAAGATCTACCAGTACCACGATACCATGAAATCGTGGAAAAAGTAGTTGAGATTCGAGCGATGAAAGACGTAGAAATACGTCGAAGCAAGCGTCTTCAAGAACGCCAGGAGGATCGAGATGTCGAAGCTCAGATAATGGAGGCTGCGGCACCAAGTACCGCATCTGGAACATCGTCACACCCTCAGAAAAGCATGAGTCCAACCGAACGGGAACGTACGGTCGGAGATATTGTCCTCGGGAGGGACACAGTTTCTCCTCCCCCAGACAAAACGGATGAAAAGATCCGTCACGACGTCATTCTTGGATACCCAAAGGATAAACTATTTTCAGTTATTCTCGCTAACCCAACGGACTTTCGTACGTTCACCACGAAAGACCATCTCATTTGGACCACGAACGCTATAAATGATAGCGTTCTATGTATACCGCGAGAACCCAAGCTCATCACCACAATTATTGAGCAAGCCCATAAAACTATGGGCCATTTCGGTGCCGAACAGACTACTGAATATATTCGACGATGGTATTGGTGGCCATCACTAGCCACGACCGTGCGTACGTTTTGTAAAACGTGCGAGTACTGCCAGCAGATCAAGACGTCGAATCAAAAACCGTCAGGGAAACTACACTCCCTGCCAGTACCAACTAAGCCTTGGGATTCTATCGGAATGGATTTTATCGGTCCATTTCCAGAATCAAAGGGATATAATTACCTATGGGTAGTAATTTGTCGTATGACGAGTATGGTGCATATGATACCCATACATACGACGATGACAGCAGCCCAATTATCATGGGTATACTTACGGGAGATCATCAGGCTCCATGGCCTGCCAAGCTCGATCGTAAGCGATCGAGAGACTCTAAGTTTACGTCACGCTGGTGGCGCGAACTACATAAGTTATTAGGAGCTAAGCTCCTAATGTCGACATCTTTCCATCCTCAGACGGATGGACAAACGGAGCGAGCCAATCGTAGTATTGGCCAGATATTTCGCGCCGTTGTGAGGCATGACCAAAAGGATTGGGTAGATTGTATACCCATGGCTGAGTTCGCGATAAATGCGAGCGTATCGGCTACCACCAAGTTCGCTCCATTTGAGCTGAATAGTGGATACATGCCGTCCATGTTGAAAGAGATACGCTCAGACAGCGTAATACCGAAGGGAATTCGAGAGTATGCTGAACGCGCATTGCAGAACATAGCGGAGGCGCATGCCGCTATAATCAAAGTGCGCGTATTTCAAACGCGCGAGGCAAACAGGCGCCGATCCGCTGGTCCAGAAATAAAGGGGGGAGACTTGGTGTATTTATCCACCAAGAACTTGAACCTCCCCAAGGGACGCGCCCGTAAATTGTGCCCGAAATTCGTCGGGCCCTACAAAGTGCTGAAGGCCATGCCAGACACGTCGAACTATACGTTGGAATTACCTACGGCACTCATGGAGCGCCGGATACATCCAACATTTCATATATCGATGTTGCGTCCATACTACGCAATGAATGATACAATGTTCCCTAATAGAACTCATCCGGAGCCCTACGATTTTGGGGCGCCGGATAATCACGAATGGTTCGTAGAAGACATTTTGGGCCATAGATGGACCCAAAATAATACTGTGGAATATCAGGTTAGGTGGAGCCTGGGAGACACCACCTGGGAACCGCACACCAACTGTAACAAGTTAGCGGCATTGGATCGCTACTTGGAACTACAAGGGGCGAAGAGCGCGTCGAGATTACCGCGACGAACCTAGAATGTGGCGCGGTCATGTCACATACAGGCACTACAATGTAGCGTGTCCTACTGTCCAGCGGGGCCATACATGTAGCCGTATTGACGGCACCAGCGGGGCCGCTGGAGCGCCAGCGGGGCCACTACATGTAGCCGTGTTGCACGTTACCAGCGGGGTCTCTACATGTAGTCGTCTGGCACGGTTCCAGCGGCCCGCTGGTGCTACAGCAGGGCTAATATGCAGCGGGGTAGGGGGCCAGCGGGGGATTGCCCACGTCTGCGGACCTCCGCGGGTTGCCTTTTTGGGGGCTAATACAGCGGGCCTATATGAGCCAGCGGGGGATTGCCCACGTCTGTGGACCTCCGCGGGTCGCCTTTCTGGGGGCTGATTGCCCACATCTGCGGACCTCTGCAGGTCTCCTTTGTGGGGGCTGGTATGGGGTATTGCCCACATCTGCGGACCTCCGCGGGTCACCTTTTTGGGGGCTAATACAGCGGGCCTATATGAGCCAGCGGGGGATTGCCCACGTCTGTGGACCTCCGCGGGTCGCCTTTTTGGGGGCTGGTATGGGGCCCACATCTGCGGACCTCCGCGGGTCTCGTTGTTGGGGGCTGGTATTGCCCACGTCTGCGGACCTCCGCGGGTCGCCTTTTTGGGGGCTGGTATGGGGGATACCCACGTCTGCGGACCTCCGTGGGTCACCTTTTTGGGGGCTGGTATGGGGGATTGCCCACATCTGCAGACCTCCGCGGGTCGCCTTTCTGGGGGCTGGCATGGGGGATTGCCCACGTCTGCGGACCTCCGCGGGTCACCTTTTTGGGGGCTAATACAGCGGGCCTATATGGGCCAGCGGGGGATTCCCCACGTCTGCGGACCTCCGCATGGGGGATTGCCCACGTCTGCGGACCTCCGCGGGTCGCCTTTTTGGGGGCTAATACAGCGGGCCTATACGTGCTGTCGGCAGCGGCAGAGGGTTTGCGGGGCATTACCCACGTCCGCAGATAAATATATGTCCGCGGGTTGTTGTCTGTGGCCTATAAGGGCTAAGGTAAAGGCTAGTGGGGCATTCCTCATTGCCCGTGGGTTGTGCACGCTCTGACAGCGGGGAATTACGCCATGTCCGCGGCCCATGTCCGCAGCTCATTGTCTGTGGGGCATGTTACATGTAGCATGTCCAACAAGCCTTCTGGCAAGGGGCCTATATGCTGCTGTCTGAGGCAGCGGAGGCTTTCTTCACGCGTCCGCGGACCAATGCATAACGGGCTCATTTCTCACCACCAAGTGAGTTGTCTTGGGCAGCGGCCAATACAAGCATACACTTTCTGCCAATACATGTCCGCGGTGTGGCCGCGGAGTCACACCGGTAAAATACAATCAAAACAAATGTGGTGTATATATTGAAAACAAGGCAAATGTTGTACAAATCTGTCACTGATCTTCTACCACTAATCATCCAAAATGTTGGCCGGAATGTGCGCAAATGAGGCGGCGGTGTATCGTCCGCGGGGTACTTGGACTGCAAGCTGCTCATTGAACTCATCGTCTGAAAACTGAAGTAAGCCTTCAAGCATTTCAATTGGCGGTCTGGCATTACGACGAGCCCGCTGCCTGCGGCCAGTGCGCCGTGTAACCCTAAGTTGCCCCTCCTCACCTGAGTCCTCGGACAGTGAGAGGATGTCTGCCCCTTGCTCATCCGGGTCTTGCGTGCCCACCTCCGCGGGGCTGTCATCGTCTGAAAACTCGAGATCAGGGTCATGGAGATCTTCACTTTCCTCAACCCGATGGCCCGCGGAGCTGACTTCGTCGTCAGATGGCACATAATCTGGTGAGCCTGTGAGCTCAGACAGTAGAAATGATTAAGAATGCAATTTACCGCTCATCTCCGCAGACCTGGGCTCAGCATCGGAAGGAACATAGTCCGGGGTTGGATAACGCGGTGCTATTTGGGTTCAAACAGTCAGAAAATATACAGAGACTGTAGAGGATGCAGCTTACCCGTCATCGCCGCGGGGTCCACCTCATCATCGGAAGGAATATACTCTGGGGTTGGATAACGCGGTGCTATTTGGGTTCAAACAGTCAGAAAATATATAGAGACTGTAGAGGATGCAGCTTACCCTTCATCTCCACGGGGTCCGCCTCATCATCGGAAGCAATATATTCCGGGGTTGGATAACGCGGTGCTATTTGGGTTCAAACAGTCAGAAAATATACAGAGACTGTAGAGGATGCAGCTTACCCATCATCTCCGCAGGGTCCGCCTCATCATTGGAAGCAATATACTCCGGGGTTGGATAACGGGGTGCTATTTCACAGTCAGGAAATATGAGGAAACATGCAAATCCAGTGCTTACCACCCGTTGCAATGATTGCCTCCAGATCTACAGGGCTGTCCGCGGCGGGGCCCGCGGCATCCGTGGCTAAGACATTGCTTTGGTAGTAACTCACATATTCCCCACCATCATCAGCTCGGAGCGGTGGCCTGCAAAAGTGGTCAGGATACTCAGAAGGCAGGAGTTCCCTGGGCCAGCGGACATCATCTCCGAGTGCATCATACCTGTCTGATGGACTGGGACTTGCGCTGTGTGAGTCGGAGTCGACCCCCTTTGCCTTCCCTGATGGAAGATCCCCACCAAAGTCGGATCCCAGTGGCCCTGCAGTTGCCTGGGGGTCAAAGATTCTGAAGAGCTCCCGAGGAAGCATTTCTCCCCTCCCTTGCATATCCGCGGGTTTGATCTGATTGTCCGGGGAGATTTCCTCCGCGGCCCCCGCCTTTTGAGCTGTGATCTCCTCCTCCGCCTTTAGAGCTGAAGCCTCAAAGATGGTGTTGAAGGTTGCGGCACGGTGGGTGGACTCGAAGGCCTGTGCTTCCAAAATGGATGCAAAGCCTTGCACACGTGTCCGGCACTGCTGCAGGGCTTGCGGACTTGCTTGTGTCCGCGGGACCCAAAGCGGAGGTGCTTCCTTCCGCTGATGACGATGGAGGGCAAGGCATTCCTTCAGGGTAGAATGACTGAGCGGCTCCCGGGGCTCATTATCTTCATGCTCTAGCCACCAGTCACATGCATATTTTGTGACGGGTGCCGCGGGGTGTTCAAGCGGAAGGGCGGCGTCCAGAGCAAGGATCAGGGCATCCGAGAGCACCAGTGGGCCGTGAGATGTCTGTCCATAGAAGTGGCATGCAAGAAGTCGGAGGAGGTTTGGAACCTCACAGGGGGCCATCATGCTGGTTGCAGCACCTACATGGGCCAATGCAAAATCCTGTCACAAAAGAAACTGAGCTGCAATCTGATATTGATTTCACCGCGGGTACTTACAAGCTCCGCGGACAAGTGCTTCTGCATGGAAGCTCGAATTTTTGGATCATTCACTGCCGCATATTTGACCAGAGAGATATGCAACCTTGATTCGCAGTAAAAGAGGACCTCTTGCAAATGGATTGCGGCTCTGCCAAACGTCGGGAGTAAGAAAGTTTCGGCATCTATGGACAAGAGCGCGGGAAACGTGGGGGAAGCCATTGTGTTTGCCTTGAAGAGTCGATAAGAGATCGGATAAGGGGGAGAAAAGAGTAGTTGCCATAGTTACATAATTGACAGTTGCTTTCCCACCATCATGTGATTTGACTGCACACGTGCATCCTGCAACATCCACGGACATCATTAGGCAAAGCACATCATGTTCAATGGGTCATGTCATCCGCGGACTTGGTTGTTGTCACCCCGCGGACACAATCATTGATCATTCCATTCCATTCTGCACGGCATTGATGATCATTCCATTCTATGCAAGCAATGCTACATATGATTGATTTACTTCTTTAAATCGTTGCTCCGCCAACCAAGCAAGTTCCTTCCACATGGCTGTCTTCCGCCGTGCATATGCTGTCGGGCCCAGTTGTCCTGCAGCCGCGGCCTCCGCACCGCGCTCTATCCAGATCTGGGCCTGATGAAGGAAATATCGGGTGGTCCAAGTCATTTCATATTGAACAAGAGTGAATTCTTCTGTCCATCGATCCTTTTGTGCCCTTGCCCTCAAGAAATGAACACGTTGAACTATTGGTATCATGTCAGTAACAACTCCGCGGGGTTGACGCCAAAGAACATACACTCCAGCACAGCCTCCGGACTATCTGTCGCTTGACCAGGTATTTGCCAAATCCAAGAAAGACTGGTACTTCGGATATCAGTTGAGCCCGGAGTGTTGGGATCCAGTATGGCGGTGCTCGATTTCACATGCTTCTTGTCAAGAATTTTGTACCTTTCCAGTGTGCCTTCATCCGCACCCAGACGGACAAGCTTTGCTCTGCATTTGTCATACACCCGACAAAGGGTGGTGATTGTGTAATTGAGGGCGGTGATGTTACCCCGCGCGCGCATCACCACACCCTTCCGCGGAGCAACTCGGATGACGTGTGAGTACAAAAATGATTTCTCCGCAATTGCATTGCGGAGGTTCTGCAGATGGCGCTCTGCTTGAACCTTGCGCAATGCAAGCTCAAGTTTAGCCAGATGTGTCTCAGTTTCCCCAGCCGAGGATGGCAGGCAAATAGGTGTCTGCTCTGGTGGTAGGGGTCCGTCTGTTGCACTGACAGGACGGGAGCGTGTTTGTGCTGGCACCGCGGCGTCTCCGGAGGGTGGCAGGTCCGCGGGGTTCTCGTCTAGGTTGTCAAAGGCTTCGACGTTCACTGGCACATCCTCCGCGGAGGCCGAAGGAATGAAGTTTATGCTCAGCTGTTTTGATGTGAACACATCAATTTGTGCACGTAGGCTTTGCCTTTCAGTTTCGACGGCCTTGCGGACATCTTCCCGCGGCTCGCGCACAAGTTGGCGGACTTTGTCTTGAAGGCCAATTCTAGATGGAAACTGTTCAGCTCCGGAAGACAAATAGAGATAAAATGTCTTACTGGCGCTCCTCAAGATCAAGGCCTGATTGTATCCACTCCTCTTCAGCTGTTGAGTGTTGCACAGGTCCATTGGAATCTCTCAGCTGCCCAATGTCCGCGGTGCACGCTTTGAGGATGTCCATAGCCTTGACATCATGAACCCTCCTCCGCTCGGCCTCCTGGATCTCCGCCTCCCAAGTTGTGGTTTGTGTGCGGCTTATGCCTGAAGCGACACCTTTGAAATATTCTTGAGCAGTCTCCAACATCTCTGTCGCCTTTTCGTATGTCCGACACAATGTGACCGCTACTCCGCGGCCGCGGACATGGTCAGTTATCATAACGGAATAGATGAAATTTTACTAACGCATCTGCAGGAGTTTCTTCCAGTTAGAATCATTCATATGATCGTCCAGGATCTCCGCTCGGTGTGCCAATGTTGCGGTTCTGGTCATTGGTGACACAGTGTTCAACACGGCCCACAAACTCTCCAGAATTTCACCCGCAACTATAGCAGCGCCTGGAATGAATGAAGTTGCAAAGCGGTTAAAGCAATCATCTTTGTGACCGTGAACATGGAGTAGTCCGATGGCCTGAGCAATAGTCATTCCTGGGGGGAGTAGGTGGCCGATGCGCTTCAGAAAGTGTACCATGTATTGGCAGGCAATATCATAGATCAATAACACCTGGTCAATGTCTTCCACATTTGTTGTTTTAAGCGCCTGGAGGAATGCCCAGTCCACATTCTTTTGCTGCTCACCCGCGTGGAGGTCTGACAGGCTGTTGGGGGCAAAACAACCATGCCGCGCACATGCAATGGCTACAATTCCTTTAACATCACAGGCTTTGGACACAAGCATTGCCTGCTCAACAGCGCGGAACTGATTCTCGCAAGGGGCTTTCTAAAATACAGGTTAGCACAGAACGCCGCGGGGTTGATGAACCCCGCTGATGAGCACCGTCCCGCGTTGTACACCGAACCCGCCCATAATATGGACATCAACCGCTGCGCCACGACGAACACGGTCCGGGATGCGACCAAAGCGCCGAACCGACCGACCGACAATGCGACCGACCGACCGACAATACGACCAAATGACCGACGCACCGACCAAGAGACAGAGTAACTTGAAACGCCAGTTCTCCTCTCTAGGCGCACGGAGCACGGAACGCCGTATAACCTGTCAACGACCGCGCACGTTGGCATGCCAAGGTCTCAACCCGGCGACAACCAAACCCGATTTGAAATTATCATTGAAAACACCTTTGCCCAGCTATTCGCAGAGAGGATCCGGCCGTACCACGGAGTTCCGCACCCAAGAGCCACTACCGATCGCAAATCCACCACCGATCATACGTCCGACCCGACACCGCGAGCCGATCAAAAGCCCCTTTGCCGAGCCAGAGAGCGCCACACTCTCTGAAAAGCGTCGCGCGGTACTAAGCTTGGCGGCGCTTCTCCCAATAAACTAGTAAAACACCTGCCTCACCGGCTCGCGAGAGGCGAGTCGGTCGCATAGTATAAAAACGTACCCATGTACTACCTACTTCCCTTAGTGAATTACAGCCCGTATTTTCCCTCACTCTCAGAGTTAATAGCTCAAAAACCGCCGTCTCTGTCGTCTCTGCATCGTTCTCATCGTATAAACCGTCGCCACCGTCGTAAAACCTCGTAACCGCCGTCTCTGTCGTCTCGTAACCGTCGTCCGAACCCGTGAGTTCTCCGTATTCGTCTCGCTCGTCTCGTTGTCGCACAACCGACACAAAAGTCGTGTTACCGACCCGTTCCACCTGTAAACGATTGTATTCTATCGCATCGCCGTCGGTTCGACTAATTACAAGTCGGATCGTCTTTACTTTCACCGAACCACCACTTTCAAACCCTGCACACTCGCGTGTTCGGGAACTTTTAACACTTCTCGCCCCCCCCATAGTTGTTAGTTGTTTTGTTGTTGTGCACAGCACCTACAGGCCTTCTAGCTCTATCATTCTGGAGCCCACCGCGAGGGTTTTAAAAGCCACCGCCGAACACGCAACCTCATTCCTCTTGTTCATAAAAACCTACGACTCGTCGACCATTCCGCCCGCAACCCGACAAGAAGCTAAAGCCCGAACCCTCCGTGCCGAAATTCGCGCTGCTCTCGGACAAGTCGACACCGACTCAGAATCGCTCTCCCCGTTCTTCCGCTCAGTAACCCCACACCGCGCGATCCATAACAACCTCAGCCCGCTCTTCTATAGCCCTTCGTCGACACTACCGTCGCCTACCCCGACCGATCAAACACCGCTCCCTGAACCAACCGCGCAACCCGACCTAGCTTTCGACCCCTTTGCGTCGGAGCCTCCTACCACCGATCAAGGAGTTGAATTTAGACTCCCCTATCTATCGCCCGCGACCCCAGAAATCTCAGATTCTTCTTCACCGTCGTATTCCCCCTCCCCGTCCCCTATCCCGAAACCAATACCATCTATCATGGCACAACCACCAATCATTATAAAGCCGATGCCCGCACGCGGACAAAGCTCGGCGCCGACGTTCGTACCCGAACGCGCGCGTGAACTGCGCCGATATTTTTCGGACTTAAATCATCTCTTCATCGAGTGTAACGTCGTAGATGAGCAAGAAAAGAAAACGCACACTACGCGATACACCGACATCGATACCGCGGATCTGTGGGAGCAACTTGACGAATTCGCAGTCGGTACCACATACGACGACTGGCGAAAAGCGATAATGGCGCTTTACCCAGGCGCAAGCGAAGAAAGAAAGTATTCAATGGCCGACCTCGACTACCTGATCAGGGAACGACACCGACTCGGGATCCAGTCGAATAGTGACCTCGGGGAATATTACCGACAGTTCCTTTCTGTTACCCAGTTCCTTGTCAGCAAAAACCGACTTTCGATAAACGAACGCGACCGCCAATTCCGTCGCGTGTTCCAGTCCGATCTATGGTCAAAGATCCATCGCAGGCTCGAGATCCTAAACCCGAACCACCATCCCGACGACCCCTACGCCACGGAAACCGTTCGCGCTGCGGCGGAACATATCCTCCACGGAACAAACGCCGGCCAACGGCAGGAAGCGCCATCGAGCGCGCCCCCACAAATTACGATCGCGCCAAGCGGGTCGTTAACGGGCGCGACCAAGTCGCCTAACACGGGACAGCCCCTCAAGTTGGAAGAGCTCTACGAAAGAATCAACCTGTTGGAACAACATATCCAACGCTTAGGACAAGACAAAGGAGGCGACAGCGGCCGACCGAACCAGTCACCTAACGACAACTGCCTCTTTTGCGGTGGCGAAGGACATTATATCTCCAGCTGTCCCGTACATCAAGCATACGCGGGAGAAGGACGCTGCCGCAGGACCGACGACAACAAGATAGGCCTGCCAAGTGGTGCGCGCATACCAGTGGGGACCCCAGGTCGATACATAAAAGACAAACTGGACGAATGGCACAGGCGCAACCCCGGCCAAATGGCGACAGGACAGCTATCGGCAAACGCGAACCCGACCGAAAGCATGATGTTAGAGATACTACAATTTAACGACGTCACCGACCATGGCCTAAAAATCGAAGACCGCATGATTGTGTTAGAACGAGAACTCAACACGCTCCGCGCACGGAAGGAAGTGTTTGACGGCGTGGAGCTTATTAGTCGTGCACCTCAAAGGCGACCTGTCACGATCGAAACCGTTCAAGACCCCGACCAACCAGGGGTCGCATCGACCAACAAACCCGCACCCGCGTCGCAGCCTGCCCAAGACGCGACGGAAGGCAGAGCCAAGGCGCCCCCGCTACCATCCAACATACCGCTGATCCCTAGTGGAACAACCGACCCGTCGCTCGGTCTAGCAAGAAACGTACCCTGTACGATAGGCGACGTTACGCTCTACCTCCAGATGCACGTCATTCGCAACCCCGCATACGATATACTCCTCGGCCGTCCGTTCGACGTACTTACTTGTTCTAACGTAAAGACAAGATCCGCCGACGATACGATCATAACCATCACCGACCCAAACACTCGAGAGGTCATCGCAATACCGACCTTCGCGCGCGGGCAGCGTCGCCGCCCCAAGACCGACGTAAATTTTCATATACTCTCGAGGAAATAAGTCGAGATCACGGCGATCTTGCACTCCTCCTCGAGTACGACCCACTAAGCTATACCCCGACTGTCATTTCTTTCTGCGAACTACCGACCGAACTTAATAGCGACGCCACCTGCGACGCGCAACTAGCCTCACTCTACGTCGCGGCGTCCGAACTAACCACACCAGCAATCGCCGACCAATCCGTTAATACCAGCTCTACCCCTCTCGAGCGAGCGACCCTCTGCCCGATTTCACCAAACCACGAGCGCCACAGCGGGCGCTACACCCAAACTCCGACCAACACCGCAACCGACACCTTCGCTGTGAAAATCAAAGGCGTACAAACCAAAAAGAAGTACAAACCAGTGGCACAGAAAGTACGATCGATCGTAGCAAGTTGTCCCGACCACTTCCGAATCGAGCGCAAGATATTGGGCAACCCGCTCGCCGATATGCCGACCTTGCTCCCTAACCCGCCACCTTTCCAACCCACCGGCCGCTACACTCTGGAGCGAAAAGAAGACCTAGACCGCGAACACCCGGATTTCCTAACGCCCGGCGAACGCGCTATTATGCACGACCTCATGTGTAAGCAGAACCTTGCTTTCGCATGGGACGACTCCGAACGCGGTAGTTTTCGGTCGGACTTCTTTCCCCCCATCGATATCCCCGTCGTCGCGCACACACCTTGGATCGAACGCAATATCCCCATACCACCTGGCATCTACGACGAAGTTTGCGACATTATCAAAACTAAACTCGCCGCCGGCGTTTACGAACCATCCAACTCCAGCTACCGATCACGTTGGTTTTGCACTCTAAAGAAGAACGGCAAGTTCCGCCTCGTCCACAGCCTCGAACCGCTCAACCGTGTAACAATCCGACACTCGGGTGTCACCCCGATACCAGACCACGTCGCTGAACAATTCGCCGGTCGCATTTGTGGCGCAATGTTAGACCTGTTTGTCGGCTACGACGAACGGCTAATCGCACCATCGTCGCGCGATCTTACCACCTTCCAAACACCTTTCGGCGCGTTGCGCCTAGTCACCTTACCTATGGGCTGGACCAACTCCGTCCCAATCTTCCACGACGATGTCACTCACATACTGCAACCGGAAATCCCGGACTATACGCTACCTTATATCGACGACGCTGCTATAAAGGGACCTGCAACTTGGTACCCCGACCCGGTCACAGGGTTGCCGAAAACGCACCCCGACAATGCCGATGTGCGATTCGCGATCTGGGAATTCTTCAACGACGTCAATCGCATCCTCCAGCGCATGAAGTACTGCGGCGGCACCTTCTCTGGCAAGAAGCTAGTCTTATGCGCGCCACAATTCAAAGTTCTCGGACACGTCTGCACGCCCGACGGTCGCATACCCGACGTGGACCGACTAGCCTTACTGCGTAATTGGAAGTCGTGCGCCACGCTATCGGAGTTACGCGCGTTCTTAGGAACAGTCGGAGTGCTCAGGATATTCGTCAAAAACTTTGCTCATCGCGCACACCACCTCGTGAAGCTAACCCGCAAGGATGCAGTCTTCGAGTTCGGCCCCGACCAGGTCGCAGCGCAACGCGACATCGTTGAGGCGATCGCAGAAGCGAAACCCCTCGTACCCATCGACTACGCCTCCGACGACCCCGTCATCCTAGCCGTCGACACTTCACACATAGCAGTCGGATTCTACCTCTGTCAGGCCGACCCTGTCGATCGGAAACGACGCAGATACAATCGGTTCGGTTCCATCACGCTGAACGACCGCGAATCCCGATTCTCTCAACCGAAACTCGAATTTTACGGCCTGTTTCGGGCGCTTGGCGCTTTACGACTGTACGTTATAGGCGTTCGCAACCTAGTCGTCGAAGTCGACGCACGCTACATTAAAGGCATGCTCTCCAACCCCGATATCCAACCGTCAGCTTCCATAAACAGGTGGATCGTATCTGTCCTCATGTTCCACTTCGAGCTCGTTCATGTTAAAGGCACGTTCCACGGACCCGACGGCTTATCCCGTCGCCCTCGTCAGCCCGACGACCCGACCGACAACTGGGACGCAGAAGAAGCCGACTTTGAGGATTGGGTCGACCGGATGCAAGGACTCATGCACATTATTCAACCACTGCCACAGCCACCGTCGCTATTGCATGTGCGCCAGATCTTTGCTATGGCGCAGATCTCAAGTAAGGAGGAGATGGTGGCAGTATACACCGACGCGGTACCACCAGACTCAGCGACTCACGAACTCGCAACCGACTCCCCGCGACAACCCAGAATCCGTACCGACGATGATACAGGAATAACCGATCCAAACGCGAACTCGACCGACATGTCATACGACGACGTGCCCAGGACCGACGCCGCTAAAGCCCAAGACCACCGTATAGATGCTGTTAGACAATGGTTGGCCGACCTCGAACGACCAGAAGGCATGTCCGACGACCAGTACGCCACATTCATTCGATACGCCACCGGGTTTTTCCTAGACGGAACACGACTCTGGAGAAGAGACAGCCAAGGCGCACATAAACTAGTCGCCCGCCCCAGCGCGCGATTAGAGATCCTGCGATCGGTCCACGACAACCTCGGACACAAGCGCTTCTACGCGACACGCGCGACCCTACTCGAGCGCTTTTGGTGGCCTAATGTTCGGGCCGACGTCGTGTGGTTCGTACAGACATGTCACATATGCCAAATCCAACAAACGACCAAGGTTCTGATTCCCCCGGTCGTTGCGACACCTGCGCCACTGTTCGCAAAGATGTACATCGACACTATGCACTTACCGCCATCGAACGGTTTCAAATATATTGTCCAAGGTCGTTGCTCCTTGATTCACTTTCCCGAATGGCGCGCACTCCGAAAGGAAAACAGTCGCACACTCGGCGATTGGATGTACGAAGACATCATCTGCCGGTGGGGCGGACTACGCGAAATCGTAACCGACAATGGCCCAGCCTTCATCAAAGCCGCCGAACACCTCACAAAAAAATACCACATCCACAATATCCGAATCTCGGGCTATAACTCTAGAGCCAACGGACTCGTCGAGCGATCCCATTTCGACGTCCGACAATCCCTTTTCAAAGCCGCCGACGGTAACGAAAGCAAATGGTCGCAATCAGCTTATTCGGTTTTCTGGGCCGAACGCGTCACAATCCGCAAACGAATGGGATGTTCCCCCTACTATGCCGCGACAGGGACTCAACCCCTCCTGCCGCTCGATATCGTCGAAGCCACGTACCTCCAACCGCCACCCGACTCTATCTTGTCCTCCACCGATCTCTTGACACGTCGCGCGATCGCCTTACAAAAACGAGCGACCGACCTAGAGCGACTGCATTCAGACGTATACGCGGCGCGACGACAAGCGGCGATTCGCTTTGAACTTAAACACGCCAGAACCTTACGCGACTATAACTTTAAACGCGGGGACCTCGTCCTCATGCGCAACACGAAAATCGAGAAGTCGCTCAACCGTAAAATGCGATCTAGATACCTAGGACCGCTCGTCGTGATCTCACGCAACCGCGGAGGCGCATACATTCTCTGCGAACTGGATGGCACTGTCTTACACCGGCCCGTAGCAGCGTTCCGGCTCACCCCCTACTTCGCGCGCAACAATATCCTCCTACCCGGTAGCGCTCTGGACATAGATACCAAACGACTCAGAGAACTAGAGGCGACGACGATTACCGACGACGAAGACCGACCCGAAGTCGTAGGCGACGACTCGGAGTCGGAAGAAGAGCAGAACTAATCGCCATCCGGTGAAACCGTATACCCTTTCTTTTAACCAACTCCTTTCTCACCGACACACATTGTTCTACCGACCGAATATACCAACGACATGGGCCCCCCTTTTTCCTCAGTTCCGACCTATTACCGACCATCCATCGGGTTCTCGATTCATTATGTTCGGACTTAACAACACTCCACTCAATCGCTCTCTCCGACTCTGCCGCGACTTAACAACAACAGAAGAGAACAGAACCGAATGCTAATATATATTATATGGCGGTCCCATTTAGGAACCGCCCAGACGCAGACCACACCAAGATAAAATATAACAAGGGCCGAGCGCGCGACCAAGACACCAAGCGCGCTCCGACCGACCGACACCCCACGACGCTCGTTCAACCCATCACGACGTCACCTTCCTCGACACCGTCGCCGCCTTCCTCCGCCTCATCGTCATCGCCTTCACCTTCGGCACCCTCATCCTCCGTACTTACGGCGCTGCCCTCACTGGAGCCGTCGGCACCCATCCCACTCTCGAGTAACTCCTCGCGTCGCGTCTGCAACGCCGCCAGGACATCCGCCGTGCCTCCCACCTGCTGATACAGTTGTTGCAGTGTCCACTGCGTAATCTCCTGGCGGGACTCGAGGAGCTGCGCCTCTTGCACAAGCGCACGCAGGAACGAATTGCGCGCGAAGAGCGCGCGGTCCACGTCCTCGAGACTGAAATCGGCAACAACCGTCGCCGGTGCAGTATACCCCAATCCGGCCAAGTCCCCGTTGCGAAGGAGGCTGTTCGCGTGCGAAAGCGCCCCCTGGTACACAAAATCAACGCCCATGCCCCCGACGCCGGCGACGTGATGATTAGCGAGGCGATGAACGGTGGCCGCCCGCTCGCGAGGGGACCGCGCCGGGGGCGACACGCGCATCGCCGGGTGCGACTCGACCTCGGGCTCCTCTGCCTCACTGTCCTCGATCGTGGGGCGCGACGCGACCCGACGACGCAAACGCGAACCCGACGCCCTGGGAGTAGCCTCCGACCGCGCCCGACGAACCGTCTCGCACTTCTTCGCATGGATCTTGCACAGAGCGCAAGTGCCGACCCCGGGCTTCTGAATGCAGGCGACGCCGGCGCTGGTACAGCGATCGCACTCCGAAAAGAAGAACTGAGCCCAGGTGTAACGGACCCAGCGAAGGCATACGACTCACCGGTTCCTCACGCACCAAGTAGTTCGGAACGTCCACCTTAAACTTGTCATAGCGGACCCGCCACCCCTCACCGGTCCCGCGCCGCCTTTTCCGCCCCACGACCACTTCCTCTTCAGGGATCTCCACAATGGACTCGTCCTCGTCGTCGGCGGCGGTCTCCCGCTTGCGCTTTCGACCTGAAGGCGCCGACTCGCTCTTGACCACGGTGGCCGGCGTGGTGCCTGCGATATTCGTCAGAGGCGAGCCACTCGCCGGATCGAAAACGACGCCCAAGGACGCACCCGCACTACGGAGTCGGGGTGTCGGTCGGGCTCTCTGTCCCCAGAATCAGCAATGTCCCGAAAAACGCGACGACACGCCCTCTTACCTCGGCGGGATCAACGGCTTTACCCTTCCCTTCCGCGGTCGAGGAGGCCGCCACACTAGACCCGGGCTCCATCGACCTCGACGCCGTCGCTGGAGCTGGCGTCGGGACGGTACCGCCATCGCTGCGCGCCACGTCGCCCCGCGCCCCGGCCCCACCGCTGGACAACTCGCCTACAGAACCCGCTGGAACGACCGACTGCGACGCGCGGCCGCTGGTGGCCAATTGCAGGCGACGCTCGCGACGCCGACGGGTGTACTCGTCCTGCGGCGGGAATGGGGAGGTGGTCGTCAGTCTAGGAAAGAGCTGTCCGACGGACAGGCCGTACCTCAGGACACAGGTTCGCGAACCGCGCCTTCCACTCCTTGTCCTCCCCAATAGTTGCCCACACTGCCGCCAGCGCGTCGTCCTCCCCCTGCCATACGCAACGTTCCGGGCCCGTTCCCTGTCTTCTTAACGCGACGATGCCTTCATGTAAGTCCTCCAGGATGAGAGCGCGGTCGTCGCGGGTGGCGTCATCTGGAAGCTGGCACCAAAGGACGTAGTCAGCGGCCAGGTTGCTGACCACAGTGGGGAAGTCGGTCGCAAGCGCCGTCATGGTGTGAGAAGCAGAAACAAAGAAAAAGGGAGGGAACCGAGAAAGACAGAGGGCCCTTATAAGGTCGACGCGCCGTCAAATTCAGTTGCACCGCCACCGCCATCCCACGCCACACACGCGCCAGTCTAGAATTTTCTCAACCGGGCTCCGGACCGACTGAGGGCAGTCGGCATTTCAAGTAAGGAGGAGACATGACCTACAGACAAAGCGGCAGCCGACGATAGCAACCGACACCGCCGACAAAACCGACCGAACCGACCTGCGCCACTCAGAACACGAAACCGACACCGCCGACAAAACCGACCGAACCGACCTGCGCCACTTAAAACACAAAGTTTGAATTATAAAGAACGACCCAATTTTAGGGCCCGAACAACAGAATATCTATATACGGAATACGCGACCGATAACGAACGCAACCCGACCGCAAAACACGACAAACCCGAAGTCAAGGCGACGAACCCTCGCCACCATCGTCGCGTACGCCACCGTCGGCACCGCTCCCACTACCGCTGCCTCCACTGCTCAAATTACCCATCGCAGACGCACCAACTAACTCTGCGCGCCGGGCCTGAAGCAAGTCAAGGGCCGACGACGTAGACACGACCTGCTCGTAAAGCTGACGGGACGACGAACGCATGATCTCTTGGCGCGATTCAAGGACTTGAATTTCCTGGACCAAAGTACGCAAGAAAACGGTGCGCGCCGATAGCGCCCGATCTACATCTGCAAGACCGAACCGCGAAATAACCGACAACGGCGGGGTGAAGCCCAAACCGCGCAAATCTTCGTTACGAAGGAAGTCCTCAGGGCGAAACACCGGACCCTGATAAAGGAGACCCGCACCCCGGTCTACCGAACCCGCAGAACGAGCTACGACAAGGCGCTGAGCGGCCCTTGCCAGGTCGGGTGAACGGACCTCGTCGAACAGCGGAGGGGGCGTACACGCGTCGCAAAAGTGGCCCTCTACTGAACACGACACGAACTGGTGCGGAGCTGGCCGAAACGACCCCACTTCGTTCGTCTCGCATTGCCTAGATTGAATCTCGCAAACCGCGCAAACCTCAATGTCGCTGCGCTGAACGCAGTCCAAGCCGTAGCTCACACAACGATCGCACTAGCCAATAGATGAACAGAAGAACAAGGATGCAGGAGGACCGACGACTTACCGCTTCGCTACGAGTGTAATGCTCAGGGTACTCCTTCTTGAATTCCTCGAGACGCTCCAGCCACAAGCGGTGTCGCATCCCTTGTGCCGCCAATACCGACTCCCCGGAGATCTCGACGACAGACGCCTCTTCGTCCCCGTCCCCAACAGAGGAAGCGCACGAACGCTCCCGAACGACAGACCCTGCCTCTTCTTCAGCAAAGGCGGCGCGCATACGCTCCCGGGCGACCGGCTCTCGATAAGGGTAATCGGACTACCAACTAGCGCGTTAGTACGCTACAAAAACGACCAAATAACCAGCGAGCGAACGCACACTCGGTTCTAGATCCGCGAACCGCTCGGACCATTCGGGGTCGGACGCGATCGTAGACCATATGTTAGACAATGCCTCTTCCTCGCCGCTCCACATCCAACGCCAGGGACTAGCCACCGGCGACCTAAGCACTCCGAGGCTGTTCGACAAGTATTGTAGCACACGGGTGCGCGCGTAACGAGGGGAGTCGGCCGACAGCGATTGCCATTCGTCCCAGTCTCGTTCCAAGAAGCGGAGAGTGCGCTGAAGATCGACAGGAGGCCTCGACATAACGATGGGTAAACCAAACAAGAACCTGGGTATATATATGTCGCCAGCGCGTCAGCACCGCCACTTCCTCCTATCCCTGCCCCTCTTTTCCAAGGTGTACGCCCCCTGACCGATGCACGGGACCGACTGAGGACAGTCGGTATTTCAAGTAAGGAGGAGATGATGAGCACCGTCCCGCGTTGTACACCGAACCCGCCCATAATACGGACATCAACCGCTGCGCCACGACGAACACGGTCCGGGATGCGACCAAAGCGCCGAACCGACCGACCGACAATGCGACCGACCGACCGACAATACGACCAAATGACCGACGCACCGACCAAGAGACAGAGTAACTTGAAACGCCAGTTCTCCTCTCTAGGCGCACGGAGCACGGAACGCCGTATAACCTGTCAACGACCGCGCACGTTGGCATGCCAAGGTCTCAACCCGGCGACAACCAAACCCGATTTGAAATTATCATTGAAAACACCTTTGCCCAGCTATTCGCAGAGAGGATCCGGCCGTACCACGGAGTTCCGCACCCAAGAGCCACTACCGATCGCAAATCCACCACCGATCATACGTCCGACCCGACACCGCGAGCCGATCAAAAGCCCCTTTGCCGAGCCAGAGAGCGCCACACTCTCTGAAAAGCGTCGCGCGGTACTAAGCTTGGCGGCGCTTCTCCCAATAAACTAGTAAAACACCTGCCTCACCGGCTCGCGAGAGGCGAGTCGGTCGCATAGTATAAAAACGTACCCATGTACTACCTACTTCCCTTAGTGAATTACAGCCCGTATTTTCCCTCACTCTCAGAGTTAATAGCTCAAAAACCGCCGTCTCTGTCGTCTCTGCATCGTTCTCATCGTATAAACCGTCGCCACCGTCGTAAAACCTCGTAACCGCCGTCTCTGTCGTCTCGTAACCGTCGTCCGAACCCGTGAGTTCTCCGTATTCGTCTCGCTCGTCTCGTTGTCGCACAACCGACACAAAAGTCGTGTTACCGACCCGTTCCACCTGTAAACGATCGTATTCTATCGCATCGCCGTCGGTTCGACTAATTACAAGTCGGATCGTCTTTACTTTCACCGAACCACCACTTTCAAACCCTGCACACTCGCGTGTTCGGGAACTTTTAACACTTCTCGCCCCCCCCATAGTTGTTAGTTGTTTTGTTGTTGTGCACAGCACCTACAGGCCTTCTAGCTCTATCACCGCGGACTACGCCGCGGAGGTGATCGGACTTGACTCACTGTCATCACATTGAATGCTTCCTTCAGGAACTCATTATAATTGGCCCGGTTAGCCATCATACCTGACCCTTCCGACAGCCAAACATCCATGGCATTGTTCTTTTGGCGAACATGATCCGCTTTGAAATTGCCATCTGCGACAAAAGACCTCATGTATACTTTTCTGCATATAATGTTAATAACAATGATCAATCGTCACCAAATGCACTCACTTATTTGGGTCCGCGGACCACCCCGCGGGGAGATTGACACCTGGCTGTGGACATGTGGGACAAAAAATGGCGAGCTCCCCTGCAGTGGTCTGCATTGGATCTCTGTTATTGCTGCCAAATCCACCCCATTTGAGCTTCTTCAGCCATCTCCATGAACGCGAGAGCCGGCGGAGTTCGCGATAAAAGTTGTCGATGTCCGCGGAGCTCGTTGCTGCAGCGGTAGTCCGGCTGAGTTTGTGCCAATACTGAAATGCAGATGCCTTGCATTCCAGGTTCGCAAGATGATAATCATCGAGGACTGCAGTGGTGAAGAGCGTATTGTATCGTGTGAAGCTAGCAGGCACCAATCGTTTGTGCATCAGGTCTGTATTGACCTGGCTGACTCCGCGGCATGAACAGAAGACAAGTGGAATGTAGTGAATTCCATTGACATGTACAATGCGCACATAACGATTGTTGAATGCGTCGTGCCGTGGCATTCTCGCCGGAAGGTCATCATCAACACCAGTGTCATCGTCATCTTCCTCGTCCACTTCGACTTCAACTGTGTCCAGATTAGACCCTGCCTCAGCAATCGGATGAAATTCTGGCTGTTGACCATAAGCACGGCTCAAGCGCGCCATATAATCATTGTCCGCTGCATCATAGGAAGTCTGATCAGTCATGTCCGCGGGGTCCGCGGGGTCGCCGTGTCGACCCGCGGGGTCGTTTCGCTGCTCTGTGCAGTGGTTCTTCTGTTCTTCATCGTCGTATTTCACCTGGTAATTCTCCAACTGCTCCTGTTGTAGCTGTAGTGTATCACAGAGTGCTTTCTCGGAGGAGTGGTGGGGGACCAGCAAGTAGGTACCAACCTCCTGCAGCTGAGCTGCCTGGAAGTATTGACCTGTCCAGAACTCAATGCGATGGAGAGGATTGTCCCTGTGAGTTGTCTGCATGCAACCCCGGCAGAGTATCCTGTCACTGAGACAGTCTCGACAATGCCAACGTCCATAATTGCCCTTGGGACAATCAGAACATTGAGTTTGATTCTCAATGTACTCTCTCCCAAGTAGTCCCTCCAACAGTTCTGGAACGTGGTTCACAAATTCTTGAAGGTAATCACCTTGTGTCTGTGCTGTGATTCAGTTACATGTACACACTACTTCAAAGAACAATTCACCTTGCCCCGTTTGGGGGCCACCTCATCAGTGGTGTCATTCAGGTCTGCTGAGTGAATGTCCGAATGCTCAAAGGGTTGGACATGGGTCTGCACACCCTGAGGGACAGATGTAGCAGGGTCCGGTGACCTCTTGCGCAAGGGGACACTCCTGGATTCCACGATGTCACCCCTCTGGGTATGCCTGACTGTTGTCTCGACATCCATGGCATATGAGCGAGAACTTTCCTTAAGGACTTCATCCTTCTTGCGACGTGTGCGCTTTACTGCACGCAACATGGTGGGTAAGGATGAGATCTGATTTGGTGGAAAAATCAGAACCTGTCTACTGATGTATCACTGATTACTCTCGGACATGTCCTCATGGTTGTGCAAAGGTCAGCTGCACTCATAATCGGGGCCATCGATGTACCCGTGCCTCATATTACCCAAACTGGAAACTTCCTTGCCAAATGCGGGTACTGTGGGACAACTGTCAAGCGTGGAGTTCAACACTTTTAGACCCAAATAGGAAATTTTGTAACGGAGCTCCACCATGTCCGAAAATATTTTCACACCGGAAACAGTCACACATGCCCCCGCGGCCCTGAAGAAGACAAGTAAGGGGCCCCGTTACCCGGCTGACGAGCGCGCCGTCCTCAACAAGTACCGAGAGGAGTACCGGTCAGAGTCGGACCAGAAAAAAAGGGCGGCCATTTTCAAGGACAAAGTCTTGGTTGATATTTATAACTTCTGGAAGGCAAAGGGAACAGAGCCCAAGACCGCAAAGAAGTCTGCGTCAGCTACCATGGTCCGTCAGGCTAGAGTGTGTATCTCTGTGTCATCACACTGATCAGCATACAGAAACTGGCAGATTGGGTGAGGAACAACTGGAGGCCCTACCCAGCATATAACCAGTCATCGGCGACTCCGCGGGCTTGTGCTGATGTCCGCCGCGGAGCAGTCATGACAGCATTGCAGCAAATGCAGGAGCAATCAGCAAAACTTTCATTGATACCTTTCCGCACATGGTAAAGGACTTCAAAAGAAAGCTTATGGACTATGTCCTTTCACTCCAAGAATCCATTGCACCAGACCCCCTGCATCAGACTGATACAGTAATTCAGCCACGTCCAGATCTACAGCTGGATCAACAAAATGATGGTTTTCCAATTCTACCGGAGTTGGTAGAAGGTGTGCAACAGAGCAAAGATGACCTTGAGCTTCTGGTCCGCGCATTCCTGAAACATCATTACAGTACGTGATAATTCTTTGATATCATATCAGACCTATCCTAATTTCCTTACAGAACTAGCATCGGGACACCTCTACTCATCCCCTCCATTCACTTCCATCAAAGCGGACAATAGAATGTTCATCCCCGCGGAGTACGTTCCCACGGACATCCAAATTCAAGACCCACGGAACCTCCGACTACATGAACTCCGGGAGTTGCTCGACTTCTGGCGAGAGCGCCAGAAGAGGCTTGGACCCTCAGAGACCTTTCGCTGGTCCAGTTACTTGAACAAGAAAAAGGAGAGAACGGAGGCGGTCTACGGGGCGCACAAGGACGAGGAAGCTTTGGCTGCCGCGGCAGCAGCAAAGAAAGCAAGGCGGAAGAGGGGCAAAAAAAAAAGCACCAGCTCCGGACCCCTTAGAAAGCCTTATTCCAATGTCGGACCTGGAAGGCAGTGACGGCGAACACAGCAGTCCAGCACCAGATGAAAACCAACATCTGACACCCCTGGGATTCAATCCATTACCGGATAACGAACCCCGCGGACCACCCGATGAACTTGCAGAGCACTATCAGAATCAATCACAAGATAATGACCCTCACGGACTACCCAACACACCCCGCGGAGCACCCATCAAACCCCGCGGAGCACCCAACGAACCCTGCGGAGCACCCAACGAACCCAACGAACCTGGAGAACAGACTGACGAATATGGTCCCCATGACCGTCTTGAACCAGACCCCATGACTAATCAAAGCCTGGTCAGAATTGACGAAGCAACAATGCACCGCTTGAATGCCCACGGACTTCCGACACAGGCACCCATCAATGGGCCTGGTGAAGGGCTGCCAGAGTACATGGTGCTGGCAACTGCAATGCAGCTCCTCAACGAGGTAACTCCGCCGCCCAACACTCCTACTCCCTCTCCGCCGAATACACCAACTCCGCCCACACCTCCGGTTACACGCAAGCGCAAGCAGGTTGAAGGACAGATGACTAAGCGAAAGAAATCAAAGCAGGATTTACTGCTTGCGGAGGCCGCGGACTTTGGTGTCAGTACCACCAGGGGTAGCCGCACACGCAATCAAACCATGACCCGAGCTGCAACATCCAAGTCCGCAGGGCCTAGCAACAGGTCTAAAAGAAGCACAAGGCGCCGCTAGTTTACTGTTTTCTCATCAGTTATAATTGTTGACAGCTCATTGGTAATTCATTGATCACAATGTTCAAAAAAATTGTTTTATTGTATATACTTTTCAATAATGTGGCAGTATATACACTACAAGTTGCCAGTGCTTTGCTGTCATACATATTTGTTCAGTAAAGAAAACAGATATTTGAAGGAAGTCCGCGGGGTGTCCAAAATAAAGCAAGTCCGCGGGGTGTTCGGAAAGTCCAAGCCACCTAGCTGAATTGTGCTTTTTGGAAGGCCCTCCACCCTCATCCGCTGCCTTGCGTTTTGTGCCTCGCGAACCTTCCTCTGGAGCAGGTGACCCCTCAGGACTGAGCCGCGGAGACGGAGTGGCAGGGCCCGCGGGGCCCGCGGATCCTTGTGGGGTGGGCGGAGTCACCTGGAGGGTGGGTCCAGCTGGGGTGGACGCAGGCACAGTCGGGCTCCAGGCCGGTGGTGAAGGGGTGGCGAGAGCGGGGGTGGGCACAGGGGTGGTGGGCACAGGGGTGGCTGGAGGTGGAGGTGGAGGGGTGGCTGGAGGTGGAGGGGTGGTGGGCAAGGGGGGCAGAGGGGTGGAGGGAGGCGGAGTTCCCTCAGCCGCTGACTGGGGTGAAGACGGAGGCAAAGGCGGATCTTGAGCGGACTCTGCGGGCCTGCGCGGAGGAGGCGGAGTTGCTTGCGGAGGTGCTTGCAAATCCATGTTCTCTATGTTGAGGGCGGCCATGTCCGCAAACAGCTCCGCGGCCAGCTCCGTGGGAAGAGGTGCTTGCGCCTCTAGCATCCGCACACGCTTCTGCAGGCCCTGCACCTCGACTCCCTGACGTTGCGCCTCACCCAATACCTCCCTCCCTGCCAACTCCAGCTCCCGCTGTGCAAGTACAAGCTCTGCAGCCCTAAGGTTGATGAGCTCGCACTGCATTGACCGCCTCTTGTCCCGCTTCAGCACCAATTGCACGCTGACCTCCAGGTCTGACATCCGCTCCCGCAAAGTGGTATTTTCTGCGGTCAAGGTCGCAAGCCTGGTCAGGATCGCCGCGGGGTCAAAGTCCGCGGGGAGCGCGGCAGCGGACGGGAAGTGGGTGGCTACAATGGTCTTCTTTAGCAAAGTGATGAAGAGAAGAAAAAAGACTTACAAGGCCCCGCGGGGTTGAAGTCCGCGGAGGGCGCGGCAGCGGACCGGGGGTGAGTGGCTACAAGTATATTTATTAGCAAAGTGATAAAAAAATGGATGGGAACTTACAGGGACCCGCGATGTTCTCCTTTGCCCGCTTGACCTTCGTTGGCTTTGGCCCCTTCCTCGGAATGCCTGGTGAGAAAACACAACTCTG
Source organism: Tricholomella constricta (assembly GCA_013368375.1). NCBI lineage: Eukaryota > Fungi > Basidiomycota > Agaricomycetes > Agaricales > Lyophyllaceae > Tricholomella > Tricholomella constricta. Next base: position 336,794 of record JAACJP010000020.1, read on the forward strand.
CTTTGCAAACTTGCATGGAAAGCAGGCTGTTGCCTTCCCACCCTGTATCCTGCACGCGAGATTCCTCATTGTGCATCGTACACAGGCGGGGTCATAGTTTCCGTGGTCGACCGCGGACATCGCTCGGAATTCGTTGTCGCTGTCGTCCCAGTCCAAGTCCTGGAACGACTGCACCACCTTGCCCTTTCCCTTGTCTGCGGCGGAAGGCAAGGGGTCCGCCGCGCGGATACGGTGCTGTTCTGTTGTGTTGGGAAAGATCAGTGTCAGACTAGGTAATGCAAAAATGAAAAACTCACCGGGTTGAACGCCCGCGGCCTTGACCCCCGCGGACCCATCCACTTCCCTCTGCTTTCCCTTCTCCTTTCTTCTCCTCTCTGCCTTCTCCGCCTTCAACGCCACGGCCCTCGCTTTTGCTTCCACAGCCCTCACCTCTGCGGCCCTTGCCTCCGCCTCTCTCTCTTTGGCAGCCCTCCTCCGGGCGGCCTTCTCTGCTCTCGCTCTCTCCATCTCCTCCCTCTCCCTCTTCTCCTTTTCCTCCCTCTCTATTTCTTCCTCTAACCTCTGCTCCTCAGCCCATTTGGCCTTCCTCTTCTCCCGCCTTGCCTCCGCGGCCTTCATCTCCTCTGCCATTTCCGCAGCCTTTCTCCTTGCCAGTTCCATCGCCCGTTTCCTTGCCTCCTCGGCCTCCGCGACCCTTGCTGCCCACTCTGTGGCGGCCCTTGACGACTCCGCCTCCGCAGCACTCGCTGCCGGCTCCGCGGCACCCGCTGCTGACCCCGCGGCACCTGCTGCCGGCCCCGCGGACCCCGTTGTCTGCTGTTGGCCCTGGTGAGCACGCACAATGTCCAGAAGTTTACCCATTAGCTCCTTCGTGTTTTCCCCATGCGAGATGTCCTGGATTAGCCGGATTGTGGCAGCAAGGAGGGAGGCGTGCCTGGCCCGCATAACCTCCGGGGTGGTGCTGGCCTTGACCCGCGGCCATAATTTTTTCTTATTTTCTAATGGTCAGTGATTGGTTAAGATAGAGAAAAAAAAATGTACCGCTGTTTTTTTGTACAGCGCAGTCAGCGCCGGGACATCGCCGTTTTCGACGGCCTTGACAATGTCGTTGTCGATCGCGTTCAGAGCCGTGATGTCGGACATTTTGATGCGCGGAGGGCGGTGTTGCGGACTTAGATTTGGGAGTGGTGGCGGGCAGATATGGGAGGGCAGAAGAGTTCCGCAGGAGTTGAAAATTCTCAACATGGTCACGTGCAACATCCAATTATATCTCTCTTACTAATTGTTCTCCGTTGTTCCAAAAGATTCTTATCACGTGCTCTGATTGAAGATCAACCAGACCATAAAGATGGCCTTCTTCAACAGACACAGACCCATACAAATGAGCGCCATCAACCCATCGGAAAGTAACTCCGCGGACACCGCGGACATGCGACCTACTCCGCTCCGCGGATATGTTGTGATCAATTCCAATGGCCGGGAGTACCTTGTGCCACAACATCTGGCTGCCATAACGGAGCAGAAGCTCCTAACTGAAGCTTTGAAGGAAAAAGAGCTGAAGAAGGCCAAGGCTGATCCTGGAGTAAGTGATGGAATTGCTGCTCATTCATTGAAGGGATAGCTAACATAAATTGAGTAGCCAGTGAAGCACAAAGACGGAGGGTTTCTGACTCTAGCCTCTGGTTCTGTTATAATCCCCGCGGACCCCGTAAGTCTTTTTATGCACACCTTGTTTACAAAACTAACAGTCATTTATTAGCCAATGACACAGCGAGAGCTCCTTGGTCTCCACGCTGAAATCAAAGCTTTCCAGCAACTTCACAATGTATCCTATGCTTCCGCGGCTCGTCAGCTGTATCTGGCAGAGGTCGCCAAACTTAACAGCCTGCAAGTTGCTCTCGGTGCCTTCCGTACCATCCGCAATGAAATTGATGGGCCTCAAATGGGTGATACGTAGAGGACATAGTTTGGTACACTTCTGCACTTCTGTCATTAAGTACTTGTGCAACAATGTGTGATTACATGCAATTAATTACATTACTGTGATTAGTAATCCCCATAGACGGAGGCCCGCGGACATGTATTGATCCGCGGATGTTTGTATGGCCTGAGGCCCGCTGCGGTGCTGCGGGTGCCTCCAGAGACAACGACCCGCAGACATGTATGTCTCCGCGGACGTGCCTGCCCAGGCCCGCTGCAGTGCTGGGAGTGCACCACAAACTACGACATGTATTGAACTGCGGACGTCGGTAATGGCCCGGCCAGGCCCGCTGCGGTGCCGGGGGTGCCTCTAGAGAATGACCCGCAAACCCTCACCCTGCCGCCGCTGACAGCACCATATAGGCCCGCTGTATTAGCCCCCAAAAAGGCGACCCGCGGAGGTCCGCAGATGTGGGCAATATCAGCCCCCAACAACGAGACCCGCGGAGGTCCGCAGATCTGGGCATCCCCCATACCAGCCCCCAAAAACAAGACCCGCGGAGGTCCGCAGACGTGGGCAATCCCTCGCTGGCCCCCTACCCCGCTGCATATTAGCCCTGCTGTAGCACCAGCGGGGCCGCTGGAACCGTGCCAGACGACTACATGTAGAGACCCCGCTGGTACCGTGCAACACGGCTACATGTAGTGGCCCCGCTGGCGCTCCAGCGGCCCCGCTGGTGCCGTCAATACGGCTACATGTATGGCCCCGCTGGACAGTAGGACACGCTACATTGTAGTGCCCCTACCTGGTCATGTGACCACGGCGATCAGGAAAATTACATAACCATCAAAAGTTATGACAGAAGGTTAAATATGTTTGGCGCTAGACGCGCAACCGATTTTCAACCCTTTCAACACAAACCAACATGTACCCCAGCCAAGTACCAACCTCCAGCAACGACGCGATTCGGGGCGGCGACAGCCGCACCGACCAGCAAAATTCGAACCCGGGGCCGAGTTCAAGTGGGGAGGGAGTGCAGGGGCGCGCGGAAAATGCGCCCCTGCCCCCAACTTACATGGGCTCGCAGCCCCAATTATACCAATATCCTCCGGGTGGCCATATGAGCCAACCGCACCACCAAGGGCAACAACCACCTATGGGTAGTTTTTACCCGCCAGGGCTGGCATTCCAACAGATGCCATCAATGGCGGGTTTCATGGGGTACCCGCAACCGACGTGGTACCCCCAAATGCCCATGCAGCCTGTACCGCACAATACGCGGTACAACGAGTCGGAGAAGATGGAGGTAGACGACCAAAGTCGTCTGCAAGCAAATGTTCCGCCGGCGCAAGTGGTGCGCGGTGAACCGGTGCGGCAACATGTCGCACCGAATGCAGACGACAAAGCGTCGTCGGCGTCGAGTTCGCGGAGGATGGCAGACGATCGCAGAGTATCGCCTGCGTCAAGTTCGAGGAGACCATTCGCAGACGATGGTCTCCTTTCTTCTCTCTTGGACCGATTGGAAGACGCGGGTATTCACCGCGAATTTTGTGATTTCTTGGACGATGGAATGGCGCAGCTGGTTATAACCCAGCTGCTTGATGCATACGATGGAGCTCGCGCGGATTTGAGACGCGTGAAAGCGAGAGAAGCGGCCATGGCTGAGCAACTCAGCCTGGCAAGAAAACGGCCGGCAGTAGCATCGCCGGATCGCGGGGAGGGACCATCTGTAACGGTTGTACGGGGTTGGGGGATCCTTGCGAGACACCAGACACGTTAAGCTAGACCAATCTGTGGGATTCTGCTAAGTACGTGTACAGGGTGAAGGTACAAAGGATTATCTAAGCATAAACTGTACAGGACATTTATATACGCATAACAAAGATGGTCGTGCATTACCAGAAGGTAATGCCAAACAGGTCGCGTCTCAATATAGACGTATTGTAACGCGCCGTCGTTACACCCCCCCCTTTGAGATCAATGTATGATCTCAGCAGATGGATGTGCATGGTTATTATTATAAGTACAAAGCGTGAGTATACAACTCCCGCTCAATTAGTGATCGCGTATGTATTTCGACGACTACCATGACTGTGGCGTACACTCGACGTTGTCGTTAAGCCTTCTCGGCTACATCCATCGCATGGTCATCAGAAGCGTTAGCCTCTGGTAGAAGGACCAGTGGTGCGGATGAACTAGATGAAGCAGAGGGTGCTGGCGACGTAGTGGACTCGATAGTTGGGAGCGGAGGACCTTCCACCATAGGTGGTGGCGCAGGCGGGTCAGTGGTATCGTTAAACACCAGATCGCCGTCGTAGAGTACAGTAGCTTCGCGGTCACGTCCGGTGATGAATTTCATCGACGTGATGTCGTATCCTACAGGGTGTAGGCCGCGAGCGTGCGCAGTGTCCAGTCCTCGCTCTTTCTCACAGTCGAGTAGTACGTGGAGTCTAGCGATATCATCGCGGGTCGGCTGTCGCCATCCATCCCATTGAGGAATGGCCGGGGGTATCCCGTAACGACATAGCCGAACAAGTCGGTCGTCGTCCACATTGTCGTATAGTGTACGATCAATTGTGGTTCCCGTATAATGCGCATCCAAGTAGTGGAGGCCGTAGGGATAGGCGTGATCAATCCAAGCGACGGGTAGTCGATTGGCAAGAAGAGTACGGATTACGTCCGTTTCGGTTAAGTTGGCGGCATGCTCCTCAGGAAGAGCTAAGCGACCAAGGCTTGCCGTAGAAGGTAAGTGGTCGGGGATGCGATCCAATGGGTGAATGGCATTCCACGAGTCCACCGCTTCTCGATAGAGGTTCGGTCGAGCAATGATCATGGCATATAGGCGCATGAATGCGACACGAGATGCGGCTCGGGTAGGGCTTATGGCGCGACCAAGGGCGTACCCGACCACAGTGCGGAAGTGGATCGAGAAGTTGTAGTCGATCACTAGACCGCTGTATACGTTGTCTAGGCCTGGCCTTCCGTGGTGTACAATATATTGTCCCCACACGTTGAAGTCCAGGGCTTGCGATACCGATGGTATGGGTAAACCCGCACCTCGGGTTCGAGGGTTGCGCGCTGAAGTGGACAATACTCCAGCGGGCGGTGGTAACACAGGTCGTGTCCACGCAGCGTCATCGCGTATCGATGGTTTGTGAGCCGGATCGAAGTATTCTCGTTGAAGGATAAACTTCATAGTCCAGTCTCTGTGGGGTTCGGCGTATCGTGAAGCGATACGATAGAAGTCCCAGAGTAGGTAGTGGGCTTCCACACGGTCGGTATCCATGTTGAAGTTATCGTCACGGAACTGAACCAGATTGCGGATGTCTCGAGGGGACATAGGGAACCCGCGAGGTGCACACTTGTACAAAGGTGAGCCTGTCGCATTGAATGCGGTTTTGTGTTCACGTTCGTATTCTAGAGCGCGACTAGCGCTCTGAGAGGCAAACACTGTATTACTGTACGGTGACCAGTACAGGCATCGGTGAAGTAGTCCACCAAACACGTTGTGGCGTTCGGGAGTACCATTGATGTGTAGTACGCCAATAGTATCTGGAATGCGTCCGACAAATGTCTCGAAGTTATACTTCAAGCGTTCGTTGGCTTCTCGGTCTGCAGCAAGGCGGTCGCGGCGGACTGAGGCGTTGTGCTTCATTCGTAAGCTACGCTCGTCGGCGGTTTCGCTTGCTGGTTCCTCCTTCAGCGTACCGATGGTAGAGGGCTCTACAGTCTCTTGCATCGGTTCATCGGCAGGCGAGCTAGTGTCGACCAATCGTACATCGTCAACGGGCATCTGCTCGGGCACCGCAAAGGCCTGACGTATCGTAAGTACAATACGTCCAGCATCAATGTGCGGAGGTACGCCAAAAGGAAAGGGTACCTCAATAGTGGGGATCACTAGAGGTACTTTGGCGGCGCTTGTGGGCGCAGATCCTATTTCTTGCGCTGGCGCCGTGGACTGCACCGATGTGGGTGCGGTCTGAGGACCCTGCGTCCGACTACGCTTGTCGGTATAAGGCATCGCGTTCGGCGATGCGGGGCGCTTACGTAGCGCGCGTTGCAGCTCCTCGGTGATGTGGCGTTTAGCCATAGTTTGCTGGTCAACTTCTCGTTGAAGGCGGTCAATGGTGTCGAGTAGTTGTCCTATCACGACCCTTGCCATTCCATCATGGATAAAGTCGACTACAAAGTCGGGTGCTACTCCGACGGTCTCGAGGCGGTTGAATATATCGTCTGGGTTCGTTCCCATATTAGCATGTGGTGCGTTGCGTGGCGCAGCATGTGTACCTCGAGTATTTCCGTGAGAGTTCGAGGGATTTCCTTCCTTCTCTTCGACGGCTCGTTCACCCCCCTTTGGGCGGTGTGGTTTGTTACCACCACGCTGTTGTGAGGGGCGTCCCATCTCGACGCTTCTGTTCTTAGCATCAGGCAGCTGTCCAGGCTCGAGTTGCCCTGCTCCATGTCCATCGACATCCATTGGAGCGTGCAGGCGCTCAACGGCGGGTCCAGGAGCAGGCGTCTTGCCTGTGTTGGAAGGATTCTGTCCTTCGAACGGCTGATAGCTCGGTACCATTGTTGGCTGATATGCTATCGATCCAAATGACAGTGGAGACTGTGCTTGGTTTTGCGGTTGCGTAGTTTGTTGCGCATGTTGTACGCGAGGTGAATTACTCGTAGCGCTGCGGTTATTGCGACCGCGGCGTCCACGCGTTCCTCCCCCTCTTGAGTTTCCTCGAAAACTCAGTGATTCTTGTCCAGACGACATTAGGTGCGATTTTTAGTGATAGTGGTAGTGCACAAGGGGGCAGAGAGAAAATTTTCCGCTCCCCCGATCGGAGCTCCACTCGATCGAAGTGATCGAGTCCAGCCACGCTGTGGCTGTGTGGCGCACATTGCATGCCACACCTCAGCGCAACTTTGCGAGCTGCGATATACGCTTCACCCCCTGGAGCTCGAGGTATCTATCAAGAGCTGCCAGGGATTCGCAATGTTCACGCGGCTCCCACGTAGTGTCCCCCAGGGACCATCGAACTTGAAATTCAATGGCGCCCGCGGACCACCTATGTCCCAGAATCTCCTCGACGAACCATTCGTGGTCGTCTGGTGCACCAAAGTCGTAAGGCTCTGGGTGCGCGCGATTCGGGAACAGTGCGTCCTCCGTAGCGTAGTACGGTCTCAGCACGGAAACATGGAATTTCGCGTGCAGGCGTCGCTGCTGAAGCGCGGAGGGCAGTTCCAACGTATAATTGGATGTCTCTGGCTCCGCCTTCAATACACGATATGGCCCCACGAACTTGGGGCACAACTTGCGTGCTATACCCTTTGGAAGATTTAAATTCTTCGTAGAAAGGTAAACTAAATCGCCAGTGCTAATCTTAGGATCATCACTCCGGCGTTTATTCGCATTCAGCGCTTGGAACACGCGGGCCTCGATAATAGCATCGTGGGCTTCCGCGAGATTCGAAAGGGCTTGTTCTGCGAACTGGCGAATACCCCGAGGAATCACATTATCACTGTGAATTTCCTTGATCATGGAGGGCATGTCTCCGCTGTTGAGTTCGAATGGCGCGTATTTGGTTGTCTCCGATATACTCGCATTAAGTGCGAACTCGGTCATATCTACGCGATCGACCCAGTCTTTCTGGTCGTGGCGCACCACAGTACGGAATATTTGTCCGATACTGCGGTTTGCACGCTCAGTCTGTCCATCCGTTTGAGGATGAAACGATGTGGACATGAGCAGTTTCGATCCAAGGATCTTGTGAAGTTCTCGCCACCATTTGGAGGTGAACTTCGAGTCCCTATCGCTCACGATGGAACTAGGAAGACCATGCAGACGAACAATCTCGCGCATGTATATCCAGGACAATTCCGACGCGGTCATGCGCGTATGTACTGGAATTAAATGCACCATGCTCGTCATGCGGCACATAATAACCCACAGGTAATTATAGCCTTTTGATTCAGGGAACGGGCCTATAAAGTCCATTCCAATGGAGTCCCATGGTTTAATGGGCACTGGTAGCGAATGTATTTTGCCAGCAGGTTTTTGATTCAAACCCTTGGCTCGCTGACATGACTCACAAGTTTGACAGAACTTGCGAACTTCTGCGGTAATGGTGGGCCACCAGTACCAGCGTCGGAGGTATTCCGTTGTACGCTGGGCTCCAAAGTGTCCAACGGACGTATGTGCTTGTTCTATGAGTTGAGTGATCAATTTACGATCACGAGGAACACATAGAACTTCTACGTCGGCAGGATTCGTTGTCCAAATTAACGCATCTCGGTGTGTAAAATGCGTGAATTCACCGGGTTTGTCCATTATTACCGTGAACAATTTATCGGTTTTGTAACCTTTCCGTACTACCTCCAGGATTGAACAGGTGCGGGCTGTTGAAACAATGCCTCGCCCAACGTTTGTTCGCGTTCTGAAGTAGCCCCATCCGGTTGTTGACCGGTCGAGGATTCAGACTGTACGGTAGGTTGCTGAAACTCTTCCAGGATGGCGGCTTCGATTTCTCGATCCTCACGCCGTTCCTGGAGGCGGCGACTACGCCTCACTTCCACGTCCTGCATGGCTCGAATTTCAATAACTCGTTCAGCCACTTCTTGCAGTCGTGAAGGTGGGAGATCCTCTCCGTCTGGATCTATTCGCGCGTCAGCGCGTACATAGTCGTTGACGCTCTGCACCTCATTAGGTGCGTCTCCTTCAAAGTAGCGGGATAAGCAATCAGCTACTTTGTTCAGTTCTCCTTTTACATATGTAATGTCAAAGGTGAACCGAGACATATAATCGTTCCAGCGTCGTTGACGCGGTGACAGATTTACTTGAGTTTTGAAGAACTCTAGCGCTTTATGGTCTGTGATTACATGGATATTGTAACCAACCAATTTATCTTCCCATTTTAATAGGGCTTCTAGAATCGCAAGAGTTTCGAGCTCGTGTACAGCATAATTTTGCTGAGCGCTCGTGAACTTCTTCGACATGAACCCAGCGGGCCGACATTTCTGCCAAGTGGGTCCTTGGCCGTACATGGCTCCGACGCCAGTCTTCGAGGCATCGCATATAAGCCATATAGGGTCTTTATTCTTAACGTCTATAGGCTGTATGACTGGTGTCCTACAACATATTTGTTTTATCATTTGGAAACACCGATCATGGATTGGTCTCCAATGAAACGGCAACCCATTTTGCGTCATGGACATGAGGGGTCCCGATTACGCAGTAATATCAGGTAGGAAGTTACCCAAGTAATTTACTAGTCCGACGAACCGCTGAATATCATTATATGATCGCGGTGTTCGCCATTCGCGTATGCGGCTTAGTTTATCGACATCAGGGTGTATACCGCGATCGTCGATAATGTGTCCAAGGCAATCAACGCGTTCAGCGTATAATTCGCATTTCTTCCATTTCAGATACAAAGAAGCAGCTCTGAGTCTCTCGAATACTATTCGTAGGTGTTTCTCATGCTCTTCTATCGATTCTGAAAAGATAAAGATATCATCCAGGTAGACATGCATGAATCTACCAATCAAGTCTCAAAAGGTTGACGTCATGAGTCTCTGGAATGTGGCAGGTGCGTTGCAGTCACCTATCTGCATTATATTGCTGACATAGGTGCCGGCGATAGTCGCAAAGGCTGTTTTATGTACATCCTCTGGTCATATACGCACTTGCTCATAGGCGTCGGTTAGATCAATTTTTGATCTAATCTTCGCCGTGCCACATCTTCCCGAATAATTTCTTGATCGGGTAGTGGTGTCACGTCTTTCACGGTGTTATCGTTTCGTTGACGTGCGTCGAGTGCAGTTCGTAGCGAACCATCTTTCTTCGGTATGCACAGTAGTGGGGCTGCTTGGCTGACGGACCGTGGCTCCCACCACTTAGCATCCACATAGCGGTTTATCTTCGCGTGGAATTCTTCTCTCAGCGACTTTGGGCACCGCGGTAAGTGATAGTGATACCGTGCATTCTCATCGATTAAATGAATCTCATGGTTAACTTCCCTCCACGGTGGTAACGTGTTAGGAGTTCCGTTCACCATATCTTGGAATTCATCATGCCATTGCTGACGTAGGCGGGGATAATCTTCAGTAGTGAGTTTACTTTTGCTTTTTGTATTCCCATCCTTTCGTCGCTTCCCTTCCGCGGTTGGTTTCTCATACCTATCGCGGAGGGCTTGTATCCGTTCTTCCGTCTCATCTGGTACTTCCAGTCGTACTTGTCGTGACTGTGGCGTACTTCCTGTAGTACTACCAGCTATTGTCCCGACGTATACTGACGGTTCGGATATCTCGTCTGGGCGCGCATCGCGATATATCTCGCCTTGAGGCGCTTGGACTCGCGTATATGCACGCATGGACGCAATTACCTCGTTCCATTCAAATGGCATTCGAGGATCGTACGCCCAATCGACGTGCGGATGTGGTACAGGTCGATCCCAAAATGTTCGCTTGGGTTTCTCCTGCGCCACTTGTGGCGACACTTGTGGTTCCGGTAATTTTACCTTCTCCTCAGTGCTACCCAAATTATCGATTTGCGAAGATTTGGGTTCTTTGTGCTGCATTTTGTGCGTTTTGTCTTTCTTTTCATACTCGGTTGACCCTTTCTCCCCCTGAAGAGTATCTATATACTCTTCCTCGCTCATCAGTAGACATGGCGCGTCCGACGGAAGACTATGCATTTTGTGCACCTCTTCCTCCGGAACGTCTTCTACTGTGACTCGTGGGAGTCAATCCCGGGGTTTATCCGTGGTACGATAGCGGCGCAGCCGTCCATCAGTATCCCGGAGGTCTACCTTCGTGGCTTCGGTTGATACACCGTTGACCACAACTGTATTCGTCGCGAAATCAAGGATAACTCCATGCTTTCGCATAAACGGTGTACCGATAATCATATCATATCGGTCAAAGTTTGCTATATTGACATACAGCATTTCTTCAGATCCGTGTGTTTTAACTAACGCATCAGACCCAAAGTTCACTGTCGAGTGACTTCCAATCGTTCCCAATTGCAGCGTTATCGGTGCATCCAACGGATACACGCGCAGTCCCGCTACCTGGGAGAATGCCGGGGTTACGCCCGTAGTTGTACTACCCGAGTCCCATAGCGTCCATGCGTTGTGTCCGCCTACATTGACATATGTGGCCAAACACTCCTTGTCGTCGCGCTTATGCACTGGGCGAGCCTTAGCTACTTTCGATGCGCGAAGATGTACTTTGCGCATCTTTATCTGGCGAGTTTCATCCAACGGTAATGCCGTTATCGCCCTCAGGACTTCAGTCTCGCTGTCTCGGGAGTAGTAGTCATTATCATAGACATCGACCTCAATGAGTTCATCGCTGTCGCTGTCTACCAACGACTCAGGTGGATTATCCGCTTCATTAGCAGAGGTATGTCCACTCTCGTCATCAGCCTCATTCTCCTGATCCATTTCCGAATCATCGTCCTCTTCATCAACTGCGGTCCGAGCTGCTCGTATCTGAGCACACACGGGGTACGGTTTCTGTTTACATTCTCTCGAGTAATGACCTTTCTTTCCGCATTTGTAGCAGATGACATCTGCCGCTGGTGACGGATTCGGTGTCGGAGATGAATGCAGTTGGGGGCGTTCCAACTGTCTATTGGGTGGCGCACCCGAGTTCGGGTCGGGGCGTGCTTGCACTCCCACCTTTCCTCCTCGTCCACGCAGTGGCGTAGCCACCACTCTCGCGTGTAGTCCTCCTGCTAAGGCGGACTTGCGAATGAAAGTGGTACCGATTCGCCCACCTCCGCGGGGCCTCGAAGATGTTACTTCGGGATTCCGGTGCGAACGACGGCGTGAGTTTCGAGCAAGGTAGTGCGCAGCTGTCTTAGAGGCAGACTCATACGCCTTCGCCTCAGAGACAAACTCATCGACTGTATTTATCTCAGGTGACAATCCACCTTCTTTAATTAGGGCGACGAGCATATCTTTGGGTATACCTTCCAGGAAGGTATCACGCACGGTGTATTCATCTGGGAACACAGCCATATTTTGTGCGTGGTCCATGAGCTCGTCATAAAACCCTTGAACTCCGATGCTCTCATTATAAGTAGCATCGTAGAAGTCCTCTCGTGCATCCTGCATTGTTGACGGCTGTACAAAGCGATCATACAATCCAAGAATGACGTCTTCAAACGTCCAATGGCGTTGACGACGGTTTACATGAACGACGTGGCGCTGGTACCATGTCTTAGCTTCTCCTCTGAGAAACTCTGGTACAACGAGCACGCGTTCACGGTCGCGTTCGTCGCCACCATACTGGCATGCGGCTAAATGAACGCACACGTCCGTTAGCCACCTTTCAAGGTCGCTAAACTTGGTTCCTCCAGCGTATGGAGATATAGTTTTGGACGCATCAGATCGCCTCAATTTACTACCCTCGGGAAGTTGCAGGCATGTACCGAGTTGTTCTTCTAGCAGCGCTTTCAAGCGTACATGCATAGAATCTCGGTGTTGTTCCACGGCTTCAGCGACTCCAGGGTTTCGGGAAGTTGACCGCACTTGCGGAGGCATCGAGAACCCACGCCCAGGGGTTTCACTTGGTCTACCTGGGTTTCGTGATATAGGGTTCACGACGCTCATTCCCCTGCCGCGTCCACGAGCATTGGTAAAATGCGTACGAACTACGGGAGTCTCATGAGGAGGTCGATCTCTAGCAAATGTTTGCTGTTGATCACGTCCCTGCAGGTGCTCATCGTAGGGGGCACTCTGCACATTATTATCCTGTTTGTGAGGTTGTCCAATCGACTCGAAATAAATACTCTTCATTTGGTCGACGGGCTGACGTCCGATAAAGATCACTCCCTGGTCATCGTAAACCGAATGACCCTGTTGCTGCAAGTCTCGATCCCGCTCGCGCTGGAGGGCGACTCTGTCTGCCCACGAGTCTGCCATTGGGTATCGACGGGATGCATTCCCAGGGACTTGTATCACAGGCGGTGATGTCTCAGTCGTGAACCGTAGTGTTTGAGCAGGCGCAGGCCTTTCCTCAATCGGTTTGACGCCGTCGTGTGTTTCATCCACACGATCCTCAATTTTTACAGGCGTGGTGAGCACAGGGCCGATGCTGTCGGCTGCTTGTGTTGTTCCTACTGTTGCTTGCGGAGCTTTCGGTGTCGAAGACCTCGATGCTTCCAAGACAGTGGCCATAGAATAGTTATCTATTTCGAAGCGAATGCCTTCGATAACTAGCTTTACAAATTCGATACTGTTCGTATCAGGCTCCGTGTCCATGATCGCACAGTGTACGTAGGCGGAGCCTAGCGCGTTCTCATTCATCTGAGTACGTCGACTAGCGTCTGGGACCATCGACTGGTATTCTGACCAGTAGAGGTGCACCTGGCGCTTGAGGAGGGGTGAGGACCTGAAGATGTTCAGGGTCCCGTTGTCCGATTCTGCCGTCGAGCTGACAGGCGATAACGCCCGTCGTCGAAGGTACGCACTCGTAACCGACTGGTTATCCGTGTTGGCGTGTACCGGGGCTTGTACCGAAGACTGTGGCACAGCAGTGGGGGCCGGGGAGGCGGCGTACGCGGCGTACGCTTGTTGCAGAGCCAATCGTACGGGGCCATTGTCCGATGCATGTCTAAGACTCGCATCTTCAGCAGTTTCGACCCCCAGAGTGCCTAACCTTGCGGCTGGGCGCTCTGTGGCGTGCATTGATAGTAGCTCCAGGCTACTTACCGCTGTTGGTCCCTCTGCTGCTGCTACACCTTGCCCGACTTCGTCCGAACGACGTTGAGGCGGCACATAGGCTATAGGAGGTCGCGGTACTGGCGGATCGACGATAGATTGTATCGTTGGTGTGTTTTCAGAGCTGGTAGCGCTCGGTGGCGCTCGGTTTGGATCCATCGCAGATAGATCTTCGTTTCAGGGTTGTGGTGATGGTGATGGCGCTGATAAGCGAGTCGACGTCGACGATAGAGAGCAGTTAAGCAGATAGCAAAGCTGGGTAGCTTAAAAAAGTGTAACGGTTGTACGGGGTTGGGGGATCCTTGCGAGACACCAGACACGTTAAGCTAGACCAATCTGTGGGATTCTGCTAAGTACGTGTACAGGGTGAAGGTGCAAAGGATTATCTAAGCATAAACTGTACAGGACATTTATATACGCATAACAAAGATGGTCGTGCATTACCAGAAGGTAATGCCAAACAGGTTGCGTCTCAATATAGACGTATTGTAACGCGCCGTCGTTACACCATCGTCCCGACCCATAAAAAGGCAGCAAACGGAGGTGCGTCGAGAAGAACGCACCTCATACGAGCCGCGACGACAAGAGAGGAGCGAGCCCAGGCGTCCAGAACGACGCCTGGAACAGGAGAATCGGCGGTACAACCGCCACCCCAACCAGGAAGTGTGGCGTGATGAACGCCCACTTGATTATGGGTCTCAACGGGAAGAGCGCCGAGAGGATCAAGGGACGCGCGAAGTGCGCCCCTTACCTGCTCGAGAAATTGAGCGCACGGCGTCGACATTGTCGACGTCAGCGGAAGCAAAGCCGCAAAACCTATCCGGAGCGTTACCGCCCCCGGGAGAAAGCCGGGTGCGGAACCCAGAACGAGGTTCTCAGAAGAAGGAACCTGTTGGCAAATATACTTTGCCAGCGCCAGCCCCTGCACCACCTAGTACGATGGTGCAGCCCCCAACGCCGCCATCCAAAGGCAAACAGAAGGCATCGGATCCATATGCCGAGGCTATGGATGAATCGGACTGGGGCGAGTCGTCTGACGATGACAAGCCTGTCAGCAAGAAGAAGGCTGCCGGGCAAAAGCAGCATCGCGAGAATATGGCTCGCAAAGCTGAGAAGGAGATGCCGGGGCGGATCCCTGACGAGCTCGGGGTGGTCTTCATCAACAACCGCCACGAGAGGGACAACCGCTTTTGGGATATGCTAGTGCGGACAATATATGTATCGTCCGCCCAGAATCGTGCCTATGCACTAGGCACCGCAGCGCGAGTGTCCGAAAGCGAGTTGGGGACGGGACACAATTCTCGTCCCCCATCGGGACGGCTATATGCCGTCGCACCACGCGGGTTCCCAATGAACCCTCGTGAAGTTGATCAGTTGTATGCACTGATCAACGATCGGTGCCCAGGCGTGACGGATGAAGAGCGGGCAGAGGCCTTTATGCTCTTTAGGGAGTTCCGGCGAGTCTCCCTCTCGGTAGCGCCCCATTTGCGTGACCGATCCATGGCTCGAGCAGCCATGGATGAATTTAGAAGCGTCAACCGACCGTTCAATACATGGTCACCCATTTGGCAGGCCGCGCCAATTAGGCGGCCTGGGAGGGCATTCGAATATAGGCCGGACAAGCCTACACGAGGCGCTGGCCTGCCTCAGCCAGGCCCCGACCATGCCCTCGATGTCGAGCATTGGTGCCGACATATGATTCACCATGGGCGTATTGGTTCAAAGAACCAATACGGAGGAATCGTCATGGACTACCGGTTCCGCGTACATAGGCGCGGAACTTGGGGATACTTGTTGGCGAATGTACTAGCGCCAACTACCCACAGCATGCGGTCATGGTTCATGCGACTTTTCGCGACCATTACTGCGCGGCCATACCTCTACTCAGAGGCTGTGGCTGCCTATAATGAGGCCAATCCAGATCGGCCTTTCACACCGATCGAAGGCCCTGAGGTTACCATACCTCGCATCCAAGTGATCCCTCCGGAGGTGCGGATCACTGAACAAGGTGTCTTGCAACACCTTATCAACATTGGTATTCCAGTAAGCTGGATACACCATAGCTACACTTATGGTCTACATTATTTGGACCATAACTACTCTAACTCAGGTCCCTATAAGGACCTGTTCCGCAATGTTGACGACGATCGAGTTCGTCGTCTAGATGAAATGGGTGTTCTGCCCGCCATCCCTGAGTGGGATGGGTGGTACCATCCCACCACCGATGACATCATGCGCATCCAAACACTGATGCACGTGGAATTCCAGACCGAATCACTAGACTGTCTAGTGAGTTCGGAATGGATGTTTGTGGGTGAAGACCCACACTTCCGAGGACTCCGTGTTCGGGTGGGGGAATATCTCCCCTCAGGCCTGCATCACCCAGCTTCATCGGGATCGACGTCCATCAACGTCGAAATGGCGGACCCAGCGGCAGCTATACCTGCCCCCGCGACACCCTCCACAGTCGTGGCAGCTCCAACTGGAGCTACCGAAACCCAAGTGGACCCCGTGTCGGCCCTTACAGGGCCTTTATCACTGGCGGTGATTACCACCAGCCAGGGTCCGGTGGACAACAACACCACCGACCCCGACACAGTGATGGAGTCATAGGTCGGGGAGACAACCTAATCCCCCCGTCAACGAACCGACCTCGACACGTAGGGCGTACCGCCGGGGCGACCGCCATTGTCAGGTGCAGACCACCTGACTCCCGAGGAGCAATCCGCAGGTTGCATATTAACGCAACATTGGATGTCCTCACCACCACTCATTGTCGCACGGCACTTTGAGGCCGTGCAGTGGCGCTAATGCATCCACTTGTCGTTAAGTCGAGAATACGTATCATACCTACGTATTCTTGCATTATTTGATAGGTCTAGGTCGCCGGGACCTAGACCCTCCTTTTACTCTCTTTTTCTGCCCAACTCCCTGGTGAAGATCGCTACACGCGATCTTAAAGGGGGGTATGTAAGGACGCCCACTATCTTATCTAATATTGGTTATCTAATTGTATCTTATCGAGACGATTACGCTATTGTTTGGCAACACCTTCTGGTGTTGCCTATTTAATTCATTACATTAACTAAGTATAAACAACCTTGTACACCTATACGTAGCAATCGACAGACTTGTCAAGCTTACGTCTAGTGTGAACAACAAGGTCCCCAAAATCTGTAACTCCGTTACACCGGCGCCGAAGAACAAGAAGGAAGTGCAAGCGTTCCTAGGCTTCACCAACTTCTACCGACGGTTCATCCAGGACTTCTCGCATCACGCCCGACCCCTGTTCGATCTGACAGGCAAGGATGTCACCTGGCGATGGGGAGAGTCGGAGCAGTCGGCCTTTGGTCTCCTGAAGTCTGCGATCACATCGCGACCGGTGCTCATGTTCCCCGACGACGACCGACCGTACCGCATCGACACTTCAGTCAACCCCCTGGAGACCCCTTATTAGGGTAGTCAGTCCCACTGTGAAAGACTACCCTAACTAGGCCCTAGACCATGGTTCAGGACCACCCCCCCTGGGAATCCCATAATTAGGCATGGTCTTCCCATATTGGTCTTTCCCGACCATGCCCAGGGAGTGCCAAGTATTGTAATCTTGTCCAACTGTAATGTGGGGCTGCCCAAGAAATATGGGCAAGCCCAGCATGTCACGTCACACTTATCGCCAAGACTATACACAATAAAACATGGTTCATCCAAGCACTTGGAAAGTTTCAATGAGCATCATGTCAGTTTTCTGGACAAACAAATGAAAATTTGATTAGATACAAAAAAATGAAAGCAAGTAGAAGAATAAGGTGTCTTATTGGAATAATTAGGTTAACAAAAAATATCTTGTCAGTTAGTAAAATATCTTTTGACCAGCATATATTTTGTACATTCAAAACTTACACTCCATGCTCTTCACCTTGGGCAGAGCAACATCCATCCAGTCAATTTGAAGTGTATTTGCATGTTCACCGTGTATTTGGTAGCATATTGTACTATTTGTATTTAATAACATATAAAGGAGGGCCAAGTTTATATGCGAGCAACTATATTTGAACCACTCAGCAACTTTAGTAGTGCTGAATTACAGACCGTTAGGCAAGACCACACCTCACAAATGTGGTAGTTGGGAGTCCCAATACAGATGCAACTTCTTTTGGTAATCCCATCTTTGATGGTCCTAGACCAGTTGGGCAAGACCACACCTCACAAATGTGGTAGGTGGGAGTCCCAATTCAGATGCAACTTCTTTTGGTACTCCCATCTTTGATGGTCCTAGACCAGTTGGGCAAGACCACACCTCACAAATGTGGTGAGTGGGAGTCCCAATACAGGTGCAACTTCTTTTGGTACTCCCATCTTTGATGGTCCTAGACCAGTTGGGCAAGACCACACCTCACAAATATGTTTGGTGGGAGTCCCAATTGGGGTGTTCCACACTACCTGGGCAAGACCTTAGCTCAAATGGGAGTCCCAGTATTCAGTTTTTACAGTCTTGGGAGAATTGACATTCAAACAGATATAGTTCATGAATGCATTTAAAATGTCAAGCACAGTCCATGTATGGGTATAAAAATATGATATAAAGGAGCACATATAATCTATGGGCATAAGTTCTGAAAAGGCTAAGAAACTAGTACTCATACTCATCATCATCATCAGCATCATATTGGTTTTGATAAGTGGGAGGCTGATGTTGCATCACATACCCTCTTTCTGCACCTCCACGTGATGGGCCAGCTACAGGTTCCCTACTGCCATGCTGTGCACGTGCTCATTGTGGAATTGGAGCAATTACACGAGGGTCCTGTTGCCCTGCCCCTTTTCAATATCACAATGCACGTCGAGCTGTGTTGGTAGGTGCCGCATCCTCGCCATTATGCAATAGCTAATTTTCACTCTCCTATAGCTGTGCCCCTACTTAATGCGAAGGGCGAGTGAGGAATTTTGATATATAATCTACCGTAATGTCGCACAGCAAGGCCTGCATCAGAGCGCAATGTACTTTTGTAGTGTATTTTTGTGTTGTACCGCGTCGGTCATGTGCAAACCCGATCAATTCTGGGCTTGCTGCACTGTTACCGCGACACGCTGCCCTCATTTCTCGGTCCTTGTTGCTGATTTTTTTTGGCAATATGCGGCCTAGGCTAAGCAAAAAGATGAAGAGTGCAACTTCAAGTCCCAGCACACCACGATCTTACACACCAATCCCTGGTCCTAGCCGTCCTCATCATCTTAGCCGTCCTGACGGCATTCGTCCCCTTGTGTATCTACACCATGGAGAATCTCTCATTCAGCAGCCTAACCTCCTGCGAATCCCTGGACAGGTCGGATTTGCAGGTGATCGTCCCCTCAACACAAACACATCCCCCGCTCCACTCGCTGAGAATGCTGATCCATTTTCTGAAAACATGCTGGAGGATGATCTCACATATGTTCTCCCTTCAACTGTAGACCCCGCGCAGACTCGTTATCGCAAGAAGCGGTTCAATCAGTCCAATCGCTGGATGGTGGAGGTCATTCCAAGCCTTGTTATTCCCTATATGCATTATCTCAGCATGTCCTTGTCTTTGCGGCTTGACGTGACACCAGAGGTGTCGTGCATATGCGAAGGCCCCAGGAGGGTATTTGGCATTATAGTAGTCAAATTTTCAGGTGTGTTGCAATGTGATCTGGACGTTTGCAAGTCACTAATCAAATTTATCAGTTCTCGAGTCCACAAGAATCAATACCTGTGAATGTGCGCCGGCCGCATTGCAACTCATCAAAATGGGACTTTTTCCATGCTCGCCCATCGCTCCTACTCTGGCTGTTGATGTTCGAGTTTTGGACTTTGTTACCCGTCTTTTTGTCCACATTCCACCCAATAATACAGCATGGTGTCGTACAGTGGAGGAATTCCTTGATTCGCAGGGCTACAAGCTCACAACACAGGTCGGTGTCTCATACATCAAAGATTTTACATGTCCTGACAAACCTAACGTGCAGGGCTCACTACGAAGGCGGTTTTCAAATGCGTTGCAGTGGTATAACATGCTCCAGGACGCCACCACCAAACATGTCGATATGGAGCTCACACAAGTGCGGAGGGTGGTAACCGGTGACCGACATGGTAGTCTGGTAGACGGCAGTGCCAACATTGAACATTCCACGGCCCCTCCTACACCAAGTCGTCACCGTGTAACTGTTGAGGCCTTGGACACCGAGGATGAAGAAATCTATGAACCCCACTCTCCCTCAAAACGACGACGAGCAGCCGAAGAGGAAGATCCATTTAGCATGTCTTCTCAGCCTTTTCCTGTACCAGTTGCTCGAGGACGGCCCAGTGATTATCTTCGAACTCGATGCGCTCTTTGCTTTGGAGGAGAGTATCCACGACAGGAAAACTCAGGGTAGGTGGTATCTTGCACATCAGAATCAATATATATTCAAATTTTCTTCAGTCCAGACGCTATTGTATGTGTTGATGCATGCTTCACGCAGAAACGCAATAAGCAGGCACGAGACCCAGTCCGCACCCACCCAAGGACAGTTTTCGTTCCCGAGTCAGACACAATTCACATGGCCCGCTATGTTGAGAGTGTTCGCCCAACCAGATCTAAACCACGCAAGCAGAGCCGTCGACAGGATGATGAACAGGATGACAAATATGAGGGACCTTTACGTGTTCCAAAGTCAGTGCTGGATGGGTGTGAGGCAGGATTCACGGCAGCTGATGATGCAAGGACCAAGGCGAGCACCCAGTTCTTTGATGATACTGCACTGATGGCTTTGCTTTGCCGTCACGACCGAGTACTCTGGATTGTCAATATGCGGTCTGCTGGCGAGAAACAGCACTACACCCTGGTCCTCATTGAGACCCTCTTTCAACACCTACCTCTCTCCTTTCAGATCGGGCTCCTCTACGACATTGGCTGCCAGCTCCACCGCAGCTGTATCAAATGGGGTTTTCTTGACCGTTATCTTCATCGTTTGACCTTTGCGATCTCTGTCTTCCATGCATTTGGTCACCAATGGGCATGTCAAATTATTTACCATCCACGCAAATGTGAAGGGTTTGGACTTTCAGATGGTGAAGGCTGTGAGCGCTTCTGGCACTCAATCAGTAAGCTTATTTCTTACCTGCGAGTCTGCGGTGTAAGTTTTCTGATATTCATAATTTTCTTTTTGACTGATAATACAATTTTTAGTACCATCAACGGATCTACACCCTTGATCGTCAGGTCCAGCAAGCAGACAGAGAAGGCCTCGTAAAGCTAGTAACATGGCTGTTGCGTCGTACCAGACATTGTCAAGAAAAACGTTGTACAGCTGAAGAAGTCTTGCATGCCTGCGGAAAATCGGAGGAGCTTCTTCGGAATGAGTGGAACTCACAAGTTGAGGCACAAACAAAGCCATTACCACGTGAGTCACCCACCAAACAACTTCCACAATATCTGAGTACCTTTTCCAGGTCGATCAAAAAACCAAGGCAAGAATGCAGTCGAGGAGGCAATCCGCCAGCGGAAGGCACGTGACATTCTCAAGCAACGTGTGACAGATTCAGAAAACATCATCTTGGATCCTCATGTTGACTTTGTTGATATTGGCCGTGCTGAGATGCAAATAGCTGACTTGCGCACCCAGCTGGAGCATGCAGAAGCTGCTGTCAGGAGCAAAGAACGTGCTCTGGGGGTTGACGAGCGGGCAGAGTTGCGTCGTCTGGCTGGCAATCCATTTATTGCAGCCCGGATGAATGCTCGTGCATTGAAGATGCGCTTACGGGAGAAACTGCGGGCCCGCAAGTTTGAGATGGACCATGTAGAGCGATCATTTCGCAAGCAGGTGAACGGTAAGTGTTTTTCAAAGCATTTTGATCACAGCAGGCTTATAGGATATTTAGAGCAGAAGGTCCACTCACATACTGAGGCCTCTGTTCGAAGGCTAGATCCTAGCATTCAACAGCTGGCACGTGACTACAACAAGCTTTGTGATGTCATGCAGTCTTTGATAGACTCTAGAAAGGCTCCCCATGGTGCTATCTGCCCACCTCATATTGAAACAAAAGGGCTGTTTGCTCTGGATGTTGATGATGAGATCTGGCAAGATGTGGGCTTGGAAGAGGACATATCAAATGAGCCACCCCTCTGGCTGTCTGATGACCATGCGAGAGATGGAATCAAAGCTCGCCTTGAGCTTGATCGATGTGTAGAAGAGGAAAGAAGGCTGGTACATGAGCGAAGAGCACTTCAAATCTGGTTTTCTGAGGAATGGAAGGTAATCTGTAATGCAATCAACTCCACTGGTATTTTCTTTTTGATTTCATTGTGATTGGGCCTTTGTTAACCTTCTTTTTTCAGACTCTTCATCTCTCAAATATCAATTTGAAGTCAGAAGACGTGACCTTCTTCGCCTCTACGTTACATGGCAATTGCCCCTGCGCACTCTTCATACAGGTCAAGATCCACTTCCAGAATGGGGACCTACACAGCAAGAGCTGCTCAATGCCAGCATTGATCAGGTAACAGCTGCATCTGTTGATCAGAATGATAATGAATCTTCTGAAGATGAACTCAATGAAGAGTTTGATATTGATATTGACAATTACTTGGTGGAGACTTTAGATGCATTAGATTTTGCAGCCTCATATCGTAATGAGACAGAGTAACTAGAAGATCAATTGACACTTATGGCCTGTTTGCCCCTTTTCCAATATTCCTAACAATTACTAAATACCCTGTACCATGTGTAACCTTATATATGAGAAGCTCATGTGTTATATAAACCATATATGGTCTTGCCCAGTTATATTGGCCTTGCCCATACTGAAATATGGGAGTCCCATATATGATATTCAAACACATTGGTCTTGCCCATCTGGTCAAGTACCACTGCATGTTGGGAATCCCATGTGCTGTATAAATTACATATGGTCTTGCCCAGTTGTAGTGGTCTTGCCCATCTGGTCCAGTACTACTGCATGTTGGGAATCCCATGTGCTGTATAAATTACATATGGTCTTGCCCAGTTGTAGTGGTCTTGCCCATCTGGTCCAGTACCACTGCATGCTGGGAATCCCGCATGTTGTATAAATTACATATGGTCTTGCCCAGTTGTAGTGGTCTTGCCCATCTGGTCCAGTACCACTGCATGTTGGGAATCCCGCATGCTGTATAAATTACATATGGTCTTGCCCAGTTGTAGTGGTCTTGCCCATACTGAGATATGGGAGTCCCATATATGATGATTAAACACATTGGTCTTGCCCATCTGGTCCAGTACCACTGCATGTCGGGAATCCCATGTGCTGTATAAATTACATATGGTCTTGCCCAGTTGTAGTGGTCTTGCCCATGGGAGTCCCATATATGATAATTAAACACATTGGTCTTGCCCATCTGGTCCAGTACCATTGCATGTTGGGAATCCCGCATGCTGTATAATATGTAACCATACTGGAATATGAGAGTCGCATGTATGATAATTAAACATATTGATCTTGCTCATCTGCAGTACCACTGTACATATACACTTTAATGAACCCCTTCCCAGATGAATAGCACATGTCTTGCATCAGGAGTAAATAACATGTAGTCTTATTATCTCCTCACAATCTCATCTGGACACATCTGAACATATTGCAAACTTGAGTATTGTATAGGGAACCAAATATTTGATTACCCATCACATGGAGCACTGAACGGAACATTGTGCCATAATCACACGTAGTTCAAATACATTTTGAAATGCATGCAATTGCTGTAGTGCTTACAAAGAAAAAATTCTCACTGCATGGTGCGACAGCTTAAAGAATGTGTCATAATCACTTTATAGCTCCAAATACATCAACAGTTGTTTAAGGCATGTCACACTCAAAGTAGGATTACCACAGACAGTTGGCTTTTTTGTATCTAATCAAATTTCATTTGTTTGTCCAGGACTATGCCTGCTTGAGAAAACTGACATGATGCTCATTGAAGCTTTCCAAGTGCCTGGATGAACTATGTTTTATTGTGTACGGCCTTGGCTATAAGTGTGACATGACAAGCCCAGTTCCAAGTGCCTGATTGAACCATGTTTTATTATGTATGGTCTTGGCTAAAGTGTGACGTGACATGCTGGGCTTGCCCATATTTCTTGGGCAGCCCCACATTACAGTTGGACAAGATTACAATACTTGGCACTCCCTGGGCATGGTCGGGAAAGACCAATATGGGAAGACCATGCCTAATTATGGGATTCCCAGGGGGGGTGGTCCTGAACCATGGTCTAGGGCCTAGTTAGGGTAGTCTTTCACAGTGGGACTGACTACCCTAATAAGGGGTCTCCAGGGGGTTGACTGAAGTGTCAGGTAACGGTTTGCGTGACAGATGTGATGCCACTTGCCATATTTGGGCAATGAAATATGCCGGATCCCGGACCGGACAAACATTGCGGAAGCTGAATCCGAGTCCGGTCCCGGACATTTATCATTTATTGTAAGCACAGACAGGTTCGTCCCTCTTGAGATTTAAAATATACATAGCTATCTATGATTGAGATACATGTGTCGGATTAAATTTCAGAAAGGTTTGATCCGCCCTCGCAGCCAGGAGCTCATAGGCAGCGACTTTCCGCGCTGCATAAGCCGCGAAATATGCCGGATCCGGGACCGGACAAACATTGCGGAAGCCGAATCCAAGTCCGGTCCCGGACATTCATCATTTATTGTAAGCAAAGACAGGTTTGTCCCTCTTGAGATTTAAAATATACATAGCTATCTATGATTGAGATACATGTGTCGGATTAAATTTCAGAAAGGTTTGATCCGCCCTCGCAGCCAGGAGCTCATAGGCAGCGACTTTCCGCGCTGCATAAGCCGCGGGCCCGGTTTCCGAAACCTTTCCGCGCTCCTTCCAGATGTCTGACTGATGACGAAGGTATCTTACTGTCCAATCCATCTCGTATCCCAGCAGTTGGAACTCTTCCCTCCACCGCTGCCGTTGTGCACGAGCCCGCAAGAAGTGAACCCGGTTGACTGAGTAGAATTTCAGAAACATGTAGACGGTGGTTAACAAAATACATACACTCCACGACTGCCCTCGGGTTATCTGCGGGAAGGTCATTGACCCGCCAGATCCACGAGAGACGTTGGGTCGATGCACCTGCAAGGTTTGGATCCCGGATTGCCGTACTGCTGTGCAGATCCCGCGGCTCCAAAATCTTGTACATTTGCAATACTTCCCGGTCGGCACCAAGGGCCACTAAAGCAGCCCGACATCTCCAGTACGAGCGGCCGAGTGCAGCGATTTTGTTGTTTGTGATTGCCAAAGTTCCACGGACCCGGGTCCGGACCACTTTCCGTGGCGCAACCCGGAGCACCTGAGAATACAAGAATGACTTCTCGGCAATAAGCTCCCGAAGATTATTGAGAAGTTCCTCAGCTTGCGTTATGCGGAGTACGAGCTCAAGTTTCGCTGCGGGTGATTCTGTGTCCTGGGTAGAGGACGGCAATGGAATGGTAATCCGTTCAGGCAGAACATTGGGATAAGCCGGTGTTTCCGGGATGTCATTCCGTGTGACCGGGTCCGGGGCCTCGTCCGGATTGTCAAGGTTGTCAAAAGCTCCAATGTCCGACAGTTCAAGGGGGTCTACGGTGGCATGCCCAGTTGGATGACTATAGCCGACACGTGATTGCAGAGTGGTGAGCAGGAGTAACTGCCCATGAAGGGTGACTCTGTCAACGTCAATGGATTTCCGGTCCTCCGGCCGCGGATCCAAGGAAAGCCGCTTAACCCGGTCCTGGATGTCAATCCTCAAACACAATAAATTCAGTGCTTTCACTACGGGGCATCTTATAAACTTACTGGGAGATTTCCAAATCCAACGCGAGCTGAATCCATTCCTCATCCACTGTTGAGACGTTGTTTGAACGGGTAGATCGCTGTCCGATGGTCACTTCCGTGGTCCGGGCCCGGAGAATGTCCATTGCGGTGATGTCGTCCAGCCGGCAATCCTCCGCAGCCTTGATTTCAGCCTCCCATACCGCTACGGCTGCCGGATCCATTGTGCCAACCAATTTGTCGTAATATGTTTCAGTCGCATCCCGCATTTCAGTGGCCCGGGTGAAGCGTTTGCACAGGGCAGCCGCTGGGACAATCCGGATTCAACCAGGTTAAACGGATTCGGGTTGTGCGGAATCAGGACAAGGCCACTCACGCATGTCGAGGCTTTTTCCAGTTAGAATCATTCATGTGGTCATCCAATATTTCTGCCCGGTGCGCTAATGTTGCTGTCCGGGTCATTGGAGATACCGTGTTCAGAACTGACCATAAGCTTTCCAGTATTTCCCCGGCCACAATTGCGGCCCCGGGAATGAAAGAAGAAGCATAGCGGAAAAAACACGCATCCTTGTGTCCGTGGACGTGCATGAGACCTATAGCACGTTCAATTAGCAACCCGGGCGGTAGCTTGTCTCCAATCCAGGCCATGAGATGAATGATGTACTGGCAGACAATATCATAAATGAAGAGGACAAGCAGAATGGGTCCCATATTGGTGGTTTTCAATGCCTGAAGGAACGCCCAGTCGGTGACCGCTTGCTTTTCACCAGCATCCATGTTGGTCAGACTGTTTGGGGCAAAGCACCCGTGGCGGGCACAGGCAATTGCAACAATTCCGGTGACGTCGCATGCCTTTGAGGTGAGCAACACTTGTTCTACAGCCCGAAATTGGTTCTTGCAGGGTGCCTTCTATTTCCGTAAATGAGTAGCGAGAACAAACAATGATGTGCAAAGCCGGCCGGTGCAATCCGGAATCCGGATTGCACCCGATATCGAATCCGGGACCCGGAATCCGGAATGAATTTGAGCACGGATTCCGGTATCGACACTTCGAGAACAGCAGACCAATAAACTTACAGTCGGCTTTTCCACCGCATTTGCCAAAAACTCCTTCTAATCCGCATCCTTTGCCATCATGCCACCACCCTCCGACAACCAGACATCCGGAGCCGGATTCTTGTGGCGCACATGGTCCGCTTTGAAATTCCCGTCGGCCACAAAGCTCCGCATATACACTTTCCTGAGTGGCGATTTCAACCAAAGGTTCTGGGTATGAGTGGGAGGCTTACTTGTTTGGATCAGAGGCCCAGTCTGAACGGAGATTAATACCAGGTTGTGGGCAGGTAGGACAGAAAATTGCCAGCTCTCCTGGGGCCGGATTCATCGGGTCCGTCTTCCCGTGCCCGTATCCGGCCCATTTAATTTTGCCGGGGGTCCATTCCACGACGGAACTTCATGACAAGGTGCCTTCCGTCCGGATAATCGGCCTTGTGCGACAGGGATCGGAACGAGTCTATGTACTCTTCAATGGTCTGACCGTTCTGGAAGTACGCCGACGACTCCAGCATGAGAGCCGCATCGGCGGCCTCGTTCAGCGGGTAAAACTCCGCTGCAAAGGTCGCCTGGAAGTCTGACCAGGTCGGGAAGGCCTCCTGGATGGTGGTGTAATGGAATACCCGACCAACAAAGTCCGCGGCCCGACCGCGTTGCATGAACGACAGTGCCCATGCGATGCGCGCGTGTTTGTCTTGAAAGTGCCCCGGGCACAGGAACATGTACAATTTGCACGCGTTAAGGAATGTGCGACCTTCCGACCGGGATCCGTCAAAGATGGGTGGGGGCGACGGTCGGAGTGAGTGCGCTTCCGACCGTGTCGTGTCGCGCGATCCAGATCAGTGTTTGTCAGGTGTCGGGGGTGTCCCCAACTTCGACTCCGAGGAGCCATTTGCTGCTAGAGGGGCAGCAGGTGGGTTCCGTGTAGGGAGTGAGTCCAAAAGAACGGAAATGCGGTCCATAATGGCCGAGTTGGAGGTGTGAGAGGTGGTGAGAGCCAGCATCATGGTTTCCAGTCTCTCTAATCGTTGCTCCGCTGAGAGTGCGGGAGTCTGCGACGGGGGAGCTGTATCACCAAGGTCCGACATCTCGAGACGGGACTCAGCAACGGTCAAAGCGAACGGGCGTCTGACAATGTTGCACGCGGCGAACACGTGTTTCGGTGCGAGGGCGTTTAACTTGTCGACTTCGTCGGGTCTCTGGGATGAGACTATTCTGCTGTAAGGGCAACCTTACGGTGGAGCGTATCACACTAGCAAAGGGGAATCCGAAGTTGTATTAACTGTACAGTAAACGAGTGTATGTACTGCTCAC
This sequence comes from Tricholomella constricta, assembly GCA_013368375.1. Taxonomy (NCBI): domain Eukaryota; kingdom Fungi; phylum Basidiomycota; class Agaricomycetes; order Agaricales; family Lyophyllaceae; genus Tricholomella; species Tricholomella constricta. The sequence goes on from JAACJP010000020.1 coordinate 364,600, forward strand.
CTAGCAAAGGGGAATCTGAAGAGAATAGTCTAAGGGTTCCCCGATGCCGGGAGGCGTGCTATATACGAGTATGGTACTTGAGGGCTGGCGCTCTGTACAGTTAATGTAACGATGGTGGATGGCGCGTGTATGCGACACGTTCCCGAGAGTATCCGATCCTCGTGGCTCAAGGTACAGAGCACGAGGTCGAATTGTCGGTCGCGATGTCGGGTGCGACGTCGGGGCGGCGTCGGGATCAGTCAATGCATCGGAAGGGGATTAAACGAATGTAGGAGTGTATGGAATATATATGTACACGACACTGGGGTCGGAGCGTCGGGGATGCGATGGGGATCGGGACGAGAGCGGTCGCGCGTGGTCGGGGGACGGTCTGTGAGCGTCGGAGGGCGCGAGCGGGAGTTCCCCTGACAGAAAAACAACCAGAATTTTCCTCTTTTTCGATCTCCGAGATCCTCCAAATTGCCCACACGGACCCACAATTGATCTAGACCTGCACGTGCCCCTCACGTGACCGCGCATGACCCAGAAAGGAAAACAACCGCCACACTCCCCGTATTCAAACATTTTTCCGCGTCTCAGTGGCTCGACGCTTGAGGAGGGGGTAATGTCACGACCGCCCCTGAACTCACAACCCCCTTACGCTTTCCCACGCACAATCACGGTATATATTATGGCACCACTTATTTCCAAGGACCTTACCTCGATATTGCTTAACTGATACGACTAGTCTCTGTTCTCTACTCTTTCCGCTCTCAATTCTATTTCGCTTCTTCTACCTGCATCACCTTGAGCTCTGTACATTCTCGTAAAGCTCTTACAAACGCATTCATCAACGCTCACGACCTCCGAACACTAATTCGGAGTTCGTCTTCCTTGACGACGTCAGGCCTGTCCACTTCGGTGGTCTCGGAATAACTCCGCAAACCAATGTGCTACACCAGGTCCTAACACATGTCCGGAGACGGTGTCAACGACTCGCCTGCGCTCAAGCTCGCGGTCTTTTTTGAGCTTGCGCAGAATAGACAGGTTTGGGTTCATGACGAACAGGAAGGAGAGTCAGATGATTTGGAGGATTTGGAGGATTCGAGGCCCTGAGGAAGAAATAGGAGGCTGTATCATTGAATAATAGACAGCTTTCCTGGACTGTGCACTACACTTATTACGATGTGTGCTCCGTCGTCTCACTGTGACACTTGCAGACCATAGTCCATGGACCGATCATGTGAAAAACACATGCGTGGACCGTTCAGCTCGCTTTAGTGGAATTTTGTGGTCAGGAGAACAGGACCCACTACTAAAGTAGCGGGAATTCCGCACACTAAGTCTACCTTCACCTCCGACTCTCCTTGGCTCGCGTCGCGCTTCCCGCCTTGAGCCTTTCCTCTTGGAAATTTCCGCATCACGAATTATCTCTCTCGCGGCCTTCCCCTCTGTATTTTTTTTTTCATTTGTATCGTTTCGAAACGACATTGGCAACATCCAGCAGCTTGACTCTCCTTGGCTCGCGTTGCGCTTCCCGCCTTGAGCCTTTCCTCTTGGACATTTCTGCATCACGAATTATCTCTCTCGCGGCCTCCCCCTCTGTATTTTTTTTTTTTTCATTTGTATCGTTTCGAAACGACTTTGGCAATATCCAGCGCCGTCGATTCCACTCTTCACTCTCCCCTCCGGTTCGGCGATGGCTGCACCACAGCAAAATGCCATCCCACTGCCGCCAGCTTCTACCCTACCCCTTCCCCATGCGCCTCAGAACCCCCCCAACGATGACGATTTTGCAGCGGCCATACAGTATCAGGAGGAAGTACGCGTATCGCGACGTAATATTACTTCCTCTCTCAGTTTGATAGTTCTGACATGCTTTCAGATCACGGCCAAGAAACCTCAAACGCCTTACGTCAAGCACACGCCTACACAAACAGAATACTTACAAGGATCACCCATGGCAGTGAGTGACATGGTTAGGAGTTTCAGTATCAGAACGTAAACACTTGGAACAGTGCACGGCGCCCCTGGTTGGGCCGTCGAAATGTTGGCCCATGTCGACCGTCGCCTTGATGACATTGGAACGCGCCTTGATGACATTGGAACGCGCCTTGATGACATTGGAACGCGCCTTGATGACATTGATAACCTTCTTTATGAATATGGACTGGAGACGGGAGAGCGTTTAGAAAGTCTGAAGCGGAGCGTTGAGGAGAATGATACTAGAAGTGCCAAGGTTTGTCTTCATTACCACCACTCGATACCTTGACATCATCCCTCTTCAAGCCTATAATGCGACAGTGGCCGGCGGACTCACAGCTCCTTTTGAAGAAGTGCGATTTCCAAATGGTGATCTCCCCAGCGAGTTTGAGGTATGTTCGCTACCGTCGTAACACACCATATTGCTTATTTTGCTTTTAGGGCCTTCCAATACTCACGAGCCTCACGGTCATCAACGCGCTTACAAACAACCAGTGTCGCGACTATTGTCAGCTCTATTATCCTGGCGCTGTCATTCCCCATCTCGTGATAAACCGCAAACAATCCATCTGCCGAGCTATATCGGGTGTCCGCAGGACCCTGCGTGATTGGTGCGGAGCTTCTGGACACATTTTTTTTGCTACCTATCACATATTGTTGTACATAGAAGAGGATGGGTTTCATTGATAATCAAATTTTCCGGCTTCACTATTTCGTAGAAGGCCATGGATTAAGAATAGTGTGATGGGCTGGACGTGGCGATGGTACATAACGCCGGCAACTGTCCTCATCCAAACTCGCAGTATTAGAGAAGCGTGATCTCAACTCTATGACTCGTGCTCCTTCGGCGTCGAGTCTCGACGGACGCGGCCGAGGAACGATCATCAAAATTCATTAGGCAACCTGAGAATAACATGATGGGGGAAATATCGTATGTACTTAAGATTAGCAAGAAACAGCAACCAGCTTAACCCGCTCTCAAACATCCAAGAGTCAATCATGACGACCCCACTGATTCATCTGAATCGCCATCCATCTCCATTGCCTCATCCTCCAGCTCCCTCCTGATATGCTCAATACCACCGTACGGCACCTTCCCCTTGATCCACCTTCCCCACAGCTCGTCAACCCTGCACAACCCAGACGCAGTCGCCGATGCCAGGAGCCCCGACGCCGCAAGGCCGTTACAGATGTTCCACGTTACGCGGTGCACACCAACTTCGCGCGACCAAGCACCCGTCCCAACAGAGTTTGCCTTGATACGTACTTTCGCGGGATCCGTCTCGCCGGCCTTTTCCTTTGCAGTTTTAGCTTTAGCAGCAGGACGGTCTTGCGTTTCCTGCACCGTGGAAGAGCTTATCAGAATTTCGAACATTCATGCAATGGATTTGTGTCTACGAACCTGTGGAAGGAATCGGTCCAGCATCCTGTACACACCCAGATTGCGACTATAATCCAGTTGGTAGACCTTGTGGATGAAAAAGGGCTGGGGATCGCCGTCAGTGAGCTATCACTCCAAGAGTAGTTAGTTGCATGTGTGAACTAACCACTGAACCCCCTCTTCGTGTGGATCTGAGCGAGTTGGTAGTCGTACATGACCCGTCAGCAGATCCCACAGCTAGTTGTGGGTGAAAGTCTGACGCATTGACGCTCTGGACAGTGAACATTAGCAAAGTCGAGCCACAAACTTCCCAAACAACTCACCCACACAGGCCCTTGTGGCTCCAGCAACGTATGCCCCCTGCCCAACATGCTCGGCGAAGCAGAATATGCCTTGACTACATTCTCGTGATCAATCGTTACAGGCCCACCTCCGAAAGGAGAAAACGCCATTGCATTGATGACGTCTAAAGAACCGAACCCATGCGCGCTTCAAGAGAGATATATAAGAATAGTTGCTGAAACGACGGACCTGTTCATGACCGACCCATGGCCTTCTCGGATATCCGTCAAACATTCCATGCCATCGTAGCCTCCGCTGGCAATGACAGTTGGGTCACCGTCCGTGCGAGGGGCACCAGTCGACGTCGCAGGCGGTGCCCGTATCCATGCTAAAGCACGTATAGCGGATTGGTGCACAGTGAGATAGTGCGTCGGAAGGATATTGGTAATTGACGGGGAATCTATGCGGATGTATATCAGATGTGAACTTTCCTTGGTAAAAGAACGGACCGTACTTGGGCTACCAATCGCTTTAAGATGTGGGCCGACGTCATATACAGCGATGATACCTGACCAGCCAATAAATCAGCAACAACAGACAGGGATAGAATCGAAAGGAGTCACCATTTGTAGTTCCAATGGCAACCAATTCACTGTTGGCCCAGTCGAACGTCCAACAATTGGTTTCTTCCAGCTCTATTCTGAGCAAAGGTTCAGGGAGCTTCACTGCTCAAAAGTTCGAGTCAGCCATGCCAATAGAACATGAGAGAGAACGAACCGTAGACTGGTTGAGAGGGCTCATGATCGGCTGGTTTCACATCCGCAGGATCAGGGACAGCATAAACCGACCAAGACCCATCCTCAAAGGCGCCGCTCAAAAGGCCCAGCTTCCGAGGTCTCGTGGGGCTCGAAAACTATAGATGAAGAACACAGTCAAAAATTTGTCGCCTACCAAACAAAGACTGCACAAACGTCGTCATGAGCAGGCAAAGGACACCACTTGAGCTCATGAGCAGGTCCGCCTTCGAGGCAGAGCACCATCTCGCATTTCATCTCGCCGCGATTCGACTCTTCTTCCAAAGGTGGCTGGGTAGGACCGAATGACCATATCTGGATGCACGCATGCGACGGCCGAGCGACTCGCACGCCTATCTCGGGGGAATGAGAACTCGTGGGGAACGGAGCGACGGCGAGGTATTGCTTAAACAAATGGGCTACACAACATTCTTAGTAGATTGATGGAAACACAGAAGGGCTGCGCGACCTCACCTTCCCGATCATCTGAGTGAACGGGGCACCAATCGATCCCCCAGACGGGTGCACCAGCATTGAATGTGTGCGCCGGACTTTCGGGCATGAACTCGGCTGGACGAGATATGTCTGAGTACGAGGAACCATGCAGGTAGGTGTGGACGCACACATCTTCTGGGATTGGAACATTTCCAGTTTCCGTTCGGTCTGCTTCCCAAACGGCCCGAGCAAGCAGGTAACAGGAGGTGGTGGCTTGAGGTTCCCTTCATCAGTAATCGCCACGTCAGTCGGTAGATACAGAGCTGCTTCGCTGCGAGGAAAAACGTCAACTTTGTTCGGTGTCAGTCAAATCATTCACTCACGCACCTTTGGTTCAAAACCTCCCAAACAGCCTTCACTTGGATATTTCTGTACACCTTCGGTCGCCGGTTTCCATCGCTGTCCATGTCCGGAACATTCCCAACTGCCTCCTTGTACCACCCTCTGTCTTCGACAATCTCCCACAGAGGACCAGACCCAACATTATATCCCCACGACTTGTTCACCCGATCGGCCACCTTGGAATTCTGGGTAAAGTTGTTCGACATGGTGATTTTGGGCTTCTTAAAGAGGGACGGCCGCGTTTCCAGACGTTCGACGCGTCCCATGCGGGTGTACAGGGGCACAGCTCGATGCCGGTGGTGCACGCTCGGTGTTGGAAGGACGTACATTTGGCGTTTCGACGCGCGCGATAGACTGGGTTTCGGTGGACCTTTTCAAGTCCCTTCGTCAGATGCACGATTATCTCATGATGAAAACGGCATAGGTTACCTTTCGTGACGACGAGTTTAGATTTAGTCTCGAGCACGGAGGTGCTTCGGCGGCTGAGCGAACGTGAACGGGGCTGATTGAAGTCAGGGTCATCGCCTTCCTCGAAGTCGGGCTCCATATCTTCGTCCTCCTCATTCTCTGCCTCGGCTTCCTGTGCATCAGGGTCTTTTTCGGGTGCGAAATCGCTCCCACTGTCGGCATCTTCGTCGAAGGCTACAGCCCGCTTGGAGGGTCCGGCGCCGTTTTCATCGTCCAATTCAACCCCTGCCATCGCAACATAGCTAGGCTTTGATTTTCTTGGCCGCAGAGTTCGGGTCATTTAGACTGAAATTCGGTCTTAGCAGGCCTTTCGACGAGAAAACTGAGATGAACCGGGTAGAAGAAGTACAGAATGCTTGTCAGACGATCTTAGATCTTATCTTATCTGCCACTCGACCCCTACCGATTCGGTGCATTCTCAGGTGCATACTCGAGTATCCCTTTGAATCCATGCATATGGAGTATTGAAATCATCAAAGAATTGTCTTTACTCGCAGCTTTCATTATTGTATTTTTCAATGTCGAAGTTTTGCATAATGCGAGAAATTCTGGGCATGGAGAAGGCCTCGGATGCTGTTCACAATATGAGCATCAAAATCAAGACCCATGATCCCGGCATAGACAATTGAGCTAGTAGGCATAATATTCGAAATTAGAGGATGAGCGAGGCTGAGAGAGACACATTAAGCCCTAGCTATCAATATCATTATCACCGGTTATTAGAACACCGATCGCTCCCGTCAAAGTCGAACTGTAATGTGGGTCCGGAATTACATCTTCCTCAGTCTCGATGGCCACCACGACCAAGTTACCGAAACTCACCAAGGCCCTTACGGTGAAAAAGTCTCCTCTGCAAAGGAGTCCACTGTACCACGATGCACTTGTGGAAGAAAAAGCGATTCCTGCTTTGAAGAAGGGCGAAGTCCTCGTGCGCATCGGCGCGGCGGCGTTTAACCACAGAGATGTGAGCAGACTACGCGCATTAGATATCAAGCTGCGAGCTGCACGGCTCACATGGAATCTCTGCATGATATTAGGTTTGGATACGGAAAGGCCAATATCCACGCATCGGTTTCGGGAGTGTATTCGGTGCTGACGGAGCAGGCACGTCGTTTTGCAGTATCCTTGTGCTCCATAAAAGTCTGAATAGTCAATAGGAACTGTTGTGGCGGCGCACGAGTCGAATGACCCATTGCTAAAGAAGCGTGTGTTTCTGACACCAAGTCGGGGTTGGGAGAACCACCCCGACGCGCCTGAATCCAAGTAAGTCGACTGATCTTTTACAGTCAAGTTCAGATCTAAGTCCATATCCGTATCGCTATAGCTTCGGTATCCTAGGAGGCGTAAGTTTCCCGAATCTTGGGACATTTGCCGAATATGTAGTCGTCGAGCGAGAGCAAGTCATAATTAGCCCGGAGCACCTCAACGACGTTGAAATGTCAGCTTGGCCCTTAGGAGGCGTTACAGCATGGAGGTAAGCCCAACGTATCATACAACCTATCATTCCATTGATGGCTCCCCTACATCTAGAGCTGCCGTTGTGAACGGCCTTGTCAGTGCTGGTCATAACGTATTGATTACGGGAATTGGCGGCGGCGTTGCCCTCCTTGCATTGCAAATATGCCTTGCTAAAGGTGCTTCTGTGTATGTCACCAGTGGGAACCCAGACAAGATACAGAAAGCTGTTGCTCTGGGTGCGAAGGGAGGTGTGAACTACAAAGATAGTAAGCGGCTCGATTTCGTTTGAGGTTTTGAGCTCCCCTGTTGAGCTCTCGATCTGCAGAGGACTGGCCATCACAGATCGCGACCCTACTTGCGAAGGACAAGAATGGAGGCGGGGAGCTGGATGTCGTCATCGACTCTGGAGGTGGCGAAATAATGGGTCAAACCAGCAAGATCCTCAAACAGGGAGGCCGAGTTGTATGCTACGGCATGTGAGTCTATCCATCGAAATCATCCCGCCTGGCATTTCTGATCATAGATGATATGAAGGACTGCCAATCCCAAGATCAGCTTTACCATGCGCGAGGTCCTAAAGAACCAACGCCTCATCGGTGCGTCTTCTTCATCCACCTCGAGGGGTTCCTCCCCTGTCTCCCTTCATGTTAATCACATATCCTGTTCACAGGCTCCACGATGGGATCCCACCAAGACCTGATAGACGCAACCAACTTCCTGGCTGAACACCGCATAGTGCCTATCATCTCCCACGTCTTCGAGGGGCTCCATTCGGCCGAGCATGGCTTCGAAGTCATGAAGCGTGGCGATCAGTTCGGGAAGATAGTCGTCAGGATCAGTCCAGACCCGGACGGCAGTCCGAATCCCAAAGCCAAACTCTAAACGCATCATCACTGCCTTTCAAATGCCTATTGACACATCAGCACACATACGAGGAAGCCAAGCTGCATCTCCTCTCTCCTCCCACTGAACCCTACATACAACATCATCAAACTCTGTATTCACCGTCTAATCTTCACTGAAAACCACGATCTTCCCCACCTGACAGAAGCTGGAGGACTCGATCCGACTAATACCTTTCAAGGGAGTTTGAACGCCATGTCTCCCATTGCCAAATCCCTGCCCCAACAAACTGGTATGTAAAGCCCCGTTAGGTGCGGCTTACAGTCCCCGGGTCGATCTCCGCAATCGAGCACTTCGATGGGAAATGCACCCATTCAGGATGCACAGCCCCGTACGCCCCCAATATGTTGCGAGATCTTCTTCATACTATGAAGGCAAGCCATTGCCTTCAAAGAACGCGTTCGAAAGCAGCATCAAAAACGCATAAATTGTGAACCAATTATCGGCGAACTGGTCTTGGCCTTGGTGAGAGAATCTACACATATAATGACACTGGTCGGACGCCCAAGTCTTGCCACGCGAAGCTTCCAGCGTGCGTACTAACTGCGTATGCACGATGAGTTACATACAATTCGCGCCGACACCGTTATCATCTGCTTTCAGCCACACCGTGTTATTCGTGGACAGTAGGCGTCAGCACCGCGACGGAACTCTCCAGCGCGATCTTAAGTTGTGCGAATCCAAAGTGGCGAATTTGTTGAGCAGCCGCAGCGTGAGGATCGAGCACTGGGCCTGAACGTCTGAACTATCCGGGGAGGCGCCGCGGCGGATGTTCGTTGGATGCGGGCGAGCCACGCAGAGCGTGAGGACGACTCGTAAAATGCTAGATACTTACCACATGCGCGAAGGAATGCCGGCGACGAGGCGTACCGCCACACGCTTTGATTGCGGATGAAGGACCCATCAGCCATCAGCCATACCACAGCATCACAATCTGCCGAAAGAAAAACACAACAAGAAGCAACCACTTATCATTTCTGTACATTTATATACTAGACACCGCGAAGAAAATGCCACAACAACAACATCATCATCAGCAGCAGCAGCAAAAAGGGGGCAGCAGGGGGCAGGAAGGAGGGGCCCGGGAGGCGGGGGCGGTCAAAAAGTAAAGTAAAGTAAGTAAGGTACTAAAGAAGAAAAGAAAAGCCTTTGCAAAGCGCGTCTCGAAAGGCTTTCAAAAAGATCGCCTCCGGGCGCCATCCCGGAGCCCCAGAGCCCCCTTTCGCAAGCTCCAAAGTCCAAAGAGTCCAAAAGTCCAAAAGTTCAAAAGTCCAAGAAAATTAAAGTACAGGACACAAGGTCGTCCATCAAACCACGTATACGTATGTATATGTATATGTATATGTCAAAAAAACGAGCGTGCAGGGGCGTGTAGGGACAGTTGGCGATAACAATAACAAGCGAGGGGGGGGGGGGCGAGAGCGTTTACTATTACTTAGATTCAGATGCGTACTATATATAGATCCTAAGCGGACCGAGCGAGAGAGCGAGAGGGCGTGTGAGAGGCCGAAAGAGCGTGTGAGAGTGAGAGAGTGAGAGAGCGAGTGTGTGTGTGTGTTGGGGGGGGAGGGGGTGGATGATGGTCCCTGTGGAATGAACGACGATCATTCAGATGATCCAGATGATAAAGAATGGAATGCATGATAGACAAGACAAGACAGCCGGGATCAGGCAGCGTTTCGCGGTGTGGTGCGGTGTGGTGTGGTGTGGTGTGGTGTGTGGTGTGACTGTCAAGATGTCGATGTCACTGCGCGTAGCGCGCCTATCATCAATCTCAGGCCTCAGGCGAGAAGAGGAAGGGCAAGGGGCGAGGGGGCGAGGGGTGGGAGCAGGACACTCGAACTTTGAAGCGGGGGTGGGATTCCGGTATCAGGTATCAGGTATCAGGTATCAGAGGCGTGAGGGGCGTAAGATTTTCAATGCAATGAAAATGGCAGGTCAATCGGATCAATATGAGAAGATCATGAGCCAGGGGTTGAGGACGATCTGTCAATTGTCAATGTCGGGTCAGCATTCACCATTCACCATTCAGCGTTCAGCATGGTCAGGGACAGGGATAGGGAGGGTCGACAGGCACGGCACGGACGCGGACGCGAACACGGACGTGGACGGGTTCGGAGATAGCGGAACGGGGAACGGGGAGAATGACAGGGAAGGGGGGAAAGAAAGGGAAGGGAACGAAAGGGAAGGGAAAGAAAGGGAAGAAAAAGTAAGGGGCGAAGAACAAGGGAATACTCACGGGCAGCAAAATATGACATCCGACGGTAAGCGAGAGGGGGATGACAAGAGCCCAGTTCCAGCCCGGGATCTGGTACGTGTAGGGCACGGCGTCGGTGGTGAAGATGACCATCATGGCGATGCATGCGAAGCAGATGATGAAGGACAGCTTGAAGCGCTGCCAGATCCGGGGCACTGCAATGCGTGTGTGTTGTGGTGTCAGGATGCGTGCGTGACAAGAAACAAGAAACAAGAACAAGGGACATGGAAGCGGGAAGATAGAGGGGAGGTGCTGACCTTCGATCCAGAAAGTGGAGCGCTCGACTTCCTTGACGGTTGATCCCCACGTCCTGTCCACGCACGCACGCACATGAGTATTACATTCCCGAGTTAGCAGAAAAGAGAGAGACGCACATATCATAAGAAAACATATGCGCAAGCAGCGCAGTCGACAAATGTATGCTCAAGCCTCCAAAGAAGAACAGGCTGTCCCCCAACATCCAAATTCAGTACAGGTAAAACCGAGACACGAAGGAGGAAAGGGGGGGGGGGGGGGGGGTTACGCACAAAAACGGCACCCATCTCAAATTCTCCACCATCGCCCCGATAAAATTCCTATGCCCAAGTCTATACTCGAGGAGGGTGTACCCGAGGTTACCGACGCCGGGGAAGACGACGGTGCAGGCGAGGAGGATCTCGAAGGAGTGCAGGTAGAAGCGGTCGAGCTGGGGTGCGAGGCCTAGGAGGAGGTAGTTCAGGATTGAGCCGAGGGTTGCGGCTGCGATGCCGTCTGTATGAAGCGCGAAACCGAAATTAGCGATGAGGAGATGATCTTTACACATGGGACGTACAGTAGGAGAACATGTCTGCAGCGCGGAAGGGAAGACGGCTAGCGTGAGCACGAGTTTGTAAACAGGGAAGAAGGAGATGGTACGAACAGGACATCATGCCGATCTTGTAGTGCACCGGCGCCCTTGACCAGACAAAACCACGGAGCTGAGGGCTAATGGGTCCATCCTTCCACCACTTGACGAGTGGGTTAAATATAATCTCGTTGCATCCTGTACCCGCCGCACATATCCTCAGCAATTCGCAAAAAAAAAAAAGGAAGAAGGGGAAGCAAAAGCAGAAGACGACTGACCATACGCATACTTCTGCCACCGCGCAAGCTCATCCACCACAGTCAACGACACCCCCTCCTTGAACCCGCCCTCCGAATACGTCGCCCACCGCAGCGTATACCCCTTCAACAACAGCCTCAGCGCAAGATCAAAGTCCTCGGACACATTCGCCTCGCTCCACTGCTTCTTCCCCCCCTTGGGATCTATAGGGTCGACGAAGGCAGCGTCCTGCACGGCGGACCAGCGCAGGAAGGCGTTGTGCCCGACAAAGGGCGCGACCTCGCCGTTGGCGCAGCCAAGGGAGATGCACTTGTTGATGCGCCGCGTGAAGTGCGTGATCCCGTTCTCGAAGTAGTGGTGTGCGACTTGCATCACGTCCGACTCGTGCTGGATGATGGCGACGTCCGGGGACTCGCCCATCTCGCGCGCTGCGTCCCGGAAGCAGTCCTGTGCGCAAATTCAGTTCGCGTGCCCCAAAAAGCGGAAACGGAAGCGGAAGGGGGAAGGAGGGAAGGGGAAAGGGATAGAGGGAGGGGGAAGAACGCACCTCGGGCACGATAGTATCCGAATCGATAATCAAAATAATCTCTCCCACCCGCATCGACTTTCCATTCGCGCACCACGGTTTCCAGCGGCGCCCCGTCTCCTCAAAGATCTCCTCCGCCGCCATGCGCATCGCCTTGTCCTCCAGCGGGTCCGCCGGGTCCTCCTCCGCGCCGTCCGCGATCAGCTGGGCGAGGAACCTTTCGAGCTTTAGGGAGAGGGCTGTTCGTGAGTGTTAGTAAGTGTGGAATATGTGAGGAGGGGAGGGGGGGGGGACGCACCAAGTCCGTAATTCATGCTACCACCGCCGAAAAAACTCATCAGCACCCCCCACAAAAAAAGAATCACAAACAAAAAAAAAAAATTCACTTTGAAGCCTTCTTAAACTTCCCCGCCCTCTTAAACCCCCCTTCCTTGCTCTCATGCCCGGGCCTCGCGACCCATCCAATATTATGGTTCGCATAGAACGCGATGCGCTCCTCGCGGTCCTCCTCCGAGATGAGCTGCAAGCCGTCGTCGCAGATGAAGATGGCGGAGGTGCCGCCTTGCCGGGCGTACGTCTGCATGGCCTTTTTTATGGAGAAGACGGAGGGGCCGCTGGCGGGGCGTCAGCGAGCGTTCAACAAGAGAACAAGAGCAAGAGAGGGGGGGAAGAGAAGGGAAGGGAAGGGAAGGGAAGGGGAGGCAAGAGACACGCACATGGTAAGCTCGAGCGACTCCTTGTACACGGGGAGCTGGATCGTGATGTGCGGGAGGTTATTGTCGATCTCGGGGTTGGGCTCGGGCTTGACGGCGGAGTAGTACATCGAGTTTTCGTGGTACTGCGCCACGGGGCCGAAGCTGTGCATGTCAAATGATAAATCAGATCAGATGGGAAAGAAACAAAAAGATAACTTGAAAGGGGAGGGGGAGATGAATAAATGTACTTACATGAGGGAGAGGTTTCCGATGAGTTGGAGGCAGAAGAACTGAGGAAGGGAATTAGTCCGAAAGATGAGAGGTAAGGGAGGGAGGGTACGCACGAGGGAGACACAAAAGATGATAGGGAGCGTTATAAGCAGCGCAAAGCGCCTGGGATCACCATCGAGCGCAAACTCTTGAAGAAGGACCGTGATACCGCCCGTCATGAAGTCTGTCCGATACAATGAAATGCAACCGTCAATCGAACAGGGAAAAAAAAAGGACGCGCGGACGCACAGGTAGAAAGAGCCGCCCCGCACCCAGCATAGAACGGGCCGAGGAGCATCAACTTCCTCTCCTTCCTCTTCCGTCCCTTCTCCGGGTCCGCAGTGGCCTCAGGCTGCCTGCTCGCGGGGGGCTGCAAGCGCCAGCTCCACCACGCGCGTTTCTCCTGCTTTGGACTCGACTTGGTCTCTTCTTCAGGAGATACAGATGGTTTCTCGTTCAGGGCGACATCGGAGGCGGCAGGGGTGGAGGCGGAGGGGGGAAGCAGGGACTTGCGGACGACCTTGCGGGTGCGCCAGATGTGCTTGATGAGCTTTTCGTCAAAGTCTTTGCAGAGCGGGATCATGGTCTCCAGTGCGTAGCTCCAGAGGACGAGGGACCCTTCGTCGCGCTGTTTTGGGGGTTAGGGTGATGATGTAGTTACGGAAGGGAGGAGGCTTACGATGAATGCGCCACATTGGTCCTTTTCGGCCTGGGGGAGGTAGTCGATGCTTTCGAGGATCTGGATGCGCGTGCCGTGGTCGATGTAGATCGAGGCGTCGCTCGATTCTCTAATCAAATCAAAATTATATGAACAAAAGACGTAGAAAGCGCGGGGGGGCATCGTACACTTTTGCGAGGGCGGCGACGACGGCCGAGTTGCGCAATTTGACGGCGACGACGGGGTTGAGGCCGCGGACGGCGGCTTCAAAGGGCACGAGGGCGGGGTTCTCGTAGGGGAAGACGCGGAAGAAGCCGTTCTCGGCGCGCAGGCAGACACCGGTGGAGATGACATCTTCGGACGGCATGAACCAGTTATTTGTCTGGGTGCTCTCATCTGTGAGAGGGGTGAGTACTCGAAATCAGTGCAAATCAGAGACACGGACATATTTTGTGCAGCCATGCGTCAAAGAGATCGTAGTCGCTGTTGTGGAGAGTGATAGCGGACATAATGGCTGGCGAATTAGTGGGGAGGGAATGTAGCTACGAGCCTGTATTAGGGCGGGATACGCGTAGGGAGAAGAGCAGCCGTCTCGCAGGGGGAAGAGGTCGAACATGGTTTTTCTTATAAGGAGTCCGGAGTCGGAGCGGACACATTGACGCGAGGCAGCGTGTGACACGGCGTGACGACCGTGCCTTCTCGCCGGTACACTTTGTTTTTGACGTTCCGTATCAGTGCCTCAGATGTCCGGTTTTCGACTGACACCTTGGACGTGTGAAGCGCTGCCACCGTAAGTACGCTGTATGCCCGCGTCTGGGCCCATCGAAGCACGACATGCGTTCCTCCATCCAATCCGCCGCGTTCTACTGCCGTCGTATATAACTCTCGTGCCGGCTGTCCTTCCTTCTGAATCCTCCAGCCAGCCATGTCCAGCGACGCCAAATCCCCTGCATCGGAGCCTACACAGGACCCCTTTGCCTCTCCCGCCTCCTCCCGCCCCTCCTCCATCCGACCCCGCACCGCCAGCAGCCGCGGCCCCAGCGAAGCACCCAGCTCCCCCATCCCCCGCTCTATCCTCATCCTCCCCTCCCCCACCCATGCCCCGCGCTTCTCCTCCACCACCTCCATCCCCCTGCGCCTCCCCCCGAAAAAGCTCCTCCCCCGCATGCGCTCCCATATGCTCACCGACGACCACCCCGTAGTTAAGCCCTGGAACGACCATCCCCCCGCTCGCGCGGTCTTTTCGTATTACCTTACATATGCTGTAATATTTATAGGCGCAGTCCTGGGCGCGGTGCAGACGTATTTCTCGTACAAGGGCGTGGTGCTCGATCGGAAACCGCTGTGTTTAGTTTTCGAAGAGAACTTTGAGAACCCGGAAAGAGTGTTTGGCGAGAACGGGACGTTTTTCCGCGAGGTCAATATGGACGGCTTCGGGTGCGTCCTCTTTATTCCATCCATTCCATTCCGTTCCATCCGTACCGCGCCACCCAAGTAAGGCTAACCTCCCCCCCAGGAACGGCGAATTCTCCATGTCCACAGCCTCCACCAACAACTCCTTCATCCTCGACAACAAACTGCACATCGTGCCTACCCTCACATCCGACGCTCTCGGTCAAGCGGCCATATTCGACGGGACGGTGTACAACATCACCGGCTGCACCTTCAACATCACGCGCCCGGACAACGGGCACGTCGTCCGCGACGGCCAGCGCGTGTTTGACGGGGACGCGTACCGCCGCTCGTGCAGCATGGTGAGCAATGCGACGGCGGGGACGGTGATTAACCCGGTACAGAGCGCGCGCTTGACGACACGGTATAGTGCGAGTATTAGGTATGGGAGGGTGGAGGTACGGGCGAAGATGCCGGAGGGGTGAGTCGTTAGGTTCCTCTGGTTTTCTCTACCCGCGGGACTTACGTTGGGTGTGCTTGTTTGTTTGTTACAGAGACTGGGTACGCGTCTCTCTCTATCTATTTCTTGTACATTCCCTCACACTCCCCCACTCTTGGCTTGCACATAGATGTGGCCTGCAATATGGATGCTCCCACGCGACGAGGTGTACGGGCCCTGGCCAATGAGCGGCACGTCCTCTTCCTCCCTTCCTCCCACTCCCTCCTTATGCTTATGCCCAATTGACCCTTCCCAGGCGAAATCGACATCGTCGAGTCCCGCGGGAACGGTATCCGGTACACCGCACAGTACGTCTCCCTTGCCCCCCCCCCCCCTCACCCCCCCTTTTCTATCTCCCCACCACTCAAATTGGCTCCTGGCAGCGGCTCGAACTACGTGCAGGGCTCGCTGAACTGGGGCCCGGCGCCGAACCTGAACGGCGTGTCCAAGACGTACAGCTGGTGGACGGACAAGCGCAAAAAATTCAGTGACGACTTCCATACGTACGCTTTGGAGTGGACCGAGGACTTTTTGTGCGTTGTTCCCCTCACTCCCTCCCTCCCTTCTTCCTTTGCCCTTCTCCCTTTCACTTCCGATTTTTAATGCGTGGAGTGTACGTGGGCTGACGAGAAGCGCTTGATTGCATGGGCAGGCGGATCTACGTCGACACGCGGCTGCACACGCTCCTGGACATGCGCTTCAACAAGCCCTTCTTCCAGCGCGGCGAGTTCCCGCAGGTCGTGTTTAACGGCTCCAGCCTCGTCGCATTGCAGAATCCGTGGATCAACGGCACGAACGCCACGCCTTTTGATCAGGGTGCGTCTTGCGTCTTCCCCCCTCCCTCTTCCTTTCCCCTCTTCCCCCCCCCCCTCCACCCCCCGCCCCCTACAGCACAAATCAAACTAAAGCTGATGCATACTCAGAGTTCTACCTGGTCCTGAACGTAGCCGTCGGCTCCACGAGCGGGTGGTTCCCGGAGGGGGAGGGGGACAAGCCGTGGCTTGACCGCGCACAGAACCCCATGCTGGATTTTGCAAAGGCGCAGGGGAAGTGGTATAAGACGTGGCCGGCGACGGCGGGGGGAGGGGGATGGTCGTGTACGTGTCTTTTCTTTGCTTTGCTTTCCCTTCTTTCTTTGTTTTTTCTGGATGTCTTTTGGGGTGAGAGGCTGATTGGGGTCGTTGTTGGCTTTTTTTAGGGATTATGTGAAGATGTGGAAGCATTGTGATGGGAATTGAGTTTGGGTATTGAGGGTGAAAGTTGGAGGTTGAGGGAGCGGTTTTTTGCTGTTAAAGAGGAGGTAAATGGAGCACGTATACACCCTCCCTTTCCCCTTCCCTTTCCCTTGCCTTCCTTGCGCACCCCACGTTCGTTTTTCCGCTCGCGCGAAATGCGTCCCCTGTCTCTCTGCCGCCCCTTTTGCTCCGAGGCTCGTCTGCTCTTATGCTCTCGAAATCTTCTCCTCTTCTCTGCTGTGCTGTGCTGTGCTCCGATTTTCTTGGGCTCGGGTATGGACGATGCTACTGTTATCTATTATCTATTACTATCACACACACTCTCTCTCATTGACACTCTCACTCTCACTCTCGCTCTCGCTCTCTTGCTTTCCTCCTGCCACCACTGCTACTCCATACTCCGTACTCCGTACTCCATACTCCATACTTCATCCTCCATACGCTATACTCTATACGCTATACGCTGTACGCTATTTCGAAGGGATAATCACAAAACGAAGCGTTATCATGTATGTATGTATGTACCGCCTTCCGCAGGTCTTATCTACATCTGCATCTACATTTATTGTTACATCTTTCGTAATGACATGTGCAAGGGTTTGGAGACTTTAGACTTCAGCTTCAGACTTGATGCTTGATGCTTGCTTCGGGACTTGATGCTTGATGCATGATGCTTGATGGTCGGGAGAGGAGGAGGGCCGAAGAGTTGGGAGTCGGCAATCAAGTCATATACGCACTTACTCTAAATTCCATTATAAATAGCCTGTCCACGGCATTGTCAGATATCGCGCAAGCCAGGGCCTGGGCCTGGACTGTCACATGTACAATGTGTGGAACCCAGCCCGAATGATGTGCACAGCAATTTGACACGATAATGATAGGTACTGTACGTACGTATATGATTCAAACAGTGTTTGGAACGCTGCAACATGTAGTACAGGTCGGACTGGCAGTGTCATCGACACTCTGAATCCTGCGATCCCGGAATAGCGGCGCTTGTCAATGCGGCTCTCGATCCAGATATTAGTTATTAGTTATTAGTTATTAGATATTGGTAGTGGTAGTGGTAGTGCCGACGTTCTCCGGAGTCCGCGAGGAGGAGGAGGAAGAGGGGCGGTCAATCGTCCATCAGCGCTTCGCGGTGCCGGTGATGGCGGGCCGGGATGCCTGTCTCTCGAACCAAAAGATAACGCACCCCACCCATGCGCAGCAAGCACGGACCGTCACTGAGCAATCGGGCTATTCAGTGTCCTCTGAATCAGATTCATCATTCTGAGTATGGACAACGCCCAGGAACTCTAGATCTGTAATCATCCTTTTTTCCTTGGGAGTCTAACTTGAAGCACCCCATGCATCAAGTCCACTGCCAACTTGAACGGCATCGCATTCGGCTCTTCTGTCACTGGCACTGATCATGATTGGCGGCTGCCGGCCGACGTCTGAACCTGGGCCTGAAGTCTGAACTTCCAGTACAAATATGTGGCTCGGGCAAAACGCGGAGAGAAGAGAAGCAGTGATTAGATTCAGACACTGACAGGCCTTGGACCAGGCCCAGGACAAAGGACAAGAGACAAGAGACAAGGGCGCACCGATGGACTATATGCATGTAGCACAGACGTTTTGGGCGGGTCGATGATCGGCTCTGACTATCGCACTGAGTGTGTGGGCCCGGGCTTGGAATGTTTCCTTCAAGTTCCAGGCAAGCCCGAGCTTCCATAGGCTTTGACGGTATGTATCTCGACTTGAAATAGAGTTTGCGTCCGATTCTCGAATGACAGCGTTTTCGGCACGCAGCGTTTTTTTTCAATATCCACTTCTGCGCTGGTCAAAGAAAGCCCACAGCATATGTTGATCGGAAAAACGAACCTTCAGATATTGAAATATAGGTATCTGACCTCGCTCTACTGAAGAGTCCATACGACCACTGTGCCGTCTTGGGATGTCGAGATAATCTGCTTCTCGTCCGGCGAGAGCGCAACTGATAAGTCGGCTGAAGGATGTCCCTTGAGCGGCTTGGATTTTGGTAACCCATTCTCCACGTTCCACAACCGGACGCTTCCATCGCGAGAAGAAGAGACAATCCACCGTCCGTCGGCGGAAAACACGATGCGAGTGATCCAGGCTTCATGCCGCTGAAATGATCTTTCTCAGAGACCACATCCCCCGTCTCCGCATCGACGATCAGGATTTTCCCATCCTCGAATCCCAAGGCGATACATCCCTTTTCAGATGAATATGCCACTGCCGTGATGGTAAAGTTGTGGATGCGAGTGTAGTGGCTCTGCAGAGCAGACTCGAACTCCAACGTCGTCGCGTCCGATGTATCCCAAACAATGATCCCCTTGAACCCTTCGCCAACAGAAACCAGCTTTGTGCCATTGGATGAGAAGGCGACTGGGTAGATGGATCCGCCATGTCCCTCCCTCACTACACTCTCCCCCGATTGCAAGTCCCATAAGCGAAGACAGCAAATGAGCTTATGACAAGTTTCATCCCGTCGCTCGACCACGCCGCGTCGACGATTCGGTTATTGGATTCCTTGTGATGGGATATGATTCCCTTCTCCATGCACCATACCGATATTGTGGTTTCATCAGCGACTATGTTGCCTGGGAAGTCGTACCGATCCAAGCTTTGACAGGGACCGATCGCAACGCACGAACCGTCCGGTGATAATTTTGCGAAAGCGGAACGGGTGCGTCCTTTTTGTTCAAATATTGGATGGCGGACGGGTGTCTGCAAGGAAGGTTTTATCTTTGCGTCCCAAATGACCACCGTTGGACGCTCAGCAGAGGCTAGAACGATCCGCGAGCCGTCTTTTGAAAATATCGCTTCGTCGGGGAAGTAATCATTTTGCTTCATCACCGTGCTCTTTTTGAAGATGTGGGTTAAGGCAACCACGGGACTGCACTCTGACGCTGGGGAACGAACATTTTAATTATCCTCGAAGGTTATGGAGAACTGCCCATCATTGATTTCGAAATTTTGGGCATTTTCGAACATCGACATAGGAAAGAGGTTGTTTCGAAGACCAGCGATAAGTCCGCATTGTGCACCTTGTAGTACGTTAAACATACCTGAAGCGCTCGAGAGTGAATGTATTCGAATGTGGAATGCTTCAAGAGCGTCAAGGGAGTTTTGCCAACCCAACGAAGCAAGTCAATATATCCCTGGCAGGTCCGTGACGGTCCCCGTCTTGGTAATGCTCTCGAGGTGGCGTCTATGCAGAGGCAACGAGGTTGATCACATCAGTCAGCAAGTGGCATCGGGCGATTCGGAGAGAAAACGAAGTATGTTTGGAGATGCAGTAAGATGGATGAGGCCTAAGGCCGAGAGGCCAGTTACAAATGTTTTTACTTCCTGTGCATAGAGAGCAGTATAGTGCCTTCCGCTTTCCGAGAAGCGTGCGCTCGGTTCAAGTGTCTCGACGAGCAATCGGAAACACAAAGCGCCCACATGGGCGACAAGGAAATAATGCCGAATCGATGCTGACTGGGAGCCGGTAGATCGTGACTGAGCCCAGCGGAGCTCCTCCGAAGTGCCACTGTTGGGCTATCATGCCATAATGAAAACGTTGAGGGATTTAAGTCCTATGTAGATCAGTTGAGGGTGTGAGCAAGCGGCCAGCATAAGTCAAGGGCCAAGTCCGATGCGCAAAAATCCGGCAAGTATCTGTGCCACCGGCCCACCGACATCCCCGGCACGCGCACTGGGTCTATCAACTCGCCTCTGTAGATCTACCTTGAAGACCGCGATAATATCTCCGAATTTCCCTTTCCTTCTCAACTACAGAGGACTATGGCATTTGCAAATGCAGAAATAGGCATGTTCAAACTTCAAATGTCGTGAACAATATTTTCACATAACATGACTTGCTTACAGCAGAAACGGCTGAGCTGGCCAAAATGTCGTTTCCTCAGGATGCGTTCAACGCCGCCACCGATGTCAAGATAGACGTCAGAGCATCCTCTCTTAACCACATCCTCTCCACCAACAACCCCCCCTCCGACATCGAAGTCATCGAACTTCAATATCTCCTTCGTGATGCGCAAACGGAACTTACCAGATTGTCACAACTTGGAATTCAAGAGAGTCAACCTCTGCATGGAGAGAGTCGAGTCTCCTGCACCGTACTCGAGGATCTCATTATGGCTATCAGGTCTGCATTATCCGTTATTCGTCGCATACCTGCAGAGATGCTTTATGCCATCTTCTCCTATACCCTCCCGGATCGGAGTCCATCACATGTTTTTGCAGACGAGGAACGGAACTCATTGGATGCGACACGAGGACCTTTCGTGTTGGCAAACGTCTGCAGGTCCTGGAGGGCAGCTGCCTTGTCTCACTACGAGCTTTGGTCACGGATTCAGGTCAACCTGGAGAAGGTGGCAACTGATAAGAGCGTACTACCCAGACTATCGGTGTTGCAACTGTTCCTCCAGCGATCAGGCACTCATCCGTTAGACATCCATTTCGGGGACCTTTACGCACCACACCCTGCTGTGAGAGAACTGTTGGTCCTCCTGATGTCCCATTCCGAACGATGGAGAGAAGTGACATTCTTTATAGAATTTAGTCGCCTTCATTTAATGGAGAGGATACGAGGACGTGTCCCCCTGCTCCGCTATCTCGACATTTACGCCTTTGGTGCGCACACTTTTGGATCTGTTCGAGCGTTTGAGGAGGCGCCTGAGCTTAGGGAAGCTCAGCTCTCCGTTGGCCATCTGAATACTTTACCCCTTCCATGGTCTCAATTGACTGTCATCGGAGGCCATTTCGATGTCGCATTCGTTCTGCAACGCATTCCGGGGCTCACAGAATGCATCATGAATAACAGTGACCGCTCTCTTCACCAAATTCCTGTTCTGTGTCATCTCAACCTCACCAAACTTCGTATCAATCAGCAAAATCCGCTTCATTGGCTGAAAGCACCAGGCCTGAAAGAAC
Source organism: Tricholomella constricta (assembly GCA_013368375.1). Taxonomy (NCBI): domain Eukaryota; kingdom Fungi; phylum Basidiomycota; class Agaricomycetes; order Agaricales; family Lyophyllaceae; genus Tricholomella; species Tricholomella constricta. The sequence goes on from JAACJP010000020.1 coordinate 386,245, forward strand.
TGCAGATACATAATGTTCGTGGGTTTAGGCTGTACGGCAATGCGGATCATGGTGATCTACAGTACATGGTCTCCTTTTTGCAGAGATCGTCCTGCGCCCTTCAATCCCTTTCTCTATCTGGGGTCAATCTACAGCACTCCGGCGTTTTAGAGCTTTGGAGGAGTACTCCATATCTTAGGAGACTCGAGATCACAGACTGCTATGTCGATTGGAAGGTGTTGGCCGACCACCTCCTGATCGCAGGTGACGCCTGCCTGCTACCGAATCTTCAGCATATCGTCTTTGTATTCGGCAGATCCGATATTTTCCCCATCATTCCTACTTCCGTTCTCGACCTGCTCGAATGCCGCAGACAGGAGACCCACTGCGAAGGCGTTGCCCGGCTAATGTCTGCAGGCCTGTTCAACGTGCATTTCTTACCGCAGCATGTTGCCCGAATTCATGAGCTAGAAGATCTGGGTCTTGAGGTAACACAAGGTACGAAAATGTTGAGGGCAGTAAGGAGGTGATGGCCTGGAGACTATAGGAAGTGCAGGTCAAAGTATTTCGTCCCCATCTTGGTTCAGGCCAATCCTTTGATGATCTCAATACACCATATACATGGATTCAAAGGGATACTCGAGTATGCACCTGAGAATACACCAAATTGGCAGGGGTCGAGTAGCAGATAAGATAAGATCTAAGATCGTATGACAAGCTTAAGCAATCTGTACTTCTACCCGTTTCATCTCAGTTTTCTCGTCGAAAGACCTGCAAAGACCGAATTTCAGTCTAAATGACCCGAACTCTGCGGCCCAGAAAATCAAAGCCTAGTTATGTTGCGATGGCAGGGGTTGAATTGGACGATGAACACGGCGAACCAGTGGCCGGACCCTCCAAGCGGGCTGTAGCCTTCGACGAAGATGCCGACAGTGGGAGCGATTTCGCACCCGAAAAAGACCCTGATGCACAGGAAGCCGAGGTAGAGAATGAGGAGGACGAAGATATGGAGCCCGACGTCGAGGAAGGCGATGACCCTGACTTTACTCAGCCCCGTTCACGTTCACTCAGCCGCCGAAGCACGTCCGTGTTCGAAACCAAATCCAAACTCGTCGTCGCGAAAGGTAACATCTGCCGTTTTCATCATGAGATAATCGTGCATCTGACGAAGGGACTTGAAAAGGTCCACCAAAACCCAGTCTATCGCGCGCGTCGAAACGCCAGATGTACGTCCTTCCGACACCGAGCGTGCACCACCGGCATCGAGCTGTGCCCTTGTACACCCGCACGGGACGCGCAGAACGCCTTGAAACGCGGCCGTCCCTGTTTAAGAAGCCCAAAATCACCATGTCGAACAACTTTACCCAGAATTCGAAGGTGGCCGATCGGGTGAACAAGTCGTGGGGATATAATGTTGGGTCTGGTCCTCTGTGGGAGATGGTTGAAGACAGAGGGTGGTACAAGGAGGCAGTGGAGAATGTTCCTGATATGGACAGCGATGCAAACCGGCGACCGAAGGTGTACAGAAATATTCGAGTGAAGGCTGGTTGGGAGATTTTGAACCAAAGGTACGTGAGTTGATGATTTGACCGACACCCGAACAAAGTTGAGGTTTTTCCTCGCAGCGAAGCAGCTCCGTATCTACCAACTGATGTGATGATTACTGAAGAAGGAAACCTCAAGCCACCACCTCCTGTTACCTGCTTGCTTGGGCCATTTGGAAGACAGACCGAACGGAAGCTGGAAATGTTTCAATCCCAGAAGATGTGTGCGTCCACACCTATCTGCACGGTTCCTCGTACTCAGACATATCTCGTCCAGCCGAGTTCATGCCCGAAAGTCCGGCGCACACATTCAATGCTGGTGCACCCGTCTGGGGGATCGATTGGTGCCCCGTTCACTCAGATGATCGGGAAGGTGAGGTCGCGCAGCCCTTCTGTGTTTCCATCGATCACTAAGGACGTTTATATAGCCCATTCGTTCAAGCAATACCTCGCCGTCGCTCCGTTCCCCACGAGTTCTCATTCCCCCGAGATAGGCGTGCGAGTCGCTCGGCCGTCGCATGCGTGCATCCAGATATGGTCATTCGGTCCTACCCAGCCTCCTTTGGAAGAAGAGTCGGATCGCGGCGAGATGAAATGCGAGATGGTGCTCTGCCTCGAAGGCGGACCTGCTCATGAGCTCAAGTGGTGTCCTTTGCCTGCTCATGACGATGTTTGTGCAGTCTATTTTTGGTAGGCGACAAATTTTTGACTGTGTTCTTCATCTATAGTTTTCGAGCCCCACGAGACCTCGGAAGCTGGGCCTTTTGAGCGGCGCCTTTGAGGATGGGTCTTGGTCGATTTATGCTGTCCCTGATCCTGCTGATGTGAAATCAGCCGAACATGAGCCCTCTCAACCAGTCTACGGTTCGTTCTCTCACATCCTCTATTGGCGTTGCTGACTTGAACTTTTGAGCAGTGAAGCTCCCTGAACCTTTGGTCAGAATAGAGGTGGAAGAAACCAATTGCTGGACGTTCGACTGGGCCAACAGTGAATTGGTTGCTATTGGAACTACAAATGGTGACTCCTTTCGATTCTATTACTGTCTGTTGTTGCTGATGTATTGCCTGTCCAGGTATCATTGCTGTGTATGACATCGGCCCACATCTTAAAGCGATTGGTGGCCCAAGTACGGTCCGTCCTTTTACCGAGGAAAGTTCACATCTGATTTGCATTCGAATAGATTCGCCGCCAATCACCAATATCCTTCCGACGCACTATCTCACCGTGCACCAATCCGCCATACGTGCATTAGCATGGATACGGGCACCACCTGCGACGTCGGCTGGTGCCCCTCGCACGGACGGTGACCCAACTGTCATTGCCAGCGGAGGCTACGATGGCATGGAATGTTTGACGGATATCCGAGAGGGCCATGGCTCGGTCATGAACAGGACGAGAGGTCTGTCATTTCAATGTGTCGTTCCACATATCTCTTTGAAGAGCTGACGGGGTCGGTTTTTCAGACGTTATCAATGCAATGGCGTTTTCTCCTTTCGGAGGTGGGCCCGTTACGATTGATCACGAGAATATCGTCAAGGCATATTCTGCTTCGCCGAGCATGTTGGGCAGGGGGCATACTTTGCTGGAGCCACAAGGGCCTGTGTGGGTGAGTTGTTGGGGAAGTTTGTGGCTACGACTTTGCTAATGGGCGCTGTCCAGAGTGTCAATGCGTCAGACTTTCACCCACAGCTAGCTGTGGGATCTGCTGACGGGTCATGTACGACTACTAACTCGCTCAGATCCACACGAAGAGGGGGTTCAGTGGTCAGTTCTCAAATGCAACAAAACTACTCTTAGGGTCATAGCTCACTGACGACCATCACCAGCCCTTTTTCATTCACAAGGTCTATCAGCTGGATTACAGCCGCAATTTGGGTGTGTACAGGATGCTGGACCGATTCTTTCCACAGGTTCGTAGACACAAATCCATCGCATGAACGTTCGAAATTCTGATAAGCTCTTCCACGGTGCAGGAAACGCAAGACCGTCCTGCTGCCAAAGCTAAAAGTGCAAAGGAGAAGGCCGGCGAGACGGATCCCGCGAAAGGACGCATCAAGGCAAACTCTGTGGGGACAGGTGCTTGGTCGCGCGAAGTTGGTGTGCACCGCGTAACGTGGAACAGCTGTAACGGCCTTGCGGCGTCAGGGCTGTTAGCATCGGCGACTGCGTCTGGGTTGTGCAGGGTCGATGAGCTGTGGGGGAGGTGGATCAAGGGGAAGGTGCCGTACGGTGGTATTGAGCATATCAGGAGGGAGCTGGAGGATGAGGCGATGGAAGTAGATGGCGATTCAGATGAATCAGCGGGGTCGTCGTGAGTGACTCTTTGGATGTTTGAGAGCGGGTCAAGCTGGTTGCTGTTTCTTGCTAATCTTATACGATATTGCCCCCGTCATGTCACTCTCAGCTTGCCCAATGAGCTTTGATGATCGTGTTCCTCGGTCGCGCTGGCGTCCGTCGAGCCGCAGATGAGGACAGTTCCCGGCGTTCAGTGTGTACCACCGCCACGTCCAGCTCATCATACTATGCTTAATCCATAGCCTTCTACGAAATAGTCAAGCTGGAAAATTTGTTTATCAATGAAACTCACCCTCTCCGAGCTCTCAAGTCTCCGAGCTGCAGCTACCCGCTTTCAGGCATGGACTCCAGGAAAACATATGCTGCAGCCCTCATCTGACTAACTTTTATAGAGGATGGGGCTTACAGCTCCTCGGTAAAACAGTAAACTCCAACGCCAATTCTTGGAAAAACAGCGACCGTATCGTGCACCCTGTCAGACTTGGTGGTGAACGACTACACTTGACTTGGTACGATCTTTGGCTTCCAAGGCTACTGCAGGTTCAACCTCGGGCTCCTCAACTCTCCCAGACGGACGTGTGCTTAATGGCGAAATCAGATCGGGATGCCGACATATCTGACGATGAAGCAGAGGGCACGTCACTGCACGAACTAGATACAATACCTCAAATCAGAGGTCGCAGTGTTGGCACAAGTGCGTAAGTCACATATCTCGAGTACAGAGAGGTTGGGTCTGGTGCGGCGAGGGGTGCGTGCTGTGCAATTTCTCAAATGTTTACACATCTGGCGCAACCTTTTCTCGTACATCCAGTATACCCTTAACGTGAAGAATACATTTGATAATCTGAAACGAGTGAGCCAGGTACAACAAGTACTCCCAGATCACTGCCCGTGCAGTGCGTGCGTCGTTCAAGGAGGAGGAAAAGGAGGAGGAACGCCTGCTTGCTGAGCGGAGGGCGTCGGTGGCATTTAGGTGTGTCTGCACGCTCCTCATGAACTCCGAATCGTATAGACGCCCAACACTGTCACAGACCGCGCGGCTGACGAAGTCGCGAGGGAGAAGGAAACATCGGGCAAGTCCTCCTCGTAGACCCCACCCGGAACACAATGAAGGCCGCCTGTCGCATAGCTACCACTACCCGTCTATTCTGTATGACAAAACACCCTAATTGGATCTCGCTCGGAGCACTTGCACATGGTGTGACGCTGTTCATTCGCGCAAGGCTGTTGAATAGGTTGTCAAACTGGAAAGAGGACGCAGTGGACTCAGTCTCCGGTTTTGGCACGACGTTGCTCTGCCACTGATGAGCCTGAGACGACGACAACGCCGACGGCTGCTCCGGACTGCATTATAACCGCCAGAATGCTCCTTTGGCTTTGTTTCTCTTTTGATAGGGTAAAGCGCATGCTGGCCTGAAGATCCAACTTCCGCCACCATGTCGTATCGCGCTGCAAGTACCGGGTCCCTCGACCACTAAATTCTGATATTCAACAGAGACGTCAGTATTTTTGCGCCACTCGCGAACTTAGAAAGTGAAAGACTTGTCATTGAAACCTATGAACCTCGCCTCGCCGATGGTCACCAATGTCGACGACCCCTACATGAATTTCTGTTCACGATCGATGAAATCCCTAGTCCGACAACAACATATAGCTATCGTAGCCAGCGGTCAAGCTTGCGGACGCTACTAGGTCTTTTTGGAAGCGAGTTAAAGCCTTGAACAACGTTGTTTCAATGCTTCTCAGCAAGTGTCGCAAGTGCCGTGGATAAGGATGGGCGGGCACCGCTGCGTAACACCCTGAAACGATGCGTAAATCCATAAGACGCATAGAGTTACACAGACCTTGTACATAATGCTCTTGATAACCCTCTCAGGCTTGGAGAGCTGATACTCGGCGAACTTTGTTCCCGTTCGTCTACGCGAGTATTACTGCCCGGTTCATCTGGTCCCGACGTGTCACCCATTCCTTCCTAGCTTGCACATGCTCTCCGGTGGATGGACTTGTCGGGCTAAGGATGCAAGGGTGGCGATGCGTAACACGAGTGCGTGCAGGTATTTTAGTAGTAAAGAACGGCAGAGGAGGGCACTTGACAACGGTGGGGAGTCGGAGTTGTCAACAACATCTTGATCTTGCACCTACACGATCCCAGCCATATCTGCTCTTCAGTTACGCAAAGAATAAACCTGTACGCCTTATCAAACTGGTCAGATTATGGCAGGATATTGATTACCTGCTCAGAGTCAAATACACTTACCCGTGATGTCTGAGAATGACTTGAGGAGGGGTGACATCCCTGCAGATGTTGCTGAACGTCTTCGGGCGCAAGTTGGGCGATTCCGCATTCTCATTATCGGAAGAGCCAACGCCGGAAAGACGACGATACTTCAGAAAGTGTGCAACACTACAGAGGACCCAGAAATATTCAATAGTGAGGGAAACAAGGTGTGTGCGAGGCAACATTTCACCTTTGAGCTAAACCTTTGCTCACTGTTCATGGACTACATACAGGTTGATCTAGCTATCATTAATCCATCACGAAAGGTTAATACCCCTAATTGCAAAAGGATGTGACCTGAGCTGGATATCTGTGATAGCGTGGCGTGCATGACATCAACCATGAATTGGTTTTCCGAAGCAACCCAGGATTCATTTTTCATGACTCTCGCGGCTTCGAATCTGGGGGTGTCGAGGAGTTGGATGCTGTGAAGAACTTCATTACGGAGCGTGCCCAGGAGGTCACACTTTCTGAACAGCTCCACATCATCTGGTGTGGAAACATAATCCAATTTTCTGATGATCTATGCTCAAACAAAGACAGGTACTGCCTCCCTATGGACAATGATCGTCTTGTCACAAGAGCAGAGGAATTTTTCTTTAATGAGTGTGGAACTGGAAAAGGTGTGTATTGTTATTATAATCCCTTCTACTGTGTCTAATACTTGGAATAGTTCCAGTGATTTTAGTTTTTACCAGGTTTGATGGGTTTGTTGTTTCTACATTTGGTAAATTGCTGAACCAGATCAACGATGTGCACCAAGCATTTGCTTTAGCCCAAAACAAAGCTACTGCAGATTTTGAAAGGCTGCGGCCTGGCCTTGATGTGTATAAACACAAGTATCCTCCTAAAAGTTATGTCTGCCTTCAAGGTATATAATATTTGAGACTGATGAGTTCTTCAAATTGATGGCTTGGTTAACAGACATGACTAAGCCAGACACGACATGCAAAGATTTGATCGAACAAAGTTCACTTGCTCTGGATGATAGGGCCCTCATCCAAGTATTTGTTTCTACGCAGCAAAGTATGTCAGAACTTTGTACCAAACATGGAATTCAGTGAGTGAATTTCAAAACAATATCAAAACAAACATAATTAGATTTAACAGAGAATCTCTTGAAAATATGCTGAAAACAAATGATGTTGAAACATCTCTAACATATATGGCGAGTTGGTACACACATTCACTGGTATAAATTTGAACCATTGTATGTGAAGGTATTTGTGGCTGATTTCTGGAATGATAGGAGGTAAAAGCAATATAATCTAGCTAAACTGTGCTGCACTGAGTGTTTGGGGCTTTTTCTGACAGTCTGTGGGTGGTTTCAGTATTTTATATAAGGTGCAAAACTGACTGGCAGCTGTGATTTGGCCCACAACAGGTGAGTATCCACCCTAGCTAACCTGTGCCATGCTAAGTATCTGGGGCTATTTTTTATAGGATGTAAGTGGTGTTGGTTTTTGTATAAAGCACAATGCTGACCAGCAGCTATGATTTGGCCCACAACAGGTGAGTATTCACTCTAGCTAACCTGTGTCATGCTGAGTGTCTGGGGCTATTTTTGACAGCATGTAAATGGTGTTGATGTTCTGCATAAGGTGCAAAGCTGACCAGCAGCTGTGATTTGGCCCACATTAGGTGAGTATCCACCCTAGCTGACCTGTGCTATGCTGAGTGTCTGAGGCTATTTTTGACAGCATGTAAGTGGTGTTGATGTCCTGTGTAATGTGTAATGCTGACCAACAGCTATGATTTGGCTCACAACAGGTAAGTATGCACCCTAGCTAACCGAAGCCATGCTGAGTATCCGGGGCTAATTTGACAGGCTGTAAGTAGTGATGATGTGCTATGTAAGGTACAAGACTGACCAGTAGCTGAAATTTGGCCCACAACAGGTGAGTATCCACTCTAGTTAACTTGTGCCATGCTGAGTGTCGGGTTGTTTTTGACAGCTTGTAAGTAGTGTTAGTGTCCTGTGTATTGTGCAAGGGTGACCAGAAGCTGTAATTTGGCTTACAACAGGTGAGTATCCATCTTAGTTAAGTTATGCTGTACTGAATGTCTGGAGCTACTTCTGATAGCATGTAAGTGGTGTTGGTGTCCTGTATAAGGTGCAAAGCTGACCAGCAGCTGTAATTTGACCCTTAACAGGTGAGTATCTAACCAAGCTAACCTGTGCTGTGCTGAGTGTTGGGTTATGTCTGACAGTTTGTAAGTGGTGTTGGTATTCTGTGTATGGCGCAAGGCTGACCAGCAGCTGTAATTTGTCCTACAACAGGTGAGTGTTTACCCTGGCTAAGTTGTGCTATGTTGACCATCTGAGGCTATTTTTGACAGCGTGTAAGTAATATTAGTGTTCTGTGAAAGGTGCAAGGCTGACCAGCAGCTATAATTTGGGCCACAACAGGTGAGTATTCACTCAAGCTAACTGGTGCCATGTTGAATGTTTGGGGCTATTTTAAAACAGTGGGTAGGTGTTGTTGGTGTTCCGTGTAAAGTGCAAGGCTGACTAGCAGCTGTGATTTGGCCCATAACAGGTGAGTATCCAGCCTAGCTAACCTGTGCCATTTTGAGTGTCTGGGACTATTTTTTACAGCGTGTAAGTGATGTTGGTGTCTTGTATAAAGTGCAAGGCTGACCAGCAGCCGTGATCTGGCCAATATCAGGTGAGTATGCACTGTAGCTAACCTGAGCCATGTTGAATGTCTTGAGTTATTTCTGACAGTATGTGAGTGGTGTCAGTGCCCTGTGTAAGGTGCAAGGCTGACCAGCAGCTGTGATTTTGGCGCCTACAACAGGTGAGTATCCACCCTAGCTAACCTGTGCTGTGCTGAATGTCTGGAGCTATTTCTGACAGAATGTAAGTAGTGTCAGCGTCTAGGAGTGTTTACCCTGGCTAAGTTGCGCTATGTTGACCATCTGGGGCTATTTTTGACAGCGTGTAAGTAATATTAGTGTTCTGTGAAAGGTGCAAGGCTGACCAGCAGCTATAATTTGGGCCACAACAGGTGAGTATCCACTCAAGCTAACTGGTGCCATGTTGAATGTTTGGGGCTATTTTAAAACAGTGGGTAGGTGTTGTTGGTGTTCTGTGTAAAGTGCAAGGCTGACCAGCAGCTGTGATTGGGCCCGCAACAGGTGAGTATCATCTTAACTAACCTGTGCTGTGCTAAATGCCTGAGACTACTTTTGACAGACTGTAAGTAGTGTCTATGTGAGATTCAAATACCATTTTTATTTTTATACTAACATTATTTGATCTCAGGTAAGTGTTGTCTCTAATTGAACAAAGCAAGATCTACACAATCCTGAATGTTGTTGCATATAGATGGTAAGTTTTCTATTCTTTACTCTTGATTTATTTCTTCTCTATTCCTGCACATTTGCCTTAAGCACAACTCATTTCCTGATCCCTTCATTAATGGTGTTTTTTTTTTCAGCTGGTATGTATGCCTTACCTTAATTCTTGGTAGTCAATTCTCAACTTTGGCCATCACTGTAGGGAAATTATGTGAGCTTGCAAGTTACTCAATATTTCACTTCATACTCATTCAATCATTCAGAACAAAGTGGGCTTTATTATGAATTTCAATTTTTTCTTGCCATACAAGTCGTGAACAGGCATCCTTCTATTTGGCCATAACACAACAATTATCTAGCACTGTAAGTGAAAGTGTTGTGACCACATTAATTGTTTTTTTCTTAATCTTTGGTAATTTCTCAGGCTGCATCTCTTCCATCAAAACAACAAGAACTCATTTTCCTTATCATGTGTACTGTTCATACACTCTTATTTTTGTGCTGCCATTTACTGAATTATTTTTCAGCACTTGCAATTGTTGCAGAACATTCATTTCCTATCTTTGGTTCCCACCGCTCCTTCCAACAGTCACTCAAAGTCTATTCTCAATCACTTCAATGTGAATCAGTGCTCAATGCTGTTCACCTCCTTGGCAGCAAAAGCAAAGCTATTCACATCCCTGGTGGTCAAAGCACCAACAAAAACTGGATCAGAAAGCTAAAGAACAAGATTACAAAGAAGAAGATCGAAGTGATGCCAGAGACACTGATCAAAGTGTCACCAGAGACACTGATCAACATCATTAAAGAGAACACTTTGGGTATAGTTGCTGCTCTTACTTTATGTACAAATGACTGAATATAACATACAGCAGCCAGTGATTGATCACATTCATGTAGTAATTGAGAAAAGTGTAATGATATTCAGACAGAAGAAGAACACAGAGATGTTGATTGCAATACTGTCAGAAGAACTCCCTTTCATGCGTACAATGCTCACTGGCTATCCTCTGACCATGTGCAATTGCCCTCAATTGTCAGAGAAACTCCTGTTCATGCCCTTCGATGCTCACCAATCAGCCCCCCAACCTGTGTGATCACTCCTAACTGTCAGGAGAACTCTCATTCGCACCCTCCAATGCTCACTGACCGTCCTCCAACTTGTGCAATCGCTTCCAACTGATCATGATTTTGACCCTCAACACTCTGAACCAAGTGTTGGTGTACATATCTACATACTTCTGGTCATTTTCTACCCTCCTCTGCATGCACCTGACACCAATCCCGACTACCTGACATCACGATGTTGGCCATCCCATCTCGTGCCCATACCCTGAGCCACGAGGATCAGACAGCATCAGGAACATGTCTATACATGCACCGCAGACCACTCGCCATTATTACATGTACAGTATATGTAGAAGAGTCTGCCAGAAAGTGCAGTACTTGTATATAGTCAGCCTCCTGGCATCAGGAATTCTTTTAGTCCATTCTCTTCAGATTTCCCTTTGCCAGGTAGGCCCTCTTCTACTATATTCCTTACTGTACCTAATAGAACTTCGGATTTCCTTTTGCCAGTGTGACTTAGCTCTGCTCATAAGGTTGCCCTAACAGACAGAAAAAGTGAAAATGAGTTGGGCGCCAATGCATTGCGACACCTGCAAGGTTGAGGCTAAGGAGGAGCGGTGCTCGCACACCAAACCATGAGCCGCCATTCTGGCCTGTCAGGCAGATAGGATTCTGACCACCAAGCCTGAGCTGCGAGCCCCGACCAATCCCTACATTGAGGACAACTCTGATGCTGACAAGTTCCTCCCTTACACTCCAATCATAGAGGAACCCAATCCAGAGTCAGACAACTTCTTTGTGAAGACCTTCCTGAACGGCGATCTTCGGAGTGGAGCTGAGTCGCACTGGCAAAGGGGAATCTAAAGTTAGATTATGTACAGTAACGAAGGTAGCTATGGCTTACGTGGCAAAGGGGAATCCAAAGAGAATACAGTCGAAGCTGTCATAACCCATAGCTGTCATAACCCATAATCTACGATAACTCATAGGTTTGGGCCATCCACAGACTTCGTTCACAGGAGGTTTTGTGAAACATCCCATATCCCATAATCCATAGCTCTTCGTAGATATTATAACCCATAAAAATCACCATTTCACTTAAAATTGACCCTCAGGGTTCAATTTGAAGGCGAAGATGTCTTGGCGAGCTCTCAAGAAGACCATGAATGGTAATTAACGACGTCAGGGTCTACTCTAATATCTTAAATTCCGGTCACCTTGTCATGGTGGCACAACCTCAAATGTCAACAAAAGCTACTCTGAAAATGGGCCTCATCAAGCTTCAAGAGCAAGTAAAGACTCATCGAGAATCTCTCCTGGAGCACCTACATGAGAAAAAGCCGATCTCTGATGCCGATGAGCAGTGGTTAGACCATGAAGAGAATTTGGTTGATGAGGAGAAGGTTCTTGAAGTCCCCAAGAATGCCTCTGACTATAAACGCAGGCTGGAACGACTGAATACTCAGGATAAGACTCTTGTTGAAAAGCTCAAAGAGCTTGGAGAAGGGATTGCGAAGAAAGCTGCAGGAAACAAACAAAAGTGTACGTCACAACTTACAGCTGTTATAGAAACATGTGCAGACAAGGTTTTATTTTTACAAGCCCAGAAAACCAAAAGGTCGTTCTCCAAGCAGAGAAGAAGAAAGCACCACCAGTTTTCACCAAGAAAGAGAATGCAACTGTCAAGCAGAAGGTTGAGATCTTTGATTGGCATCATGCTCAGGGAGCAAAGTTCAGTCAAGGAAAGACTGCCGCACACTGGGACCAGACATATCCCAATCTCTGCATGAACAACCTCTTGTATCAGCATGGCTAAAGGACGAGGATAAAATACGCAAGCAATACACCAAGGAGCAGTCACGGGGGCAGGAAGGAAACATCAAGCACATGAAACAGACAGAACATCCTGAGATTAAAAAGATGCCCAAGCTCTGGGTCCAAAAGGCAATGTCAGATGAACTCCATGTCAATGGCAAAATCCTAAGGCAGAAATGGACTCGGTTTGCAGATATGAAATGCATACCAAAGGATGAGAGGCTCGAATTGAGTGATGATGGCTGGCAGCATTGAAGAAGCGATGTGATTTATGGAACCTCAAGCACCATGGAGAGGCCACTTCAGTGGACTCTAACGAGATCAAGTATGAGCAACAGCACCTACGTGACCTCATTGCAAGGTATAATTATCAGCTGCAGGATATCTTCAATATGGATGAGACTGGTCATTTTTTCCTTGAAGTACTCTGTTCCCTTTTCCATCTATAACATTACTCATATATACATATTCTCTCCCCTACTTACAATTGTTACATTCTGATCCCTGCGAGGTACTTTACCTGAGTTGCTGATGTAACGTAGTCAGGAATTCAATCTCATTTACCCGTTGTTGGGGTGCCCAGAGACCCCTTTTTTGTACTGGCCATGACAATTCTGTTTTCTATCTAATAAACTCGATTACAGGTAAGATGCAATAGTTACTGGCATTTAGGGGCAGCACAGGGTACAACCAGTGAATGGAGATGACTCCCCAAGTACATCCAAGAATTTGGAGGGAGATTACCAGCCAGTGTATCGGCCCTCAAACAACAACACAATGCGGCCCTCAAGCACCGCTGGGGAGAACGATAGCAGAAGTACCCTTGTTACAACAAATACGCGGCCTTCAAAGAAGGCCTCCCCTTTCACAACTTTTGCCACGCGACAGAGAGCCTCACAAGGCAGCAGTACAGTCTGATAGTGCAGCTTCGAACTGGACACGCCTCAAACACCTGCACAGGCTCATGGTCATCGACAGCCCCAAATGTCAGTACTGCCCGGACAACGAGGAAACACTACGACACTTCCTGTACCAATGCAGCAACTACCGCCATGCCTGGATTGACATGACTGCAAAGCTTGGAAGAGACGCCTATGCCGCCGACACCCTCTACAGCACGAAGAAGGGTATCAAGGCCCTATTACAATATATAGTGGACACAGAATGCTTGAAGGACACATTCAGTGATGTTACCCCCTATAATCTCAGTGACGACGATAAGGATGACCCCGCACTGCGCACAGACAGACCTTGACCCATTCAGCGATGCAGCGAATGAAGACGGCGAGGGCGAATAAACTTCAAACACACCTCAAAGCTCGACCGACGGGAAGGCACAAAAGGACAGGTATAAGAGGAGGAAGGGGTCCCGGAATGGGGGTCATTCGACCTGCCAGGGAATTACTTACTAACTTCTCTCCTGTTAGCTACTGTTTCAGTGGTCCGCCTTCTCGTGAACGTCCCCTTCGGGGGCCGTGCACATTGCCAGCTGACCCATGCTACACCAGAAACTCACAAGTGGGACTAGAAACGGTACATCTCACAAGTCAGAGGGAGGTGTCTAAAACAGGGCCACTGGGCTCTGAGCAGTCGGGGGGCGTCGAGGATGGCCCGTCGACTTGCACATTCACTACCTCAGCAGGTGCAGGATTAGGGGGCAAAGGGGCTCCTTATTATGTACATAGTATTGTAAGGACCGACATAAGGTTTCCACTAGCGGTCATTAAACAGGGATTCTAAATAATAATAATAAAAAGCATTTGCTCCCACAAGGAATACTGTCCCCATGGTGTTTTGATATCTTCGTGGACGTGTCCCATATTGGTCATGACCATAGTCGGTGAGAGCTCTATGTTCTCTGTTATACACAATTAAGAATGCTGATCAGTTTCTTCTGAAGAGAAAAAGGATGCCTGTGCTGCCAACAAGCGCTCAAGCACTATCTTTGAAAGCTCGCTGCAGAGCGTCGTGCAGAGCAGATACTTAGCTCACCTGGATGAGTTATTTAGTTCGTGCAGGGAGTTGGCTAACATCGCCATTTCGCACCGCGGAATCATCCGAGCATCAATCCCCAGCTCTTATTCGCCTGTCTCAAGACACGTTGAAATTACCGGAGAAGGACGTAGTGCACCGATTGTATGCAATGGGTACTTCAAATCAGATCTGGTCCCCGACACTGTCTGTCAGCGTGTTCCGATTCGGAGTTGGTACAATCAGCATTCTGTCGAGAGGCCAGGAAGTGACACAGCATAGACGCGCTCAATACAACCTTCCTTTAGTAGATTATTCATTTGTCATTGTAGGGACAAGCCAATTGACGGGGATGAGGTTTGGACACCAGGGTCCATTCCATTCTACGGTACCAGCATTATGGCAGGGGCTGCAGCAGAGGATAGTGATAGCAAGGGGGGGAGAAGGGGGGAGGGGCAAAATGCAAGGTGTAGGATCGGTGAAGTTGTTGTTGTCGTTGTTGTTGGGAAAAAATACGGGAGAGTAGTGTTTGCTTTTGTTCGTCCGGTGGTAACATACGTAAAACGTAACAGGACAAGAAACGACGACTCTACTTGCTTTGCACAAATCCTTTGCCCGTGTAGCCCTCCGACGAGACACCTGGCACAGGCGCGAGTGTGGTGAGGTGAGGCGGCGTTCTCCAGAAGGAGGAAGGAAGGACGGGGGCTTACCGGTGATGGGGTTTATCTTCATCTCGCGCGCACGCTCGTTGGAGGCCTCCTCCCACTCTTTTGTGAGCGTCTTCGGTGCCGGCGGTGCTGCACACAAACATCAGCAAGCGGGATCATAAAGCAGAAGGTAGGGGCACGGCACGGCACGCACCGAGGGCACGGGTGGTCGCGTAGAGTGCTCCGCCGGCAGCGACGAGGGCAGCTGTCCAGAACAAGACCTTGACGGCGTCGCCGGGCTGGCTCGTTGGTGTGCGAGGGCCGTGCGGTCCAAACGCCACGTAGTACGCTGGGGGAATTTGGGTAGGGTCAAGGTGTCAGCACGGCTGTTTCGCTCCCGACACGGAAACGGCAGGGAGACGGAACGCACCGGCCTTTTTCTCGTCGATGGACAGAGTGGTCCAGTCCTTCTTCTGGATCTCCTCCAGCTGCTCCTGCACGGAGAGCTTTTCCTCACTGGAGAGCTTCGCCCACTGGGCCTCGACGTTGGAGAGGGGGATGGGGGCGACCTTGGAGGTGGAGGAGGCGGCGGGGGCGACGTGGGAGGGGTTGGCGGTGGTGGCGAGGCAGCGGACGGCGCGGGTTGGGGCACGGTGGCGCGCCAGGCGGAGAGCAGCTTGCATCGCGGATATAGCTCAGGAGAATGAATTAGTGGAAAGGGATTTTGTGGAAGTTGGGTGAGCGGGAAAGAAAAAGAAGGACAAACACGTCGGCGTTCGGATCCACCCGGGATTCGCCAGGACTCGCTTTCGGCCTATCGCCTTGCCTCAATGATTACTTTACTCACGCTCGTAGCCGTAGTCTGGGCATCGGGGCTGGACTCCGCTCTTACTACCATACTACATCTCTCATTCGCGCTCTTCAGTACGTATCGTGGTACAAGTAATCGGCTTTCGCTAGGTAAATGAAACGACGAGGAATATGTATACATCGGGTCACAAGCATCGCACAAGCTCAGGCGGCGGCATCGGTTGCACCAACTCCGGGGCAATCACGGGAGAGGTGGCTAGAGCAACGGGATCAGCAACCCCATTATCGCTGAATGAAGAAAACGCTCACCCTTCAGCACCGCAGGTGTAACAAGCACGTTTCTGAGCCTGGGTACAATCCCTGCTGATGTGGCCCTAGAGCACAAAATAAATTCAACATCGATCCTCCATAGCCAACACCTATCATTGCTTACCACGCCGTTGCAGTTGTAGCACTTGGCGCCCTGGACACAGTCGCGGGACAAATGGCCAACGCCTCCGCAAGTGTAGCTGGCGACGCCCCGGTCATCAGTTCATCATCATCCACGCCACCGATGGGAAGAGAAAGAACGCACCAAGTCTTCTGAGCGCCTCCGCCGCCGCTGAATCCACCTCCGTAGCTGCCGCCAGCAGCGGGGTCCGTGCACGCACGCGCGATGTGGCCGATCTTGCCGCAGCGGTAGCACTCGGTGTTCCCACCGGAGAATCCAGTGGCTGAGGTATCGGGGCAATCACGCGACTAACGTACAAGCAGGTCAGATTCTCGCCGGGATGTGGTGGGTGGGAGCCTCTGGTAGAACGTACGATATGGCCCTCCTGGCCGCACTTGTAGCACGATTTGGGCTTGGCCTCCATCGAGCAGTCGCGGGAAACGTGTCCCTCTGCGCCGCCTATCGCGGGTATATACCATCAAGACCCGCTTTTTAGATAAGATGGACGGGCAAACTCACAGTTGTAGCTGGGCAGAACAAAGAGATCGTGATGTCAGTACTTCCACGATAAAGGCAACATGAACACGAGGGCAAGGAATGGGTGTTTACCATGTAGGGGTACCGGCCTTGGGGCAGTTAGCAGCTTGGTGGCCGACTGAATAGCGCAAAGGTCAGGGCAGTTGCGAGGAGTTGTACGGTTCGAGATGCGCGTGTGGACGATTCACAAGGGAGTATATTGGCACGAGCACGGGCACGGGCACGGACGCGATTGCGGGTGCGAGTGCACATGTTCATGTTTTCGATATCGATATTACGAACCAAACACACCACCATCATCCCCGGATAGATAGATGGAGTATGGACGACGACGACGAAGGATTTCGGATAGGGGGAGGGAGGAGGGGGGAAAAAAAGCAGCGGCCCGTCAGCACCGCACCACACACGACACACGCACGAGACGAGAAAGCGAAGGAAGCGTAACTAGTCTTTGTAAGAAAAATGGCCAAAAAACCATCCTCCCTACGCCAACAAGCACTGGCTATTCCAGGGGAATACTGGGGAGGGTAAGAAATTCGAGACACCACGCACAGCCTCCACAGTTAAAGCATCCACGGGCACCAGACATTTTTGGATCGGTTCAGGAGATGTAAAGTTGACGAAAAGGTGCGATCTGCGGGAACAACAACAACCAAATCAGCGTGTTGCACTTGGATTTTGGAGGACGCGATCGGGAAAACGCACTGTTTTGGTGGATGGAGGAAGAGAGACAAAACTGAATGCGGCCGCGAGCGATGGAAAAAAAATTATGAGGCGTCGCGTTACGTAACGCCTTAGTCACGGCTTGGCTTGGCTGAATCCTGGGCGGATCCACAGAACGCGTTCAAAGGGGCGTGCCCCCTCCTCATGTCGCCGTTCCCACCACAAATTTATCTCTACAATACAGATGACTCGACCTGAGTCGGCGGGTATGCATGAGGCGCTAAGCGTGTAGCGTGCCCGCCGAGCCTGCGTACAAGAGAATATACTGTCACCGCTGAAGTATACTTAGAGCCCCTTTTGATCCCCGTCCGATTTACTCGTCTCCTTATCCTTCTCCTTCCCGTCCTTCTCAGCCCCCTTCTTCTCCTTCTCCTTCTCTTTCTCCTTCTCCTTCCCCTCTTCAAGCTCCGCCCGCCCGATCGTCGACTTGTTATCCACCAGGCCATGCAGCGCAATCACCGCGCGGAGCAAGCTGCTAAGATACACCACCAACATCTGGTCGTTCGTGCTCGTCGCAAAGCTCTGCGTCGTCGCCGCGTCCGACAGGTCCGGGAGCAGGTTCAACGCGTCCTGCAGGTGGTACACGATCTGGTGATTCACCGGCATCGTCCCCGCCGCCACGTCCACGAGGTACTTTTGGACGTCTCCCAGCCGCGACTGCAGCCCCCGCAGCGACGCCAGCTGCTCCGACACCCGCGTCGCCAGCGTCGTCGTTGTCGAGTCCTTGATGTCCCGCAGCAAGTGCTCCACTCCGATCTCCTCGGCCTCTTCGGCCTCGATGGCGGACGGAACGTGCAGGAAGGTTTTTCGTGTTTCCGTGCCGTCCTATATGTACACGATGTGTAAATATACCAAAAGAATGTCAAAGGGGAAAGGCTGGGACGTACGTCTTTGATCTCCTCGACAGCAAAGTAAGCGTCCGTCGGGATACCGACAGTTTGTGGCCGCACATCCACAATGACCATCACCGGCCGTGCCACGAACCGTTTAAACAACTCATTAATCTCCTGGTCCGACGCCCGCATCTTCGGTCCCGTGTGATACCACCCTATCATCCGTTCCCGAGCTACGATTCGCCCAGCCCATCATCAGCCTTTACCGCAACGACCGCAGACAGATAGACAGCGGCATCGCAGCCAGACGCACCGTTGACCTTCTTGAACATCTCGTACATGCCCTCAATGTAGTTGTGGTCAAGGAACCACGTCTTGCTGTCCTTCTCGTCCTCCTCGAACGGGATGCCGAACGAGTTGGCGACGTTCACGGTCTTGCCGTTGTCCTGCCCAAGCAGCACGCCGATGACGCGCTTATGCGAATTGCGCATGATGGACCGGGCATGGTGGTCCGCGACCGAGAGTAGGACCAACGGGTGGACGACTGGAATTTACACAAAAGAGCCTATTTTTGAGTACTTGGCTCTTCGGGAAAGGCTGACTTGGGAAGAGAAAACGTACTGACGGTCGTGGCTGCGAGCGCTGTTAGCTGGAAACATAGTCAGATTATGCGAATGGGCGAGGTTTTGAGGCGCACCTGTTCTGTTGTCGTTGCGACCATGGTGGAGGAGGGGAAGGGACGATGATGGTGTGCAAGTGCTCTTCGCGCTTCTGGAGGACGCGTACGTTGTTTGGGCTTGTTGTCCGACGCCTTGTGCCTCATTGAGAGATCACGGAAATCCTTCAATGACATGTCCTTTTCGAGTCCCTTCGTCCGTACAAGATTGCCGGGCCCTCGCCCTAGGCCTTCTTCTCCATCATAGGTTGCAAATAACGGGTACCCATCCGACAACTCATCAAATTTAACTCCCTCGCCCGTGCCATCGCGCGAATGATGAGTCGATGTCGCTTTCACAAACAATCACTCATATTACATGCTGTCGTAACATGGGAAACAAGCAGAGCGACACGCAGGCCGGAAAAGAAAACATGTCCATACAGCAGCGACAGCCCAGAATCACTTTCTTTTCTTCTTGACCTTGGCATTGAAATCGACAACCTGTCGGAGACCAGCTAGAGAGTGAGAAAGAGTTTCCGTAAGGCCTGCGAACAGTCACAACTCCTCACCTTCTTCTGTACGACGACAACGTGCGTCTCAGGCACCGGACGCGAAGCAGTACCACGCTGTACACGCAATCGACGACCAGTAAGTCAGCAATTCAAGAGGAGATTTTAGGAAAGGGAGCATCAGTTAAATGAAAATAGAGCTACCAAGCGCCGAGCATGAGAGGAGCCTGCGGTCTGTGGCTTCGGAGGCGACGCCGTCCGTTCCCTCTTCCCGAGAACGGACGCAGACATCTCCGAGAGGGGGATATCATCCTCCGAATCCGATTCTCCTAGGCTAGAAAACGTGTCAAATGCACGGACGGTGCTCTTTGGAGCCTGCGGTTTTGGGACGCCCCTGGTCTTCGCGGGGTCCTCTTTTGCTGCCAAACCTAGAGCTGCATCTTGAGATGGGGCACCCCCTCTGACGAAGGCGGAACCAGACGAAGTACAATGACCTGGTGCATTATTATCAGCGGTGGTTATAATCGGCGGGCCTGCGGTCGCGGAGGTCATCGTTATATCGGTCGCTGAATTTGCGGCGGCGGGGGGGTCGGCGATCGGTACCTGTAATTACAGAGGACCATTTCAGCCTCTAATGACTGAAAGAGAGAGGAATGATAAACTGTTACGTGGGAGTTGGACACGTCCGGGCTCGATGTCATCCATGCGTTGAGGTCGATCATAGACTTAGACGTGGCACCGGAATCTTTATCTCTCTGCTTGAGGAGGCGAGCGAGCGTTGACTCAAGCTCGCGAATCTTAGCTTGCAGCTTGACGATCATGTTTTCGCGCTGTTTGTCCAGAGAGATCAGCAATTCGAGGCTGAGAAGGAATAAAAGCGGTTACACAACGCAGTTCATTATCCTTCGCGACGTCCTCTTGTTCATGCAAAGAGCTAGAGAGCTTCATCAACCAGTCCACGAAGTCTCTCTCATCATCCGCCTGATTTAAAGAAAAAGTCAACATCGAGATCCGACAGTCTCTGAATTTGGTATACGTACCAAGTCATTTGCCTCATACCTCAGCCTCAGATTTCCCGCCCTCTCCATCAACTGGCGATTTACGCCCTTGAGCTGCTCCACTTGCTCCGCAAGCTCCCGTACCCGTTCAGCTTCAACGCTCTTCCCCTCTATTACATTCCTCGACTTCTCCTCCTCCAAACGCACGATTCTCTGCTCGAGCTTCTCCACCAGGTCCACAAGCTTCGCAGTGCGGTCTGCCTCCAGAGCTCGCTTCTCCGCAGATTCTACGAGCCTTTTATTCTCCTCGCTCTGCTCCAGCCTTTTCTCCCAATCGAGCGAAACGTTGATAAGGGCCGCACGTCCTTCCAGCAGATCCTGCCGCGCATCGGCCAAGGCAGCCTGCGTAGAAACGAGCGCCGCTTCGAGTTTCGTATTCGCATTCTGATCCCAGGCGGCTATGTTAGTACGACACTGAGCGACAGACACAGAAATTAACCTGCAGCTCCCGAGAATGTTCTTCCGCCTTCTTGAGTGAGATAGCTTGTGCATTGAACTGTTCTTGAAGTTTCTAGATGGTACGGACGGGTCCGACAATGGGCAAAGTTCTGCTTGCCAAAGTCATGTACGCACCACTAACTGAATTTCCGCCTGTCGCAATCTGAGATAGTAAGGATCTCATTGAGTCGAAAGGATTATTCGGACGGTTAAAGAAGCGCACTCTTTTGACTTCTGCCTAGCATCCTCATTCACCGCTGCGAGTTGCTCAGTTTTCCCTTTTACTGCGCTTCGAGCCTGTCCCAGCGCCGCTTCAGATACCTGCAACCGTTCCTGAGCATTTATCAGCATAAAACTAAGACTGTAAAACGAAAACAGACCTGCAGCTTCCCACTTTGCTCTTTAGTCAGACTCCGTGTAATTGCCTGTGCGTCGAAGCGCTCTTGAAGTATCTATCCCACACGCATGCACAGGCAAAAAGTCATGGTCAGCTTCCGTCTGCGTATGAAGGGGATCAGAGGAAGGTGGAAGCAGGACTCACTGCCATCTGGAGCTCGGCCAGGCGTCGTCTATGTACACCCGTCAAGATCAGCACGTCCAAACAGGAGGATAAATGGAATACGCACGCTTCTTCCGCCTCCATCACCTCCTTCTTTACCCCTGCAAGTTCCGTGTCGAAAGCCTCACGCTGAGACTTCGCCCCCGTAGCTTGAACTTGTATCATCTCGGTCATAGAAGTCTGTGAATCTAAGAGCCTGTAATGCAACATTGAGAAACGCGATTAGTTAGCCGAGGTGGAGAGAGAACACGTACTGTGCCTGGAGAGCGGCATTCTCGGACTTGAATACTGCGCATCCGGTCTCAAGCTGGAGAAGGGTGGTCTGCGCAGCTCTCAGGTCAGCAGTCGTCCTGAAATGGCGTCAGGATCAAGCACGCAAAAATAAACCGAGACTGGGTCGAATATACCTGGAAAGCGACTCCTCGAGGCTCGTCGTCTTGCCCAGCAGGTCTTCCACGCGCAGCTCGAGTAAACATTTTCTATGCCCGATCAACAGTGATCAGCACCGCCGAACAAGCAGGAACAGCGGATCAAGGGGAGGTACGCACGCGTCTTTGCAGTCACGCAGCACGTTGAGTTCTGTGTCCATGGCTTCGATCCTACATCGCAGAGCGCATATCAGCGATCTCCAACCAAAATGACATGGAGCAAGGGAGCGCACTGCGCATGAGCGACGCCAAGCCGTGACTCCAGCATTGCCGCCTCCGCCAGCGCAGTGATCGTTTCCCGCTCCCGTATTATGAGCCGCTCGAGCAGCGACTCCATCTTATCCGCTGCATACCCGACAGATGAATCTCAGTCGAAAAATCAGAAGAATAGATCTGGAGTTACTTACCGAGTGCCTCTTGTTTCGTCGGAGGCTGGTTCTCGTGTCCGTTCTCTCCGTTGATGCGTCGCAAAGAGTCGAGCAGTGTGGAGCGCTCGTTCCCCTCTAGTTCACGCACGCGGCCCTGTGCCTCCGCAAGCTGCGTTGAGACGTGGTGCAGCTTATCGCGCAATAAATCAACGACGCGATGCGCTATTCAGAGGTGCAAAGTGAGAACTCTGGGCTACTTCGAATGATCAGAAGGGGGGCAAGGCACTTACAGTTCTGGAGCTCTTCCTGCAGCTCGCCGACGAGGACCTTGACCTCTGCAGCACGTCCATAGCGGCCTTCGTCGTTGAGAAGGGGTTCGAGGACTGAGAAGGGGAAGAGCATCATGGAAAACCGATGTGCAGGTGAAAGAAGCCAGCCCCACCTTGAAGTCTATCGGCAGCCCATTTACGTGCCTCGCGCAGTTCTGTGATCAGCTTTTGCGAGCTATCGTATGAAACTTTTAAGTCTTGAAAAGAGGCAAGCAGGGTGGAATAACTAGATGAAAGGAGATGTGAGATGGGTTCAAGTATAAATCATCCGAAAGCGTACTTTTCGCCCAGTTCACCAACGCCCTTCTTGATGCGCTCCAGCTTCGTCTTCGTGCGCTCCTCCTCAACCGCCAACTTGAGCTGGAAGGATTCGCGGTCTGCATTGGCAGTAACGAGCTCCTGTTGTGACGAAGCAAGGGCTCCTTGTGTCGAGTGAAGGGTGTCACAAGCAGCCTTGAGTTCGTCCCTGATGTCCGAGAGCTTATGGCCTTGTTCCACACTGCGCTGTCGAAAGGAAACGATGTCTTGTTGAGAGGACTCGTGCTGGAGTTTAAGTGATTCGTGGGCCGAGTTGAGAGCCGTCATTTGAGCCTGAAGTCCCTTGGTTCGGCGCCGCTATATACAAAAGAGGGTGAGCGGATAAACAGACGAAGTAGGAAATGCAGAACATCAAATATATGCCTGGAAGATTCATAGATGCGACGAACCTCCTCTGCCAATTCAATGTGCAATGCCTGGACTTCTTTAAGGGCCTTAATCGCAATATCCGGGAGATCTGTGGACGATTCCCTGCTAGAGACGAAGCCTCCGTCAATGTTGGGGTTTATCGGCCGTTCGTGAGAGTGATTAGGTATTGAGCGAGATCTAGACCTCTCCCTGGAGCCAGAACGGGATATTGGGCCTACTGGAGGTGAACGTGGTGGAAGCATTTGACGTGGCTGGGGCTGGTCGTCCTGGGTGGGTATATGCGCGTTACTTGACGATTGGGGCGGAGGGGAAGAAGGTGATCGTTCGGCTGGAGATAAATGTACGTCGGTAACTCTGTTACAGTGGGCGTAAAAAAGCTACAAACAGAGCTCCTCGAGTTTCAAGCTACGATTCGAGCTATCGTACACATTCTGCGCAGAATCCTGAGCAGGCGGTAAGGTCGTTGACTGTAGCAAGCTGAAAAAGGGTCTAGATGCAGGCTTCTGCAGCTGCGGTTGAAGAAACGCTTGTTTCTGGTTCTGAGGCTTCTGAAATCGCTGCAAAGCAGGGAAAATGGGAGGGCGTCTTGACGGGTCCGTTTGGCCACGCGAGGGTCTGAACGCGTGAAAACTGTCAGCA
The DNA here is from genome assembly GCA_013368375.1 of Tricholomella constricta. NCBI lineage: Eukaryota > Fungi > Basidiomycota > Agaricomycetes > Agaricales > Lyophyllaceae > Tricholomella > Tricholomella constricta. The sequence continues at coordinate 410,152 of JAACJP010000020.1, forward strand.
TATCCAACTATTCCACGTCCATGAATCTGAGGATGGTTGAGATCCTCCAATTGGTTCATGCTCTGGGTCAGCGAAAAAAGCTTGGAGGGCGTCGATTTCGGCTCGTGAAGGCCACGAAGTGCATCGTAGTTGATTCCGGTATCCATTGGAAAAGTACTATTAGCCAAGGTACTATAAGCCAAGAAAGAATAAAGAGGTCAAGAAAACGATAGCGAGTGGTGGAGCTGATGGTGGTCAAGAAGCAGGAGGCGAGCTGAATTAAATCAGGTGAAGTGTCCGACGCGTCACGGTCACGTGGCAAGTTTCCTGTACACGTCTCGTCGTCTACCGGGAACCGGATCGGTCGTCACGGTCTGGTGAGGTACTCCACTACAAGCCATGGCATTACGGTTCTCATCAAGCCCTGGTGTAGTCGTCTGGACCAGGCTTGAGCTCGCCAACGTCGGGTCAAGGTCAAGAGTAAATTCGCATATCTACAGTAGTATCTAGCCCAGCATTACACTGCATTACACTGGCGCTAACATCGTTGTCTCCAGACCCAGAATTCGGAAAATGTCACAGGTTGAAAATTTGTACATGACACTGACAAGTGGCCTCGACAGAGTTCACTTGGGGACTCGGTATCCTTCGTCCTTGTGTTCTGCAATCATTGACATGTCATGTACTAACAAGAAACACAGGAAACACTGCAATTGGGGCCATGGTCTCCGACTTGTTTCTCAGCGTCAATATCTTTGCGATTTCTTCCTCTGAGGCTGGAAAGGAACATCTTCTCAAGAGTCTAATTCTACGCGTCATTAATACTTCCACATGCCCCATCCACAACGTCAGAGTTTGATGATTTGAGCCATCCTATAATGGGCAAACGTCATTTATCAGTCCTTGGATTACAAACAGGTACATATGTTGAACATTTGCAGTACTTTTGGTTGATTCCCGGAAAGGCTCATCCTTCTGATTATTTTTTTGTGGTCGTAATCTGACTTTTCACAACCAGGCTGACCTTTCACTCAGCAACGGTGACGGCGTTTATCATTGAAAGCTACATACTGCTCAAGCAATTTAGTTCAGGCGATGCGACACATCCCTTAAGCAGATCTCAGCTGTTCAGGCGGGGTGGCTTCTGCTCATGATACTAATGTCTGTTAACCCCTTCCCAGTATGCTTGGGAAGTGGACTGGCATAAAATGGGAGCATGTGTCACGACGACGCCTATGAAGAGTGAGTATCTTTGAATCTCCGACATCGGTTCTCATTGATTGCGTTGGCCAGATAAATACACGTACACCCTGTCTACGTATTTGTCCATCAGTTGAACTAATCTGCCTCTTCCTCCTCTCTCTTGATCTCCGTCTCCATAATTGCTTTTATCATTTCGGTACCCAACTTACCGGCTTCCTCGAACCTGCCCTCAAAGAACAATCTCGTCTCCTCAAATCTCCGCCTGTACAAATCAAAGCTCCCGAAACTGACGCATTGGCTCCAGCCCCGCGCGGCGATCACAAACTCAAGGTCATCTGAACGGTGCCAAGTATCAGACAGGGCAGATTGGATTGCACCGCCGAGCAAAGAGGGCGACAGAAACAGATGCTCCGCCACACCGAGGAACAGCCTGAATATCGGCGTTGCTGCCAGCGCAAGGTGCTCGTACGGCTTGATCCCAAGGTGGGCCCAACAATCGACCATGGCGAGGAGCGACAGGTGTGAGTTGGGACGGTATTTGGACGGAGGCGCATTGGACGAGGTCTCTGAGGGAGATGCTGTGAGTGATTCCTGCGGTGCAGGGAGCACTAATCCGAGACTAAATCGGTCTAGTATCTCTTGAGACAGCAGAATCGGCTTGCGCTCCTTCTTGCCTGCACTTCGATTTCCAAAGACAGTCTCGCGCCCCCATTCGACCCGCTTGCGGAGTTTGGCTACCTCTTCCTCAGAGCCGCTGCCGCCTGCAAGCATTAGTTTGAAGAGCTCCGTGGCGCTCTTCGCATACTGGTCGATCTGGATGCGCGCGCTTGGGTTAAGAATCGCAAGGCCAGCGTAGACGTGCCACGCGTTGGAGTATATCCGCAGTGTCAAATTGACTTTGACTGTTTCGATGCCGCCGACGTAAAGTCCCTGTTCCCATGGGTAGGAGAGAGAGTTGGTCCAGGCGGTCCCCATGCTGATAAAATATCAACATGAATGCAAAAAGGAGTGGTACTAGATCAGCTTACCTGAGGAAGGCGGCGTGAGTGACTGCTTGAGTGTTGGCCGTGACGAGATCGTGGTCTTCGTAGGAGAGATAGACGTAGCGGGACCGGAAGCAGCTGAGTATGTTTTCGACAAGAGCAAGAGCCTCTGGCGGAGCGCGGTGTTGGATCAAGACCTGCGTGGGGTCATCAGATCTTTGAAATCATAGGGAGGGCATGGGAACGGATAGGCTAAGTAACCGTCGTTGGTGCATGTCAGGTATACAATTGACACTCACCAACGGCTGTCCAATAGGGTTGACGCCTGGCCCATGCAGGGAGTGGCATGAGACAATGTGTGTATCGGGTGGGAGATACTTCTCGAACGCTGCTCGTTCCGGAGCTTTGACAGACGTCTGCCCCGCCACTATTGCATTGAGCTTGGTCGCTACGTTCCGCATCGCAGTCAAAACAAAGCATCCAGAACGAGAAAAAGAGACGCACACGGTCCAAACTGCTGCACAACGCGATCAATGAACTCGGCTTCAATCGAATACATGATGAAGTCGGACGAGCGGGAGACAGCATGGCCATCGATCAGAGGTGTAATGTTCGGTGTAGAGGCATAGTCGCGCAATAGATCCCCGTATTTCGATGGAAGGTCGCAAACGTTGATCCTGCTTCAGGCTGAAGACTGTTCCGCGTTCACAATGCAAGTGCAACTCACTTCTGCCAGCCTGCTTCGGATAGATACTTTGCGTACATCCTGCCCATGGCACCCATGCCTATTAGTCCAATCGTTGGTTGAGCATCGCGCGGAGAGGACGGGGACACATTAGGGTCGATCATGATCGTAGCGTCCAGGAAAGTTTGTACACCGCGTGACTCCTGTTAAGGCTCCAACCGTTTAGTTTGTTTACCGTTTTTAAACAGTACCACCGTTTAGTTTTTTTGTTTAGTTTAGGGCATCAGCAAAATGGTAAACAAACGGTTTGTAAATGGTAAATGGATGACATAAGGTGACCACCATCCAAGCGTTCAATGTTCAACGTCCAGTGTTCATTGTTCACGAAGGCTTCCCTAGCACGATATGCTCCAAATACATCCTTCACAATGGTTCATCTCAGACATACTCGTTTTACCTTCAAAAGGCTCCCATGCGAAGCGTTATAGTTTCCCAGTCTGCAACGATGACTTCTGTGAGTGAGATCCTTGGTCTAATCACGAACCTCTCTACGCTTTCTGCAACTCTTCCTTCAAATGTTCCTATATGCACCAAGGAGGACAAGATGTACCGAGTCCTCAACCTTCCGGAAGGCGAGACAGCCTATTTTACCCTCAACCGATGCTTTGATCTTCTGTTCAAGGAGGACCTCGAATGCCGCAAAGATGGACGGCTGCACTACTTGCGGCGTGGCAAGGACGGCATTGATAAGTTCTGTCTGTATCTCCGCAGCATTGACTGGGCAAAGGACGACATGCCGTTGGACATTGTCAAATTGAGACTGGATCGGCTCGTCGAAGAGGTGATACACTTGATGTGAGTTCTTTTGCCTTTTGTTTCTTCCTGAAGCATTCTCATAAAGTCCGGCAGTGCCAACGCTCCTGAAGATGATGACACATCGACTGCTCAAGCTGCTCCAAGGCCTAAGTTCAGACTTAATCCTCCAAGGCCCAATGTCGACTCCTCCAAGGACAAATATCAATCGAACAGCGTGCGCGGTCAGAACAGTGAGTTTCGAGCCTACCGTCATTCATCATTAGATAGACCAACTCATTCTTCTGAATAGATTCCACTACAAAGCCCACCAAAGCACCAGCCAAGGCCGATAAGCCCGACACCGACTATGTTCCTCCTCGACGTCGACGGGTTTCTGAGGACTCCATTGACTCGTTTACGGTAGATACCGATGGGTTCGAAGTTGTACCCGGCCATGATGAACCACTGAAGCGGAAGAAAGTAGTCCGTGATAGCCTTTCCTCGGAGGACGCTGATATGCCTTCGGTAATTTTTTCATAATCGACGAGTCGTTTGTCAAATTCTGACTATATGCCTAGAAACCAGCAAAGAAGAGGAAGACGGTCAAACAGTTCCGAGTGGGGACTTCCACCAAGCGCACTCAGACTACGGTAAGCACGTTTTCGGCTATTTGATCGGCGCTCATCATTTTTTTAGACTGCAAAAAAGAATTCACCCGAGATCATTGTTACAGATGTCGACACTGATGACGATGAAGGTGACAACATAACTACAGGCTCATTCAGCAAGAAAGGACCCGCAAACAATAGTCGCCAACACTTCGAGGATCCTGTTCCCAGTGTAAGAAATGGAGACCGACGCTGGCTTTTTCGGTGCAAGCACTGTTCAAGGTACGTAATGATTGTTTTCTCAAAAGGTATGCTAGATGACAAGTCGTTCTTTAGCTCCTTCACATTTCCCCGAACCGTTGCTAAGGGAAAAGCTTTCACCGACGAGCCTAAACAGCCACCACTTGGAAATCTCGCAACTCACGTCAAAGGCTCCCACCCCAATGTTGCGGTTCCGAAGACAATCACCGACATCCCTGGGGCGTCTCGAGGCATCAGCGCGGCGTCACTCAAGATCATGGGCGAATTTTTGAAGGAAGGTGTCCTCAATCCAGAGCTTGTTCGTACGCAGGGTGGCTTCCACAAAGTCTTCGCTGCATGGATTCTCGAAGACGACCTTCCCTTCACCACTGGCGAGACCCCCGGAATTCATCGCTTGTTTCTGTACATGGAGTCTCGTTTTCTGCTTCCGACGGATACCACAGTGCGAAACACCTTGGCCAAGCTCTTCGCGGAGCTATACAATATTGTAAGTGCGGAACTCAAGGCAAGTGGTCATATATATTTCACTTCTATGTCCGTTAACCTTTAATATAGAATGTGAAATCAAAAATTGCGCTGTCTACTGATACCTGGACGACGAAATCAATGATGTTCTCATTTGCAGGAACCATCGCCTCATGGATAACCGATGACTGGGAACTTATCGAGCGTGTAATCGACTTTCACCCGCTGGAGGATAAGGAGCACGAGGGTGAATACGCCGCCAAAGGACTGGCAAAATTATTATCAGATCTCGGAATCTTGGAAAAGATAAGTTTTTGTTTACTCTTCTTTTCAGACATTTATTTATCTCTTTCTACCTCATAGCCGTCTCTCTAGATAACGCTGCACCTAACAATGTTCTTTTAGCAACTCTTTCTCGTCTGCTCATCGAGAAATTTGACATACAATTCGTCCCCGAAAATAGTCAAATCCGATGCCTGGCCCACGTCGTCAACCTCGTTGTGCAGAAGATTCTTTCGGTGCTCGAGGAAGCTGATGATCCAGATGTTATCGACTATTACGACAAGGCCCTTCCTTTCCATTATGAACCAGAGGATGACGACTATGGTGATGACGATGATCTTGATGGAGATGGAGCGGATGATGACGAGGACTGGGAGGAAGACTTCATGCGAGACTTGATCAGTAGGAAGGTGGGCGAAGATGGTGAAGAAGGACTAAGTGCTTTGCAGAAGGTATGCCTCTTTGCCCAATGTTGACACCTTACTTATTGGTGTGATGATAGTTGCGCGCGATTTGTACAAAAATTGCCTCATCACCGCAGCGACGCCAGCGCTTCCGCAGAACCGCCAGGCGATGCCACCCAGATGATCTTTCGGAAGTCGGCACTCCTATCGCCAAGCTCATGGTTGTCCGTGACGTGCGAACACGATGGAACTACACACATGCCATGATCAAACGGGCACTGATGCTCCGGAAGGTATGTTGTGATTTACATCAGATCCACGCGAATATTCTAATCGGCCTATTAGGCTATCGATGCCTGGGTCAAAGATCGTCTCGAGCTCCGTCCACTCCACATCAAAGCATCGGAGTGGGATCTTCTGCGAGACCTTGGTTCATTGCTTGAGGTGATTGCCCTTTTTTGTCTATTCCAACCATGCTGACTTCTTTCAGATTTTCACCCAGGTTACTCTTCAGATGTCGCGCACGGGGACCCCTACGCTATCGTGGGTGTTACCCATGTACGAACACATGATCAAGCACTTGAACAGCTTCATCAACAATGCCGGCGTACTTCCGGCACTTGCAACGGCAGCTCGCGCGGGCTTAGAGAAGCTGAACACATATTACACGAAAGCCCGCGGCTGCCAGTACAATGTGATTGCGACAGGTACATTTTTTTTCGTTGCAATACCCTCAATGCTCATGTTTAATTGTTCCTTAGTGCTTCATCCTTGCCTCGGAATATCCTGGTTCCGCAAACTTGGCGGTGACCGTGCTGAGAAAGCAGAAATTCTTTTCAAGCACGTTTACGAACAGTACTGTAAGGCGCGCCCAGCTTCGAGTCAAGCTCCGGTCCAAAAAACGAATTCCTCCTCAAGTTTTCTCGACGACGTCTGTATGTTTGGGGTTGCAGATCCAGAACCAACTTCGAACACTCAGGTCGGAGAGGTCGAACGCTTCTTTGCCTCGGCTAAAACTTTCGGTGTGGGTGAACCAAATACACCGTTGCTATGGTGGAAGGTACGGTTTTTCACGGTGATGCAGCAATGATGACATTTGATCATTGACATCACCTCTTCAGCACAACGAGCGCGAGTTTCCTATCATTGCGAAGATGGCGCGCGACTTTCTGGCAATACCCGGCACAAGTGTCTCCGTCGAGCGACTTTTTTCGAAGTCTCGTCATATCTGTACTGACCTACGGTCATCTCTGAAGGCTCGAACTATCATGCAGTCGCTACTTACAAAGGTTTGGATTAAGAGTGGACTTCTTAAATTCGGACCTCCCAAGCCTGTGAGACAGAAAAACTAAATTATGTTTCAATGTAATGCCCTTATCAACAAGTAGAAAATTGCCAATGTAAACAGTTTATAAACGGTTTGTAACCATTTGTATACTGACTACTGTTTTGTTTACCTGAGATTGTAAACGAAAACTAAACGGTTGGAGCCTTAACTCCTGTTGGGATTGCAATCGGCCCGAGCCCTTGCGACCCTGACGCGCATCCCTGATGCGCATCGTCCACGCGCGCGCTCGTGGCGCACGGAACATATCTCGCTACCAGTATACATCTCTACACCCTTGTCTCATGTTTCATACCTTACCAGGTTTGTACCACTCTATGATACGAGCCATCGGGCTCTTTTACCTCTCCATTACTGTACTAACCACTTACTGAGAGTTCTCCTGGAGAACTGTCTCTTTTGTTCACCCATATGTAGTTTAGATACTTATCTCGTTACATATTTATATGAACCCGAATCGCCATCTTGCCTCAGCTGTTGCTCCCGCTATCGCGCGCATACACTGAGGTAAGATCACTACTTATATTCACATTACCATTACTTACAGAATACCTAGCTTTCATTCTAGGTAAATATATCCAGCTGTTGCTCCCGCTATCGCGCGCATACACTGAGCTTTCATTCTAGTGACTTCGTAAACTCTCACAGGTTATTGGGCCCCGCGTTACCTCTGCGCTGACCCCGTACTGCTGCTCTTATGTCTACCTCACTCTCGGATACTCTCCCGTCGTCTGTTCCGAAGCTCGACGCTTCCGGAATGAACTGGCCGATTTTCTCTGTGCGTTTTCAAGACGCAGTCGAGGCGAAGGGCTTCTGGGGCCACTTCGATGGTTCCACCGCGAAGCCCGTCCCAGCCCAGTCCCCTGCTACTACGGCCGAAGAGATTGACATTGCCCAATGGGAGAAGAACGAGCGCGCGGCCAAGTCCCTGCTGACGCAGAAGATCCCTGACTCCGCGCTAATCCAGATTCGCAACAAAATGTCCGTCAAAGAGCGTTGGGACGCGATCAAAGAGGACTTCACAGATAAAGGCGCGTATGCGCAGGCCGATCTGCGCTCGCGGTTCATGGAGTCGAAGTGTCCCGAAAAGGGCAACGTTCGCGACTTCTTACAAGGCTTACGCGTCAAGAAAGAGGAGCTCGCGACCTACGGTGTCGCGATCGATGACAAGGACTACAGGTCCACGATTATCTCATCCCTCCCTGTCTCCCTCTCCAATTTCGCGTCAACCCAGCTCGCTGCCGCGAAAATGTGGGCTCCTACGAAGACCATCGACCCCAGCACCCTTATCCTCATGATCTCCGAGGAGGCAGACCGCCAGCGCAGCCAGCGGTCTCGGCGCGGTGGCGCTGTGAAGGGGAAGGACGAAGATCGCGATGAAGCGATGGCCGCGACGTCCAACAGCTCCGGGAAAGGCAAGAGCAAATTCAGTAAGCCCCGCGGCGCATGTTGGAACTGCGGCAAGATCGGGCACTACAAGCACAAGTGTCCGGAGCCCCCGAAGACGGATAAATCGGAGAAGACAAAGACCAGCGGCACCGCAAATGCTGCTGAGTCTGACTCCGAAGACGACGCCTTTGCAGTCCATTTTGAGGAGAGCGATGAGGAGGACAGCGTGCCATCCCTGCAAGCTGTTTCTGACTCGTCCAGCTGTGCGGGCGACGAAAGCGATAGTGACGAGGATGACTGGTTCTCAGAGGTCGGCAGCGACTGTAATGACCTCCAGGACAGCGCCTGGGACTCAACTGAGACTGCGGGGAGTGGCGCGAGCGATGCTGGCTCGTTCTCCCTGGTAGATGGCTCTGATACCTCGAGTTCCATGCACGGCGATGATTTCGCGGTCGAAGTCGAGTCTTTTGATGCCGCGGCGCATGTCAGCGCGCGTGGCGACGCTAGCCAGTCAGTGTTAGGGCGACCTTTAGAGCAGAGCTTAGTCGTACTGGCAAAGGGGAATCCAAAGTTATATTGATGTACTGTAACGAGGTAAATAAGGCTTACCTGGCAAAGGGGAATCCAAAGAGAATAGTGTAAAGGATTCCCAGATGCCAGGGGGCCGGCTATATACAAGTGTGATACATGAGGGCAGGCTCTCCATAGTGTACTGTACATGTGATAATAACGACATGTGATAACCATGACAGGTGATAATGATGAGCGGGTTCCGGATGCTGTCTGATGGTAACCGTCGTCGGGATGTCAGGTGATCGGGAATATGAACAGGGAGACGAGGGGAATGACAGGAAGTGAGTAAGGTAAATATGTACACCGACGCTTGGGTCAGAGCGTCGGGGCGAGCGCACGTGTCGGGGAACAGTTGGTGAGCGTCGGAGGTCGTGAACGGGTGTTCCCCTAACATCACCCCCCCTTTTGAATCGCAACGACTCGGTGCGGGGTAGCGGTGGCGAAGATGGCCGGGGATAATGTGAACATGCCACGAATGTGGCGGGCAGCGTCGGGGTTGTCGCGGTGGAACTTGCGTACCAGATCGGGGGCGGTGACATTTTCGCGAGGTTCCCATGAAGCTTCTTCGTAACCATAGCCTTTCCACAGGACCTTGTACTGTAGTTTTTTGCGGAAGGTTCGGCTATCGAGGATCTTTTCAACTTCGTAATGGGGTTCGTCGTCGATTATGTCGGGGGGAGGAGGAGGATTGGACCGACGACCTTCGATCGGATCAGCGACGGCGGGGATGAGTTTCACGACGTGGAAGACTGGGTGGATGTGCTTCATGGACTGAGGCAGCAGGAGGCGGTATGCGAGCGGGCCGACTCGCCTTTGCACGACAAAAGGGCCAAGGTAGCGATGCGACAATTTCTTAGATGGTCGGGTCGTAGAAATGTCGGTCGCGTCCAAGTACACCTTGTCGCCAGGCTGGTAGTCGGGTGTTGGGGCGTGTCGCTGGTTGTAGTACCGCTCCATGTCGTCTTTGGCCTTTGAGAGCGCTGCCTTGGCTTCTTCCTGTGCTTCCTTCATGCGCTCCACAAACTCGTCGGCCGACTCATTCTTGGAAGCGCCCCGACGTGGCTCAATGTAACGGAGTTACAAGTTGGGCGACCTTGCTGTTCACGCTGCACGTAAGCTTGACTAGTCGTCTATTTGCTACGTGTAGGTGGTGTACAAGGTCTGCTCTATACTTATGTAATATAGTTTATTAAATAGGCAACACCAGACGGTGTTGCCAAACAATAACATAATCGTGTCGATAAGATACGATTAGATAAGATTAATAGATAAGATGGTAAGCGCCCTTACATACCCCCCTTTAAGATCGCTAATAGCGATCTTTACCAAGGAGTAAAGCAAGAATATAGGGGAACAATGAGGGTATAGGTCCCGGCGACCTATACCCACTAATCAAATACATATATGCGTAGCATTGCTACGTGTGTCGGTTAGAACCAAAAAAGACGAGGGTCTAGGTCCCGGCGACCTCTACCCAGTAATATACTTGCAGGAATACGTATTGATGATACGTATTTCTGGCTTATACCATAGTGGATACGATAGCTCCACTGCCCGGCCTCACTGTGCCGTGCGACGATTCCCAGAACGGAGAACAACCGGTGTTGCGTTTTTGTTGAATACGCCACCTGCGGGTTGCTTCTCGAGAGTCAGGGGGTTCGCCCCTGACAATGGCGGTCGTCCCGACGGTGATCCCTACGTGTCGCGGATCGGTTCGTTGACGGGGGGATTAAGTTGTCTCCCCGACCACTGGCTCCATCACGGTATCAAAGTCGGTGGAGTTGGGATCCACCGGACCCGGGCTGGTGGTAATCACCGCCTGTGATAGAGGACCTGTTAGGTCCGACACGGGGTCCACTGGGGTTTCGACAGCGTCAATTGACGCTGCCGCGACTGTGGATAATGTCGCGGGGGCAGGATTAGCTGCCGCCGGGTCCGCCATTTCGACGTTATTAAACGTCGATCCCGATGAAGCGGGAGTGTGCAGGTCCGGAGGGGGAAATTCCCCCGTCCGAACACGGAGTTCTCGGAAATGTGGGTCTTCGCCCACAAGCATCCATTCCGAGCTTACTAGACAGTCTAGCAACTCGTTCTGGAGTTCCACGTGCATCAGCGTTTGGATGCGCGTGATGTCGTCGGTGGTAGGATGATACCACCCATCCCACTCCGGAATGGCGGGGGGAACGCCCAATTGGTCGAGACGACGTACTCGATCGTCGTCGGCGCTGCGGTACAGTTCCTTGAGAGGACCTGAATTAATGTAGTTATGGTCTAAAAAGTGTAGACCATAGGTGTAGCTGTGGTGTATCCAGCTAATTGGGATACCGCTATTGATAAGGTGTTGGATAACACCTTCTTGCGTGACCCGTCCCTCTGGGGCGCTCACTTGGATGCGAGGGATAATAACCTCGGGCCCTACGATCGGCGTGAAGGGCCGATCCGGATTGGCCTCGTTGTGAGCCGCCACTGCCTCTGAATAAAGGTATGGGCGGGCGGTGATGGTTGCGAATATGCGCATAAACCATGCCCGCAAACTGTTCGGTGTTGGCGCAAGCGCATTGGCCAACAAGTATCCCCAAGTTCCGCGACGGTGAACGCGGAACCGGTAATCCATGACAATACCTCTGTATTGGTTTCTGGAACCAATACGACCATGGTGAATCATGTGTCGACACCAATGCTCGACATCAAATGCATGACCAGGACCTGGCTGTGGCAGTCCGGCACCGCGCGTTGGCTTATCAGGCCGGTAAATGAAGGCCTTTCCAGGCCTCCTAATCGGGCCGGCCTGCCAGATGGGCGACCGTCTATCGAACGGTCGGGCGACGTCCTTGAACTCCTCCATGGCGATACGCGCCATAGCCCGGTCGCGCAAATGGGGCGCTACCATCAAGGACAATCGCCGAAATTCCCTAAATAGCTGGAAGGCTTGAGCCAGCTCTTCGTCCGTCACTCCACGCGGCCGGGTGACTACCAGCGTATGGAGCTGGTCTACTTCACGAGGGTTCATTGGGAACCCGCGTGGTACGACAGCGTATAGCCGCCCAGTTGGGGGACGGGAGTTTTGTCCCGTCCCCAGTTCGCTTTCTGAAATGCGAACTGCTGGGGCCAGTGCAAAAGCCCGGTTCTGGGCGGACGATACATATATCGTCCGCGATACCATGTCCCAGAAGCGATTATCCCTCTCGTGGCGGTTGTCTATAAAAACCACCCCGAGCTCGTCGGGAATCCGCCCTGTCGCTTCTTTCTCCGCCTTGCGAGCCAAATTCTCGCGTTGTTTCTTCTTCCCGGCAGCCTTTTTCTTGCTGACGGGCTTGTCGTCGTCTGACGACTCGCCCCAATCCGACTCCGCCATAGCCTCGGCATAGGGGTCGGACGCTTTCTGCTTGCCTTTGCTAGGAGGCGGCGATGGGGGTTGCACCATCGTAGTAGGTGGTGCGGGGAATGGCGCCGGCAACGTATATTTGCCGATAGGCTCCTTTTTCTGGGAGCCTCGTTCTGGATTCCGCACCCGGCTGTCTCCCGGGGGCGGTAGGGGGCGCGCTGCGGAGTCCTGCGGCGTTACTACCGCGGACATCGTTGACGTCGACCCGCTCCCCTCGGGTTCTCGGCCAGGTAAGGGGCGCACTTGGCGCGACCCTCGGTCCTCATCCCGTTGGACACCATAATCAAGTGGGCGTTCATCACGCCTCACTTCCTGGTCGGGGTGTCGTCCCTGGCGGCGCCTGGGCTCACTCCATGCCTGCCGTGTTGGTTCGTACGAGGTGCGTTCTTCTCGACGCACCTCCGTTTGCTGTCTCTTCATGGGTCGGGATGATGGTCCCTCCCCTCGATCCGGCGACGCTACAGCCGGCCGTTTTCTTGCCAGGCTGAGTTGCTCAGCCATGGCCGTCTCTCTCGCCTTTACACGTGCCAGCTCCGCGCGGGCTCCCTCGTATCCATCTAGCAGCTGGGTAATGACCAGCTGCACCATTCCGTCGTCCAAGAAATCACAGAATTCGCGGTGAATACCCGCGTCTTCCAGTCGGTCCAAGATGGAGTTGAGGAGACCATCGTTTTCGGATGGTCTCCGCGAACTTGATGCAGACGACGCTCTTCGGTCGTCTGTCGGTCGTCGCGAACTCGATGCAACTGCGTTCTGCGCCACGGGACGTCGCGACGATTCGCCACGTGGCGCCTGCGCCGGAGGAGTCGGTGCCCGTAGACGACTCTGGTCGTCTACCTCCATCTGCTCCGATTCATTGTACCGCGTTTGTTGCGGTACCGGTGGCATGGACATCTGGGGATACCACATCGACTGCGGGTACCCCATCTGGCTCGACATTGATGGCATCTGTTGAAATGCCATCGACGGTTGATAAGAACCACCCATAGGTGGTTGTTGCCCTTGATGGATCTGTTGGCTCATGTGGCCAACCGGCGAGTATGGTTGGTGCCCCTGATGGGGCGGTTGGCTCATCTGGCCAACCGACGGGTACTGGTATATATGGGGCTGCGGCCCCATGTAGGTAGGATGCGGGGGCGCGTTTTCCGCGCGCCCCTGCAGTTCCCCCCCACTTGAACTCGTTCCCGGGTTCAAATTTTGAAATTCGGTGCGGCTGTCGCCGCCCCGAGTCGCGTCGTTGCTTGAGCTTTGGTTGGGGTTCATTGTGTTGGTGGTGGTGGTTGAAGTTGATTACGCGTACTAGCGCGAAAAAACATATTTACCCTCCTGTCATACCTTTTGATGGTTATGTAATTGTCTTGATCGCCGTGGTCACATGATCGCGCCACAGTCTAGACTCGTCGCGGCAACTTAGACGCGCTCCTTACTCCCTGCAATTCAAGATAGCGGTCGAGTGCCGCTAGCTTGTTGCAGTTCGCGTGCGGTTCCCAGGTGGTGTCTCCTAGGCTCCACCGAACTTGGTATTCGATAGTGTTATCTGGGGTCCATCTATGGCCCAAGATCTCTTCCACAAACCATTCATGATTATCCGGCGCCCCAAAATCATAGGGCTCCGGATGGGTTCGATTTGGAAACATTGTATCATTCGTTGCGTAGTAGGGACGCAACAGAGAAATGTGAAACGCTGGATGTATCCGGCGCTCCATAAGCGCCATCGGCAATTCCAACGTGTAGTTCGAGGTTTCTGGCATGGCTTTCAAGACTTTGTAGGGCCCGACAAACTTCGGGCACAGTTTTCGGGCACGTCCCTTGGGGAGATTCAGATTCTTGGTTGATAGATACACCAAGTCACCCCCATTTATATCAGGGCCGACCGCGCGACGCCTGTTAGCCTCGCGCGTTTGAAATACGCGCGCCTCGATGATAGCGTCATGCGCCTCCGCTATGTTTTGCAATGTGCGCTCGGCATATTCCCGAATTCCCTTTGGAATTACGCTGTCTGAGCGTATCTCCTTCAACATGGATGGCATATAGCCACTATTGAGCTCGAATGGAGCGAACTTGGTAGTGGCCGATACACTTGCGTTTATCGCAAATTCGGCCATGGGTGCACGGTCTACCCAATCCTTCTGGTCATGCCTCACGACGGCGCGAAATATTTGTCCAATGCTACGATTGGCCCGCTCCGTCTGTCCATCCGTTTGAGGGTGGAATGAAGTCGACATTAGGAGCTTAGCTCCTAATAATTTATGTAGTTCTCGCCACCAGCGCGATGTAAACTTAGAGTCTCGATCGCTTACAATCGAACTCGGTAGGCCATGTAGCCTAACAATCTCCCGTAGATATACCCAAGATAATTGGGCTGCGGTCATAGTCGTATGTATAGGTATCAGATGCACCATACTTGTCATGCGACAAATTACTACCCAAAGGTAGTTAAATCCCTTAGATTCTGGGAATGGACCGATAAAGTCCATTCCGATGGAGTCCCAGGGCTTCGTTGGTACGGGCAGAGAATGTAATTTCCCTGACGGCTTCTGGTTGGACGTCTTGATCTGCTGGCAGTATTCGCACGTTTTACAAAACGTACGCACGGTAGTGGCTAACGAGGGCCACCAGTACCATCGTCGGATATATTCCGTTGTTCGTTCCGCACCGAAGTGGCCCATAGTTTTATGGGCTTGCTCAACGATTGGTGTGATGAGCTTCGGCTCTCGCGGTATGCATAGAACGCTGTCATTGGCAGTGTTCTTGGTCCATATCAGCTTGTCTTTCGTAGTAAAGTTACGAAAGTCTTTGGGGGTTTCGATAATAGCCGAAAATAGTTTATCCTTTGGGTAACCGAGGATAACTTCACGGAGGATATTCGCATCCGTCTTATCTGGAGGAGGGACAACTGTATCCCTCCCTAACACAATATCTCCAACAGTGCGTTCACGCTCGGTTGGACTTATACTCTCCTGAGGGTGAGATGATGGTCGAGATGCAACACTTGGTGCCGCCTCTTCCATAATTTGGGCTTCAATATCCCGGTCCTCCTGGCGTTCTTGAAGCCGCTTGCTGCGACGTATCTCTACGTCCTTCATTGCTCGAATTTCGACCACTTTCTCCACGATCTCATGGTATCGTGGAACTGGTAGATCTTCTCCAGTGGGGTCGATTCTTGCATCGGCGGCTACGAAGTCGTGGACATCGTATCTATCTTGCGGATTATCGCTCTCAAAGTATCGCGATAAGCAGTCGGCGACTTTATTCAGTTCGCCTTTCACATACGTGATGTCGAAGTTAAATCGCGACATATACTCCATCCAGCGACGCTGCCTAGGTGATAAGTTCACCTGGGTCTTAAAGAACTCGAGGGCTTTGTGGTCGGTAATAATGTGGATTTTATATCCCACAAGTTTATCCTCCCACTTTAATAGCGCCTCAAGAATCGCCAACATTTCTAATTCGTGCACAGCATAATTTTGCTGCGCATTAGTAAATTTTCTAGACATGAATCCCGCCGGTTGAGCTTGGATCCATGTAGGTCCTTGCCCATACATCGCACCGACGCCTGACTTCGAGGCGTCACATATGATCCAAATTGGTTCGCCTGTCTTCGGTTGTATAGGCCGAATTATTGGTGTCGTGCAACATATATGCTTGATCATCTCAAAGCATCGTTGGTGAATAGGCCTCCAGTAGAATGGCGACCCATTTTCGGTCATCGCCATTAATGGTCCAGTGTACGCTGATATATCTGGGAGAAATTGTCCCAGATAATTCACCAGTCCAACAAATCGTTGGATATCATTGTAGTTCCGAGGTATTCTCCATTCACGGATCCGTGCCAATTTATCCGCGTCGGGATGAATTCCTTGGTCGTCAATTATATGACCAAGGCAGTCGACGCGATCCGAATACAGTTCGCATTTCTTCCACTTCAAATATAGGGATTGTTCGCGTAATCGCTCGAACACTACTCGTAGATGATCTTCATGCTCTTCGATGGAATTTGAAAATATGAATATATCGTCCAAGTATACATGCATAAACTTCCCAATGACGTCCCGAAAAACGGACATCATTAACCGTTGAAATGTTGCGGGGGCATTACAGTCCCCGATTTGCATTATGTTGCTAACGTACGTTCCCGCTATTGTTGCAAAGGCGGTCTTGTGTACGTCCTTCTCGAGGATGCGTACTTGTTCATACGCATCCGTTAAATCGATCTTTGACCGTATCTTTCCCCGGGCAACATCCTCACGGATGACTTCCTGGTCCGGCAAGGGCGTAACGTCCTTTATAGTATTATCGTTACGTTGCCGTGCGTCTAAAGGTGTTCTCAGGGAGCCGTCCTTTTTCGGGATACATAGCAGCGGCGCTGCTTGCTTCACCGATCGCGGCTCCCACCACTTGGAGTCCGTATACCGGTTAACCTTCGCGTAGAATTCCTCGCGAAGGGACATTGGACACCTCGGTGCATGATACTGGTATTGTTTCTCGTCGTCGACGAGGGTTATCTCGTGGTTGACTTCTCGCCAGGGTGGTAACTGTTGTTTCGTACCACCCACCATATCTTCAAATTCGTCATGCCATTGCTGACGAAGTCGTGGATAATCTTCTCTGGTAAGGCCTCCATTATGTGCCTTATCCTTTCCTTCTACAATTCTTACAGCACGGATATACACTGTGTCTTTATTGCTAGGTTTATCATCATACCTAGCCCGTAGTTTTACGAGAGCAAATTCACTCTCGTCCTTCACTGGCAACCGATATAACGGCCGTTTCGCCCGTTGTGTATTCACCGGAAAGTTCATTTCCGTTGGCTCGGACACTTCCTCAGGCCGAGGATTTCGGTACGCTTTTCCTAGCGTGCCTACATTCCGTCCTTCGTGTGCCCGCATGGACGCTATTACTGCATTCCATTCTTGTGGCATTCTCGGATCGAACATCCACTCATATTGTGGATGTGGGTTGGGTCGGTCCCAAAATGATCGATTACTTGTATTAGAACACGGTTCTGATCCCGTATCCTTGTCGGCTTCGTTCGTCTTTAGCGCTTCATCGTCGCACTGACGTTCTTCGCATGGCTTGTTAGCCTGTTCTTGTTCCTTCGAAGGCTCCGTTTGTGCCTTCTGCTGTCGTCGTTGATTTTTCTTCGTCTTCGGAGGTGGCTTATCCCCCTCCTTAAGAGTTTCTTGAAACTCTTCATCGGATAGTAGAAGTGCTGGGTGATCCTTTGGTAGGCTATTTATCGGCCTACCCTCATCCTCAGGATTGTCGTCATCCTCTACTGTTACTTTGAGTCATTCTTTTCGTTTTTCCAACGAGCGATGGCGCCTAATACGGCCATCGGTATCTTCCACTTTGACTCTCGTCGCTGGTGTAGCGACTCCGTTGACGATTACTTCGTCACGGTTGAAGTCCAGCACGACTTTATTAGCGCGCATAAACGGCGTGCCTATGATCACGTCGTATCGATCAAAGTTAGCCAGGTCCATGTAAATCTTGCCTTTAAACCCTGGAAGGGCGGTTTCCACTGTCGTGCCAAAGTTTACTGTGGCTCGACTTCCTTTCGTTCCGAGCTGTAGGATTAATGGGTCCTCCAGTGGGAACACTCGAATGTCGGCCACTTGAGCGAACGACGGTGTAAGTCCGGTAGTCGTACTTCCGGAGTCCCATAAGGTCCAGGCTTGATGGCCACCTACGTTAATGTAGGTGACAAGGCACTCCTTGTCCTTTATCAATACTACTGGACGAGCGATCTTGTCTCTGCCCGTCCGCACTTTCACTTTGCGAATTGGTGGCTTATCATTGCGTTCTTCTGACGCAATGACTTCCGTCATCGCAAACATACGCTCGGTTTCATCGTCCCGAGCATAATATTCATTCTCGTAGACATCCATGTCTACGAATTCATCGTCCGCTTCTTCTTTGTCCGCCTCTGTATCGGGGCGTCCAGTTTCTCGTCCATCCGGCTCCTCAGGCGAAGTATCTTCGTCGTCCGCCTCGATCGCTGCGTCAATTGCCGCTGTATGAGCGGCCCTTAGGAATGCTCGGGGTTGCTTCTTGGGCTTCTTGCAATCCTTTGCGAAATGCCCTAGTCCTCCACAATTAAAGCACACCTCGCCAGGTGGGTGATTGTGGTGGCCATGATTTTTCGTATGATCGTGTAGCGGACGATCTCCAGTCTTTACTGCTAGTTTCTCGACGTGGGGCTTTTGTTCTCCGCGTCCTTGTGGTTCCTGAAACGTCGGTTTGGTATATGGCTTCGCGTTAGCTGCGCCAGGACGTCGAAAATTGATAAAGTTATTTTGTGGGACGTTCACTCGCCCCCCGTCTGGTTTCCTCAGCTGGCTCGGTTGAACCCGTTGAGCGGTTATATTCCGCTCGAAGTAATCAGCCGTTTTCTGGGTTGCTTGGTGTGCTAATCCCACCGCTAGGAACTCTTGTGCTGTGTTGATTTCGGGTGATACCCGTCATCAAATAGCGCCTTCCTCATTTCACGCGGAAGTGTCTTGAGGAATTTCTCCAAGAACGTCCAATCATCCGTTCTTGCTGCCATGTTCATGGCATGATCAACAAGGTCATCATGCAAACCTTGTATGCCTTTGCTCGCCGAGTAAGTAACGGCATTGAAGTCGTTACGGGCGTCCTGCATGGTTGACGGTAACACGAATCGATCATATAATCCTAGTATGACGTCTTCAAACGTCCAGTACTGCTTATCGCGGTTCACGTGAATAACGTGGCGATTGTACCACTTCCGAGCTTCACCGTCGAGGAACTCGGATGTTATCAGAACGCGCTCTTGGTCGCGTTCTGCTCCTCCAAATTGGCTCACAGCCAACATAACTACAAGGCTCGACAACCATTCTTCCAAGTCGCCGAACTTCGCACTTCCGCTATACGTGCCCACGGACTTTGCGTCCGCACGGCGGGACTTCATCCCGTCAGGTAGCGATAGTCGTACTGATAGTCGCTCGTGCATCAGTTGATGCAGCCGTTCGTGCATCTTCGTTTTATGCTGCTCTCCTGCAGCATGAATTCCGTCCGCGATGGATTGACTCCGCCGGATCGGTGCAGGCATAGAGTAGCCTCGAGTCTGAGCTCGAAGCGGTGCCGATGCCGAGGGTTCGCTAATGCGAACCCGCATATCTTGACGGCCGTTAGCCATCGCCGTCGTAGGATTTCCTCCGACGGCCCCAGTTCTCATTCCAATCTCTGAACCCTGAGTTTGCGAGGCCCATTGCCGCGCCATCTCGTCGACGGGCATATGCCCCTCAAAGACGACCCCCTGATCGTCGTACTTCGTGAATTTGCTCTTTGATAAATCAGCGTTTCTCAATCGCTGATATACGACCCGCGTGTCCCACTCCTTGGCCAAAGGAGTCCGATCCCTAGGGTCTTTAGGGACTTGAATAACTGGCGCACTTTCGTTGCCAGCTGCCTGCGCGCTTGGTTCATTGCGCACAGTTGGTGGTTCTAGTGTAGCTTCACTAGTCGGAGCTCCTTTAGAACCCTGTGGTTGCGCATAATGCCCTTCCAGGGTCATTCTCTCGCGTTTCGCGGCAGCCGCTCGACGACGATAATTGTCGTCGGATTCTCCTGTTTGCCGCGCTTGATGCAGCACTGATACTGCCATAGCCGCCTCATCCAGGGGTTGATTTGATCCCGAGGCTATTGCTTGAGGCGTGAATAGGTCGATTACTCGACCTTTTCCTTTGTCGATTGGGACACTCGTAATTCTGGGTGTCCCGGCAATTGAACTGCCTGCCCCGGTTGAAGTTCCCTTAGGGTACTTCCTTCTATATTCCGTGAATACTACGGACAACGCCTCCATGTATTGGTCGGCATATGCTTGCGCGACCAATTCCTTAACCGTGTCTACTCCGGTGAATCGCAGAACGATCCTATCCGCTCGTTCCTCCAATCGCCTTCGCCGATGTTCGCTTAGAACATCGGTGGTCTTCCAGAATCGCGTCACACGCACGGCCAGCTCTACGTGGTCGATAGTTTCTTCTTCAACCTCGTCGGGGTCAGATAAATCGTCCTGGTCCGCTTCAACCTTCACGATGGTCGGGGTGATCACCCCGCGCGATCGACTTGATAGGCGGCTGCCTGGCCATCTCGCGGATGCCGCCCCAGGTCGGTGTGACCTGGCCAGTTCGTCGGCCAGGTTCCCAGGCATATTGCTGCGCGAGCTCGGCCGGAATTCTCCAGATTCTAGTCCTAAGAGATTCTGAGCTGGTGGGCTTTGGCCACCAGCTACCAGTCCGACTTCCACTGGGTCCAGTGGACGTTGTGATGGAGGATGCGCTGTGAGTGCATCCTCGTGGTCCGGAATTCGGTCTTTTCCGGGTGTGGAATTTGGTGTCATCGGGTCTCGGAAATTGGTGGGTTCTTTGATGTTGATAATAGAGTTTTGATTTTGACGTGGCTGCGTGGGTACGCAGCAATAAGAAGCTAGGTAGCTTAAAAAAATGTAACGGAGTTACAAGTTGGGCGACCTTGCTGTTCACGCTGCACGTAAGCTTGACTAGTCGTCTATTTGCTACGTGTAGGTGGTGTACAAGGTCTGCTCTATACTTATGTAATATAGTTTATTAAATAGGCAACACCAGACGGTGTTGCCAAACAATAACATAATCGTGTCGATAAGATACGATTAGATAAGATTAATAGATAAGATGGTAAGCGCCCTTACACTCAAAGCCCATGCGTGGATGCCGACCAGTGTCGAGCAGGAAGGGGGTCTGCTGCGTCGCCGAATGTACATGGTTGTTGTAACTGAATTCGGCGTCGGGCAAGAGGTCCTCCCAGTCGTTCTGACGCTCATTGCAGAAGACCCGCAAGAACTGTTCCAGCTCCTGGTTGACGCGTTCGGTCTGTCCGTCGGTCTGCGGGTGGTACGCCGTCGAAGCCGACAGCTTGATACCCAGGAGTCGGTACAGTTCGCGCGTGAATTCAGCGACGAACTGTGGACCTCGATCGGAGACAAAGGCATCTGGGAGACCGTGGAGCTTCCAGACGTGGCGCCGGTAGAGGTTCGCAGCCCCCAAAGCCGAACAAGTCGTGTGCGACGCAATGAAGTGCGCGCGTTTTCCGACCGAATCCACGACGTTCATGATCGCGTCGTGGCCATTGGACTCGGGGAGTTCGGTGATGAAGTCGACCGACACGACATTCCATCGACCTTCGGGAATGGGGAGCGGCTGCAGCTGTCCGACGGGGAGTTGGCGGCGGGGTTTCGTGCGCAAGCACATGTCGCAGGTGCTGGTGTAGGAACCGATGAAGCGCGACATCTGGGGCCACCAGTAGTTGCGCGACACCAGCTCTAACGTCTTCCAGCGACCTGGGTGACCGGCGACCTTGGAGTCGTGGTGGTGCTCCACGATGCGTCGGCGGAGGTCAGGAACGTTCGGGACATAGATCCGTCCACAGAACGTGAGCAGACCGCCTTCCTCTCCCCACTCGCCAAAGCGAAGGGAGCGACCGGCGATCTTAGATGCCCTGACCAGTTGCGCCGCTTTCGCGACCGCATCCTCCTGTGCGCCATCGCGGTTGCCTTTGCGAATTGCCTTCAGCACGTCATCCTCTTCTCCGACCAATACAAGACCTTCAGTCGCACGAACCGCGAAGAACTCGGGTTTGAGCAGTACGATGTCGGCGTTGTCAGCACTTCCGTCGCCATGGTCGGAGCGGCGCGATAACGCGTCGGGCTTGCCCATGCTACGGCCAGGACGGTGGTGGAGGGCGAAGTCGAAGTTAGCGAGGTAGAGCGACCATCGGGCTTGACGCCGATTGAGTTTCTTCGCGGTGAGGAAGTACTCAAGGTTCTTGTGGTCGGTCCAGATCTCCACCTTGTGCTTTGCGCCTTCTACGAAGTGTCGCCACTCCTCCAGAGACCGGATGATCGCTAGCATCTCCTTGTCATGGATCTCGTAGTTCCGCTCGACGGCGTTCAAGCTCTTTGAGTAGAACGCGACGGGGTGCCATTTACCGTCGGACGGCGACTCTTGCGACAGGACCGCGCCCGTCGCGAAGTCAGATGAATCGGCTTTGATGCGGTACGGTCGGTCGTCGTCAGGGAACATGAGAACGGGCCCCGATGTGATCGCCGACTTCAGAAGGCCAAAGGCCGACTGCTCCGACTCTCCCCATCGCCAGGCGACGTCCTTGCCCGTCAGATCAAACAGGGGTCGGGCGTGATGCGAGAAGTCCTGGATGAACCGTCGGTAGAAGTTAGTGAAGCCTAGGAATGCTTGCACTTCCTTCTTGTTCTTCGGCGCTGGCCATTCCAACACTCCGGCGACCTTAACAGGGTCCATCTCCGCTTGCCCTTGCGAAATGATCAGCCCCAGATACTCGATCTTGGTCTGTTCGAATTCGCATTTCTCGGGCTTTAAGAACAACTGATGTTCGCGGAGTCGGTCCAGTACTAATCGCGCGACCCGACGGTGTTCCTCTAGAGTCTTGGTATAAATCAAGATGTCGTCGAGGTACACGCAAACAACACCTTCGGCGATCAGATCGCGGAAAATATCATTTATCATGGTCTGAAATGTGGCGGGGCTGTTCGTGAGGCCGAAGAACATGACGAGCGGCTCGAAGAGACCGCGGTTCGTCCGAAACGCTGCCTTCCACTCGTCGCCTTCCTTGATCCGAACATTGTTGTACCCCCATCGGACGTCCAGCTTGGTGAAGTACCGCGCGCCGCAAAGGTTATTCACCAGTTCGCTAATGAGGGGCAGCGGGTATCGGTTCTTCACCGTGAGCGCATTGAGCGTCCGATAGTCCTGTACCAGGCGGAGCGACCCGTCCTTCTTCTTGATGAAGAAGACCGGTGATGCCATGGGCGACTTGGACGGTCGGATACGACCCGTCTCGAGATTCTCTTTGAGGAACGCGTCGAGTTCAACCTGTTCCGCCGGTGACAGCGGGTAGACCTTCGTGCCGGTTGGTGACGCGCCCGGCTCTAGTTCGATCGCATGGTCCCATTGCTTGCGCTCTGGGAGCTCATCGAACGCAACTTTGGAGAAGACATCTTCGAAGTCGTGGAGGTGGGTGGGTACGGCATCGCGGAACGTTTTGGGCACGGAGTTAGCAGCGTGCGCTTCTGCAAGTCGCTGCGATGTCGTTTGGCTGGCCCGAATATGTTCGGCGGTCGGGGCCGGATGGATCGCGGTCGCGAAGATGCGATCGCCATTCAGGAAGGTCTCCGTCAGGAAGTCGTCGGACTCTGGGTCGGGTTCCTCCAGGATCGGAGTGTAGGGGAGGGACTCGTCGTCATCAGAGTCGTCCTCCACGTACGGATTGGTCGGGGCCCGCAGGTCAGGCTCAATCGTCGGGATGCCATCGGCTCGACAGGCACGGATTGCTGCGCGCACTTTGGTACGTGCGCGCCGATCGGCTTTGACCTCATCCTTGCAGGTGTCGCACTGCATCGGACAGCGACTCATCTTCACCTCTTTGGTCTCCCAGTCGATCTCAGGGTTGTGGTTTTTAAGCCAGTTGAACCCGAGGATCATGTCGTGCTTGCCTAACTGGGTGACCCCGAAGACGGCTCGTTCGGTATGACCATTGTATCGCAAGACAGCTTCTACGATGCAAGAGACCGAACCGCCTTCGTTGAGGGTGCCGTCTACGTTGTAAACTGGGGATGGCCGACTAAGCACCTTGGTCGTGAGTTTGTGTTTCTCGACGAAAGCGATATTGAGAAAGCTGCCGGTCGCTCCGCTGTCCACTAGCGCAGTGACGGCGTGCGACTCCTGGGTGTCGGTGGTCTCCAGTTCAACGTTGAGCCACAGGGATCTGGGGCAGGGGGAGGCAGCGGCGATGAAGCGACTAGGAAGTCGCTTTTCCCAATGGGGTAGGCCACGACGCGACGGAGCGATCGGCTTTGCGACTGCGATCGGTGTCGTCGGGTCGGAGGGGTTTTGTACGTCTTTGTCGGTCGGTGCACTCGTAGGAATAGCAGCAATAATAGGTGTATTGGCATATTCTACGGACAGTGGAGCGAACCGATTATGACTAGACAACGGGGGCGTACGTTCCACCCGTTGTGCGATTAAAAACCCTCCTCAGCGTCGGAGGTGCCCGCGTCGGCCGACGATGGAGTCTGGTCGGCAGGAACTGCGTCTTTGCGGGCTAGACGCTCCATGATGAGCGCCTCCAGCTCGTCGTCGAGCATGTGGCGCACATCCCAGCGCAAGGGACAGTCACGCGAGTAGTGACCCTTCTTCTTGCACCGGAAGCAGTGGTCGTCGGCAGGTGCGACCCGGTCGCGCATCCGATCGACATCCATTGGGACGCCCTGGGGGAGCGGCCTAGGGGCTGGTGCGATGGAAGCGCGAGGGGCGGGAGGGGCAGAAGCGGGAGTGGGAATGGGAGTGGGGGCAGTAGCGAACGCCCATCGTGCGGCTACGGCGGTGGTTGGGCGGCCGTCCGGCGCCTTTGTCGGGACCATCCGACGGTGGAAGTCGTCCTCCGACCTCATGATGAAGTCTTGAGAACGGGCGATCCTCAGCCACTCCTCAATCTTCTCGTCGTGCGGGCGACCCGTGGTGATGCTCCCAAGTCGCCTCGAAAGCTTTGGGTCCATGCCCCGACGGAATTTGAGGACCAGGTGGCGCCCATCGGGGTAGCCTGCCTTGACCCACAGGGATCGGAACGAGTCGATGTACTCGTCGATCGACCGACCGTTCTGGAAGTACGCCGTCGACTCCAAGATGAGCGCGGCGTCAGCGACTTCGTCGAAGAGGAAGAACTCGCCGCGGAAGGTGTCTTCGAAGTCCTTCCAGGCGGGAAAGACGTCCTTGGCGGTTCCGAACTGGAACACCCGACTGACGAAGTCGGCGGCTCGTCCGTGCTGCATGTACGACAGCACCCATACGATTCGGGCGTGGTCGTCGGCGAAACTTCCCCCGCACAAGGAGAAGTAGAGGTTGCAGGCGTTCCAGAATGCGCGACCGCCTGACCGGGCGCCGTCGTAAATGGGAGGGGGCGACGGTCGGAGGTGGTGCGATCCTGATTGCGGAGCGCCTGGCAGCAGAGGGGTCGTCGCAGGCGACGGAGGGATCGTCTCAGGCGGCGGAGGGGTCGTGTCCGCTTCGGGAGCAGCGGGGGTGGGATTGGGGGGTGTCCCCGACATGAGTTTTTCGAAAAGAGCGGAGAGGCGGTCCATAGAGGCCGAGTTGGATGTGTTGGAGGCGGAGAGAGCCGAAATCGTGGCTTCCATATTCGCCAACCGCTCCTCCGTCGTGAGGAAGGGAGAGAACGGTCGTTCGAGCGGCATGTCACCAAATTCGGACATCTCGAAACGGGACTGGGCGGGCGATCAGAGCGAGCGCGCGTTGGACGGTCGCGTGTAGCAGACGCGTGTTTCGGCGCGGAAGCTGGTTGGCCGGCTTCGTCGGGTTTCTAAGAGACACTATTCTGCTGTTAGGGCGACCTTTAGAGCAGAGCTTAGTCGTACTGGCAAAGGGGAATCCAAAGTTATATTGATGTACTGTAACGAGGTAAATAAGGCTTACCTGGCAAAGGGGAATCCAAAGAGAATAGTGTAAAGGATTCCCAGATGCCAGGGGGCCGGCTATATACAAGTGTGATACATGAGGGCAGGCTCTCCATAGTGTACTGTACATGTGATAATAACGACATGTGATAACCATGACAGGTGATAATGATGAGCGGGTTCCGGATGCTGTCTGATGGTAACCGTCGTCGGGATGTCAGGTGATCGGGAATATGAACAGGGAGACGAGGGGAATGACAGGAAGTGAGTAAGGTAAATATGTACAGCGACGCTTGGGTCAGAGCGTCGGGGCGAGCGCACGTGTCGGGGAACAGTTGGTGAGCGTCGGAGGTCGTGAACGGGTGTTCCCCTAACAGTCAGTACGCACCGAGGTTTACGACTCTGGGTGCACGCGCCACATCTCCCCGTACCGCGACGATCTCGAAAACTTTGTTGAGATCGAACCCAAGGCCTTCCGCGCTGCGAACAAACAAAAGTTTAACGCAGTGGGAAAAGGCGAGATGATAATCGACATACCAAATGGCGCCAACATCTCGCAACTTCAACTCACAGAGGTTTTGTACGCGCCGGAGGTCGGGTACACGTTGGTATCTGTAGGGAGGCTCGATGAGCTCGGTTTCCATATTACCTTCGCCGACGGACAGTGCACAATTCGTAATCCTGAGGGGGAGAAGGTGGGGGTTGTTCCAAAGGCAGGAAAGGGACTCTATCGTGTAGTCCATGAGCCCGAGGCAGCGAACGCCGCGGTGGAAGCACTCACCCTCGATCAGTTCCATCGCCGCATGGGCCACATTTCCCCCGCTGTCGCCAAACGCCTCGTAAAGGAAGGCTTCGTGACAGGTGTTCGGCTTGAGGCCGGCGAGTCCGGCGACCCGTTCTTCTGTGAATCTTGTGTCTATGCGAAGTCGACCAGGAAACCTATTGCAAAAGTGCGGGGAGGCGAGCGCGCCACAGAATTTGGCGGAGAGGTCCATACCGACCTCTGGGGACCCGCACCAGTTTCTACGAAGGGAGGAAGGCGTTACTATGTCACCTTCATGGACGACAAGACACGCTTCACATACCTGCGGCTTCAACGAACCAAAGACAAGACCTTCGAATCCTATAAGGAGTTCGAAGCGTGGGTCGAGACCCAGCTAGGTGCCCGAATCAAGGTGCTACATTCGGATCAGGGCGGCGAATATCTGGGCAAAGAATTCGTCATCTACCTTAAGTCTAGAGGTACTGCACAGAAACTTACTGTGCATGACACCCCCCAACACAACGGCGTTGCAGAGCGCCGCAACCGCACTATTGTAGAGCGCATTCGCGCACTGCTCCACGCCAGTGGTCTCCCGAGGATGCTCTGGGGAGAGGCCGCGCTGCACGTCGTCTGGTTGATGAACCGGACGGCAACAAAGGCTGTCGACGGCATGACGCCGTATGAGGCCGCATTTGGAAAGAAGCCCGATCTGCACGATGTGCGCGAATGGGGAGAGAAGGTCTGGGTGCGCGTTGAGGCCGGCGATAAGCTTGGTGGACGTGTGCGTGATGGCCGTTGGCTTGGTTTCGACGAGCGCAGCAATGGCATCCGAGTTTATTGGCCAGATAAAAGAACCGTGACCACCGAGCGAAATGTCTACTTTAACGAAACACAGGCATCTGCGGAACGCCTCGAGGGGGAGAACTGGCAGTTTGTCGAGCCGTCCACAGACGCGCCGTCGACGTCTACACCCCCCGCACCTGATCCCGAACCCCCTGCTGCCCCACCTTTAGCCAACGAGCGCGACACATCGGAAGATGAGCCTGTGAGCGAAGGTGAAGCTCCAAAAAGGAAGCGCAAGCCAAGCCAGCGCGTTCGCGAACTTCTAGAAGGCCATGGCACCACATCCGCGCGCCCTTCTGACCCCACCGTCGCACGAGGTATCCAGATCCCACCTAGAATCGAAGATGCGGACGAGCCTGTGCTTGAGGGGGAGGGAATGGCTGACTGGATGATGGCGGCAGACTGCGTTGAGGAGTACGCAATGGCTACGGAGATTGGCGAGGCGGAGGCACTTGAACCACGCTCCCTGGCTGAAGCGAAGAGTCGTCCAGACTGGCCGCTCTGGGAGAAAGCAATTCAAGAAGAGTTAGCGATGCTACAAGAAGCAGGCACATGGGAACTCACCGATGCGCCAAATGGCGCAAACATTGTCGGCTCCAAGTGGGTTTTCCGCGCGAAGAAAGATGCTGCCGGCAATGTTGTGCGCTACAAGGCGCGACTCGTTGCACAAGGTTTCTCCCAGGTGCCCGGTGTCGATTACTTCGACACATTCGCTCCAGTTGCCAAGCTCGCGTCGATTCGCGTTGTCCTCGCTATGGCCGCTGTTGCTGATATGGAATTACATCAAATCGACATCAAAGGTGCTTACCTCAACGGAGTACTCACAGATCGCGAGGTTATCTACATGCAGCAACCTCCTGGGTACCGCACTCCCAACTCCACGCGCAAGGTGTGTCGCCTGCGCAAAACTCTGTACGGCTTGAAGCAATCGGGCCGTCGTTGGTACCAGCGCCTTGTCGAGATCATGATGCAGAGGCTCGGATTCTCACGTTGTGATGTGGACCAGTCCGTCTTCTTCAAGCGCGATGGAAATAAGCTAATCATTGTGCTCGTGCACGTCGACGACTGTACGATTGCAGCCACCGCCATGACCCTGATCTCGGACTTCAAACGGCAGATCTCCGAGCACGTGGAGATAACCAATTTGGGCGAGCTTCACTGGCTCCTTGGCATCGAAATCAAACGCGACCGCGAGCGTCGCACCATCCACCTCTCCCAGCGCTCATACCTAGATTCTATACTTCGGCGCTATGGTCTTCAGGACCTTAAACCCGTCTCCATCCCTATGGACACAAACATCCGGCTCTCCTCAGCTCAGTCCCCATCCACCACGGCCGAGTTCGCCCAAATGCGCGACATCCCTTACCATGAAGCAGTCGGTTCGCTCATGTACGCCGCGCTTGGAACGCGCCCCGACATCGCATTCGCCATTCAAACTGTCTCGCGCTTCTCAACGAAGCCTGGCCCAGTGCATTGGGAAGCCGTCAAGAAAGTTTTTCGTTACCTCAAAGGCACGATGGACCTCTGGCTGACATTTGGCGGAACACAGAGGGACCTTGTGGGATTTGCGGATGCGGACGGTAGCATGGCCGAAGATCGGCGTGCTATATCTGGGTACGCATTCATTCTCCACGGCGGCGCTGTTTCCTGGAGCGCTAAACGACAGGAAATCATCGCGCTTTCTACCACCGAGGCCGAGTACGTCGCCGCGACCCACGCTTCCAAAGAAGCTCTCTGGCTCCGCTCCTTTATCACTCAGCTATTCGACATGCAACTAGACGCTACTACGCTATTCTCCGACAACCAATCCGCCATCGCACTCACGAAAGATCATCAGTACCACGCGCGTACGAAACATATCGACATCCGTTTCCATTTTATCCGATGGATCGTCGAGCGCGGTTCTATCCGACTCATCTACTGTCCTACCAATGATATGGTCGCCGACACGCTAACGAAGGCCCTCCCGTCTACGAAGGTCAAGCATTTTGCGACCGAGCTCGGACTCGCGGCAGCTTGAGGGGGAGTGTTGGGATTGCAATCGGCCCGAGCCCTTGCGACCCTGACGCGCATCCCTGATGCGCATCGTCCACGCGCGCGCTCGTGGCGCACGGAACATATCTCGCTACCAGTATACATCTCTACACCCTTGTCTCATGTTTCATACCTTACCAGGTTTGTACCACTCTATGATACGAGCCATCGGGCTCTTTTACCTCTCCATTACTGTACTAACCACTTACTGAGAGTTCTCCTGGAGAACTGTCTCTTTTGTTCACCCATATGTAGTTTAGATACTTATCTCGTTACATATTTATATGAACCCGAATCGCCATCTTGCCTCAGCTGTTGCTCCCGCTATCGCGCGCATACACTGAGGTAAGATCACTACTTATATTCACATTACCATTACTTACAGAATACCTAGCTTTCATTCTAGGTAAATATATCCAGCTGTTGCTCCCGCTATCGCGCGCATACACTGAGCTTTCATTCTAGTGACTTCGTAAACTCTCACAACTCCGGTGTCTAAACTTTTGTAACGTCAACGACAGTTCGCAATCGAGGTGGATAAAGAAAGCAAAGTGGGGTACGAATGCTGATTTATAAACGCGGAGATAGAACAAGAGAGATTATTATCTTCGTGACGGGTATGATCCGGTGGGATAGCGCGCCCGCGCCCGCGAAGAGAGCTAATCGACGTTGTTTGCGCATGTCTGGCAACAGCTTTACTTACTTAGTCAGCTTAGGACAGTACTCGCTCGTGATGTATGACGCGGAGTGTACACAGCTTGCGAGAGTAGAACTGTCAGAGCAGGGTGCGAAACGAAGAGCTCGGCGATGATTATCAAGTATAAACCAAGTTGAAATTCGACTTTTTACACAACCCTCGGGCGTTGGATTTTGCTGATGTTCACGTGATACGTTCACTCGTATTCCCACGTCCACTTCTGTATGAGTTCAACCACGGCCACGGCGGGCGAGCTGCCTGACGTTCGCGATGAAATCGAGGCCCTATTATCTTGGAACCCTCCTCGCCTGATTCCCGTCGCTACCAAAAAAACGTTATCCTCCACTCGGCCACCTTCATTTTATGATAAACATTTTTCTCAGAACTTAGTCCTTAAGCGAGTGGAGCGTCTTCCATCGCTGGTCCCTGATCTCGCCAACAATGTCGATAAAGTACTTCACGCTGCTTCCGGCACCCTTCCCCCTTCGAACGGTTTCATCACAGCCGAACGACGGACGGAGGATATAGGGAACCTTGACGTGAGGGTGGAAGACGAGAAAGCAGTTGCCGAATTTTACAATCAAACCACTGCCAAATACTGCTCTCCCTTGGCTTCTACCCTAGGTTTGCACCCCACCGCTTCATTTTCGCGATGGACCAGTCTCTTGTTCTGGACGCAATCAGTACGTTCCTCAGGTTATGCGATTATGGACGGGGTGCTTCGTTTCTTCGGCGAAAGTGGTCTTCAGACGAGGGAAGCGATACGAGCTGAGATTGTGAAGGGGATGGATAGCGATAAACGTCGCATCTTTAAGGAGATGAGGGAGTCTAGCTCACCGTTGGCGACGTGGGAGATAAAGCGCCTCAGTGCAGGTCCTGTTGAAGTAATGACCGCGGTTCGTAATCTGGGCAAGTTCTCTTGGACGACCTGCAAGGTTTCAAATTGCCTCATGGAGTCGAAACATAAGAAAGCGATCGAGAGAGTCGCGCAGATGTTGGTTGGACCTGACGCGAAGACTCCCCTGTGGCGTATCCCTGTATGTCTATGCCCCTTGAATCGCGAAGAATAGTACTCATCAAACTATAGGATAACCTTTCAGGTAGTCACCCTGATCCAGGAAATCGCGACGAGGAAATTGATATGCGACCACTCACCCGATCGGCTGTGGAGTCAGGTTCTTCGACGCTTCATCAACCACCACCGAGTTCATTAGAACATGACTCCCCGACGAAGGAGAAAGGCAAGAAACGCAAGCGGGAGGATGACGACGACGACGAAGCTGACCAAGATCGGCATGACATTACTGCGCATAGTCTAGTGCAACGGGTGACGAGCAACATACTCCTTGTTAAAACAAGGCTGACATGTCGACTCTGCAGGCGTGGGCACAAGCCGTACGAGTCGATGGGACTGTCATCGTCCTTCACTCCGGGAACCACGAGCTCGTGTGTGTCCGCCATCGAGGCTCTCAGACGCTTTACATTTCGGACGTCATCGAACCGCCCACCTGCGTTAACCCTGGCTATGGGAAACTCCATGTGGGCATCTATATCGCCGCCATCCAAGACATGATGGACCGCCAGCAGCAGCAACTATCTGATGATGGAGACTTAATCGGTGGTGACGATGACGAGGACGACCGGGGGCACAATCGCGGTTCTGGAAGTGGCCACAATGGCAGCCGTGGACGTAGAGGGGGTAGACGTGGACGTAGAGGTGGGCATGGAAGGGGAAAGGGAAAGGGTGGCGGATTTAAAGGCTCTGCAGAAAAGAAGGATCCTACTGTTGATGAAACTGCAGCCTTCGAGGTATGTTGGCGTAGATCATGTCAACCTTCCGATGAACCCTAACCCAGCACCAGAAAGCAATACACGCGGCCAGCAACCGTAATGTGGTCCTCCTCTACCTCCGATACGGTGTATACGACTCCCCAATTCCTGCGTTGTTCCTTCGCACTACCCCTTCAATTATTGCACCTACCAGATGTCCTACTGCTCCCTTATCTCCACGATCCATCCACACTTACGGACGAGAGGAATGTCTGAACGTTGTTCTTACGTCGGAAATTGGGCAGGGGGCAACCGGCACTGTCCACCGTGGCACACTTGAGCCAGGAATCTCGGATGGCGCTATACCACTGGACGTAGTCGTCAAACTTGCTTTCGACATTGAACAGCGAGATGCCCTCAAGGGTGAATACGATGTCTATTGCTGTTTAAGGTCAAAAGGAATTCTTCGAGGTATCACCACACCACTGGGGTTCTTTGACGACTCCGAAGGTTGTGCTTGTGCTCTTGTCATGCCTTATGCAGGTGTTCCACTCATTGCAGAGCCGCGGCGCAATTTGTCGATCTCGGACTGGTAAGTTCCCTCCACCAATGATTGATTTATCCGACTTACAATACTGGTTGACCATTGTAAATCAGCAAATCTGCGCTTTCGACGTTAGAATCTATTCATCGAGCTGGGATACTACATGGAGACATCCGTCGGGAAAATATTCTTGTCAGTGACTCGGGACTTACAATCATTGACTTTGGGCATTCGAAACAATGCCATGATCAAGGAGCCAAAGATGAAGAACTTGCATGCCTTCGCCGTTTGCTTGGTTCAGCACGCAAAAATCACTAGAGAATGATGATTGTTAAGATAGGTAGTACTACTTTACTTACCTACCTTGTCTTGAATAAATAATGGTATTAAAGATCGTCTCATGGGCAGCGGGCTACCACTGATGCGCTGGCTCAGATCAACCCCGGTGGTACATTCCCACGACCCCATGGGATCAATGGCACGCGTCCGGCGAACAGTCGGAGCCTTCCTCTGTCGTTATTGTCTATGTATCCGTATTCCATCACAATTACATCCCATCCTTCCCCACTACCTCCGTCTCGATGGACCAGTGTTAGTTTTGACCTTGGATAGAGAAGAATACATCGGGAATGGAATTATGTTTGGGAACATGATCCTGAATACTGTACTAATACGACCAAGTCTTCGCTGGATGTGACGTGTGACAAGCTGCACGATCTCTTCACCTCTTCAAGGCCACTCGCCTGGTGTGACCAAAGCAAAATTTCTTCATGAGGAGTGAAGATGTAGTCAATGTTTCACTGTTGCAAAAATGCAATGGCTACATTGCAATTGATGGAGTCTATATTGTATCAGTATAGCTCATGTGGTGTAGCAGTGCTACAGGACGACCTCGCGTTTCACACTACAACCGAGCTTGACCAGATGTCATTTTTCTGCTAGTTGTACATGAAGTTGCGAAGATCTACTTAAAATAATAGATATAAACAATAGATATAGGCAACGCCGAAGGCGTTGCCAAACAATGCCAACACAGGTGACCAGTATGGACCTGCGTCCTTACATACCCCCCTTTAAGATTGCACTCAGCAATCTTTACACCCGGGCAGATGTCGAGGGAATGTCGTATATATTGCGCGTACAGTACGCGCAACAATAGTCGAATGTATTGCGCATATTTTATGCGCCACAGTTGTCGCGTCTGGGTATTGGTACCCCGACGATATGGAATAATGATAATGTTAGGTCATGGCCCTAACGTAGTGTCGATTCTGTCGACCGCGACTTGTTCCTCCAGTCTCTGAGAGATTGGCGTCCATGTTCCGCGGACGTACTGGCTAGGGTTGGACACATAATGCCCAACGATGACTTTCGCGCCTGAGTTGGTTTGATAGTCGCCAATCGAGTCGTTAGCCGGTGATTTATGGCTTCATCGATTTTTTGGCTCCGTCTTCGACTCCTCGTCGACAGCTATTGCAACTGCCAGACCAGGGCTGGTTGAACCACCGCAGAAGACTGAGGCGCTATTTATCGCGCCGACGTATACGCCACAAGGATTTCAGCGATGGATATCGCTGCGACTGTGGTTAAAGTCGCGTAGGCTGCCACCTCGACGTTTATCAACGTCGACACATAACCGATACGGCTGCCGGACTGATGCGTCTCATATCGCATCTCAAAGACCTGGATAGGAACTGTTGGGCACAACGAGCCCAACACGCTCAATCGGAGTCGGTGCACTCATTATCATCATAACGAGCGCTTTCGTCGCTTTGCTCGTCGTTCGAACGAGCGTCTTCTGGGCCGCTATGTGCAGCGCCATTCTCCTGCTCGTCGTTAGACCGAGCGTCTTCCGAGCCGCTATGCTCAGCGCCACTCTCCTCCTCCTCTTGATAGCTACCACGTTCACGGTAGCTATCATATTCCGCCTCGAGAGCGTTGGTTTCCCCATCGCTCTCCACTTCGTAGACGTGAATTTCCTTCCCGTCTTCATCGAGGTACTGGTACTCGTGGCATGCGTCCTCACATTCATATGTTCGGACATGCCATGCTTCTGAGCGTTCCGAATGACCTTCGGACCGCTCACCATTCCCGTCGTCTTCCCCTTCCGGTTCATCGCCATATGTGCGATGAACAATTTGGCGCATACACGCCAATCGCTCGGTGGACATTTCATTCCGAGCTGCCGATGGTGTCGATACCACCATGTCGTAATTGCCCCTAATCGCGCTCATACTGCGCGAGTAGGTTCTCGAATTACCCTCTACCCAGTCTAGGACATGGTCGGGGTTACGTGTTCGCTCCTGTCCAATTTGCGAACTCGATCTTGACCTTCCCGCTTCACTGGGTCGGTCACTAGATCCACCATCGGATACAGCGCTTGACGCCGTCTCCGCAACAGGCTTGACGCCCATTAACCCCGTGTCCGCACGGAGTTCCTCTCTGTGATGCCGGAGGTGGTACCTCACCCACCTCCAGACCCGGCGCACATTGTCTTCCGGCCGATCGTGCATTAGCTCCCGGAACGTCTCGTTCCA
The DNA here is from genome assembly GCA_013368375.1 of Tricholomella constricta. NCBI lineage: Eukaryota > Fungi > Basidiomycota > Agaricomycetes > Agaricales > Lyophyllaceae > Tricholomella > Tricholomella constricta. The sequence goes on from JAACJP010000020.1 coordinate 445,198, forward strand.
TTCGCTTCCATCGTCGATGCGTCGTGCTATCCACCACGCAATGTGGAAGTCCACCTCCGGGTATGCCGGCGTCTGCACATTTGCGGTCGTCGTCCCGTGGCGTTCAGTCTTCTTCGATGGGCGTTCACCACCCCCATCTTCTCCCTTGCGGACTTTTGTCCACACCTCCGGTAATGCCGGATGCTTGTCTCGCACGTCTTTAACTAGACGTGCTGTGCTCGGTTTTGCTGCTGGGCTCTGCCCAGCGTTTTGCAGACCAGGTAAGCTCCTTGGTCCGCTCGTGTGCCTCCCCGTTATCTGGGATGCGTTTGCAGTTGCTTCTCCGCCATCGATGACGGCACCTCTTCTTGGGTGCTCCGGTGGTCGTTCCGGTTGAGGGCGCACGCTGGCGCTCTCCGACACCGATGTGGCGGCCATAGCGCCACTGTAGGGTCTAGGTGTAGCGTACCTATATGACGAGTAAGCGCGTGTTACTGAACGCGCTGATGCAAGCCTGTTCCTAGGCTTGGTGGGAGGACGCTTGCTGTCCTCCGGTACACCTTCTCGGTGCGGTTCGACTTGATGCGCACGACCTTGCCGCGCGCCCTTATCTGTAGCATGGTCTGTCCGGACCATACTCCGTCGGTGCTCGTTCCCTGCGCCTTCCCGACGTGTCTCGGCCTCCGAATGTCGTATGTTCGACACCTCCGACGTTGTATCGCTGGCACCTTTCTTGCCAGCATCTGTTGCGCCTTTGCTGGGCCCCATGAATCGTAACACGTCGCTCTGCGACGTTTCCTTCATCTTCTTGTTTGTGGGGTGGCGGCTACTGCTCTGGTACCTCTCCCCTCCACCAGAACGTCGTTCGGATACGACGTTCTCCTCGATTCGTGTCTCCTTGAGCATCCTCCGATGCTCGACGATACCCTCTACGTTGCCCGATTGAAAGGCCTCCTGCTTGGGCGTTGACCTCCGTCGCCCACTTTGCTCGTGCGTCGGCGACGGTGCTCGCCAGTTGCGGTCGTCGTGTCCGCCACTATATGTGACGTTCACCGATGCGAGACCATTGCTCTCGCGTCTTTCGGATCGCTTCACGATCGATTTGAAGGGGGCGGCACTCAAGCCGTCCGAGCGTTCGTTTTTAAGACCATCAGTTGATGGTCTCGTCGACTTTATTGGCGATGGCGCCTGCGGCACCATCGTACTTGCATCGCACGATTGCGATATCCCTAGTTTTGCGATATCCCTAGTTTTGCGTCCTTCGGACGCCGCTTCCTGTATAGGTCCACGATATCACGCAGTGTTCCTATAGTTTTGTCGGCGTACGAATCGCCGACCGCCGTATGGTGCATGCATTTTACCCCATACTTCCGGTACATGTTGTCGGTTTTCTCTAGCACCCTCCGACGCCGGTACTGGCTCTGGACGTCCGTCGTCGCCCAGAACGCTTCCATTTTTACCTCCCAAGCGGAAGGTGTAGTGCTTTTAGTCGGTGCGGTTCCTTGACCGCACCATTCGCGATAGCGTGCGCGTAGCGCGTTCATGTATCGTTGTAGGTACTCTGTATGTCCTACATCAATGTATATTCGTCCGAAATACTCAGATACATCGTTTTCAGCGCAGGCTTCGAGCCTGCGTCGCTGACTGTCATCGGTTATTCTAGTAGCCGACCAAAAGAGCTGTAGCTCGCGCCGTAAAAGGGCGAGCTCGATCCAGTCTTCGTGCACAGGCGACGAAGATTCGCCTGTGCCGTTCCATAGAAATGGTTCGAGTTTGCTCGAAGGAACCGCCGCCGGCGGTTCTGCCAGGTGACGTGGCATCAATTTCGATGCTTCGAGCATCGAAAAATCTCTCGGAACCGCAAGCTGCGGTTCCGACGAGTGACGTGGCCGCGTGTCCGCGGCCTCGTGTGTCCATGCGCGTGTCGCATGGTCCTGGGTGGTTCTCGATGTCATATCAAGATGTCGGTGTTGGCCAAAAGGGGTTTGATTGGCCAGAATAAGAAAAGAAGCAGTATAGCGGGATATAGCGGGATATAGCTGGATATAGCAGTAGAGCTGGATAGCTCAAAAAAATGTAGCAGTGCTACAGGACGACCTCGCGTTTCACACTACAACCGAGCTTGACCAGATGTCATTTTTCTGCTAGTTGTACATGAAGTTGCGAAGATCTACTTAAAATAATAGATATAAACAATAGATATAGGCAACGCCGAAGGCGTTGCCAAACAATGCCAACACAGGTGACCAGTATGGACCTGCGTCCTTACATGTGGAATGTGCCTGCGGCGGAAAAAAAAAATTAGTATGGGGGTGCAATTGGTCACACTCTTCAAAAGCATTCAGGAAGTCGGATCGGCCAGGTCACAGGTGCAGGTCAGACCTTGGACCCAGACCTCAGACCTCGGACCTGTGGTCAGTTGTTTGCTTAAGGCTTTGATGAGCAATATAGGCAAAGCTTACACACAAGCCTCATCGCCATCAATACCAGCGTCAAAGCCCTCGTCGCCATCGTCAAAGCACTGGTCGTCAGTAATCCCACCGCCAAAGCGTCTTCCACCATCAAACCCACCATGTCGCACCCTCCTTGCTGCCTCAAAGCTTGTAAGTGGTCCCACTACCTTGTCAAAGCCGTTGAAGACTTCTATTGCCAAAGCCGCCCACTGCTGTTGCTCGCTCCTCCCGCTTGGCCCTGGGCAAATCATATTCTAGTCTTTATATACCACCAACCTGTACTAGAATCTATGCAATACAAGGTGCCTGATCCAGAGATCACTCGTATTTCATCTTGCGCTCAGTGCCGACAGCCTATGGGTGCACTCCGAGTATATGAAGGTACCTCACCAGGAAGGCAACATCTCAGGGGAAGGGTGGTCTGAACGGTATGTCATCATTGGCTTCAGCTTGTATTGATACTTCCTGCCCTTCTAGTGCATTCAAGGTTCATGCCACTGGACCGTCTTCCACACTAACATTTCATACCAGCACACCGATGCCGAGAAGCTTGTACAGCGTGTACTTGCAAGGGAGACTCGGGCACCTCTTCCCGATGACATCACCAATGCCCCTCTTCGCCCTGCTGCACCCACTCTTATCACCGAAGGTGCAGTCTTCTGCATCAATGCATGCAAGACGAAAGGCGGTAATCGAACGCGAGGGAGCCAAGCTTGTATCGAGTTGAAATGCAAGACATGCCGTAGGGATGCTGCAGAGGACGCGAAGGCCAACAACTGTCCACGAGATCCATGCAAGGCGCACAAGGTCCTTGCAGTTGCTGATATTCAACCTCTCACGTCCCGACAAACTGCATCGCAGGCCTTGGCCCCACGAGCGGGATCACAGTCATCAGAATCATCAGGTTTTTCCACTCCGGAGCCATTTTCGCCCACTCCCACTTCCTCCTCTCGTTCAGCACCATCTCAGCCACACCCTCAGCCCTCGCAATTGCAATCACAGCCACACTCTCAAATCCCTACTGCTACAAACCGTCGCCGTGCTCTTGCCCAACCTATAGGCCCCAACTGGCTCAAGAGGAAGACTGCGGCTGATCAAGAGAAGGCATCGATGGAAAGTCTCAAGGTTTGCCGGCAGCAGATGGATGAAATCGTCAAGAAGACTTGCACATTTGTAATTTATCGCAAGGTATGTATTCTCTCTAGTGTTTATCTCACAACATTACTGATAAATGTGTTCAATAGAGTGGTGCTCCTCCTATTGAGCTCCGCCGTGAAGTCAAGACCTATCCACAGCTTGAGCTCTATGCGACACTTGCGGACTTGATGGCAGAATTTAAGCTCACTCGCAAGTCTTTATTCGACTTCTGGGATGCGGGACACTGGGCAGTTATCACTGCAGAGACACCCATTATTGTAGAGAAGGGTCGTCGCATTCTCTTACGCTTTCGACCATCCTTCGAGGAACAACTTTCCCTTACCGACTGTCTAGGAATTACCGACGAGCTCACACGACAACCTCGTATAACAGGAACCAAACGTGGGGGGGAAATCGAACTTGTATCCCCCTTAAAGAAGGCCGTGAAGTCATCGATAGCTTCGTTCTCAGGCCCTTCTCTCCCAGCATCATCTCCCCCTCCCCGCATCTCCACGACACCTCTTCTCAAACTCGAGCTCGACACGGCTCATGTTGCACGGGATTTCCTGGAAATTGATGGCATTGCGAGGGTCAAGACACTCCAGGAGCTTCCTATTGCAAGCTGGGATGCCGGATGGAAGCAGATCGCACAACTCATCGACAAAGATCCTCGCAACGTTATGGAGAGTGAGAGCTTTCCCAAGGTCTTTGGAATCACTTATTCAAAGTCGTCGGTCTGCAAGTACAAGAGCGACTTCAAGAAGGCACCCAAGGAGCTTCGAGATGAGTTCATCATGATGGGCAATGTCAAAGCTGCCACTTGGCGTGAGTTCTCTAGGGCGGTGAGAACGTGGAGGCCTACAGATGCTCATCACTTTCCTATTGCTTCTGCCATTGATCTCACCATCGACGACTCTGATCACGAGGATCAGATCCCTGTAGTCCCTACCCTGACCCCTCCTGCTTGTTCTGCGAGACCATCTTCTTCGACAACTTCTGCCTCGACCATCACCACTGCAGCTTCTGCGCCTATTCTCGATTACGTTCTCACCGCAGGGCCTCCATCTCCTGTTCCGGCTGCTGTTCCCAGAGACTTCCCAGTGCTTTCACCACTACCACGCACACCACACACTCCTCTGCCTTTAGCTCCTGCGAATACTATCAGAATATGCTCTGCGCTTGCGAATATCATCTGCAATTATGGCTCCGACAATGACGACGATGACAACAACATCGATCACACCCTACTATGCCCCTTTTGCGACCGACAACTCCCGGATAACCCAACTCCTGGCTTGCTTCGCCAGCGCGCATCATTGGAAAAACAGTCAAGGCTCGATCCGATGCCCAACAATCGCTTTCATCGCTCAACGGAATCCTTCACCATTTTCGTGGATTTCTGTCAACGTCATACTTTCGAGCACAAGCAACTTCCTCGTGCACAGCAGGCTGGCTGGCCTGTTTCTCCTATCTTTGCAACTCTTTTTGATCATGTCGTTGCACATTATCCTGCACTTACAAAGGTGTTGACGGACACCAAGAACACCTTCTTTTCTGATGCAAAGCAGTTTTACAGGAAGACTGCAGCGCGTATGCAGGGTGCATCATCACAGTATTCGAGTGCTAGATTTACTCAATTTGGTGCCGGCTAGTGAGTCATTTGGGTCTTCTCCGTCTCACGCGGTATTTCTGACTACTTCGCAAACAGTTATGGAGAGCGAGGCTACCAGATTATCTTCACTGCGCTACAGCATCGCTTTTCCTTCTCCATTGATAAAGCCCACATCCACCCCCTTTCTCAAGACACTTTTCTCCGCGAAATCCTAGTTCCCGAAGCAGCAGTCCTTATCATTCAAGAAGACCTCCATCTCTCGCACTTTCAAGCTATTGAAACATTGCGAGCAAGTCATACTTTTGGAAACACGATGCACCCCATAGACGACACCTGCTCCATAGGTCATGAGGCTACTCGACGAGGCATGTATATTTTTCAGTGCTTACAGCCTTTGTTCCGCTTCTGGCAGGCCTCAAAGACGATGCTGGACTTCGAGACTTGGGCCAAGGAGCAGAACGATAAGGAAGAAGAGCACCGAGTGAAGCAGGAAGAGATGGACCTGAACATAATTCGTGATAAGTCTGAGGATTCTGGTATGGGGATCGAGGGTGACCCGATTGACTTGACCTCGGATTAATCCTAATGTAATTCTTACTACCAGACATGAATGTGTACTTAGTCCGTGTAGCGTCATAAGTACTGGCTTTATTACAAGCAATAAGATATATGTTTGGGTATACTATTGATGAATGTCGGGACGAAGAAGATCATCTTGAGGAATGCTATAAGGTGCTTTGAGCTTGCGACGAAGCTCCTTAATGAGAATGCGATTGCGACGTTTGATCATCTCATCAAGAAAAAATTCGTAGCGGTCAATCTGCATCTCACGGACCATTGATTGAAAGCCACCAAACCAAGCATTCGCTTGCTCAGCAGCAGAAGAATTGAAACACCATTTCCCATCATCTGTTCGCAGCTCCAGCCAGATATATGGGTTGCAGTGTCGCCCGCAGTCCTCGTCTGACTCTTTATGCTTGCACTTGAAGTGGAAGACGTCAACCGGAAGAGCGCAGTTGTCAAAATAATGTCGCATGTAAGGGTCTTCTTCGTTCCTAAGCATAGCAACAATTCGGCAGTTGTTATCATGCCAGAGAACGGCGGGAAGCGAGGCTTGAGTGGGAAACAGCTTCATCCAAAATGTCTAAAAAAAAAAATCAGAGATTGCGATGAGTGCAGAGAAAATAATGTACTCGAACACCATTTGGAGCTTCAGACCCATAAAATGTCGCTCTGCCAAGAATCACACCACACGAACCAACACAAAGCTGTTCGTTGTGCGTACGCCGTCGCCCAAACCGAGCCCTGACAGCACGGTTTCCAGCCTCAGGTTTCCCATCGCAAATCCCTCGTTCATCGACAACAATTTCGTCATCTTCATCAATGCCGGGCCCCTCAAGTTTGTCGTCATCATTACTGTCATCGCGCATGTCTGGTTGCAATGCGGAGGGAGATAGGTCAGCTTCATTCAGAAGTCGGCCACGGATAGTCGACGAGTCAGAGCCTGTTGCCAGGGAATCATGGGTCTGCGAGACTTTGAGGCGTTCCAACCGGTGCTTGAGCTGAAACATCGCTTTCCCTTTCTGGTAATGGTAAACCTCGATAGCGCGATGATCTGGGAGGGGACAAGTACAAAAACCGAGCTCGATAGGTGCCCCACACGCAGTGACAGCACATATTCTTGAAAGATGGCGGTGAGTGGGGCAATGGTGGTGCTTGACCGAAGCCAGGGGGATGGGGCAGTCATGGGAATCACAACAAGGGCACCCGATGGTGACGTCATCGGTAACGGTGGAGCGGCAATGATCTAGACTGGTGTCAGTAAAAAATAGATAATAAATGCAAGGGAACTCACAAGAGACGCCGTCTTCATCAGTATACACCCAACAACACAAATCGCATGCGTGGTTCCAAGCCTCCTGACCAGGCCCAGCCATCTTCTTGTTGCGCTTTTGCAAGGTTGGCTGAAGACGTGCCGCCTGAGATGGAGCGTTGTGAACAAATTCGAGTGTCGTAGACGTTTCCTGATGGTTGCGAATGAGGGCATGGATAAAAAAGCCATTCCAGACGTCTTCCACATCGAGCTCGAGACTTGTGGGCCAATTGACTGGCAGCGACGGACTGATGTGTTCGTTCTGGAGTCCAGTGTTGTAGATTCTTGCACAATCGGTAGCCGATGTCCTATGATGGAGGCATTAGTTGATTTAACATGGTATAGAGAATGAAAGGCATACCAGGACGTGACCATCATCATCGCAAATAGCTCGCAGACTTCTGCCGCCATATAAAAATGCTGCGAATTTTGAATGAAGGGCATTTCGTTGTTGCAATAATAGGTCCGTGTCGTAGCTTTCGAGTGAACGTAAAAATTTGCATAGTAACGTGTATTGCACTCTGCGAACATACGAGACATTTAGATATGGTCAGTGAAACTCAAAAAGAAAGAATTGACGTACTGCGGCAATATCGAGCGGTAGCATAGCCTGGTACAGCTCCAAACTCCTTCGAGAAGATGGTGATGGGAAACGACAATGGTTCCACCAAGTCGCGGTCACGTTGCACAGTCTCATCTGCAAGAAGAGGCCGTGAGCATTGAGGGTCAATGCATACCTGCGTCGGGGGTTCCAAATCATAGACTCCTAATGAACATGATGATTGAGATGACTAGAAGGCGAAGTGCAGTGAGACATACCAATTTGACGTGATAAGCCATGATCCAAGAACAACTGCACATATCGGGTGCGAAATGCAATCTCCTCAGCCTTTTCCAGTGGAGGAAGCTCCCAAATGAGCTTCTTCAATGAGTGCCATGCCAACTTGCCGACGCGATCTGAAATCCCAAGAGATAGCGTCAAAAAGTCATGTATGTGAACGGGAAGTGTTTCCGGTGCCTCAGAACGATAAGAAGGTTGGAGTCGGCGGAGCTTGGGCTTCAGGAGTCGGATGAGATCTAGGTATCTCATCATGGTAGCATAATCGAAGGTAGATTGTAGTTCCGGGTGCTCAAGGAGGGTAGCTGAAAGCTTAAAGATGTCCATAGTAGCGGGAGTTGTGAGTGCTCATTCATGGGTGCGTTGATAAAGGAAATTTTCATTGGGTGTGGGTAAACAAGAGTTGCATGTACAAGAGTTGCATGTGGTCCAAGCATCGAAGGAAAGGGGGGCCCCAAGATGGTGACAACAACGACGAAGACAATATCAGAGCGCTGAGGGGCCACGCGTTGATCCATGGGACAATTATTGGTCGGGTCCGAGGTCCGAGTCCGAGGTCCAGGTCCTAGGACCTGCCTCCCAGTCGATCCGACGTTCTCAAAACATTTGTGATGTGTGACAAGCCCAAAAGCTCTTCAATTCAGAGGTACCCGTGACAAGTGACTGAAGACTTGGTCATATTAGTACAGTACTGCTGCGAATTAGATGGATGGAATCTTGCGTGTAGATCTAAATTTGAAGAAGCCATCAGTGTGGGGACTGGGCTAGCAATTGCTGATGCCTCAGAGGCCTGGGGTGGTGGCAACCATGCCAATTGTTGATCCATTGGTGGATGTTCAGCTTGTTATTGAGAACCTGCTCGATCGGGTCCGTTATGGCTCTGACACCTGGAGTCATTGTGAAAGAAGGTAGAGAATCATCTATATACATCCAATCATATAGAACAGCTACATGCAGGCGATTATGAGCATTATGCTACAATCATGTGTGGTGGTTTTAGGATGCCATGTGATGGCGAGGTGATGCCGATGTGTAACAACGGCGCGTTACAATACGTCTATATTGAGACGCGACCTGTTTGGCATTACCTTCTGGTAATGCATGACCATCTTTGTGATGCGTATATAAATGTCCTGTACAGTTTATGCTTAGATAATCCTTTGCACCTTCACCCTGTACACGTACTTAGCAGAATCCCACAGATTGGTCTAGCTTAACGTGTCTGGTGTCTCGCAAGGATCCCCCAACCCCGTACAACCGTTACACTTTTTTAAGCTACCCAGCTTTGCTATCTGCTTAACTGCTCTCTATCTTCGACGTCGACTCGCTTATCAGAGCCATCACCATCACCACAACCCTGAAACGAAGATCTATCTGCTATGGATCCAAACCGAGCGCCACCGAGCGCTACCAGCTCTGAAAACACACCAACGATACAATCTATCGTCGATCCGCCAGTACCGCGACCTCCTATAGCCTATGTGCCGCCTCAACGTTGTTCGGACGAAGTCGGGCAAGGTGTAGCAGCAGCAGAGGGACCAACAGCGGTAAGTAGCCTGGAGCTACTATCAATGCACGCCACAGAGCGCCCAGCCGCAAGGTTAGGCACTCTGGGGGTCGAAACTGCTGAAGATGCGAGTCCTAGACATGCATCGGACGATGGCCCCGTACGATTGGCTCTGCAACAAGCGTACGCCGCGTACGCGGCCTCCCCGGCCCCCACTGCTGCGCCACAGTCTTCGGTACAAGCCCCGGTACACGCCAACATGGATAACCAGTCGGTTACGAGTGCGTACCTTCAACGACGGGCGTTATCGCCTGTCAGCTCGACGGCAGAATCGGACAACGGGACCCAGAACATCTTCAGGTTCTCGCCCCTTCTCAAGCGCCAGGTTCACCTCTACTGGTCAGAATACCAGTCGATGGTCCCAGACGCTAGTCGACATACTCAGATGAATGAGAACGCGCTAGGCTCCGCCTACGTACACTGTGCGATCATGGACACGGAGCCTGATACGAACAGTATCGAATTTGTAAAGCTAGTTATCGAAGGCATTCGCTTCGAAATAGATAACTATTCTATGGCCACTGTCTTGGAAGCATCGAGGTCTTCGACACCGAAAGCTCCACAACCAACAGTAGGAACAACACAAGCAGCCGACAGCATCGGCCCTGTGCTCACCATGCCTGTAAAAATCGAGGATCGTGTGGATGAAACACACGACGGCGTCAAACCGATTGAGGAAAGGCTTGCGCCTGCTCAAACACTACGGTTCACGACTGAGACATCACCGCCTGTGATACAAGTCCCTGGGAATGCATCCCGTCGATACCCAACGGCAGACTCGTGGGCAGACAGAGTCGCCCTCCAGCGCGAGCGGGATCGAGACTTGCAGCAACAGGGTCATTCGGTTTACGATGACCAGGGAGTGATCTTTATCGGACGTCAGCCCGTCGACCAAATGAAGAGCATTTATTTAGAGTCGATTGGACAACCTCACGAACAGGATAATAATGCGCAGAGTGCCCCCTACGATGAGCACCTGCAGGGACGCGATCAACAGCATTCATTTGCTAGAGATCGACCTCCACATGAGACTCCCGTAGTTCATACGCATTTTACAAATGCTCGCGGACGCGGTAGGGGAATGAGCGTCGTGAACCCTATATCACGAAACCCAGGTAGACCAAGTGAAACCCCTGGGCGTGGGTTCTCGATGCCTCCGCAAGTCTGGTCAAGTGCGGTTCGGCGTATCGCGAAGCGATATGATAGAAATCCCAGAGCAGGTAGTGGGCTTCCACACGTTCGGTGTCCATGTTGAAGTTATCGTCACAGAACTGAACCAGATTGCGGATGTCTCGAGGGGACATAGGGAACCCGCGAGGTGCACACTTGTACAAAGGTGAGCCTGTCACATTGAATGCGGTTTCGTGTTCACGTTCGTATTCTAGAGCGCGACTAGCGCTCTGAGAGGCAAACACCGTATTACTGTACGGTGACCAGTACAGGCGTCGGTGAAGTAGTCCACCAAACGCGTTGTGGCGTTCAGGAGTACCATTGATGTGTAGTACGCCAATAGTATCTGGAATGTGTCCGACGAATGTCTCGAAGTTATACTTCAAGCGTTCGTTGGCTTCTCGGTCTGCAGCAAGGCGGTCGCGGCGGACTGAGGCATTGTGTTTCATTCGTAAGCTACGCTCGTCGACGGTTTCGCTTGCTGGTTCCTCCTTCAGCGTACCAATGGTAGAGGGCTCTACAGTCTCTTGCATCGGTTCATCGGCAGGCGAGCTAGCGTCGACCAGTCGTGCATCGTCGACGGGCATCTGCTCAGGCACCGCAAAGGCCTGACGTATCGTAACTATAATACGTCCAGCATCAATGTGCAGAGGTACGCCAAGAGGAAAGGGTACCTTAATAGTGGGGATCACTAGAGGTACTTTGGCGGCGCTGGTGGGCGCAGATCCTATTTCTTGCGCTGGCGCCGTAGACTGCACTGATGTGGGTGCGGTCTGAGGACCCTGCGTCCGACTACGCTTGTCGGTATAAGGCATCACGTTCGGCGATGCCGGGTGCTTACGTAGCGCGCGTTGCAGCTCCTCGGTGATGTGGCGTTTAGCCATAGTTTGCTGGTCAACTTCTGGTTGAAGGCGGTCAATGGTGTCGAGTAGTTGTCCTATCACGACCCTTGCCATTCCATCATGGATGAAGTCGACTACAAAGTCGGGTGCTACTCCGACGGTCTCGAGGCGGTTAAATATACCATCTGGGTTTGTTCCCATATTAGCATGTGGTGCGTTGCATGGCGCAGCATGCATACCTCGAGTATTTCCGTGAGAGTTCGAGGGATTTCCTTCCTTCTCTTCGACGGCTCGTTCACCCCCCTTTGGGCGGTGTGGTTTGTTACCACCACGCTGTTGTGAGGGGCGTCCCATCTCGACGCTTCTCTTCTTAGCATCAGGCAGCTGTCCAGGCTCGAGTTGCCCTGCTCCATGTCCATCGACATCCATTGGGGCGTGCAGGCGCTCAACGGTGGGTCCAGGAGCAGGCGTCTCGCCTGTGTTGGAAGGATTCTGTCCTTCGAACGGCTGATAGCTTGGTACCATTACTGGCTGGTATGCTATCGATCCAAATGACAGTGGCGACTGTGCTTGGTTTTGCAGTTGTGCAGTTTGTTGCGCATGTTGTACGCGAGGTGAATTACTCGTAGCGCTGCGGTTATTGCGACCGCGGCGTCCACGTGTTCCTCCCCCTCTTGAGTTTCCTCGAAAACTCAGTGATTCTTGTCCAGACGACATTAGGTGCGATTTCTAGTGATAGTGGCAGTGCACAAGGGGGCAGAGAGAAAATTTTTCGCTCCCCCGATCGGAGCTCCACTCGATCGAAGTGATCGAGTCCAGCCACGCTGTGGCTGTGTGGCGCACATTGCATGCCACACCTCAGCGCAGCTTTGCGAGCTGCGATATACGCTTCACCCCCTGGAGCTCGAGGTATCTATCGAGAGCTGCCAGGGATTCGCAGTGCTCACGCGGCTCCCACGTAGTGTCCCCCAGGGACCATCGAACTTGAAATTCAATGGCGCCCTCGGACCACCTATGTCCCAGAATCTCCTCGACGAACCACTCGTGGTCGTCTGGTGCACCAAAGTCGTAAGGCTCTGGGTGCGCTCGATTCGGGAACAGTGCGTCCTCCGTAGCGTAATACGGTCTCAGCACGGACACATGAAACTTCGCGTGTAAGCGGCGCTGCTGAAGCGCGGAAGGCAGTTCCAACGTATAATTTGACGTTTCTGGCTCTGCCTTCAAGACACGATAAGGCCCCACGAACTTGGGGCACAACTTGCGTGCTCTACCCTTTGGATGATTTAAGTTCTTCGTAGATAGGTAAACTAAATCACCAGTGCTAATCTTAGGATCATCACTCCGGCGTTTATTCGCATTCAGCGCTTGGAATACGCGGGCCTCGATAATAGCATCGTGGGCTTCCGCGAGATTCGAAAGGGCTTGTTCTGCGAACTGGCGAATACCCCGAGGAATCACATTATCACTGCGAATTTCCTTGATCATGGAGGGCATGTATCCGCTGTTGAGTTCGAATGGCGCGTATTTGGTTGTCTCCGATATACTCGCATTAAGTGCGAACTCGGTCATATCTACGCGATCGACCCAGTCTTTCTGGTCGTGGCGCACCACAGTACGGAATATTTGTCCGATACTGCGGTTTGCACGCTCAGTCTGTCCATCCGTTTGAGGATGAAACGATGTGGACATGAGCAGTTTCGATCCAAGGATCTTGTGAAGTTCTCGCCACCATTTGGAGGTGAACTTCGAGTCCCTATCGCTCACGATGGAACTAGGAAGACCATGCAGACGAACAATCTCGCGCATGTATATCCAGGACAATTCCGACGCGGTCATGCGCGTATGTACTGGAATTAAATGCACCATGCTCGTCATGCGGCACATAATAACCCACAGGTAATTATAGCCTTTTGATTCAGGGGACGGGCCTATAAAGTCCGTTCCAATGGAGTCCCATGGTTTAATGGGCACTGGTAGCGAATGTATTTTGCCAGCAGGTTTTTGATTCAAACCCTTGGCTCGCTGACATGACTCACAAGTTTGACAGAACTTGCGAACTTCTGCGGTAATGGTGGGCCACCAATACCAGCGTCGGAGGTATTCCGTGGTACGCTGGGCTCCAAAGTGTCCAACGGACGTATGTGCTTGTTCTATGAGTTGAGTGATCAATTTACGATCACGAGGAACACATAGAACTTCTACGCCAGCTGGATTCGTTGTCCAAATTAACGCATCTCGGTGTGTAAAATGTGTGAATTCACCGGGTTTGTCCAGTATTACCGTGAACAATTTATCGGTTTTGTAACCTGTCCGTACTACTTCCAGGAATGAAGCATCACCATTCCGTGGGTGTGGGTCTGGACGCAGCGCTGGTGCGGGCTGTTGAAACAATGCCTCGCCCAACGTTTGTTCGCGTTCTGAAGTAGCCCCATCCGGTTGTTGACCGGTCGAGGATTCAGACTGTACGGTAGGTTGCTGAAACTCTTCCAGGATGGCGGCTTCGATTTCTCGATCCTCACGCCGTTCCTGGAGGCGGCGACTACGCCTCACTTCTACGTCCTGCATGGCTCGAATTTCAATAACTCGTTCAGCCACTTCTTGCAGTCCTGAAGGTGGGAGATCCTCTCCGTCTGGATCTATTCGCGCGTCAGCGTGTACATAGTCGTTGACGCTCTGCACCTCATTAGGTGCATCTCCTTCAAAGTAGCGGGATAAGCAATCAGCTACTTTGTTCAGTTCTCCTTTTACATATGTAATGTCAAAGGTGAACCGAGACATATAATCGTTCCAGCGTCGTTGACGCGGTGACAGATTTACTTGAGTTTTGAAGAACTCTAGCGCTTTATGGTCTGTGATTACATGGATATTGTAACCAACCAATTTATCTTCCCATTTTAATAGGGCTTCTAGAATCGCAAGAGTTTCGAGCTCGTGTACAGCATAATTTTGCTGAGCGCTCGTGAACTTCTTCGACATGAACCCAGCGGGCCGACATTTCTGCCAAGTGGGTCCTTGGCCGTACATGGCTCCGACGCCAGTCTTCGAGGCATCGCATATAAGCCATATAGGGTCTTTATTCTTAACGTCTATAGGCTGTATGACTGGTGTTAGGACCTGTGTAGCACGCCGGTTACAGAGTTGTTCTGGAACCACCGAAGCGGACAGGCCTGACGTTCGTCGAGGAAGACGGCCTTTGAATGGGATATCCGGAGGTTGTGAGCGTCGACGAATGTGTTCACAAGAGCGTTTACGAGAACGTGTGGAGCTCAAGGGATACGAATAGGAGAAACAGAATAGATTTGAGAGCAAAAGGAATCGAGAACGGGACTGGTCGTAACAATAAGCAATATCGAGGTAAAGAGTCTGAAAAGAAGTGGTGCCATCATATATACGGTGGACGTGCGTGGGAAAGCGTAAGTGATTGTGAGTTTGGGGGCGGTCGTGACATTACCCCCTCCTCAAGCGTCGAGCCACTGAGATGCGGAAAAAAAATGTTCGAATACGGGGAGTGTGGCGGTTATTCTCCTTTCTGGGTCACACGCGGTCACGTGAGGGGCACGTGTCGGTCTCTGTTGTAGGTCCTTGTGGGTGTTTTTGAGGATCTCGGAGATCGAAAGAGAAAAAACTTAGGTTGTTTGTTCCTCCTCCATCTTCTCTTCGTCCTGCTCATGTCGTCCTTCAATCCCGATATCGCGGCCCCTGCCTCCGTTGACCCTGGCACGATTTTGCGCGATTCCGAGTTGGCGCATCTGTCCGTCGAAGATCGGGCGCGTGTGGCGTTCCTTGACGTACCCCGACCCGTTTCCCCGACGTCCTCTCTCCCTGGGATCGTCACACTTGTCGATGGGAGTGTCGGGGCAGTCCCCGAATCTTCTCCCGCACCTCCCTCAATTCCTGATCATCGTTTGGTCATCCTTCTGCCGGTTCGATCTCAACAGATCCGGCGTCCTCGTTCCTCCACTCCTGAGGTTGAGTTCGAACCGGCCAGCGATCCTGTGTCACGTCCGGCGGCGACCTCGTTGTCTTGGGGGTCCCTTTTGACAGATGAGCTGTTGGCGGAGATCTTGCGTACCGCTGTGCGGGTTCCCCCTTCCTTGGCGTGGTGTGAGACACATGCACCGGTAAGTGTTGCCCTTTTTCTGCGATCGATTGTTGATTCCATTTTGGGGTCTTCGTTAGTGTGATCGTTGTCGGGAGCGTCGGCTGTCCTGTCGATTTCAGGAGGTCCGTCTTCGCGGGACCCTACCCTGTGTCGACTGCCATGCGGCGCACTCCCTGTGTTCGCTTTCGTTGGATCATGGCCTAGAAGTGGCCGCTAGGCAGTTGGGGATTCCCTTGGCGTGGTTGCGCTCTCGTGCGGAAGGTTTTGCCTTCTCTCGCACTGGCGTTGCGATGTCCTTTACCAGCATCCGTCGCGCCTTGCGTTTACCGCTCCCCCCTCCTTTTCCCGTTGTTTCCACATCCCTTGAAGGGTCCGGTGCTGTTCCTCCTCCTCGTGCTCCCCCGCCTCGCGCCTTTTTTTGCGGTACGCGAGGCCAGGGTCGAAAGTCTGTGCCTGTTGGCCGTAGGGGTGCGTGCTTGTCCGTTCAGGAGGTGCGCTCTTCGCCTATCCCTGGCCCTTCTCCCTCCTCCTCCCACGATAGTTCGGTTTCGCTTGTCCCCGTTCGTCGTTCTGGGCCCGTTGTGCGCACCGAGTCTCCGGGTTCCCCCATCGCCGGTCCTTCGGAGCCTCTCTTTTTAAAAGGGTCATCCTCCTCAGGCTCTTCTTCACCAGTTTTGCCCCCTTCCCCCCCGCCATCTTGATTTCGACCCCCCCTGCTGCCCCGGTTCCCTCCCCTCCCTCGTCTGAGGAGTACCTCCATCTTCAACGCCTCTATGACCAGGAGGTCGCGCGCGCGCAGGCCCTCTCTGTTCAAGTCGAGCTTCTCCGGGTCGAGGGTCAGCGTGCCAAGTCCCATCTTCGTGGCGTATTGGCCGACTTCACTGATGAACGTGAGTGTTTCCTTTATCTGCAGGCGCAGACTTCGGAGGTCGTAGACGTCGATCGTGATGCAGAGGTTGAGGATCTTCGGATGGAGGTATCGGTTCTTCAGGATGAGGTTGCTGGTTTGCAGGGGCACGTTGTCCACCTTCAGGAGGTTAGGGATCATTGGCGTGGTCACGCCTTGGACCTCCGCACTCGCGTTGACGGTGAGTTTCGATTCCCTTCATTTTCTCCTTCTTGTTTCTAAAACTTTTCGTAGCCCTCGACCTTGCGCGTACCGCCTTCGCGTCCGATATGTATATCGCGGATGGTGCTTTGCGTCGCGCCCTCGTCGAGTTGGAGGCGTCGCCAGTCCGAAGTATCATCGATGGCGCCCACAAGATTCTTGAGCGGCACTCGCTCCTGGAGCTGTTCTGCCCCCCCGTCGATCCCGAGTCGCCGTTCCCCGCGTTCGAGCATTTCCTTGCTCTTCATCGCCCTTCTCTTACCCGCGAAGGTGCCTTGGCAGAGTTCGTATCTCAGTCTCAGTTGATCGCCGACAACGAGCAGGACATTGCGTCGATGCGTCCCCTGGAGATAGGGTTGGTTGGGGAGGTGGGGGGTGATCGTGAGGGCGGTTCTTCTTCCAGTGCGGGTCCCTCCAAGCGTCGTCGCATCGAGTAGTCGGTCCCTTCTGCAGCGTCTTGGCCTTCATTTATTTTTTGCTGAATATTTACAGTCTGAAGTTCGTTCGTTTGTTTTTCTTTTTTCTTGATATTTTTTCTTTTTGTGATATTGTTGCGCTGGTGGTCGAATACATATAGTAGAGTTTAGTCTTGGGAAAATTTGCATAATTTTCGTGATGTGTTGATGTGTGTGAGTGTTTGTCGAGTGTCTTTTAAATTGTGGGGTCCCGTGGTTTTCTTGGGAATAGTCGGTGGAATTCAAGGGCCATGTCCTTTGCTCCTTCTATATTCTCCGCTGATTCCCAGGTATCGCCTTCGGGGCTGTACCCTTCCCATCGTACCAAGTAGAGGACGTGTTTCCCTCGTGTTCGGGAATCCAGGATCTGTCCCACTTCGTAGTGTTCTTCGCCCTCGACTTCGATCGTCTGCGGAGGTGGTTTTGATCGTCCGGGGAAATTCTCGTGCTCGTGCTTCTCGAGCAACTTGACGTGGAAGACATTGTGAATCCCTTTCAGTGTCGGAGGTAGTTCCAGTCGATACGCGTGGCTGGAGATCTTCTGCAGGATTTTGAAGGGGCCCAGTCTCCGGTGGTCCAGCTTTTTGGAGGGGCGTTTCATTTTGATGTTCCGGCAGTCGAGCCATACTTCCGTTCCTACGGCCCAGTCTGGTGTAGGGTCCCGTTTCTTGTCTGCAAATCATTTGTAAGCTTCGTTTGCGATCTCTATTTCTTTGCGGAGGTAGTCCTGGAGGGTCCGGAGGTCTACGGCTACCTCCTGGGCTTCCTTCGCTGGTATATCTTTTATAGAGATTGTCAAGCGGGGGTGATAGCCCTTGTTCGCGAAGAAAGGGGAAACTCCCGTGGTCGAATGGGTCGTATTGTTGTACGTGAATTCCGCCAGAGGGAGCTGAATTCGTCAGTTGGTCTGGAGATAGTTCACGTACATCCGGAGGTATTGTTCCAGTGTCTGATTTACTCGTTCCGTCTGGCCATCGGTCTCCGGGTGATACGCGGTCGAGAGGTTTGATTTGATGTCCAGGGCTTTACATAGCGAGCTCCAGAAACGGGAGACAAAGAGGGTGCCTCTGTCCGATATGATGTCGTCGGGCAGTCCGTGCTTGGAGAAGACATGTTCCAAGAATAGTTGAGCAAGTTCCTTTGCTGTGTCCGTTGTGTGACAGGGTATGAAGATGCCCTGCTTGGTGAGGCGGCATACTACGACCAGTATGGCGTCGTACCCATCCGATTCCGGTACTTCTACAATGTGGTCCATGGATATGGAGGCCCACGCCCTTCGCCCAATCTGGAGTGGTTTCAATAATCCGTATGGGCTATGGCGTGGGACCTTCGCTCTTTTACAGGTATAACAGCTTCGGACGTATCGAGTGACCTCCTTCCGTAGTCCGGGCCAGAAAGTCCTCATGATGAGTTGTGTGGTCTTTCTGATCCCTGGATGTCCGCGCAGTTTGTGATCGTGATGTTGCTGCAGGATGTCGAGGCGTAATCTGGAATGGTCTGGTGCGTAGGTTCTTCCGTCGCGAAGGAGTAGTTTGTGATCATCGGATAGGGAGAACGCGGAGGTCTTTTCTCCGGGTGTGGGTGCGTGCCTTTCGAAGAACTCGTCTCGGGGTGCGTTCCGGACATTGTTTAGTAGGAGCTCCTCGTTCAGTATTAGGGCCGCGTTCAACCGTTCGGGGGGTATGATGATGCGGTTGTTGAAGGAGTTGTGATCCTGTTCGAAACCCTTCTTTGGATACACGTCCGCTCTTCGCGTAAGGGCGTCTGGCTTCGCTCCCAGTCTTCCGGGTCGATAGTTTATCTGGAAGTCAAAGTTCGCCAAGCATTCCGACCATCGTGCTTGTCTGCGACTAAGTTGTTTGGTCGTGGAGAAGTACTGTAGGTTGTTGTGGTCGGAGTACACTTGAATGCGGTGGGGAGATCCCTCGAGGTAGGCCCTCCATTGTTTAAACGCTTCCACGATCGCTAGGAGTTCCTTATCGTAGATGTCATAGTTGAGCTCCGCGTCTATCATGGTTCTCGCGTAGAAGGTGACAGGACGTAAGTCTTGCGATGTCTCGTCGAATTGGGAGATGATTCCTGCTATGGCAAAGTCGGAAGCATCGCACTCTAGTATCACCGGTAGTTGGGGGTCGAAGTGTCGTAGGATGGGTGCGGAGGAGAATGCTTTCTTCAATAGCTCAAAGACTCCTTCGCATTCGGAATCCCATTTCCAGATTGTGTCCTTTTGCGTGAGTTTGTTTAACCTCTTCGTTATGCCGGAGTAATTGTCGATAAACCGCCGGTAGAAGTTTGCAAAGCCTAGGAAAGATTGGAGTTCCTTGACCTTTGTCGGTCTAGGCCACTTCCGGATCGTGTCGACTTTTCCTGGATCCATCTTTACTCCGCCGGGGGATACGATGACGCCTAGGTATTCGATCTCCGTAGTGTGAAACGTGCATTCCTCCAGTTTCGCATGAAGGTTGTGTTTCCGGAGCCTCTCGAGGACCTTCCGAACGTGTCCGTGATGTTCCTCTAAGGTCTCCGAGAAAACCAGAATGTCGTCGAGATAGATCACTATGAACACGTCGTTCATGTCGTGAAAGATGTCGTTCATGAAGTGTTGGAACGTCGCGGGTGAGTTTGTCATACCGAAGGGCATTACTAGGTATTCGAAAAGTCCATATCGAGTGCGGAAGGCTGTCTTCCATTCGTGTCCCGGAGCTATGCGGACGTTGTTGTAACCCACTTGGAGGTCGATCTTCGAGTATACTTTCGCTTTTTGAAGTCGGTCTATGAGGTCTCCGATCAGAGGTAGAGGGTAACGGTTCTTCTTGGTGATCCGATTTAATCCTCTATACTCCACGCATAGCTGGAGTGATCCATCCTTCTTCTTTGCGAACAGTACCGGAGCTCCCGCTGACGAACTCGAAGGTCGGATGAACCCTTTACCGAGCATCTCGTCGATGTAATCTTTCAATGCTTTCAACTCCAGTTCGGACATGTTGTATATCTTTCCGAAGGGAGGGGTAGTGTTTTCGTCGAGTTCCACTGTGTGATCGTAAGGTCGGTGTGGGGGGATGGTTTTCGCTTCGCCCGCTGAGAATACGTCTTTGAAGTCCCTGTACTCCGGAGGTACGACTTCCTCAAAGATTTCCTTTTCTGTCTTTGGTTGCTTGGGTTCGTCGTCGGAGGTGTTATTGGCATGGAGGTGTTCTTCTTGTTCGGTGGGGGAGATGTGTAGTTGGAACACTGTGGCTCCGTCCCTGATGAGGTTCGCGAATGGCGCCACTCCGATCAGGCGGATGTTTTGTGTTTCGACATCCTCTTCTCCCTCTCCGGTTTCGTCTTCGACCTCCGTTTCTGGGTTGGCTTCCTCTTCTTCCCGTGTTTCTGTCGTTGGGGACGTTGCGGATTTCCGTTTGGGGTGGGGTTTGAATTTGGACCTCGGAACGTTTGGAGGGAAGTAGTTCGGTGGAGGTAGTTTTCGGGTGCGTTTCCGTCCCGTTACCTCCTCTGGCGACTCGGTTGTCGGTGTTGGTACTTCCTCCTGAGGTTTGTTGGTGTTTGGGCGGGTGTCTTCCTCCTTCATGTTACCGCTGGAGGTGTCGTTCTGATCGTTGTCGTCGTCCAGGAGGTCCCTGAGGAGGGGTTGTTTTTCCAAAAGGGGGTTGGCTGGTTTCGGAGCTTCGACGTCTTCCTCCTTCTCAAGGGTCACGGTTCTCCATTGCGTCTTCTGGGAAAGCGATATCGCGGCTAGTCCTGCCCCTTGTTCCATGGTCATGGACATTTCCTGCCAGTCGATGTCCGGATTTGCTTCCCGTAACCAAGGTAATCCGAGCACTAGTGGCGTGGCCGGGTGTAACTGTGTTATGAGGAGGTCGACTTTATACTCTAGTCCGTTCTCAAGTTTGATTGTTTCGGGACTATGGTGTGAAATGGCTCCACCTCCGCTGGGGTTTCCGTCGAACAGTTGTAGGGTCATGGGGCTGGTGAGAGGTTCCGGTTTTGTACACGAGGATTGTGCTATGAAATTTCCCGCCGCTCCACTATCGATAAGTGCCCGTAGTCGCGTTGAGGATCCTTCTAACTGTACTTCGATTGTGAAGGAGCGAGCTGACCGCGAGGGTAAGCGTTGATCTCCTGTGCCTGTTGTCGTTGGGACGACTTCCTTTTTCCTTCGGAGGTCCGGTAGTGATCCTTCAATTTTGCCGTTTGACCCCCTTCGTAGCGTGATGCAGAGGTCTTTCCAGTTTATTCGGGGGTTGACCTCCTTCAACCATGATAGTCCCAACGCTATCGCAGCTGTCTCGTGGAGCTTTGTAAGGAGGAACCTTATCCTCTGCGTGGTGCCGTCACTGAATTTGACGTTGTTGGTGGTATAGTGTGTGATTTTGCCCGATGCGGAGAGTTCTCCATCAAATAGGCAAAGGTTTATTGGGGGTTTGAGCTCCTCAAGGTGGAGCCCGCGTGATGTCGCCATGTCGGAGTCCATGAAGTTGTCGGTAGCTCCGCTGTCGATAAGCGTATTTTCGGGTTTTTCTCCTCCTCCGTTTGGCGTGAGGTGTATTAAGAATGCCAGGGACGAGTGGGAGGAGAGTGTTACAGTGCGGGTGTCCGTTGTCAATAATGCCGTTGCGCGTAGTTTAGTGTCAAGGCCCGGTTTCAGATCTTCGCGATTCAGAGCCCGGGTAAGTCCTGAATCGCCCCCGCATTTCCCTCTTCTGTCTTGTGATGGAATTCGAAGATGTCGTCGCCGATGAGGTAGGTGGCTCTGCCCATGGCGTTTGCTGTTGGGCAGTCGCGCATCCAGTGTTCCAGGTCACCGCATAGGATGCAGGCCTTGTCTCGAATTCGTTGTTGCTTTACGTCTTCGTCGATCTTCACCCAGGGGCGTGTTGACTTCTTGAACCCGAAGTTGTTGGCTTGTAGGGCCTCTTCGTCATCCCATGCGATTTCTTGGTCTTGCGCCTTACCTTCCTTACCTGAGTCCGGGTCCTGATCATGACTTTCGGCGTTCAAGCGTGCGTTCCTGTTCCCTTGAGCCGTTTGCGGCGTCGTGCAGCTTGCGGGTCTGGCCGAAGGTCCCATCGGAGGTCGTGCGGAGGTGTTGGAGGTGTTTGCGTTATTCGCCCAGAGGGGTTTGTAGGACTCTGGATTTTCTATGTGATGTTCCCAGTACCTCCGGTCGATTTGGGTGACCAAATCTCGGTAACCTTCGTAGGTTTCGGGGCTTGGTGCGATGGCCAGGACGTTAAGGATTCGCTGGGGGAGCGCTTTCCGGAGTGTGAACTATAGCGCTACCCAGTTCCAGCCTGTTTCGTACGCTTCTTGTTCGAACTTGACGATGAATGCTGTGAACTTTTCCCATTCCTTCATTTTCAGTCGCGAAATGTTGTTCTCGGCTTCCACTCTCGAGTTCGGTATTCCGAAGCGTGATCCTAATTCGTGTACGAATCCTTCCCAATTTGTGAACATTGGGTGTTGGGGGTTGTACGTGAGTTGCAGCCGAAAGTAGTCCATAGCTCCGTCCTTTAAGTAGGAGCTCGCGAATGACACCTTCAGGTGATCCTGTTCGTAGGTGATCGCCTTAGCTTGAAACGTTACTAGGCATTCCGTGACGAAGGTCTTCCATCTCCTCGGTTCTTTTCCAGTGAAGGGGTCCGGTTTCCTGATGTCGATTTTCGATTCCAGGTTTAGGAGGTGTCGGTACTGTTCCGGGGTCAGGTTTTGGTTTGGGCCTAAGAGCTGTTGCGGTGGAGGTGGGGGTCGTTGAGGGTTTGCGAATTGGCCTCCTCCCGGATTTCCGGGTGGGCCTCCTCCTTCTCCTCCTCCGTGGCCTCCTCCTCCCCCTCCGGGACCTCCGGGGCCTCCCGGGCCTCCTGGTCCTTGTGGTGGTCCGTATCCTCCGTGACCTCCCCCTCCTCCAGGACCTCCTGTTCCTCCGGGGCCGTTTCCCCAATAACCTCCTCCTCCCCCTCCTGGTCCTCCGGGGCCGTTTTCCCATTGAGTTCCTCTCGGGGTAGGTGGTCCCGAAGATCCCGGAGGTGGTTGGGGCTGTGGAGGTGGTCCGTTGTACTGGGGGTTCGGTCGTCCGCCGGGTATGGGTGGGGCTGGTCCGGGGTTGTAGCCAGTTCTGTATTGTTCGAACTGGGGGAATTGTTGTTGGGTCCCTTGCCTTCCGTCGAGGATGTTTACGTTTTGACCGGGGCCAGGGTCCGCTCCGATTCCACGTCGTTCTCTTGGGGAGATTGGGCGTGGGCCTTGCGGTGACCTCCTGTTCTGATTCGCCAGATGAGGTGGTGTTTGGCGCCAGTCTTCTCGTGCCCTAGGGGGTGCTCCCTCTCTTCTTTCCGAGTTTTCTTCGCGTAATTCGTAGCTGTGGGCGTATGACAGTGGCGTTGGGATTCCCCGTTCCGACGGAGGTAGGGGAATGTTCTCAGGTTCCCTCGGAGGTACTCCTTCTTGGTTTGTGAAGGTCCTCTGTGGGCCCTGAAAACCCGAATTTGGCCTGGAAAACGGTCCTTCGACAGAGGGGTTCTCTTCGGGGATTCTTTGTAAGTTGTGGGCTCCCCAGAACCCGAACGTCGGAGCTCTTCGAGCGTCTGTCCCTGGTGTGACGGTGGGTTTGAACCCTTCTTGGCTGGGGGGTGCGTTCCCTTGGTTCATCCTCCTGAGTAGAGCCGAAGCTGTCTGCGTATTGACAGTGCTTGTCGCTCGTGGAGGTTCTTCGAATCTAGTTTCGATTCTGGAGGGAACGGGCTCCTGAATTGGCATGTGGAAGGAACGTCCCGCGCTTTGGGGGTCGGAGAATCTTCTTCCCTCGTTGGACGTCTGGATTTCTCCAGCCAGGGCGCGTAACCTTCTTTCGTTTCCCCCCATTTGTAGCAACACCGTCAGTTGTGGGGGTAATCGATGGGCTTCGTGCAGTTGCATGGTCGACAACACGAGGTTGGCCCATTGTTCCGGTGTTCGGGGTTGATGATCCATCCCCATGGTTTCGACTAGGAGCTCGTGCGCTTGTCGTGAAAACTCTTCCCGCGTCATGCGGAGCTCGTAGAGTATCCTTTCGTGGTCTGAACCGTGTAGAAAGGGGTTTTGTTGACGAGCGAAATGTCCCTGTCCCTCCTCCCGAGCCCTATCCCTCCTCTGGAACATCTCCGGGTGCCTCAACCTTTCGTAGTATGACCCGGGAGTCTGGTTACTTGAAGGCGGAGGTCCGGAGGCCGTTGCGGATGGTGGTAAGGGGGGATAGTTGGGGGTGGCAAGTTGGTAGGACAGGTTGAATACGTTTGAGGGGGTCCGGGGTAGGGGTCGTCGAGGGTCCTGACTGGCTGAGGAAAAGTCCCCCTCGTGTTGGCCTGGTTGGAAAATGTTGTGTTCCAGCCTGGACCTGTTGGTTCCGAAGGTCCCTTGCATCATGTGTCCTGTTGAGGCAGGGGAGGTTTCGAAAGGTGGTGGTGAAGGTCTTCTTTGTGTGAAAGAGGGACCTTCGAAGTTTTGATAGCGGACTGTGGTGTTGGGCTCCACTATCGTCGAGGACATGTCCGGTGGGTGGGGAGACCTCGATATTATGTTAGGACCTGTGTAGCACGCCGGTTACAGAGTTGTTCTGGAACCACCGAAGTGGACAGGCCTGACGTTCGTCGAGGAAGACGGCCTTCGAATGGGATATCCGGAGGTCGTGAGCGTCGACGAATGTGTTCACAAGAGCGTTTACGAGAACGTGTGGAGCTCAAGGGATACGAATAGGAGAAACAGAATAGATTTGAGAGCAAAAGGAATCGAGAACGGGACTGGTCGTAACAATAAGCAATATCGAGGTAAAGAGTCTGAAAAGAAGTGGTGCCATCATATATACGGTGGACGTGCGTGGGAAAGCGTAAGTGATTGCGAGTTTGGGGGCGGTCGTGACAACTGGTGTCCTACAACATATTTGTTTTATCATTTGAAAACACCGATCATGGATCGGTCTCCAATGAAACGGTAACCCGTTTTGCGTCATGGACATGAGGGGTCCCGTATACGCAGTAATATCAGGTAGGAAGTTACCCAAGTAATTTACTAGTCCGACGAACCGCTGAATATCATTATATGATCGCGGTGTTCGCCATTCGCGTATGCGGCTTAGTTTATCGACATCAGGGTGTATACCGCGATCATCGATAATGTGTCCAAGGCAATCAACGTGTTCAGCGTATAATTCGCATTTCTTCCATTTCAGATACAAAGAAGCAGCTCTGAGTCTCTCGAATACTATTCGTAGGTGTTTCTCATGCTCTTCTATCGATTCTGAAAAGATAAAGATATCATCCAGGTAGACATGCATGAATCTACCAATCAAGTCTCGAAAGGTTGACGTCATGAGTCTCTGGAATGTGGCAGGTGCGTTGCAGTCACCTATCTGCATTATATTGCTGACATAGGTGCCGGCGATAGTCGCAAAGGCTGTTTTATGTACATCCTCTGGTTGTATACGCACTTGCTCATAGGCGTCGGTTAGATCAATTTTTGATCTAATCTTCGCCCGCGCCACATCTTCCCGAATAATTTCTTGATCGGGTAGTGGCGTCACGTCTTTCACGGTGTTATCGTTCCGTTGACGTGCATTGAGTGCAGTTCGTAGCGAACCATCTTTCTTCGGTATGCACAGTAGTGGGGCTGCTTGGCTGACAGACCGTGGCTCCCACCACTTAGCATCCACATAGCGGTTTATCTTCGCGTGGAATTCTTCTCTCAGCGAATTTGGGCACCGCGGTAAGTGATAGTGATACCGTGCATTCTCATCGATTAAATGAATCTCATGGTTAACTTCCCTCCACAGTGGTAACGTGTTAGGAGTTCCGTTCACCATATCTTGAAACTCATCATGCCATTGCTGATGTAGGCGGGAATAATCTTCAGTAGTGAGTTTACTTTTGATTTTTGTATTCCCATCGTTTCGTTGCTTCCCTTCCGTGGTTGGTTTCTCATACCTATTGCGGAGGGCTTGTATCCGTTCTTCCGTCTCATCTGGTACTTCCAGTCGTACTTGTCATGACTGTGGCGTACTTCCTGTAGTACTACCAGCTATTGTCCCGACGTATACTGACGGTTCGGATATCTCGTCTGGGCGCGCATCGCGATATATCTCGCCTTGAGGCGCTTGGACTCGCGTATATGCACGCATGGACGCAATTACCTCGTTCCCTTCAAATGGCATTCGAGGATCGTACGCCCAATCGACGTGCGGATGTGGTACAGGTCGATCCTAAAATGTTCGCTTGGGTTTCTCCTGCGCCACTTGTGGCGGCACTTGTGGTTCCGGTGTTTTTACCTTCTCCTCAGTGCTATCCAAATTATCGATTTGCGAATATTTGGGTTCTTTGTGCTGCATTTTGTGCGTTTTGTCTTTCTTTTCATACCTCGGTTGACCCTTTCTCCCCCTGAAGAGTATCTATATACTCTTTCTCGCTCATCAGTAGACATGGCGCGTCCGATGGAAGACTATGCATTTTGTGCACCTCTTCCTCCGGAACGTCTTCTACTGTGACTCGTGGGAGTCAATCCCAGGGTTTATCCGTGGTACGATAGCGGCGCAGCCGTCCATCAGTATCCCGGAGGTCTACCTTCGTGGCTTCGGTTGATACACCGTTGACCACAACTGTATTAGTCGCGAAATCAAGGATAACTCCATGCTTTCGCATAAACGGTGTACCGATAATCATATCATATCGGTCAAAGTTTGCTATATCGACATACAGCATTTCTTCAGATCCGTGTGTTTTGACTAACACATCAGACCCAAAGTTCACTGTCGAGCGACTTCCAATCATTCCCAATTGCAACGTTATCGGTGCATCCAACGGATACACGCGCAGTCCTGCTACCTGGGAGAATGCCGGGGTTACGCCCGTAGTTGTACTACCCGAGTCCCATAGCGTCCACGTGTCGTGTCCGCCTACATTGACATATGTGGCCAAACACTCCTTGTCGTCACGCTTATGCACTGGGCGAGCCTTAGCTACTTTCGATGTGCGAAGATGTACTTTGCGCATCTTTATCTGGCGAGTTTTGTCCAACAGTAATTCCGTTATCGCCCTCAGGACTTCAGTCTCGCTGTCTCGGGAGTAGTAGTCATTATCATAGACATCAACCTCAATGAGTTCATCGCTGTCGCTGTCTACCGACGACTCAGGTGGATTATCCGCTTCATTAGCAGAGGTATGTCCACTCTCGTCATCAGCCTCATCATTCTCCTGATCCATGTCCGAATCATCGTCCTCTTCATCAACTGCGGTCCGAGCTGCTCGTATCTGAGCACGCACAGGGTACGGTTTCTGTTTACATTCTCTCGAGTAATGACCTTTCTTTCCGCATTTGTAGCAGATGACATCTGCCGCTGGTGACGGATTCGGTGTCGGAGATGAATGCAGTTGGGGGCGTTCCAACTGTGTATTGGGTGGCGCACCCGAGTTCGGGTCGGGGCGTGCTTGCACTCCCACCTTTCCTCCTCGTCCACGCAGTGGCATAGCCACAACTCTCGCGTGTAGTCCTCCTGCTAAGGCGGACTTGCGAATGAAAGTGGTACCGATTCGCCCACCTCCGCGGGGCCTCGAAGATGTTACTTCGGGATTCCGGCGCGAACGACGGCGTGAGTTTCGAGCAAGGTAGTGCGCAGCTGTCTTAGAGGCAGACTCATACGCCTTCGCCTCAGAGACAAACTCATCGACTGTATTTATCTCAGGTGACAATCCACCTTCCTTAATTAGGGCGACGAGCATATCTTTGGGTATACCTTCCAGGAAGGTATCACGCACGGTGTATTCGTCTGGGAACACAGCCATATTTTGTGCGTGGTCCATGAGCTCGTCATAAAACCCTTGAACTCCGATGCTCTCATTATAAGTAGCATCGTAGAAGTCCTCTCGTGCATCCTGCATTGTTGACGGCTGTACAAAGCAATCATACAATCCAAGAATGATGTCTTCAAACGTCCAATGGCGTTGACGCCGGTTTACATGAACGACGTGGCGCTGGTACCAGGTTTTAGCTTCTCCTCTAAGAAACTCTGGTACAACAAGCACGCGTTCACGGTCGCGTTCGTCGCCACCATATTGGCAAGTGGCTAAGTGAACGCACACGTCCGTTAGCCACCTTTCAAGGTCACTAAACTTGGTTCCTCCAGCGTATGGAGTTATCGTTTTGGACGCGTCTGATCGCCTCAATTTACTACCCTCGGGAAGTTGCAGGCGTGTACCAAGTTGTTCTTCTAGCAGCGCTTTCAAGCGTACATGCATAGAGTCTCGGTGTTGTTCCACGGCTTCAACGACTCCAGGGTTTCGGGAAGTTGGAGAACCCACGCCCAGGGGTTTCACTTGGTCTACCTGGGTTTCGTGATATAGGGTTCACGACGCTCATTCCCCTACCGCGTCCGCGAGCATTTGTAAAATGCGTATGAACTACGGGAGTCTCATGTGGAGGTCGATCTCTAGCAAATGAATGCTGTTGATCGCGTCCCTGCAGGTGCTCATCGTAGGGGGCACTCTGCGCATTATTATCCTGTTCGTGAGGTTGTCCAATCGACTCTAAATAAATGCTCTTCATTTGGTCGACGGGCTGACGTCCGATAAAGATCACTCCCTGGTCATCGTAAACCGAATGACCCTGTTGCTGCAAGTCTCGATCCCGCTCGCGCTGGAGGGCGACTCTGTCTGCCCACGAGTCTGCCGTTGGGTATCGACGGGATGCATTCCCAGGGACTTGTATCACAGGCGGTGATGTCTCAGTCGTGAACCGTAGTGTTTGAGCAGGCGCAAGCCTTTCCTCAATCGGTTTGACGCCGTCGTGTGTTTCATCCACACGATCCTCGATTTTTACAGGCATGGTGAGCACAGGGCCGATGCTGTCGGCTGCTTGTGTTGTTCTTACTGTTGGTTGTGGAGCTTTCGGTGTCGAAGACCTCGATGCTTCCAAGACAGTGGCCATAGAATAGTTATCTATTTCGAAGCGAATGCCTTCGATAACTAGCTTTACAAATTCGATACTGTTCGTATCAGGCTCCGTGTCCATGATCGCACAGTGTACGTAGGCGGAGCCTAGCGCGTTCTCATTCATCTGAGTATGTCGACTAGCGTCTGGGACCATCGACTGGTATTCTGACCAGTAGAGGTGAACCTGGCGCTTGAGAAGGGGCGAGAACCTGAAGATGTTCTGGGTCCCGTTGTCCGATTCTGCCGTCGAGCTGACAGGCGATAACGCCCGTCGTTGAAGGTACGCACTCGTAACCGACTGGTTATCCATGTTGGCGTGTACCGGGGCTTGTACCGAAGACTGTGGCGCAGCAGTGGGGGCCGGGGAGGCCGCGTACGCGGCGTACGCTTGTTGCAGAGCCAATCGTACGGGGCCATCGTCCGATGCATGTCTAGGACTCGCATCTTCAGCAGTTTCGACCCCCAGAGTGCCTAACCTTGCAGCTGGGCGCTCTGTGGCGTGCATTGATAGTAGCTCCAGGCTACTTACCGCTGTTGGTCCCTCTGCTGCTGCTACACCTTGCCCGACTTCGTCCGAACGACGTTGAGGCGGCACATAGGCTATAGGAGGTCGCGGTACTGGCGGATCGACGATAGATTGTATCGTTGGTGTGTTTTCAGAGCTGGTAGCGCTCGGTGGCGCTCGGTTTGGATCCATAGCAGATAGATCTTCGTTTCAGGGTTGTGGTGATGGTGATGGCTCTGATAAGCGAGTCGACGTCGAAGATAGAGAGCAGTTGGATTCTGCTAAGTACGTGTACAGGGTGGAGGTGCAAAGGATTATCTAAGCATAAACTGTACAGGACATTTATATACGCATAACAAAGATGGTCGTGCATTACCAGAAGGTAATGCCAAACAGGTCGCGTCTCAATATAGACATATTGTAACGCGCCGTCGTTACACACGTTAAGCTAGACCAATCTGTGGGATTCTGCTAAGTACGTGTACAGGGTGAAGGTGCAAAGGATTATCTAAGCATAAACTGTACAGGACATTTATATACACATAACAAAGATGGTCGTGCATTACCAGAAGGTAATGCCAAACAGGTCGCGTCTCAATATAGACGTATAGTGCGTAACGACGGCGCGTTACACTCTCGCCTTGACCTTGGCGGACGGCCCCAGATGGGGTCTGAGGAGGCCGAGCGTGGGGTCACCAGCGTACAGACAAAACCTGTGTGCCGAGTTGGCAGTATCCATCTCGAAGAGGTAGGCACGTCTGTCGAGAGACGATATCCCTCGGATGAGGGTCTTTGTCCCAGCCTCAGGCATAGAGTCACCTTCATTGGCTGTGATGAACCCGTTGATGATCGCTCACTTGTTGATGCTGGCGAGATCCTTGTTCATAGCCTCATGGAGGAGGTAGTTTCCTGTGGGTGTGCAGTCAGAGGGGGCCAGGTTGTCGTCAAAGTTGACTTCGACAAGGATGGTCCTAGCAGCCTAAAGGAGTCATTGCTGGAGGCAGGTGTGTTGGTCGGGGGCAGAGGGGTTGAAGGTAATGGGTGGGAGAGAGGGGGGGGATGGACAGGGCTGGGTTGGTGCTGACGACGGAGGCCCATGTTGTGGGCTGAGAAGGCAGGGGAGAGGCAATGAATGCGGAGATCCTAGAGGCAAGCTCGTTCAGAGTGCCGGTGACATCGGCGAGCGGGGAGGAGACTGCTTTGGGGGCGAGGGTGGTCTCGGCCTGCTGGGTGTCAGTCGCGGAGGAGAATGCAGCAGAGGAAGAGAGTTTGTCAGTGACGAACTCGAGGCAGCTGAGCGTTTTGGTCGCTACCGCATCAGCCAGGGCATCCGAGATACTGTCAGTAATGTCATCTTCAAGAAGAAAAGTTACCGCGAAGATGGCATGCTTGGCATCCGTCCTCGATTCTGCTGACTTGTTGGAGAGGTTAAGGGCGGCTGTAAAAGTTACAGTGAGACTAGTGACCTTGTGATGCCCCAAGTGTGTATGACCCAATTCTATAGTGAGAAAAGGCGACTACACAGGCGTAGGGACGGTGGTACAAGATTAAAAGCCAAAGAGAGTGGCTGTGCTAGGAATGACCAAATAAGCCTGAACCATCCTTACAGCGGCAGTCATCAGCACGTGAACGAGCTTCGCGTGGTCATAGGTATCTCCCGCAAGGACCCAGCCCTTCAGGTCGAGCCATCAGCGGGCTTCGCGGGCATCCTTCACCGGGCCATTCTCGCCTATCATCAGGGAGCTGATGTCGGCTTGGAAGTGTAGGTGACACAGCAGAACTGGGGTCCAGCTCAGCTGGCACCGCTGGTTGGTGGCCTTCGGCAGGGGCCTGGCACTAGGGCCGTGCCGAGGAACATGCGCAAAGAGGTTAGAGCAGGTAGGGGGGGGGGGGGGGGGGGGTAGCAGGTGGGGTTGGCAAAAAAGGCCAGGGTTGAGGAGGGGATTAGAAGAGGAAATAGTGTACTCGAGCAGCAACAACCAGGACCCCAGAAGGGATGATGGAGGTTAGAGATCAAGGAGTGTTTTCATTGCAGTTACTACCTCCTTTATGTCACTGGTGGCCTCCTTTATTTCCTGGATCAGCTCGGACAGGCGCTTCAGGATGGCTTGCACCTGTTAGGGCGACCTCCGAGCAGAGCTTAGTTGTACTGGCAGAGGGGAATCCAATGTTATATTATGTACGATAGAGAGAACGTAAGTATGGCCTACCTGGCAGAAGGGAATCCAATGAGAATAGAGTAAAGGATTCCCCCATGTCAAGAGGACGACTATATACGAGTATGGTACGTGAGGGCCGGTCCTCTGGGGTGTATGGTACGTAAATGGTATCGGATGGTCAGCGGCACGTGTATGTACACGTTCCCGACGCTGTCTGATCCTCGTGGCTCAGGGTGCGGGCACAAGGTCAGGGCGACCGACATCGGGACGTCGGGAGTCGGGATCGGGCGCGCGCTGGAAGGGGGAGGTAGCGACAGGAAGATATAAGTATGTACGCTGACGCTTGGGGCAGAGCGTCGGGGTCGGGATTGCGATCAGTCAGGAGTGGTCGCATGAGTCGGGGAACGGTCAGTGAGCGTCAGAGGGTGCTGACAGGTGTTCCCCTAACAGCACCACCCTGTCTACTGTGTCCTCAATGACGAGCTCCTCCAGTAGGTATGCCACCGCTCGTATGGTGTCCATAACGGTCTTGTTGGTGCCAGGGGTCGTTGCAATCTGGAAGAGAGATGTGGTTAGTAGGGAAGGTGTGATTATCGCACCTTTTGCCATGTATCTCTGTTGTGCAAGGAAGGCCTTGCCTTCCTTTGCTGTCTTCACGATAGTGCCTGTTGGCATTGCTGGGAGATCTGTCTGGTTTGCAGGTGCAGTGCTTGCTGATCGGGTTTTCAGTACTTCTTGTGGGTTTGCTGGTATCGCAGTTTTGGCTATGTTGCGCAGCATATCTGGTCAGTTCTTAGGCAGCTTTGAGTCAATTTTGTTGGGCCCGATGTCTAAATGTCTTGGGGCGGTCTTGGGGAAGGGTTTTTTAAAAGCAAAAGTAGTGGTAGGATAGTTTACTTCTGAATTCACGCAATACTGTGACGCGAGAAATCTGAGTGCAGAGGACTCAAATCTTCCCACAGTCGACAGGTGGTGGTATAGAATCAAGAAGCGGTCTGGGAAGACGATTATGAAGGTACTGAGTGGTAAGCATGGCATCGCCACAGAAAGAAGCTGGTAAACTGGACTCGGCAAGAGGGGTTTGGGTGATTTCTTTGAGGGTTCAAATATACCATTCAGCCTTTCCATTTTGTGCATGCACATAAGGAGCTGTGACTTGGTGGTCAATACCGCAAAGCAAGAAATGTTCCTTCATTTCTCCTCCAGTAAACCCCCCAGCGCCATCCGAGCAGACCGAGAGAACCTTGTTTCCCAATTTAAGTTCTCAAGAAGCTTCTGTGGACTTGTAATGCACAATAGCCTCGATAGCTGTGCACTGCTGACTCCTAGGTTCTCAGGATGGAGCTCTTGTCAATCCTATCAAGCACAATCAATGCAGCCTAAATGTTGAACACTCAGATCTGATATTCTGACTCTCGTTCCAGAGAAGAAGTAGAAAATCTCCTGCCCAGCTCCTGCCAAACAAATGCACAATGCACCAAACCACAACAACGGTTGGACGTCCATCATCGAAGGTTTAAAGCTGATCAACACAGACATGTATGTCGAACTTGCTCCTCGTGCCCTGTCAATGTCCATAAAAACTCATGAATGCCCGCATGGCGCAGACCTACAGGTTGAAGTGGCAATGTTCACTCAGAGAGCGCAAACCTTGAAAAAAATGGTGGAATTCGAAGTTGTATTAGCTGAATAGTAATGAAGGTATGTACTATGTACTACTCACCTAAAGGGGAATCTGAAGAGAATAGTTTAAGGATTCCCCATTGCTGAGGGGTGTGCTATATACAAGAGATTGTACAGTTGATTAAACAATGGTGTGTGGCATATGTATATTGCATGTTCCTAAGAGCGTCCGACCCTCATGGCTCAGGGTATGGAGCACAAGGTTGGATCATCACCCGTGACATTGGGAGTAGTGTTGGATCAGTTAATGGGTCAAGAAGGAAATTAAATGAATGTAGGGATATGTACACAACACTGGGTCAGAGCATCAGGGATGTGGGACAGGAGTGATTGTGTGTAGTCAAAAAGTGATCAGTGAGCATCAGAGGGCATGAACGGGAGTTCTCCTTTCTCTTTGGATCTCCCTTTGCAAAGTAAGCCACTCTTTATGTTCCTTGCTGTACATAATATAACATTTGGATTTTCCTTTGCCAGTGTGACATGCTCCACTATAAGGTTGCCCTAAAAGTTGCTCCTACAATCTTGTCATTTGTCCAGCACACATTATTTTGTAGTATTGCACTCAATATCTCTGTGGTATTTTTCTATCTGAACATTGCTACACTTTGGTCAATTATTACATGGATGTGGTCAGTCACTGGCTGCTGTATGTTATATTCAGTTATTTGTATATGAAGTAAGAGAATTAGCTGTACCCAAAGTGTTCTCCTTGATAACATTGATCAGTGTCTCTGGCATCACTTTGATCAGTGTCTCTGGCATCACTTTGACCTTCTTCTTGGTAACCTTGTCCTTCAGCTGTCTCATCTACTTTTTGTTGGTGCTTTGGCCACCAAGAATAGCCTTGAGCACGGATTTACATTGAGGTGATTTGGAATAGACTTTGAGTGACTGTTGGAAGGAGCCTTGAGAACCAAAGATGGGATATGAATGTTCTGCAACAACAGCAAGTGCTAAAAAAACAATGCATGTAAGTTTGGGCCATACAAAATAAAGGTGTATAAATAGTACACAGGACAAGGAAAATGATTTCTTGTTGTTTTGATGGAAGAGATGCAGCCTGTGAAATTACCAAAGGTTAAGGGAAAATAATGAATGTGTCCACAACACTTGACTCACAGTGCTGGATAATTGTTGTATTATGGCGGAAGAGAAGAATTCCTGTTCAAAGCTTGTATCGCAACAAAGGATTGAGAGTTATGATGAAGCCCACTTCGTTCTAAATGATTGTATGAGTAAGAAGTGAGTTAAGCAATTTGAAAGCTTACATGGACTCCCTACAGTGATGGCTGAAGTTGAAAACGTTGGTTACTAAGGACCGAGATAAAGCATACATACCAGCTGAAAAAGACATCATGAGTAAAGAGATCAGGAAATGACTCATGCTGAAGGCAAATGAGCAGAAACGGGATACAAAATAATTCAAAAGTGTAAATAGAAAGGAAAGCTTACCATCTATAGGCAACAATGTTGAGAATTATGTAGATGTTGTTTTGTTGAACTAGATATGACACTTACCTGAGATCAAATAATATCAGTATGGAAAAACTGATATCTATACCTCACACAGACACTACTCACATTCTGTCAGAAATAGACACTCAGCATGGTACAGGTTAGCCAGTGCAAATACTCACCTGTTTTGGGCCAAGTCACAGCTGCTGGTCAGCCTTGCACCTTACATAGGGCACTGACACCACCCACATACTGTCAGAAATGGCCCCAGACACTCAGCATGGAACAGGTTAGCCAATGCACATACTCACCTGTTTTGGGCCAAGTCATAGCTGCTGGTCAGCCTTACACCTTATGCAAGGCACTGACACCACTCACATACTGTCAGAAGTAGCCCTAGACACTCAGCATGGCACAGGTTAGCCAATGCACATACTCACCTATTTCGGGCCAAATCATAGCTGCTGGTCAGCCTTACACCTTACACAGGGCACTGACACCACTCACGTCCTGTTAAAAATAGCCCCAGACACTCAACATGGCACAGGTTAGCCAGTGCACATACTCACCTGTTTTGGGCCAAGTCACAGCTGCTGGTTAGTCTTGCACCTTACACAGGGCACTGATACCACTGACCCACTATTAGAAATAGCCCCAGACACTCAGCATGGCACAGGTTAGCCAGTGTAGATACTCACCTGTTTTGGGCCAAGTCACACCTGCTGGTCAGCCTTGCACCTTACACAGGGCACTGACTCCACTCACAGCCTGTTAAAAATAGCCCCAGATACTCAGAAGGGCACAGGTTAGTCAGTGCAGATACTCACCTGTTTTTGGGCCAAGTCAGCATGGCACAGGTTAGCCAGTGTAGATACTCACCTGTTTTGGGCCAAGTCACACCTGCTGGTCAGCCTTGCACCTTACACAGGGCACTGACTCCACTCACAGCCTGTTAAAAATAGCCCCAGATACTCAGAAGGGCACAGGTTAGTCAGTGCAGATACTCACCTGTTTTGGGGCAAGTCACAGTTGCTGGTCAGCCTTGCACCTTACACAGGCCACTCACACCACTCACGACCTGTCAGAAATAGTCCCAGGCACTCAGCATGGTACAGATTAGCCAGTGCAGATACTCACCTGTTTGGGGCCCAAGTCACCGCTGCTGGTCAGCCTTGCACCTTACACAGGGCACTGACACCACTCACATACTGTCAGAAATAGATACTTAGAATGGCACAGGTTAGCCAGTGCACATACTCACCTGTTTTGGGCCAAGTCACAGCTGCTGGTCAGCCTTGCACCTTACACAGGCCATTGATACCACTCACATCCTGTTAGAAATAGCCCCAGACACTCAGCATGGCACAGGTTAGCCAATGCACATACTCACCTGTTTTGGGCCAAGTCATAGCTGCTGGTCAGCCTTACACCTTATGCAAGGCACTGACACCACTCACATACTGTCAGAAGTAGCCCCAGACACTCAGCATGGCACAGGTTAGCCAATGCACATACTCACCTGTTTCGGGCCAAATCATAGCTGCTGGTCAGCCTTGCACCTTACACAGGCAACTGACACCACTCACATCCTGTCAGAAATGGCCCCTGACACTCAGCATGGCACAGGTCATCCAGTGCACATACTCACCTGTTTTGGGCCAAGTCACAGCTGCTGATCAGCCTTGTACCTTACACAGGCCACTGACACCACTCACATCCTGTCAGAAATAGCCCCAAACACTTAGCATGGCATAGGTTAGCCAGTACACATACTCACCTGTTTGGAGCCAAGTCACAGCTGCTGGTCAGCCTTGCACCTTACACAGGCCACTGACACCACTCACATACTGTCAGAAGTAGCCCCAGACACTCAGCATGGCACAGGTTAGCCAGTGCAGATACTCACCTATTTTGGGCCAAGCCACAGCTGCTGGTCAGTCTTCACCTTATATAGGACACTGGCACTACTCACCCACTGTCAAAAATAGCCCCAGACACTCAGCATGGCACAGGTCATCCAGTGCACATACTCACCTATTGTAGGCCAAGTCACAGCTGCTGGTCAGCCTTGCACCTTACACAAGACACTGACACCACTCACATTCTGTTAAAAATTGCCCCAGATACTCAGCATAGCACAAGTTAGCTAGAATACTATTTTTACCTCCTGTAATTCCAAAAGTCAGCCACCAACAGCTCCATGTACACGTGATTTGACTTTAAGCATATAAATTTATACCTTTGCATGTGTATACCAACTTGCCATACTTTTTAAACATCTTTCAACATCATTTCTTTCCAATGTATATTCAAGAAATTCTCTGTAAAATCTTATTATGCTTCATTTGATATGTTATATACAAATTTCACTCACTCAATGCCATATTTGGTAGAAAGTTCTGCTGTACTTTGCTGCGTAGAAACAAATACTTGCATGAGAGTTTTGTCATCCAGAGCAAGTGAAGTTTGTTCAATCAGATCTTTGCATGTTGCCTCTGACTTGTCCATGTCTGTCAACCAAGCCCATTAATTGAAAGAACTAGTCAATCTCAAAATTTATATACCTTGGAGACAGACATGACCTTTGGGAGGATACTTGTGTTTATAAACATCAAGGCCAGGACGCAGCCTATCAAAATCTGCAATTGCTTTTTTGGGGGCTAAAGCACGTGCTTGTTGCACATCATTGATCTGGTTCAGCAATTCACCAAATGTAGAAGCAATAAATCCATCAAACTTGGTAAAAAGTAAAATAACTGGAACTATTCCAACCATTGAACACAGTGAAAGGCATAACAAATACAATTCACACCTTTTCCAGTTCCACACTCATTGAAAAAAAACTCCTCTGCTCTTGTAACAAGACGATCATTGTCCATTGGGAGGCAATACCTGTTTTTGTTTGAGGATAAATCATCAGAAAATCTGAATTATGTTTCCACACCAGATGACATGGAGCTGTTCACGAAGTTTGTTCTCCTGGGCACGCTTCATGATGAAGTTCTTCACAGCCTCCAACTCCTTGACACCCCCAGATTCGAAGCCGCGAGAGTCGTGAAAAATGAATCCTGGGTTGCTTCGAAAGACCAATTCATGGTTGATGTCATGCATGCCACGCTATGTATCCAGGTCAGATCACATACCTTTGCAATTGGGAACACCAACCTTTGCTGATGGATCAACAGTCGCTAGATCAACCTGTAAACCATGAACAACCAGTAAAGGCTCGGCCGAAGGTGATATGCCCGGCACACACCTTGTATCCCTCACTATCGAATATTTCTGGGTCCTCTGTGGTGTTGCACACTTTCTGAAGAATCGTCGTCTTTCCGGCGTTGGCTCTTCCGATGATGAGAATGCGGAATCGCCCAGCTTTCTTTCGAAGACGTCGAGCAACATCTGCAGGGATGTCACCACTCCTGGAGTCGTTCTCAGACATCGCGGGTAAGTGTATTTGACTCTGAGCAGGTATTCAATATCCTGTCATAATGGCGAAGTTGATAAGGCGTACAGGTTTACTCTTTGCGTAGCTGAAGAGCAGATGTGAGTGGGATCGTGTAGGTGCAAGATCAAGATGTTGTTGACAACTCCGACTCCCGACCGTTGTCAAAACGTTCAAGTGCCCTCCCTCCTCTGCCATTCTTTACTACTAAAGTATCTGCACGCACTCGTGTTGCGCATCGTCAGCCTTGCATCCTTAGCCCGACAAGTCCGTCCACCCGGGAGCATGTGCAAGCTAGGAAGGATTGGGACGAAGTAGATACGTCTGGACCAGATGAACCGGCAAGTACTCGCGTAGACGAGTGGGAACAGAATTCGCCGAGTTTCAGCTCCCCAAACTTGAGAGAGTTATTCAAGCGCATGATTTACAAGGTCTGTGTAACTCTATGGTTCTATGGATTTACGCATCGTTACAGGGTGTTACGCAGCGGTGCCCGCCCATCCTTAATCCACGGCACTTGCATCACTTGCTGAGAAGCATCGAAACAACGTAGTTCAAGGCTATAACTCGCTCCAAAAAAGACCTAGCGTCCGCAAGCTTTACCGCTGGCTGCGATAGCTGTCGGACTAGCGTATTGAATGTACTTCATCGATCGTGAACAGAAATTCATGTAGGGGTCGTCGACATTGGTGACCATCGGCGACGCGTGTCCATACTACATAGGTCTCAATGACAAGTCTTTCACTTTCCGAGTTCGCGAGTAGCGATAACTACTGACATCTGTGTCGAAAGCGTTAGAATTTAGCGATCGGGAGACACAGGACTTGCAGCGCGATGCGACATGGTAACGGAAGTTGGATCTTCAGGCCAGCATGCGCTTTACCCTATCAAGAGAGAAACAAAACCAAAACAGACATCCTCGCGGTTACAAAGCAGTCTGGAGCAGCCGTCGACGTTGTCGTCGTCGTCTCAGGCTCATCAGTGGCAGAGCAACGTCGTTTCAAAACCGGAGACTCGAGTCCACTGCATCCTCTTTCCAGTTTGACAACCTAGTCAGCAGCCTTGCGCGAATGACCAGCGTCAAACCATATGCAAGTGCTCCGAGCGAGATCTAATTCGGGTCCTTTGGGGATACAGGACAGACGAGTAGTGGTAGCTATGCGACGACAGGCGGCCTTCATTGTGTTCCGGGTGGGGTCTACGAGGAGGACTTGCCCGCTGTTTCTTTCTCCCCCGCGACTTCGTCAGCCAGCGCGGTCTGTGACAATGTTGGGCGTCAGTACGGTTCGGAGTTCATGCGAAGCGTGTAGACACACACCTGGATGCCACCAACGCCGGCCTCCCAGCGCTGGAACTTGAGGCTGGCGAGTCCCCTCCGCTCAGCAAGCAGGTGTTGGTCCTCCTTGAACGGAAGCAGAGCAGTAGGCGCAAAAGGAGTTGCTGTTCGTCTCGAGGCCAGCGCCAAGTGCGGGATACTACACCTGGAACGCGAGAGTGAACTGCTTAGATCTGAATTGGCTGTTCTTCGAGTACATCCACATCCCGACGGGTCTCCACAAGCCCATCCTGCGGCACTGCTGGTGCAGCAGCTTATTCTCTCCCTTCGCCGGCTTCCGATAAACTATCTCTGGCGGAAGAGGCGCTTCTGGAACGGACGACCGAGTTGGCACAAGCGACGGAAGAGGCTGCCAAGGCAAAGCTTACGGCTGACAGCGCCTATGAACTGGCGGCACGAACCCGTGGACGCGAGGAAGCGGGGAAATTGAGAGAGTTGGAACTGGAGTGGAAGGTCAAAGCTGCCGAAGAGACCGTGAAGATGTCGAACCTGGTGGTGAACGAGTACGCCGGCTTGGTGCGATCCTTGGCTTCCAAGCCTGGTGCAGACTCAACCTCGGACCTTCAATCGAGCTCCCCAGCTCTTCTGGACGGGCGTGTGCAGAATGGCGGTGCGAAGCTGATGGACAGCTTGTCAGAGGGGAAATTGGGTCTACAACGGTTGCTGTCTGAATCTGGTCTGAATTCTCTGCTGAAACGGA
The DNA here is from genome assembly GCA_013368375.1 of Tricholomella constricta. Lineage (NCBI taxonomy): Eukaryota > Fungi > Basidiomycota > Agaricomycetes > Agaricales > Lyophyllaceae > Tricholomella > Tricholomella constricta. The sequence continues at coordinate 485,565 of JAACJP010000020.1, forward strand.
GAAGTTACAAAAGGGCCTCCTTCAAGCGCAAGCGGAACTTGCGGTTTCTGAAGCCAAACGCGATGCGGAGACGAAGAACACGGAGCAGTGTCGGGTTGAGCTGGCCCAGGCCCAATTCGAATTACAACAGCTGAAAATCGATGATAACGCCGCCGCGAAGATGGTTTCCAGATACATGTACGTTGTTTTAGACGCATCTCATGCAGCTTAGCTCATCCTCTTCCCGATCATACAGGAAGTTTTCACAGAAATCTACTGATACGCTACAAGATGCCATGACTGCTTTGAAGACCCGTCATACCGCAACGGTTGACACACTGTCCGCTCAGCTCTTAGAACTCTCATCACGTCTCCATTTTGTCGAATCCCAGTCAGAGAAACTCCGCCAGGCTCTCGACGAACTCGGCGGCGAAATGGCGAAGGAAGCGTACTGCCGCCGAAGGGAAGTTGCTTTGCGCATCCGTATGGTCAACCGGGAGGAGAAGCTACGCGAAGAGCTCGAGAGATGGGTTTTGCGAGCAGAGGAGGCACTGGAGCGGAAAAATGCTGAGCCTCAAGGGGTGCAGGACAGGATGATATTAGACGCTCGCGCAATTTTGTCGGATACCCTCGGCGGGTCGTCATCCACTTCCTCTGGATCTGTTGCTCGCCTGATAACCGCTCAGAACGCAGTTGAGTCGCTCACGGCGGAATTGGAGCTGGAGACGACGCGCCGATTGGAGCTGGAGAAGTTACTCGCTGACACCGTGATAAAGGCACCTGACGACCTGACAGCAGTCAATGGCGACGCAACTGCTCACTTCAAACCGTTATCAAGGCCCCTTCCAGCCTCATATGAATCACCAACTCTTCATGCCGTTGTCCCCTCAGAGAGCCCGCCTTCTGTCCCGCTTGCTGTCGATGCCAAGGATTTGGAGGAATCAAAGCCCTGGCCTAAAGACGAGTTGCCCACTAGACCCGATGTCCTCGCGCCAGATCTAGCGCCAGCCTTGGACGCCATCGCAGGCGGTGACCACACGTCCACCGCAGGGAAGACCAGCCCGAACGGTATATATACCACATCGATCACCGCAGCTTTCAATAAATATAACTTCATCAGATACCTCCCTTCCTGAGGGCGGCGAGGAAATGCCAGGCGCATCATCTTCCCTCCCCTGGACGATGATCAAAAACCTGAAAAGAGCGTAAGGCTTGATCATGAAGCAACACATCCGCTGCCTGCGGAAACGCAGGATGAAACGCAGCAACTGGAGCCTGTATCAGTACCAGGAGGTAAACCTCCACCATCATCAACATTCCCAGTTCCACCTCAGAACGTAAGACCCTCATCTCATGTGCGCTATCCATCTCGAAGACCCTCCTCCGCTTTCTCATCGCCTCCTCGCCGAACTGACCAAGGCCAAAAATCGCTACGACGCACTCCAACGCGCTCTGCGCGATTGTCACCTTGTATCAGAAACCCTTTCGGGCAACGTCTCAGCACCGCTTGATTCCACGACGACAACAGGGATTGTACCGCCCGAAGTGCTGCGCACAGCCCTGTAGCGTCCGAACGACTACACAGAGGACGCACGAGTCGAGCTGGAGATACGCGTGGCGGATGAGGCGCTCGTAGCCCGTGGATACGAGACATTACTTTCCATTCCCGGCGCTCTGTCCTCCTCCGCGTCCGCCACCCTCTCCTCTGAAGAGGACGATAGCCTTAGTCACCCGGACATCGGACGCCAAGTGGAGGACTTTGTCTCGGGTGCAGACCCCAGTGTCGATAAAGCCCTGTGGAGCCTCACGCGGGAACTCGAGGATATACAGCATGACATCGCCGCTCTCAAGCGTGCCGTGCATGACGAGGTGGTCTCTCCATCGTCGGCGCCGCTGACGGGCTCCTCGATAACGACAAACGGCAGCGGTGGCGGTGGCTGGGCGTCGTGATTCCGTAACACGCCCGCCAGTCCCGCATCATCCAAATCAGGCCTGGGATCTGCGAACGGGCCCGCACCATTGTTCGCGCCTCCATGCCATGATCATGGATAAATTATTCTCATCATCGAACTATCTTGGCAATGCGTATAGTACTGACTCTATGGTGCTTTTAGGGCCTGCTGCTCAAAACTCAGGATAGAATAGAAGAACCTCCGATTCAATCATCCAACTTGCGATGCAGCGGCCTCCTATCACACCGTCAAACCTTCAGAATGTAACGTTTCCGTCTCGATAACCGTATAGAATCAAAACTTCACCGTAGCTCCAAGCCTCGTCGGTGTGACTTGACGGTGATCTATAGTAAATTTCCCGGCTTTGATGTGCTTAGCCTATAGCGACATGGCGACTGACTTTCGGCAATGAGATGGAAAATCGATCCTCAACGTCTTCGCTTCTCTGCCTCCCAGAATTCCCGAGAGTGCCATTGATGACTTTTCCCACACAGGCAGGACCAGAGGTGCCGATGGAGGTCCAATACACACCCCTCCCACTGTCTTGTCCGCCTGGATCCCTTCCTTACTATCTAAAGCAATCGGGAGGCTTCATTGTGGAATGAGCTCAGATCTCTTCACAGGATTCTCCGATACCTTTGGTTGAGCGCAACTTGTCTTCACTGAACATTGAACCGTAGCTAGTGTCGTAGGCTGTTTTCGAGTCGCCACCGGTGGTCGGGCGGAGGATGATTCAGGTCTTGAATTGCTTGATGGGACCATGTCATGGAGTTTGCTTATTGTATTTTCGTGACGTGGGCTTTTGGTCATTGTGAGGGAACAAATGAAGCAAATCCATGAAAGCTATCCTGACACAGTGTGAGCGACGTCAGTACGAATGTACTGTACATTTAAAACTAACTCAGCCTAGACATCCGCCTCAATAACGACCCCACAGCGCACAGCGCTCACGCGTAGTACGGTCCAGGTCCACATCATCTCCAAAAAAAAACCAAAAGATAGAGAAAAAGAGAAAACGGCAACCACCCAAAACCGCTTCAACTTGGCCTCCATGTGGCGTCCTTCGCTACAAATGTATAAAGTAATGCCTACATACATAACATAACATACATACATGTACATGTCTCTAGTTAGTTTTAGTTTTGAAGCCTGATTACACACCATCATTCTCTGTCCGTCTCGGGTGGTGATGGCGATGCGTGAGTGTGAGTGATGTCGATGTCGATGAGGTGAGATACAAGCAAAATTGAGAGGAGGTGGAGGGGGGGGGGAAGGGGGTGAGTGAGTGTCTAAGGGGACTTTTTTGTCATGTCGCAAGATATGGATGGATATGTGTGTGTGTGTGGTCCGTCCGAGAATGAGAGAAGCCGGAATTGAGTACAAGAAGAGGGTAGAGGGTGTGGAGGTGTGGGGAGGGAGAAGGAAATGAGGAGCACCTGGCGCAGGGCAGGTAGGATAAGAGGGCGCAGCACTTCACAAGAACGAGGAACGACCGGATAAAATAGGGGGGAAAAAAGACAAAAACGAAGAAAAGAAGATAATGAACCACCATGCGCCACGCGCGAACGAGCACCGCCGAAGATTCCAGGCAAGCAATCGCATACACACAAGAGGTCGAAGGCAAGCCACCGTCACCCCATCACGTCTCCAGCCAGCCTAAGCCTACTCCACAACCTCCAACCGACTCCTCTTCTCCCTCCCACTCCCTTCCCCCTCCACCTCCCCATCCGCATCAACCTCCAGCCCCCTCTTCTCCCCCCCTCCTCCCCCTCCCCCTCCCCCTCTTCCACCACCTCTTCCACCTCCACCCCCACCCCCACCACTCCCGGAGTCAAGAGCCATAGCCCCCTCAATCCCGCCCATAAACCCCTCCCCATTAACAATATTCTGCAAAATCATATTATACTGCTCGTCCGTCAGCCCCATCCCCGCCAAAGGGTTGATCCGCCCGTCGTCCTCCACGTCAAAACCAAAGCCAAACCCGAAGCCGAACGGCGCCAAATTCGAATTTGAAGATGAAGTTGAATTTGAATTTGACATTGACATTGACATTGAAGTCGACATTGGCATCGGGACGAGGTCCATGGTCGAGCCGGGTGCGGGTGCGGAGATGGATGCGGAGGTGCTGGTGCTGGTGCTGGCGCCGGGGGTGGTGAAAGCGGCCTCGAAAGAGGGGTCCGAGAGCGGTGGGATCCCGAGGGAGCGCGGGACGCTGGTGCTGCGCATGTGTTGCTGGATCACTTTGAGGTGCATGAGGTGTTTCTGTCAAGAGGGCGCATGAATGAGGAGGAGGTTGATTATAGGAGGGATAGGAAGAACGGAACGGAACGGACCTCGAGCATGTCGAGCAGCCCTTCTTTGGTGAAGGGCTTGGGGAGGATGTCGTTCATGCCTGGAGGTGGAGGCGGATGTAAGTATGTTTTTAGGTGGGCATCAAGGGCGGATGGATGGACGTACCGGAGGAGTAGTAGGTCATGATCTCGTTAGGCTTGGAGTTGCTCGTCATAGATATGATCGGCGTCATATAATCAAACTTGCGTATGAGCGACGTTGCAGACACGCCGTCCAGCTTCGGCATCACAATATCCTGTTTTCGACAAAACAACATGGTAAGTAAGTATCAGTGTGCTGAACCAAAGAAAGCCACAAAATAAAATAAATATTAAAAAAAGAGGAAGAGCCTAACGCACCATCAGCACCAAATCATACTTTTCCAAATTCATCTTATTGACAGCGCCGACCCCATCGACGGCCACATCGATCGTGCACCCAAACACCTGCAAGAACTTGCTGCTGAGCTTGCGGCTCACCGCATCGTCGTCCACCAGGAGCACGCGCGGGGGCACCGCCCAGCCAGGTACGAACGTCGAGCGCCGCACCCGCAACTTTTGCTGGCTCTCCGACGATGATGGGGAAGGCGACGGCGATTGGGTCTTGGACACCTGCGACTGCGAGGAAGAGGAAGAGGCCTCCGTGCCTCTGAACCCACCACCTCCATAGGGTTGCACGTCAAAGCCACCACCGCCACCACCGCCACCCCACCCATTCCCATTGCCAGCGCCAGAACCACTGCTATTGCTATTGCTCGGCCCGGTACCATCAGCTGAGCGCGGCATCAGGTGCCCAACAGTATACACCTGCAGCCCCTCGTGCTCCTCCCCCATCCCTGTCCCTGTCCCTGTCCCTGTCCCTGTGCCCGCCCCTAGGCCCATCCCCATCCCCATATCCATACCCATACCCATACCCATGCCCATACCAGTCGCCATACCGGGCTGGTTCCAATCCTGCTGCGACGGTGTAGGCATGACCACCTCCTCCATCTCCTGCTCCATTTCCTGCTCCTGCTCTTGTTCTTGTTCTTGTTCTTGTTCCTGTTCCTGCTGCTGCTGCTGTTGCTGTTGCGGCTGCGGCTGCTGCTGCGGCTGTCCACCCGTGCGTTCCCTCTGCCGCCGCGAAAACTCGCTCATCTGCACGAGCGATTCGCGCGCCACGTCCTCCGGTCTCCCCACCGTACCCGTACCCGTACCCGCACCCGCGCTCAAGCCCACGCCCAAAGCCACACCACCACCGCCACCACCATCTCCTCCGCCGCCGCCGCCGCCGCCATTATTGCCCGAATCAAGCATGAGCGGGAGGAACGGCGCGTACTGCTGGTTCTGCGGGGCGCCGAGCATACGCGCGGGCGCGGGGTGGTTAGTATTGGACGGCGCACCCCCACCACCACCGAGCCCGAGGCCAGACGGGGCGAGGCCCTGCGGGGTGAGGGACTTCGAAGCGGAAGCGGAAGCGGAAGACGAAGACGAGGGCTGGGTGTGCGTGTGCGTGTGCGTGTGCGTGTGGGGATGCGGATGGGGATGGGGATGGGGATGGGTGGTGGTACTAGGCCCTCCTCCTCCTACTCCTACTCCTCCTCCCACACCGCCGGGGCCGGGGAGGTCTAGATTCAACCCGAGGTCCAGATTCGAGGGCTGGGGCTGGGGCTGGGGCTGAGGCTGGGTCTTGATTTCTGTGCCTGAAGCCCGGGCGAGGGTCGTGCGTGTGGCATCGGAATTGAAAGTGAGGGGGGGTGGGGGGCGGTTGGTGTAAATTATTTTTGAGGGGATGGGGAATATACAGAGAAAACGGAAAACGGTCAGCGGTGGGATCTTTTACACGAGGCTGAGGAGAGGAAGAGAGAAAGGAAAAGAGAGGATTTGAGCCGAAACTAGTATATATGTCAATGTAGAGTATATGCGCGGTGTCAGAAATTGGGGAGTCTACAGAGATTGAGTGGAGCGTGCGCGTGCGCGTGATGGGCAACTATCGTAAAACACAAACAACAACAAGAAGAAGAAAAAAAGGGATGCAAGAAACTTGGTGTGGGGGGGGGGGGAGATTACAGAGGGAAATACGGTGTTGTCCGCGCAAGAGCAGCAGACGTATCTGCGACAAGCCATGGAGAAGCAAAAAGGAAGAAAGCAGACAAGCCATAAACCTCACTCACCCTGTCCATCGAGCCCGACCCATCCGCCCACGAGGCCTCTAACGACACCGTCCTGCATGGCCATGCCGCGCTGCACGCCCACCAGGCCCTGCAGCACGTCCGTCTGCCCGCGCTCGAGCCGGCGCATGCGTTCCTCGAGCTCCCGTTCCCGCGCCTCGCGTGTCCGCAGCTGCGCCTGCAGCGTTGCGACCTGCGTATGGAGCTCCTGGATCTCGTGCTGGATTTGCACCTGGTGCGGGGACGCCGGGGACGGGGAGCGCGAGTAGGAGTGGGAGTGGGAGTGGGAGAGGGAGTAGGACGGGGAGCGGGAGCGGTGGTGCCGGGAATGCCGCCGGGAGCGGTGGTGGGAGCTCGAGCTCGAGGGCTGCGGAGCGCCCTGTTGCTGCTGCTGCTGCTGCTGTTGTTGTTGTTGCTGTTGTTGTTTGCGCTGTGCGGGGACTTTGCGCTTGATGTTTTCGAGAGACTCCCGGCGGTCGGCGTGGAAGTCCGGATGGCGGAACGTCCAGCTCTGGGGTGTTCCGGTATGTTTGATTAGCTCAAACACGAAACAAAAAAAAACGACCGATCACACCTGTTCGCCGAACTGCATCATCTCATCGGTGTTCTTGACCTTGTGGAAATCGTACTTGTTGAGCTGGCGCACGAAGCTCGCAAAGTTGGAGTGCTTGAACATCCGCGGCAAGATCGACTTTGTGAACTCGTTCATGTCCTGTGTGCAGGGTTTTCCGATGATGATGATGTCAATCGAAACTAAAAATAACAAGCTTAGATCTCACCTTTACCACGAAGCAATCTCCTTGAGGACCCCACGACACGACGTGCTCGAAGGACTGGTCTTCGAGCATTCTGCGCGTCTCGGCGTCAGCGTCTGGCGCCCGCGACAGGGAGGAAGACGACTCACTTGAACAGCTTTTTGACAAAGTCGCTGGTAGTAGGCATGGAATCGTCAATGGATGCTCGACTCGAAGATGCGTTGGCGTTGGTGTTGGTGGTGGTGGCGCCAGGGTCTTTGGGATACATGGCAGTCTGGCCCGCGGATTCGCGTTTGATCGGGAAGGGGAGTGTGGTGGTGGGCTGCTGCTGCTGGTGCTGGTGGAGGTGGGGTAGGTGGTGTGGGAGGTGTTGAGCTTGTTGTCGTTGTTGTCCGGGGTGCAATTCATCCCGTGAACTTGAATTGCGACGGGGCGACCACAGGGGCTGCGGCTGCTGCTGGTGCTGCTGGTGCTGGTGCCGGCCCGGTGGGTTGGTCAGATTAGGCAGGGCAGGAAGAGTGTTGGTGTTCGGGGCCAGTCGCGGGTGGAGCTGGTTCGGGGAAGGGAGCTGCGAGGACGGAAAAAGCAGAGGCTGCTGCTGGTGCGGTTGCTGTTGTGGCTGATGTGGCTGATGTTGATGCTGCCTGGAATAGCCGCCGGCGCTGGGTAGAGTCTGGTCCATTTGACAGAGATGTTTTATGGCGGATCGCTAGAGTGTCGAGCCCAGATGGATGTCTCTGCTCTGGACTCTAAATGCTCATCACCTTTCAGCCAAATCCCGCAACTTCAGTCGCAAAAAGTCTAGGCTCGCCCATCCGTTTTGAGAACACAGGGTCTAGACCTGTGCCTGACCGTATTTCCCACGCACCTTTTGCTGCCCTTCTCCTTCTGCGCAAGCCCAGGCGCCTCTGGACAAACTCTTTAAGCTTCCTCTCACTCGAACCAGGGCTCTTGGTTTTGCAATTCTCGGACCTTTGTGCTCGGAAAACAGCCTTTCCAACCCGAGCTCACCCTGGCTCGTGCGGTGCAGTGCGGCGCGGCGCATCGCACCACTTCTCTCATTGAAGCTGTTGACAGTAATAATCATGCGGGACCCCTCGTGGTCCTCGATTTGTCATGGGCCACGAAAGGATGACGAGTAATTTAGTACCGCAGTGGGACGATAACTCTGGGTTTTTTTCCTCTCTCTTACATATACACACTAGTACTACAGTGTGAAACTTTTGCTTTTCATTTTGACGCAATGCTTCCGCTATGAATCGAATTCCGCCCCCTCCCCCCCACATCCCTGGATCACCCGAAGCTCGGTCACCTGCTGCTGCTGCTGCTGCTGCGCCTGTCTGCTTACCCATCTCCGAGGTCATTGCTAGTGTCAGTGTCAGTGTCGGTGTCAATAACACGCTGCCCCAATAGTTGTCGTCGAAAGGGGTGTCATGCCACTCCAAGATATCTCTCTCGGCCTCGGCCTGCAAAGCGTATGGCTTCTGATTCACTCTGCGGGCTGTGCTTTTCCATCATACCTTCACTCTCGTCGTATTCCACATCAACGTCTTGCTGGCCGCTCATGCATCATGCATCATGAATGCATGATCAGTCGCGTCGGTTCTCGAGACTCGACATGCCCCGAATCAAACCCGTCCTCATAAACTCAGTACCTGGCTATATATATACTCCCTAGGCGAGTCTCCAATGCCATCCGTTATAATACTGTAATACCGCGCGCGCAAGACGAATACGAATACTTGCATCTCTGGTCATAACATCGCGTTCTGGGATTCGAAACAGGCTGCGAGGACATTAATTGAATTAGAATTATCACACGTAGATCGTCCAACGTCCTGCCCGTCATGGAGGACATTTCGCGCCCTCTCGCCCTCTCTCTCTCTCTCTCCCACTACACCACACCGGCCCGCAGGAATTTTGCATTGGCATTGGCATGGCCCACATACCCCCGCACCCCACACCCCATACATCTTGAACCGCACAGCCTGTATAGCGCGTATATACCACATACATCAGATTCTCTAAACTCTACTGTTCTAATCTTATTTTCCTTCACACCGTGACACACGTCGCGTTCAAGGGGCGTTGAGTTGCGTGCTCCTCATACGTCCTGCTATTCTTGATTCCTTTGGATTGCGCGGTAGACCATGACCATGGCCCCGATACGATACGATACGACTGCGGCGAGGACTATTATACTTCAAGAAGGGAAGGGAAGTACTTGGAAGGGGCGTGGATGTAGCCATTTGTGTGTACGTGAGAAGAAGTTAGATGGGGACCATGATATAGCCGTGCATAGTATACGCTATGTATGATATATGACTCCCCAAGCTCAAAGTATTCCAGTAAAGTGTGATAACGATGGAATGGGTCGTCCTAATACCACATATACATACGTCTGTCGATATCCAATATCCATTAATCCCTTACACACATCCTATCCCTTCGTCACACACGAAACACGAAACACGAAGCTCGAAGGAAAGATCAAGAATCCCGCACGTAACGTCCTAGCACCTCCAACATAGCCTCCCTCCTATCCCGCGTATCAAAAACAGTTGCATGGTCCAAGTCCGGGTAAAACAGCACCTCCAAGTCTCCCCCTCCCCTCCCTTTCCCTCCTCCTCCTCCTCCTCCTACTTCATGTCCTACTCCATTTCCTTCTTGTTGTGACATCCCCGCAGCTGATGCCACCCCAGCCTCAGCCTCCGCATCCAGCGCACCCGCACCCAAATCCGCATCCAAATCGCAACCACCCCGACCCCGACCCCGACCCCGACTCTCCTGTTCCTCCTCCAGCCCCCAATCCGCCCATCCCCTTCCCACCCACCGCGCACACGCCTCCTCCATCCCAGTGAGGTACCGCCGCACACTCTCCGCGGGCACGATCTGGTCTTTCCCCGCCAACACCACCGCTACATTCCTCCCCCTCCCTCTCCCTCTTCCCCTCCCTATCATCTCCACACCGTACCCCCCCTCATCCCCATCCCCCTCCCCCTCCCTCTGTGGCACACGCACACGCACACGAGCCCGCATCCAAGCCCTGACATCCTCCCTCCACGCCACGCCCTCCGTCCAAAAGAACGCGCGCCCCAGCGTCCGCGCCACATCCGCATCCGTGCTCGCAAAATACCACAGCTGCCACTCCGCCGCTGCCCCCGGCGCGCGGTACAGAAAGTTGTGCGCCACGGGCGGGAGGTGCAACAGGACTGGGATCGGGTCGATCAGGAGCGTGTGTGCGAGTTTTGGGAGGAGGGGGTGCGGGTCGTGCGGCGGCGGGTGCCGGGGCGGGGGTGGCGTGTCCGAGAAAGACGGGGACGTGGTATCCGGGAGAGACGGGGACGTGGCATGGTGCGAGGTGCAGGAGTCGCGCAGGACACAGCTGGTGATGAAGGTGCCGTAGGAATGGGCGACGACGACGATGCGGGGTATGTTTAGGGTGTCTAGGATGTTGTTCAGGGCGGAGGCGATGAGGGGCGCTGGGGGCACGGGGTGGGTGGTCATGTGCATGCTGATGGGGAGGAACTCGATGAGGAGGATGCCGATGTCCGGGTCTTGGGCGATGATGTCACGGATGAAGGGGAGGTAGGGGTGGAGTCCGATCTGGGGGCGTCGTTCTTGAGGTTTGTAAGGGGTATGGAAGAGAAGGGAGATAAAGACGTACGCCGATTCCGTGCAGAAAGACGAGGGGGAGTTTGGTTGGTGATGTGTGGGGGCGGTACCAGTATGGGAGCAGGATGTCGGGGGAGAGGTTGGCGTTGTTTGAGACGAGGGAGAGAACGGGTCGGGGTGGGAATGTCTGGAACCATTTGGACGTCGAAGAATAGTGTTTGAATCCAAGAGAGAGGAGATTGAGAGACGTAATTGTGTCCACCAGACATACGATCTAAGTAACATCATAAATCTGGTCAGAACATGTTACGAGCCTCCCGAAAACGGCACTCACTGCATACCATGCTAGCGGCCGATGCACCGTCTGCACGGGGTCAAGCGTCAATCGCATTATCTTCACCCCCGACTCGCCTACATCATCATCCAATGTTTCACCCAACAATCCCTCTACCGTCGCAACATACGAGTCAAGCTCCTCTCTCCATTCCTCCTGTGCACCACCGGGCGAGCTCGGGAACAGAGCCCATAGAAGCCAGTCAACGACATCCTGACGCCGGAGCTTCTTGTCAGGAGCTCCCCGGGTGAGGAACCAGCCTCGCGGGTATGGCGCATCGGCTATGAGGTGTGCGATTCCAAGATCCGTGCAACACTTTGCAAAGAGGGCTTTACGCTCCGCTTTCGTTAAAGCGGGAGGTGAATACGTCGGAGGCTACACATCTCGTTATTTAACCCGATGCTTCCAAATGAAGATGAAAACGGAAATGAATACGTACAAGTTGGAGTCGCCTTGTACGAGGGACATGGACAAAAAGGTAGAAAGAAGCCTCAGCTATAGCCAATGCTCCTAGAATGGGTGTGAAGAGGAAAAACCGGTTGTAGGCGCTTATGGCAAGATAAAGAATGCTGGTTGGCGCGATGAGGCGAAGGGCAGCGATACTGGCACGGATGAAGACGTATTCGGGAAAACTGTTCCCGATCATCAGAGTTAGAAACACCTCTGTGTCGACGTCGCTATCGATGGCGAGGTGGTGGTTGATGATAGGCCGACATTGTTGGTCTCCGCATCCTGCCCTGACAACGGAGATAGGTTCGTCATGGGCGCAGCAAACGATCGCCTGGTGCTGATAAGATAAGATAAGATAGGCGGCCTCTGACCGCTCTGTCCGTACAATATCAAGCGGACCACGACGAGTACTAGACGCTCTACTGCTCTCCATTGGCCTTTACATAACTTTTACATAGCAAGACTGCATGTTATGGCAAGCCATGTACAGCGTGCAAGTACGCTCGGGGTTATCACGATTATTGTTTATCTTGGCTTGTAACAAACCACGTTGAAGAAGTGAGGCGTTGAATAAGAGCAGCTCGGCCGGGTTCAATATGAGGCAGAAGGTGCTATCAGGTCTATAGGATGGACAAGTATTTGCCCGGTAAGACAAGCTTCGTGGTACGAAGGAGCGATATCCTGATCGAAGTTGTGGAGGAGGCGTTTCGTGGGAACTGCCGTACTGGCGGATCAAATACGTTTTGCCCCGAAACAGCGGTGACCCTCATCCATTTATAACCGATCGATGATGATGAGTGCGTTTGTCTTCATCTGACTACCCATCGTTCCACGTCGACGTATCGAGCAGGTACTTTCCGGGACACAACAAACGTAACAAGGCATCCCGTTTTCTGGTTCAATGATGGCTCCGTAGTCTTTCGTGTTCAAGACCACGCTTTCAAGGTCCACAGGACGCTGCTCTCCCGTCATTCGAGGTTTTTCGCCTACAGTGATCACGCGCACGTTCCAACCTCTACAAACCTCAATGTTGCTTCCGATCTCGAATATGAAATCCACATAGTGGTTGATCCAAGTCGGCGTGTACAGGTCAAGGACGTGGAAGTTCTGCTGGAGCATTTCTATCACGATGCGTGAGTACTTTTGGATCCTGATGCTTTTCAAGAGAATAAATACCGCCCTAGTCCTCTTTTCTCAGAAGTTCGATTTCCAAGGCTGGCCGCTGTGTTGCGCGTATCGAGCCCCCTCCAGCTCGATTTCCCATCGATACATGCACTCGCGAGAGAAAGACTAAATTCAATCTTTCCATCTCCTGTCCTACCCTTATTCCGCCCTGAGGATCCCGAAGAAGCATTGGCCTTGGCCAAAGAATACGAAATACCCTCAGTGAGTCCTGATCGATGGGCTCATCAGGCCGTCCCTAACCACACACGTACTGCAGATGCAAAAAGCCTTGTATTACCACTTCGTGACCTCCTCTGACGCCCATCTCGATGACGAGGCCACCCTTGAGCTTGGCCCCACGCCCCTGCCTTCCGATCCCGAAACAGTGGAGGCACCCGAACATCTGGGTCCCGATCCCAACGCCCACGCCCAGCACGCTTCGCGACGCCCACTTTCCCTAACGGACGCAAAGCTATGCACACGCCTCATGACACGCCTCATCGACCACTTCACGCCCATCCTCTTCACGCCCCCGGCGACGCCGCACATGGCATGCACAGACGTGTTCGCGGACACGTGGATGGCCCTCGTGATACAGCCTGCCATCGAGAACGATGGAGTGTACAAGCCCCTTGAGACGCTGGAGGGCATGAAGAATACGGATTGGGAGAAGAAAGGGCTGTGTAGGGGGTGTGTGAAGGAGAAGGAGGAGGAGTGGACGAGGGAGCAGAGGGTCATTTGGGGTGCGATGGATGGGTGGCTTGGTTTGGGGGTGGAGGGTTCGGATGTTGGGACTGGGATCTACTAGCCATTCGACACCCCTTTTATTCGATTTTCAGAAGCATTTCATTTGGAATTCAAGCGTTTGAGCACCCACAGCGCATCATCGCTACTCAAAAATAAAGGACTCCGCCTGGTTCGTGGCGAGACCCCATTGCTTGGCATCAACCCGCGGCGTTTGCCTTCGTATTTCGCCGTGCCCCTTTCTTCGCTCCATATTGCTGTTGTGTGGCGCAGCGGAGTCCATCAATTTAGTGTTTATTCCCCAAGGCCTTGTGATCCCCAGCGCCTGCGATAATGTTCGATACGGGGTTACGACGCATATCACGGTCCATACTTAGGTACGTAGGTCCGTCATGATCGTACCATTATCAGGTTTTCATTCATTTCGCCGTTGCAAGCCCATAGGACCATCAACACCGGCCTACATAAGTTCCTTTTCAGAAAACTCATTATCTCTACAATGGCGTACAGAACCGCCAGCCATTTTCTGCATGCCTGCTATACTCCATACCATATTGTCGGTATCAAGGACGCTCGGGTCGATGGATTTCAAGGTTGACACACATAACATGAAGTCTTGTGGGTGGAGTGTGACGTCCAGGGAAACATCCGAATTATCCGTCACCTCAGGCTGTCCACCATTGTCGCGAACCTATATCTGTTCCTGATTCAGACTCGGATTGCGCGCTCGATGGACATGGATCATCATGCATCAGCGCTGCACCGGTGCCCTTTCGCCCACCCTTATAGTATAGTAGATTCGACGAACCTAAGTTGATCACTTCTACTATTAGTATAGTACGCACAGGTCCAGATCTCCGCGTTGGCCTTCGACATACTTAGTACTACTGGTCGACCACTATGATCTTTTTTTTATAGGTTGTCCAATTATATAGTACTTACCCTGTGAGTGACGATAGTAATATGAGATGGTGAAGGATCCTGTAGCGGAACAAGATCTTTTCCGGAATTTCTGTGGATTTGGAAAGGGGATGAAGATCGCCCACCGATCTGGGGCGCATCGTTAGGCGCGCTGCTTTAAGCGTTGTGTTGTGAGTTTCGTACCGCTTCCTTGGAGAATTTCATTGCCGTCCGCTGATACTGTTTTTCGTCTGAAGTGTATGAAAGGCGAAGGGCCGTCCAGAGAAGACCCCATCGGAATATTGCAGGCCTTTCCAAGCCCGCAGTGTGTGTTGCCAATTCAACACTGTGTATCATCCTGTTGTGGTTTTCATGCACCACCTTCAATATTGCTGAACGTTAAAAAACGTTCTGGGTATTAGCGTGATCTATGTATCAGCGAAGCAGTCCGTGGAAATACTTGATAAAATACAGCATTGCAGTATGGTATCTTTCTACTTATGCGATGGGGGAAATAAATCAACGTTTCCAAACTTTTATCTGATAATCTAAGATGATAGGTATAAAATCGAACAAACCAAAGTTCGGCCAATAGGTAGCTGTGAATTGAAGCTGGGTATTCTCGCAGCACTGGAAAGAGCGATATAAGAAATGAAGAGATAACAGGTCGACATGAACTCGCCTGCCAAAGGAGAAAATCGCTGAGGCGCTTGACGCCGCTGGTTCGGATCAGAATGTCGAGTGGTGGACTGCCGCCCAGGGACGTTAGCAATTGGCTATCGATATCGTCTTCCGTAATCCTATCAAGCCACGTAAGTCAAATTACCGATACCGATATCTATGAAGGACAAACGGTGTTCCAGATTTATTGGCGTTACGCACGCAATTTTGAATTGCAGTCGTGATTTCATCCCTGGAAGTGTACGGCATGCAGAGGTTGAATATTGCCCTAGACAAAGCAAGTCTTAAGCCATGCCGAATATGCGAGGTGAAAACAAGGTTTACCTATTATTGTGCTGCGTCATACGTTCCGCCTTGCGTACGGCCTCCTGCACCGATTCCGGGAGCAGCTCTGTTCTCCCTACAACGTTCAGTCGGACGCCATATTGATCCAGAAGGTCACTGTAAAACCAGTCAGTTACGATTTCTGAATCGACCATATATTGCTCACCCATGCTCGCATAATTCGACCAATTTCTCTTCCGCTAAACCCATCAAAGCGTCGACCTCTTCTTCGCAGCGTTTAAAGTTCTCGATCGAAAATGCAAAGGCCGAGACGCATTTTATATCAAGTCGAAGACAAATTTCTAACATCTGAGAGTAATTCATGTGGAATTTTCATCATTCTGTGAAAGCCGAACGAGAAACAAGAAACGCACCTACCCTCCGCAGAGCCACGAAACCTTCTGTGTGGCCTTCGACGACCTTCTTCTGACGACTTCGCGCATATCGTCGGTTTCCATCCATAACAAAGGCCACATGCTTAGGAATAGGTCCAGCTGCTAGGATAGTGAGGAGAAGCTGCTGCGCTTTAGAGGTCACTTTATTTTGGAGCCACCTCAGGGCTTGACGGAGGAACATTATTGCTACGTGCGCGTGGGAATATTTTGGGAATTATCGAATTGCATCCCGTGACTTTGACGTGACTTGTTTGTGCTCACCGCGATTCTACCAAGTTGAAGTAGTGCTACTATCAAGTCTGAAGCTTTCTCGTTTACCGCTCTCCATTTCTCGGCGGGACTTTCCAATGGTACTCAGCAAACGAAAGAGGGACGGCGAGTTTGTTCCATGGACCCCTGCGGGACAAGCAGTGGCCGCCAGTTCCACACCGGCTTTGCCACAAGCGAAGAAAGCTCGTACGAAAAGTTCTTCAAATCCTTCTGGAGCTTCTTCTTCTAGGGCGGTGCAGGCTTCAGCATCACCTTCCATGAAATCAGGTATCGCGACCGCCTCGCACAGCCTAACTAAAGTGGAAGCCCAGCCAAAAGGCGCCCACGCATCTCAACTCGCGAAAGAAATCCCACAACCCGGGCCTTCGCAGCCACCCAAGGCCTCAAGATCACGCAGGGAGACTAATCCCGACGAACCCGAACCCGAGAAGCGCGGTGCCATCTTCAAGAAATCATGTCCCAAGAATATTCTGGATCGAGTTGAGAGGGTGATGTCACAACGGTTCGTCTTGGTTTGGCTTTGAACAACAACACCTTCTGTTTGATGACACTTTGGAATAGATTTTTCATGATTGATAGGCAAAGAACGCCGGGGCAGCTGCGGGAGGTGTTTAGCGTGCTTGGTTCGACGGGTAACGTAAGATTATGAACGTATAATATGTTTGCGGTTCAGCTGACCTCTGAGTTTGCAGGTATATACCGTGACGATTGATAAGAACCCGAGCTGCAATTGTACGTTCATCATATGGTAATTCGAAATATCTCATTTATTATCTCCGAAGGCCCGGACGCGGCAAAAGGAAATCACTGCAAACACATAGTTTGTGAATCCTATCATTTCATGACGAAATGTGCTGATACACCTTTAGCTCTTCATTTTCCTAAAAGGTTAGTCAAAATCGTGTTTACAGCCCATTGATTCCTATATTGATACTTCCCCTAGTCCTTCAAGTCACGCAAGCATCGGGAGTCTGGTACCAGAAGTCAGTGCATGATGTCATGTTACGAAAGTTCCCCACTGATCCCCCCACAGGGCACTTCTCACCAGCGAGCTTGAGACCGTATTCGCCGAAGCTCCGTTAGCGCCGAATTCAATTGCCCATCCACGGATCCGTGAGGCTCATGCGCGAGCCACTGGAAAAGCTGATGCCGAGACCCAATCCCCGCCTAAAAAGCGCATCCCAGGACCTGATGACGATTGCCCGATTTGTTATGACGGGATGCACGGTGTCGATGAGAAGTCTCTGGTATTTTGCGAAGACTGTGGGAATGCCCTGCATAAAGAATGCTTCCAAGGGTGTAAGCGGCGAAATCGTAACCTCTTTTCATGGTACTGACGATTCTCCATGCACCAGGGAAAACCAGCACCCTCAAGGATCACAAACAGCTTACGTGTGTTTGGTGCCGCGCTCAATGGGCGTCCGCTGGCGCCGAGGGTGCTAGTGCGGGTGTGGGCGCTCGACGGACCCGCGAGGGTTACATCAATCTTAGCGGCGTGTCGGGGATCAGCCCAATTCGGGATACAAGTACATGTGCGTGGCGCTGCCCCTTTTCACACTATCCCCCTTGACCCTATCTATCCCATTTGTAACTCAGATTATCATGGACCACGGCGAGGCCAGCGTCACTATGGCTATCAGGATTATCTAGATTGAAAACCTTGTCCCAAAAGACTTGCTCGTGTGTCCGTTTTCGATGATCATTGCGTTATAATTATCCTTGTCGGATTTCATCCAGATCTGACACGGCCCTTGTATCTAGCTTTCTATATTAGTATATAATGGTATCTTGTTATTCTATCTTACTGCATCCTCGTTTGTATATAATGAAATTTATCCGAGCACACCGCTGTAATGCAATAAGCGTCACGGTCTTGTGTTAAAATCATGCTGGACCCACAATGTACGGGCGCTCCCGGTCATGAGCGAGGGGCTAATGATGGCCGGCAGGTAGACCTCGTTTGATGGGTCCCCTGCGCCAATTATAAAAGCTTATTGGATCCAGGGTTCACCACCGTAAGACGCCCACATACTGCCGCTACGTCCAGGCGACGTGTTCAGACCCTCAAGGGCCAGAGGTCCTTCCGTACAGAAAATGCATATATCATTTAAACAAAATCATAAACACACGACACGCGCAAGGCGAACATGCAGAAGGAGCAAGGATGGACAGAAATCAGAGCGCACAGGATACACAAGACACTACGCAAAGGGATCGGAAAAGAACGAGACCAAAAAAAGGGGGGGGAGGGGATACACACGACGACCGTGCGAGGGGTGGATGGTAAAGAGAGGAAGAGAAGTGTCCGATTGTCCGGTGCCCCACTCGGGGCGAACCTGTCTGATAAGAGGAGAGGAGAGTCAAATATTTCAAACACAAGTCAGAAGGAAATCAGTCATTCGGCGGATCCGGCAGACTGCGCGTTGTAGAGTTCGGCGTAAGCTCCATTCTCGTCGTGAATTAACTCATCGTGCGTGCCCCTCTGGACGATCTTCCCGTTGGCCATGCAGCTGATGAAACGATGAGTATTGATGCAAGGGAATGGAAACATGTGGGAACCGGACGTACAGGATCATGTCAGCCTGTTTGACGAGAGGCTGGAAGTGATGGGCGACGATGATGGTGGTCTTCTCCTTCCTAACGTTCAAAAATTCGCTGTAAAGGTTGCGTTCGGCACTGGCATCCATAGATGACGCAGGCTCGTCAACGACTAATAGGTCAAAGTCAGTGTTCTTCGCGCGGTAAAACATGCGCCCGCTGCGATCGATGATCAGGGATCGTGGAGTACACGAAGATGAATTAAATAGACCCACGCGACAACTCGCTGTTTCTGACCCTCTGAAAGACAAATGACGTTCCTTTCCTTGTCGCGAAGCATAACATAATCGCGGGATGCTTGGCCAATGGCGCCCTGGTTGAAACTCTGGCTGACGATGATGGGAGGATCGACGATGGCGTCGCCGCGCTTTTGCAGAAGTTTCAAGCATCCTCCAGCCTTTGCTGCCGCCTCTAGCTTCTCCAGATCGGGGGAAGCGTAAGGGGAGCCCATTAAAAGGTTCTCGCGAATAGAGAGGGGGTAGACTGTATCAGTCTGTGAAAGGAAGGTCATCGACTCGCGGAGCGATTCGACATCGTAGTCGCCAAGCGGAACGTTGTCGATGAGGATGCTCCCGGATGACGGCTCTACCACACGCAGAAGAAGATTGACAAGGGAAGACTTGCCACTGCCATTACTACCGACGAGCAGGATCAGTTGCCCGGGGTTGATGTCGACTGAAATAGACTTGAGAGCGGGGCCGCTTTGAGCTCCGTATTGAAGAGTGACATCGCTTGGAACATCGAGTCAGACGACATGACATACTTTTATGACAGGTGCCGCTTACCGAAAAGATAACTTCATCCCCATGGGTGAACTCTCCTCTGTGGGGTATCTCTTAGAGCCTTGTTCCAATCCTGCGGTGTGTACATTGTCCAAGACCTCATACAGGCGATCGGCATCTCTCATGGTTGACTGGATGGATCCCGTATTGCGAGCAGCCCCCACTGCTTCGACACTTCGACGCAAGCGGGTTGCCGAGTAGAGGAAGAACGCCATGGTCGCGACTGAAGACGCAGACAGGCTGGGAAGGATCAATGCGAGCAAGCTCTGGAAACAGCATCAGGAGCTGTATTCTTTCATTATCGTAGAACGCACGAGTGGATGGTCCAAAATGAAGCTTTGGATAGCTTCGATCCAGTAGAGTGCCATACTATGGGGGCGCGTCGCCAAATACCAAGGCGTTTCGGGAACAGCACCGAGGGCTTCCGATGTCCGTGCGTATGCTAAAGGTGGTCAGAATAAGGCCACATAAGAGTTTGGGAACATACCGTCGGCGATGTAGCTCCCGACACCGTCCTTGGCTATCGTGTGTCTGTAATTTGGTTGGCCGTGCCCCTTGTTGTAGATCATGGTGTGAAGGCTTAGTTGACGACGGTAGTCCTCGTTGTCAGTAAAGAACATGAAACCTGTTGAATGATAAGTCAAGGGCATACGAAGGATATTTGAACACACCTTGGGTACCGATGGCATTCTTCAAAAGCGTGAGAGTAGAATATGTCAAGAGAAAGTACACGAGGACATGTATGTTTGGGTTGTCGCTGAGCAGGATGATGCAGCACAAAGTGTAAAACTGTAAGAAGAGCGCCGAGGTGTCCCGCAGTCTAGTGAAAAGGCACTGGATGATATCCAGGCCCCTGATGTTCTCGTGGCTCGACCATCCGCTGTGAATCACTGATTGTTGGTTATCTAAACGATAGTCAGCATTGGCATGCGCTGGGTTGGATGAACATCCTACCTCGAAGATACTTGACATCAAGACTAAGGTTCGCTGTGAAAGATTGGTCAGTAGATGAGGCGACCGTGAGAGGAGTAGACCACCTACCACTCGCAAGTCGTGGAAGAAAGGACACTTTGAGAAGTCCAGTAAGCTTGAGCGCAAGGTTTTCCCTGCGATAAAAGTTTAAATGATCCATGCTCGTTGGTTGACAAGGAGATCTTACTGGAGGCGATAGATGATGACAGACGATGCTTCAACCATCACCCAAAGGAGAATCAAGAGTCTTAATTCGCTGACATCGTAATCGAGGTGACCTCCGGAGGTAACTGTCTTCTGAATCTACGTTCCATGAGTCACGTAAGAGGAGAAGATGTTAGGATGGGGCGTACGACGTCCAGAATAGTGTGGCAAAGATAAACGGAGAGCGCCGGAGCCACGGCGAGCCACAAGGACCACAGTGTGAAGGACAGAAAGGTTCCAGGAGCTATACCAAAGGCCTCGCACATTAAGCGCCACGTCGATTGAGCGCAGACTGCATAGGAACGGAGGTCTTCCTTGGAGGGCAGGGCAAATGAAACGAGGGGTCCTGCTGCGGGAAGATCGCAGACAACGTTGAAGATTCCTCGGGTGACTCGTTTGATCCTGGGGGGATCGTCGTCGACAGCGCGGCGGTGGGCTCTGGGAATAAGTGGCACTTGCGCCATTCGTAGTAAGGAGATCGAGTGAAGGAAGTGGGGGTAGATGACATTATTCCAGAGGAGGCGTGTTGCTTTATATAGTGAGAGGAAAGAAGCCAGTAGTACACGGCAGAAAAAGGCTGTTGTCTGTTTCGCGCGGCCTGAGATTTGGCGCCTACTGCACAGACAAACGACTGGAGCACGTCCCCAGATGGAAAAATTGACAGGGAATATTATTGTCGCGAAACTCCGAAGATAGTAGGAAAGGGAGATCCAGAGTCCTTAACGTGTGATTGTCTTGCCTCGAGGTTTTTGTTTGCTTCGTGGAGCCACCTTTGAGTAAGGCGGTGCCAGTCGAGGGAGTCATGAGGTGCAACGCCACGTCGGTTTTAGCAAGAGATGCTTGATACGGGGATAGAAGAGTGAGCAGGAGGACAAGAAGAAGAGCGCCTAACGTCGTGGGCACCTGGACAATTAGGTTGCACAGGTAATTTACTAAAATAAAAGCGGTTTCAATTTAGAAAAACGAGGCTGTGAGGGGCCGAATCAAGTGCGGCGGGCTGCGCGATGAGATCCTGATGGGGTTCGATCCTTTGTGTGGTGGCTCATTTGTTCGCCCGCAAATCAGTTGAAATGGATACAATCTCAGGCACTTTAGGTTCTTCAAATCTGCCCTTGCGTAGTTAGACTGTGTGCAGAACACGAGGGACGATAGTGGGTGCTTGGACGACATCGTGACTGTAGAACATTCGACAGCATCTCCTCAGTACGTGACTTGGACCTACGAAGGTTGGACGTTGAATCCCGATAAGCCAGAGGCGCGAGTTTAAAGTGGTAGATGATGTTGAACAAGATTGTTTTTTGTGACAATTACGTGCACGTGAAGTCGGCGGATTCCAGTGATCGAGATCTATCGAAGATTCTGAACCCCGCCATAATGATGGCGCCCAAGTAGGGACAACGGTAGGGGCGTGATGGCGCCCTCTGTCGAACAAACGTGTTGAAGGCGGAGATCCGTTGTCATGGGATGTTATTTCCGCGTTTCTAATTTTTTTTTTTTTTTTTTTTTACCTTCTTTATCTCTTTTCTTTTGATGCCTCGTCGGCAGACGAAAATGTCAGTAAATCAGTCATTGATTGTTTTATCATTTCGTGTGTTAAGCCTCCCAATCTGTATGATATTGGAGCTGTACTCCTATAGTCGCCCGAGCAATGACGAAGGCATAAACAAATTACGCCACATAAAGCTTTTTCACCACAATAACCTCGGTATGGCGAAGGTCCGGGTGACAAATCAAAAAAAACTGAATACATGTTGTTAAGGCCCTGAAGCTGTTCAGCTGTTCCACTAATTGTTTCGTATCATGATGACCATCGCGCGAAGATAAATAAATTGAGAGGCTTTGGCGCCGAAGCGCGAAGTAAATATTTGGCTGTATTTGGAACTGACGCCCAAACCACGACTGCTTTCCAGTGAGAAACCGACCATGAAGCCCTCGACGTCCTCCATCTCTCAGAGTTCATCCTATAGCTCTATTTCAACGGAGCGGAAATCGCCATCTACCCTACAAACACGAAATCCAGTCTCAGTACGCCTTTACAAGGTTCTGGGCAGCAATTTCGAGGACGACGCGACAAAGGAGGCCTTACAGACACTCTCAGATCTCTACACCACAGCAAGGTCATCGAAAAGCAGTGAACGGACGAATTCACCTGATACTGAAGATGCGGACTTTGATTATGAGGGACGGGAGAGGTTGAGCAACCCTTCGAATACGATCGTGCTGGCAGAGACTGTCCCGGGGGAGTCGGCAGCGCATGCTCGTAGAAACTTACGGAGAGATATGGAACGCCAGCTTACGCAAGGCAGCGAACAGTTTTTGAAGGCGTTTGGAGATGTGGATCAAGTGTGTGTGGTTATTGCAATTGGTGCTCACTATCGTCACTGATGCCTCGTTAGAAATTGGACGATTTGCAGCAGCACGTCAAAGCTATGGGACTAAGTTGTGACGATGCGGAGCACCAACTACAGCTTACTACGGAAGCGAGCAAGACCTTGTTGGAAAGAGCGGGTAACCTCAGAGAGGAAAGGTCCGTCGCGCCAAGTGCCTTTTCCGCTCATTCTTGTAATCTCGCGACAGGCAGGAGGTTGAAAACAAGAGATCCATTGTCACGGCATTCCTCGATCGGTTCACTCTCACAGAAGATGACGTCGAGGTGATTACCTCCAGAGATCAGCCAGTCGGCCAACGCTTCTTTGAAGTCATGGACAAGACTGAGAGGATTCGAGATGATTGTCGGATTCTCATGTCTGGGGAGGATGGCCCAACGAAGGCAGGGTAAGCTTCACACCACAAGCTCATTCTCTTCCTCCGCCGCTCATTTGATTGGCCAGGCTCGATATCATGGCTTCTACCTCTTCAAACCTGGAGCAGGGTTACGAAAAGATATTTCGCTGGTGTTCACATGAATTCCGGCAGATGGGACGCGATCTCCATCTAGAGGTCACTGCCACGATGAGGGAGGCCGTCAAGCGTCTACGAAAACGTCCTGAGCTACTAACGTCAGTGGTTCCTTACGCCTCTTATGCTATTCACTCACATTGATCTATATCAGTGAGGCGCTAACATTCCTTTCACAAACTCGCCAAGCCACGTTACTCTCATCATTCATCACTGCGCTGACCCGGGGTGGCCCATCAGGCTTGCCACGTCCGATTGAACTGCATGCACACGACCCCCTTCGATACGTTGGGGACATGCTTGCATGGGTACATCAGGCTATGGCAGCAGAACGTGAACTCCTCGAGGCTCTCTTCGGGATAGCAAGCGACGGACGGATGGTAGGGAGTGTCCGAAATTTCGACGCTCAGAGTAAGGAAGAGGAATGGACCAGAGAATTGATGGATCTTTGCGTTGGGAAGCTTTGTGTACCTCTCAAGGTAATGTTCCTTTAGTCCGTTTGCAATCACGGCTAAACCTCCCTTCCTAGGTCCGAGTACAACAGACCATACGCTCTCAAGAGAGTAGCATTGTCTCCTACAAGATTGCAAATCTTCTCCAATTCTATATGTTGACCATGCGGAGAACGATCGGAAATGATGCTCTCCTTTCAACAACCCTTCTTGAGTAATCTATCTTTGCTTTTTTTCCCCCCTTGATACTGATGCATTGCTAGAATAACGGACCTTGCGTACAGTATATTTTACGAATCCATTGCGGCTCAGGGGAGGGCCTTATTGCGGGTTCAACTTGTAAGTTTTGTCTTTCCTGTCCTCGTCGCGTATCAACGGTTCTTTTAGGACGTCAATGACCCTTCACTCAGCGCACCTCTTGCGATTTTGGATCACGTCCAAATATTGCGCGAGATCATGACAGTTTACCAGTCCTCATTTCTTGGGGAAGAAGATGAAAGCGAGCAGATCGCCGGTTTTCAGAAAATTCTGGACATCATGGTGGATCCAGCAATTCAGCTCTCCACAAGCGCCAATGAGGAGAAACGGAGATTAAGACCGAAATGGGATCAGCCTGTCTATGCTCTCAATTGTCTGAGTTACCTTGAGGTCTGTCAGCGTCGTCATTCTACCTCGTGCCATGCATGGACCCTAAATATTTACAGAGCATTTTGGAACCATTTTCATTTACGCATGAGAAACGAGGAGCTATTCAAGTGGTGATAGAAGAGAGAGTATCGATGCTTATTGAAGAACATGTACGTATCCTCAACCAGCCGTATCTGGCCGTATTGCTGATAAAGAACAGTATGCAAACATCATGGTCGACGCAGGCCTTCATGAAGTGGCTGAAACTTGTGCGAATCGTAAAACAGATGTAAGCTCCTCACTTAGCCTAACGTAATGTGCCTTACCATTTTCTTCTTCCAGGAGCCTCTATCGAGAATTCCATCCACGCAGCCCGCCGAGCTTCAACTTGCACTACGCAACTTTTCCTTGTGGCTTTCAAGCCCGGACGTCGTCCAGTCACCACGACTTTCTCATCTCACAGTGCAACGTCTTCATACCCAGATACACCACGCTGCTTTAGGGCGAATGGCCGCCGCCTACCGCCTGATATGCGAAGAGGTCAAGAAGGTAGAAAACAAGTATGAGGCTGCATCAACATTGTTGGGGAGCGAGAGGCCGTTTGGCCAGATGCATTTGCTCCGCCAGATATTCGGGCTCGATGAGGATGGTGAAACAAAACGATAGGATATTGCTTGTGGTGTTCTCTACAATCCGTGGGCCAGCGTCCGAATGCGAGACTATGTTTTGGCACAGTTACCGCAGCCTGGGAGATTTTCGAAGGTCTTGACATCAGTTGGATGATGTAAGTACATACCCAAAGACGCCCACAAGCACCCACGATTGCATCCGTTACCTGCTTATCCAATTTCGTGCTCGCGCTACAACAACGTGCCCTTATTATCCAGTTGATGCTTGCCTGATGCTTTGGATAGCATTACGACCACCAGGAGCTGCCATCTATTGACAGGCAACGTTCTTGTTCATGTGAGCCCTTATCTTTTTCGGGCTTCTGTATTGTCACAGAATACAAAAGGTCTCATAGTTTTTCCATACTATTCTTCTGGTCAGTGATTTGTCTTGTGCGTCTTCGGCAGTTCCTTGTTTGGCAACTTCGAGTCATGCCACGCGCGCGGCATCCGTGCTTTTGTGCATTTGGCACACCTTTTGGACAGATGCTGATGGGACTGCTATACTAAATAGATTGGGTCCTTCACCTGAGGAGCCTCGCCAAACTTATAGACCATCCGCTGACCACACAATCTTTTCACTTCAGTAACGGCAGGACAAACTAGGACCATCCCAATCACGCTCACAGAGCGTCGCGGGCTTCATCAACTCGATGTCTACAGCGTCTGCAGCCATATATCACACAAATCAATTTCCGGGCCGCGATGGATCGTCGTCCCGCTTGGAACCTCCGAAACAACGAGAACATCGCAGCTCTAGGCGCAAGCACGACGAATCTCGAAAGCCTACAGAGGTATACAGATGTTCAATTGTGAAGCTGTGGACGTTGCTGACAATCCCTGGTTTGCGGCCTCCAGCATCGAGAGCCAAAGCGAGATCGCCACAGTCATGCCCGGGATCGAGAGATAGTTCCGGCGGCGCAGTCGTCGATGTTACGCTCCTATGAAGCGGCTGTCGAGAAGAACGATCGCTCGAGACGCCTCGAGCGCAATCAACCACAGCTTACACAGCATTCTATAGAACGCACATCAGGTAAGGCTCCTAATGTTGATGTACAGGAGATGAATCCACCGTTGCCTACCGCGGGATCAGCAGTTCCAAAGTCGCATCGCAGGCGTCGTGAAGTCCCAGTGAGTTGTTCGATCACTTAATGACATGAAGCTCAGAAGGTCTATTGTTCTCACAGCACCAGACCCCAGTGCAGGAATACACATCTATTCCTATGGTAGCACGCGTGGACACTCCCGTCCAGACGCACAAGCATCACAAACATCGCAAGCATCACGAGGAGCACGCAGGGCAGAGGATCGCAGTCCCTGCGCATGGCCCGATGATTCAGACGGTTGATCCATTTCACTCTAACCGGGCTACTTGGGCTAGTTCTACGGCTGGTGCTCGCTGGTATCCGCAACAGGCTTCTGCTATGACTGGATCACAACATCATGGGCAAATTCAGCGTGGTACCTCTAAACGATATCCGACTTTTCCATTGCCGAACAACCAGCCAATTCAGCGTCAGCCCAGTGGAAAACCAATCGAAGCGACGCCGTTCCAAAACATCTCAGGCCCCGCGAGTGGTTCTGCTGGTCGTACATATCCCTTCTCTCATCAACCGCAACATACTGAGCCAGCAACGAGGCGGCCTTTATGGAAATCTTTGTTTCCGAATCTAAAGCTCCCTCGCTTGCGATTTCCTACCTTGTTTAAATTCAATTTCCGGCGTTCTCCTAGCGTCAACAACGGTACTGCATCGAGGAAGTTGTATCGAAAGCCCAGGGTGCAAAGACGTCAGAAGAAGAGCGATGCGGCTCATGGACGCTCGGCCGCTGTCGCTGTAGTAGCACCGAGCAGCAGCACAGGTCAACGCATCTCTGCCACTATTCAGCGACCTAGGTCATGGTTCAAACGAGTTCGTAACTCGTCAGATGTGCTTGTTTTCCTCTTCTGACCAGCTTTTTTGTTTGTTTATTAGACTGCATCTGGGAGCAAGTTCATCGAGGCCTTGTGACCGATAGATAAGGACATGGTGCACATGTGCACGCAAACTTCTTTTTCCTTGGTTTTGCTTCATTTGTTCCTTCATAATGACCAAGCGCCTCAGAGGCTGTGGTATTCCTTGTCTCGCATGGCAATGTATTCTAGACCAAAATACAACAGCCTGCTCCGAGTCGACGACCAGGACATGAATTACATTTCAATATAAATATTATCATTAAGCCTGACTCGGAAAACGAAGCAACTGGGGCTAGTTGGCTTGATTGCGGAATGAGGTTTGGTTCGAACTTGAGGCGTATCAAATCTCTTCACACTGCGACATCTTTACTTGGTAATACATCGTTTTGGCGTGCGGTTATGACCCCGATTAGATAGTAGGCATGTAATCACGGACTGGTTATAACCGCGCCAAGAAAGTTCCGACAGTCTGATCCCTCCGGGTGGGTTTTTAGAGGAGAGGTTTTAACGCACCCATGCCAATTACCTTAGCAGTTATGCAGCATCGGTACACAAACAATGCGTTTCTGATTTCAGGACGCATCCGTGTTTCTCTCCCCCTCTTGCGTCACTGAAGTCTAAAACCGAAGATTACAGGTATAGTAAGGATAACAAGAGTTGATTGGGAACTGCGAAACAAACACTGTTCAAACAAGGCTTATGCCCCTTGCAGCAACAATAATCATATCGGATCGATATGATGGCCCAAATCGCCACGTAGCAGGATCATCTGTGTCAGAAGGCGGTGGGAATTATCAGTAGAGTGGGTGTGCATGGTGAAGACGACTCACCACCACCGTCTTCGGAGTCAGACTCGGCTGACATTGCCTCTGAATCTTCGAATGGGCTTCTTGATCGCACAGATTCGACGCAGATAGAGGTTGAGAATGTCAATGCCACGTCCAAATTATCTCTTTGAACTCGATGGCTTGTTTCAGGAGATGCTATTTGTCGAATTCAGTCAAGCAAGTATGAGATCTGAGTGAATACGGCTCTCAACGGGTATCGCCGAGTCCATATTCAACTGTTTCCAGGGGGCCCGATCTCAACGCACCCTTTTTGTTACCCTGGCCGCCTTCTCCCACCCTTCGGCCCTTCTTGCGGGGGGGTTCACAATTTGTACTTCGGAGGTTCCTTTTCTGGGGCCTGGAATTGCCGCCACTCGGGCCACCACCACCAATACCGCGGCGACCGCGACCGGATCCACGACCACGGCCTCGACCGGGTCCACCGCCACGACCAGGTCCACCACCATGTCCAGGTCCACCACCGCTGCCCGGTCCACTTCCTCCAGCGGGTCCGAGCTGCTTCCTCCGTACAGCTTCCAGAGAGAGGGTGTGATAGATCTGAGCCGCCACACCAATCTCCTCACCCTGAAATGTGCCTGATGCAATCCGGGCTATCAGCGCTGCGAGGATGGCCTCGGGTGGTAATGTCAGTCTCCAGTAACGCTGCTGCCCGAATTCAGGATCTTCTGCTGACAATGGGATCATCCCCTGCGAGTCTGGGACAGGGTCAAGTGCGGCCGTCGCTAGGACGTCAAATATCCGGGCCACGTTTGCACCGTCCGGTGGTGTCCCATCTGAGGCGAGCGTGAAGCGATTATCTTGGAGGATGGAGAGCGCAGGCAAGTGCTGAGTGGAAATGCAACGCCTGACCAGGCCTTCTGGTTTCAAAATGACGATGGTGAAAAGCCCAAGGAAGGGTAAAATGGGTGTCGGATCGGGCAACGGAACAATACTTCCAGCCTTTGCCTGCTGGAGCAACGAGAACACCTAACGCCAAGGCTTAAGCCAATCCAAAAGCTCGTATATTGTAGACCGTCACGTACCTCGCGCAGGGGCCTACGGTTTGCCCCAGCATTATTGACATAGTTGAGGATGTAATTCAGAACGGGCAAGGGGGGAGAAAGGGCGATGAGATCAGGAGTAAAGTAAGCTTGGTGGCAGGTTGGGCACTCTGCGCCACCCCAGTTAATATGCTTTGAACACTGTACATGAGTCGCCTGACTTACGTGCCATGGCGTTTTCAGTGGAACTCCTTTGATAATCGGCAGTTAAAAGGCCAATTCTAACAGCTGTCGCAAGCTGAGGAGCGTGTTATGTTTGTTGGAAAGCTTGACGTGAAATTTCGATTATACAAACCTGCCATACACCCCCTGAAGCGGAATCAATCAAATAGGCAGCTTGAAGGCCGGTCTCAGGTAGTAAGTTGAGGCAGATAGCACAACGATTGCCGGACATGTGACAAATCATGCTTCCGACGGATGAAGCTTGCGAATCGCCACTTATGACGGATGGATCTTGGGAATTGCCCGACATGGTCATGAAGAACCTCCGAGTCGCTTTGTGTTGGGTGGTCAGTCCGCCTGTTGGTCGTACAGCCACCGATCATTGACAGTCACAACTGGAACGTAAAGGTTTCTCATCGCTGACTTAGCCCTTCCTCGCCAAGATTTACACAAGTCCAACGACGTCCACCGCACTTCACCTAGATCCGCTGTGCATCTCGTGTGTGCTCTAATTCTGAATTGGCATCATTGAAAACCTCCCTTCCCTCACAGAAACACGCTATAAAGACTCAAGCGCAACAAGCAGTAACGAAACGGCAGCGACCTCGATGGCGATTTCGAAAAGCGACGGAGTGGGAGGGTTAGGATTGTCAGAGGAGCGACATAACGTGCGCAGACATTGTGGATCGATTTTCCACCTCATTGCCGAAAGTCAGTCGCCTTATGTAGCATACCGAAGTAGGAAAATTCCTATAGATCACCGTTTGCAAGTCACACTGACGGAAACGTTACAATTGTGAAGGTCTCGGGGAGACATGGGGCCACCGCATCGCAATTGGATGGTTGAATCGAACGTCCTTCTATTCTGTCCTGAGTATTGAGCAGGGCCCTGAGAGCAGTAGAGTTAAGTATGCGCGTTGCCAAGATATTTTGAAAAAATTTGATCATGATCATGGCATGGAGGCGCAAGGATGTGCCATTGGTGGCAGTGCTGCTGCGACGACCAACATGGTCAGGTGACGAGAATATCGGACCGCGTCCATTTGTCCGCGGCATCGAAGTTTCGCTGTCCTGAGAAACCGCCTCAACTCTTAGGAGAGCAGTCATACTTGACGGCCTCTTGATGAAGCGCCCTCAGTCTTTAGCTTCCCCTATGTTTCCAAGCAGGCTCAAAGACCGCAGAATCCTTCTTTCTCTAGTGCTCCTAGGATTCATTTTCTGTCATGACCTCTTGCTCAGCGGCCCTCCAATTACACGCGAGGTTGATAGAATTCTCGCACGATGCAAGTCTATCACTTTGCCTGCAGGCCCTTCTATTCTGTATGATGCAGCAAGTCGATTGGAGAAAGGCTCAGACCGCTACGTGAATGGGACGGCACCCACACTCATCCAGAATGCACATATATGGACTGGGACAAACAACGGAACGGAGATCATTTATGGAGATATTCTATTGGATAATGGCTTGATTGTCGCTCTTGGTCACATTCCTCGCGATCTCTTGGTCAAGGTGAAAGCTACCTATAAGACGATCGAGACTGTCGATGCGCGAGGCAAGTGGATTACCCCTGGCCTTGTTGACCTACATTCGCATATCGGGCTCTCTAGCGCGCCGTATCTCAAGGGTAAGACAGGAAATGTCATCTCAGGACAAGTACCTCACTATTGTAAATAGGTGCAGCGGACACCAATTCCCGGAAGGCACCCATATTACCGTGGCTCCGCAGCGTAGATGCTCTGAACACTCATGACGCTTCGTATCAGCTGGCTATTGCAGGAGGGGTTACCACTGCACAGATACTTCCTGGTAGTGCCAATAATATCGGTAGGGTGCTGCTCGCCTCCTTTTGAACGTTGTGTAAAGGCGTTGTTACAGGTGGACAATCATTCCTTATCAAGTTACGCCCTACCAAAGAACGATCTGCTATAGCTAAGATCCTTGAACCTCCCGAAACATTGGTTCGTGACCAACCCTCAGATCATCTTCATTGGAGGCATATGAAGTGAGATTTATACTTGTCAATTGCTTTAGTCGAGCTGACGAGTATTCCATAGACACGCATGTGGTAAACACTTTGTATCTTGGTTCATATTTTCGATCGTGCTGACCTTGGAATCACAGGCGAGAATCCCTCATCAGTCTACTCTCAAACGCGTATGGACTCTGCCTGGAACTTTCGGCAGGCCTATGAATCTGCACGAAAGGTGAAGGATGCGCAAGACGAATTTTGTTCGCGTGTTATGGAGATTAAACGGCGCAGCTGGCGGAGTTGTTCCCTCCATAAGAGCATCACATCAATGGGCGGATTCCCGGAGAATCTGCAGTGGGAATCTTTGGTCGATGTACTGAGAGGTCGAGTCAAGGTACGAACTTTTCAAACAATCAAATTACAAAGCTAACGAGGGTTGCATAGCTCTCTGTCCATTGTTATGAGGTGATCAATCTTAAATTATCTACCATTTATATCGTATTCTGAAGCATCAAAGGCGGTGGACTTGGACGCCATCGTTCGAGTGAGTGCGTTCTAGATGGATCCCTTTCCTAATTAAACATCAAACTTCTGTAGCTTTCCAACGAGTTCAAATTTCCGATCTCATCTCTTCATCACGCAGGCCAAACATATCTCGTCCCCGAACTCCTTAAGCAAACTTGGGTATGAAACTCGTTTTCTGTTGATACCGATTTTTACAAGTGTTTCAGGGTGGTGTGCCTTCAATCGCACTCTTTGCCAGCAATGCAAGGCACGTTTCCATGTCACTCACAGCGCGAAACACAACTCAGCCTCCTCCAGGAAAAAGCGTGAAGCTTATCGCAATTCTGAATTTGCCCCCAAGATTTTGGCTGACAACGGCATTCCCGTCGTCATGAAGGTAGAAGGCACCTATACTTGTATCACTCTCTCATCGGCTTATATGTTCCTCTCGCCCAGTCCGACCACCCAGTGCTCAACAGCCGCTATCTCCTCTACGAGGCCCAGCAGGCCCACTATTATGGCCTCAATGCGAACTTGGCCCTTGCTTCCGTAACCTCCACACCCGCAAATGCAGCAGGAGTTGGTCATCGTGTTGGACGCATCGCTGTAGGTTTCGATGCCGGTCAGTCGTTTAATCGCCCAATTTTCGAAGGAATGCCAATCCCAGTGCAATATATCTTTCATAAACAGATATAGCGATATGGGACTCCCACCCCCTTGCGCTTGGTGCGACCCCCGTGCAGGTCTTTATCGATGGCATCGCACAGATCGAACAGCCGCATGCGCTTGTCAAGCCTAAGGCGCTGCAAACTGCACCCCAAACACCAAACTGGAATGTAGAGAGCCAGCAGGCTGTCGAATTCGACGGTCTCCCTCCATTGCGGGGACGCAAGGTCCGCTTGGGTGGGGATGGAGTAAAGTTCACCGGGTTGAAGACCGCATGGATGAGAGACGAAGACGGGCATGTCCATTCTATGTTTGATGAGACAACGGGAAGCGCTGAGCATTCTGTCGTTGTGCGGGACGGGTCGATCGTGCTCTGCTCCGCGGGCAATGCAGCAGGTGCTTGCGATGACGCGCGGATCCGGGAGGTGGTAGATCTGCAGGGCGGATCCCTTGCTCCTGGGTTGACGACGTTCGGGTCGCCAATTGGACTGGTTGAAATCCGCCTGGAGCCCTCCACGACGGATGGCCTCGTTAGAGATCCGCTCACCGGTAGCGTGCCGGCGATTCTCGGAGGCGATGACGCAGTAATTCGTGCGGTGGACGGGCTCCAGTTCGAAGGCCGTAACACTCTGTAAGTCTTTCATTACCCTCTACACAACCCGACATTTACTGTTCATTTTCACCTTGTAGGTTGGCGTACCGCTCTGGGGTAACCAGAGCCGTTACTGCCCCGGTTGCAGGGGGATTCCTTGCAGGTCTTTCTACAACCATTGACACAGGTGCTTCGAGTGCGGTGGAGAAAGGCGCTGTTATCCAAGAAGAGACTGCGCTGCATGTCTCTGTAAGTCTGGGGCTAGGTGTCAGCGTCAGCACCCAGATTGCTACGCTGCGCAAGCTTCTTCACGAATCTGAGTCCTCGGATGCATGGGCGCGTGTACGTTCGGTACGTCTCCATGGCGCGGCAATACTACTGACGTATGTACTCACTACGTTGGGGGTTGTTCCAGGGTGCCATACCACTGGTGGTCACTGTCGATAGCGCAGATGTTATGGCCACACTCCTCAACCTCAAATTACAGTATGAGAGTTCAAGTGGGAATGTCATTCGTCTAACTTTTGCTGGAGCCTCTGAGGCACATCTGCTGGCCGAAGAGATTGGAAAGGCCGGAGTGAGCGTGATCCTGACATCACCTAGGCCATATCCCGGCTCCTGGGAGAAACAAAGAATGTGAGTGTTCACACAAGCTTTTTTTCAAATAAGTGTATTGTGTGGCTGAGCTTGTCGCCGTCCTTACGGATAGCCTTCCTGGTCCTCCGCTGTCGCAAGAGAGTACCCTCACAGCATTGCTTGCTTGCAATGTGAATGTGGCCATTGGCGTCATGGACGAATACAATGCCCGCAACACACGATTCGACATTGCCTGGGCAAGTACATTCTGCTTTTGCTGTACGATCTGCGCACTCACTTGTGTTGGATCTCTTTCTCTCGCTTCAGGCTGCCCTTGAATCGAACGGTACAATCAGTAGGCGTGAGGCTATCGAGCTCGCGACGACCCGCCTAGATCGCGCTCTTGGGGTCAAGTCTGTGCTTGACCTTGTCGCCTATCGCGGTGGAAGTATTTTCGACTTCGAGAGTAAGGTTGCCGGTGTTGTTTCTATGCAGCGCGGCACGGTTGAGATATTTTGAAGCATGATATCACGGATCACATTGTTTTATGTCGTTTTGGACATTCAAGGTTATCTCTTCTGGATCTTGTGCCATGAGTCTTTTCAGGATGAGGTTATACTTACTCCGAGCCTCGCAACCCGCACTTGTCGCTCAAATGCAGCCTCTAGAGGCTTTCATAAATTCTGATCCCTGGAACTTCCCCCTTCAGCCAACGGAAGACCTCGTTATTCATTCATAATGTTGCAAAGTCGCCCACCGTTTTCAAGCAAGTATGTATATCAGGTAAGTTGACACTCGAAGAGCTCAGAGAGCTCAAAGAGCGAGGATTCGCCGTGTTTCTCGAACGTGCTCTCCTATTTCCGACTTTCAGACTACTCTCGAAGATGATTGCTCTTCATTGCATGACCCTGACACCCCCAAATGTTGCTCGTATAGAGCATAGACGAACGATAACTTAGAACGCTGCTACATTCAATCAATACCCAGTGTACAGACCATCTATTCAACGTCAGATTCATCATCATCATCCGTACCCGCATCCCCCTCCACCTGAGCCTCAGCCCCAGGATCACCCATCCTCAAGCTCGGCGGCGGGCCATTCTTCTCCTTGAGACTAGACACCGAAGCAAGCGGGCCAGTCGGCCTCCTCGCGCCCAAGCCCAACATATACATTGTTGACAGCGTCCTCGATCGTATCTGGGGCCTTTGAGCACTAGTGTGCTGTACGAAGCTCGGCATGGGGATTCTCAATCCCAGGCTAGCGAATGGGTCTTTTGCAGCCTGACTACTGTTACCACTACTAGGCACCCTCCTTCCCTGGAAGTTGAGGGAGGGAGAATGCCGAAGCCGGGGCGTGGTCATGACGTTGCCAAACGTCGGTGCGGGCCCGTTCGCAGATCCCAGACCTGATCTGGATGATGATGCGGGACTGGCGGGCGAGCTGCGGATCCACGACGCCCAGCCACTGCCACCGCTGCCACTTCTCGCTGTCGAGGGGCCCGTCAGCGGCGGCGACGACGGAGAGACCACCTCGTCATGCACAAAACGCTTGAGAGCGGCGATGTCATGCTGTATATCCTCAAGTTTCCGCGTGAGGCTCCGAAGGGCTTTGTCGACACTGGGGTCTGCACCCGAGACAAAGTCCTCCACTTGGCGTTCGACGTCCGAGTGACTAAGGCTATCGTCCTCTTCAAAGGACGGGGTGGCGGACGCGGAGGAGGACAGAGCGCCGGGAATGGAAAGTAATGTCTCGTAACCACGGGCTACGAGCGCCTCGTCCGCCACGCGTATCTCCAGCTCGACTCGGGCGTCCTCTGTGTAGTCGTTCAGACGCTGCAGGGCTGTGCGCAGCACTTCGGGCGGTACAATCCCTGATGTCGGCTTGGAATCAAGCGGTGCGGAGACGCTGCCGGAAAGGGTCTCTAGTGCAAGGTGACAATCGCGCAATGCGCGTTGGAGTTCGTCATAGCGATGTTTGGCCTTGGTCAGTTCGGCGAGGAGGCGATGGGAAAGCGGTTGAGGGATTTCGAGATGGATCGCGACTAGAGGCGCATGAGACGAGGGTTTTACGTTCTGAGCGAGGACTGGGGACGTTGACGATGATGGAGGTTTACCTCCTGGCACTGATACAGGCTCCAGTTGCTGCGTTTCGTCCTGCGTTTCCGCAGGCAGCGAATGTGCTGCTTCATGATCTAGCCTTACGCTCTCTTCAGTTTTTTGATCATCTTCCAGGGGAGGTTCGGCATCCGGAAGCACCTGCTCGACGACAGTGGAGGAATTGACCTCCCTCTCCGCAGCCGAGGGTATAACGTCGGAGCCAGGCGAAGGCCGGGATGGCTCAGTGTCTAAGCCAGGCCCGACAAGTTGCACTGTAGCAACTGGAGGGGATGACTCATCTATCGGTGTTTGAGCGAGAGGCGCGTCTGTAGGCATGCCCGACAGTGTTACTGGTGTTCCATTCGGGGCATCAACTAGGGGGGAAGATGATGCGCCTGGCATTTCCTCGCCGCCCTCAGGAAGGAAGGTATCTGGTGAAGTCATATTTATTGAAAGCTGCGGTGGTCGATGTGGTATACCGTTCGGGCTGGTCTTCCCTGCGGTGGACGTGTGGTCACCGTCTGCGATGGCGTCCAAGGCTGGCGCTAGATCTGGCGCGAGGACATCGGGTCTAATGGGCAACTCGTCTTTAGGCCAGGGCTTTGATTCCTCCAAATCCTTGGCATCGACAGCAAGCGGGACAGAAGGCGGGCTCTCTGAGGGGACAACGGCATGAAGAGTTGGTGATTCATATGAGGCTGGAAGGGGCCTTGATAACGGTTTGAAGTGAGCAGTTGCGTCGCCATTGACTGCTGTCAGGTCGTCAGGTGCCTTTATCACGGTGTCAGCGAGTAACTTCTCCAGCTCCAATCGGCGCGTCGTCTCCAGCTCCAATTCCGCCGTGAGGGACTCAACTGCGTTCTGAGCGGTTATCAGGCGAGCAACAGATCCAGAGGAAGTGGATGACGACCCGCCGAGGGTATCCGACAAAATTGCGCGAGCGTCTAATATCATCCTGTCCTGCACCCCTTGAGGCTCAGCATTTTTCCGCTCCAGTGCCTCCTCTGCTCGCAAAACCCATCTCTCGAGCTCTTCGCGTAGCTTCTCCTCCCGGTTGACCATACGGATGCGCAAAGCAACTTCCCTTCGGCGGCAGTACGCTTCCTTCGCCATTTCGCCGCCGAGTTCGTCGAGAGCCTGGCGGAGTTTCTCCGACTGGGATTCGACAAATTGGAGACGTGATGAGAGTTCTAAGAGCTGAGCGGACAGTGTGTCAACCGTTGCGGTATGACGGGTCTTCAAAGCAGTCATGGCATCTTGTAGCGTATCAGTAGATTTCTGTGAAAACTTCCTGTATGATCGGGAAGAGGATGAGCTAAGCTGCATGAGATGCGTCTAAAACAACGTACATGTATCTGGAAACCATCTTCGCGGCGGCGTTATCATCGATTTTCAGCTGTTGTAATTCAAATTGGGCCTGGGCCAGCTCAACCCGACACTGCTCCGTGTTCTTC
Organism: Tricholomella constricta; assembly: GCA_013368375.1. Lineage (NCBI taxonomy): Eukaryota > Fungi > Basidiomycota > Agaricomycetes > Agaricales > Lyophyllaceae > Tricholomella > Tricholomella constricta. Next base: position 522,672 of record JAACJP010000020.1, read on the forward strand.
GTCTCCGCATCGCGTTTGGCTTCAGAAACCGCAAGTTCCGTTTGCGCTTGAAGGAGGCCCTTTTGCAACTTCTCCGTTTCAGCAGAGAATTCAGACAGCAACCGTTGTAGACCCAATTTCCCCTCTGACAAGCTGTCCATCAGCTTCGCACCTCCGTTCTGCACACGCCCGTCCAGAAGAGCCGGGGAGCTCGATTGAAGGTCCGAGGTTGAGCCTGCACCAGCCTTGGAAGCCAAGGATCGTACCAAGTCGGCGTACTCGTTCACCACCAAGTCCGACATCTTCACGGCCTCTTCGGCAGCTTTGACTTTCCACTCCAGTTCCAACTCTCTCAATTTCCCCGCTTCCTCGCGTCCACGGGTTCGTGCCGCCAGTTCATAGGCGCTGTCAGCCGTAAGCTTTGCCTTGGCAGCCTCCTCCGTCGCATGTGCCAACTCGGTCGTCCGTTCCAGAAGCGCCTCTTCCGCTAGAGATAGTTTATCGGAAAGCCGGCGAAGGGACAGAGTGAGCTGCTGCACCTGCAGCGCTGCAGGATGGGCTTGTGGAGAGGCGTCGGGATGTGGATGTGCTCGGAGAACAGCCAGCTCAGATCTAAGCAGTTCATTCGCGCGTTCCAGGTGTACGACACGATCATGCGCGTTCGCTGCTTCCAGGGATTGCCGTTGGAGTTTTACTGAGGAGCTGTAAGCCTCATCCTTTATGAAAGTTGGTCAGATGAGGGCTGCAGCATATGTTTTCCGGGAGTCCATGCCTGAAAGCGGGTGACTGCAGCCCGGAGACTTGAGAGCTCGGAGGCGAGAGGGTGAGTTTCATTGATAACGAAGTTTTCCGTCTTCACCATTTCATAGAAAACTATGGATTATGCATAGTATGGTGGCCGTGGGCTGGACACCGTGGCGGTGGTGAACACCTGAAAAAGTACAGATCACGTGTACCCTGAGTCACGCGTTTCCTCTTCGTGAGAAACCTCAGCAACATCCAGCACCGTTTCGTGTTGTTGCTTACACATGATTATATGACGATTTTGTTGCCGCTATCCAGTATCAGGGGGAGGTGCGGGTATCACTACGTAATATCCTTCTTCTCTCAGTTTGATAGAATTCTGACATGCTTTCAGATCATGGCCTTGAAACCTCAACCACTTTACGTGAAGCATATACCTACATATACGAATCACACAAGGCAGTGAGTGACATGGTTAGGAGTTTCAGCATCAGAACTTGAATACTGGGAACAGTGAATGCGGCCCCTCCTTGGGCCACTGAAATGATGGCCCAAATCAACAATCATTTTGACAACATTGACCATCTCCTATATGAATATGCTGTGGAGGTGGGAGAGTATTAAGGAAGTTTGGGGCGCACATTAAGGACATTGCAACCACAAATGCCAAGGTTTGTCTTCATTATCACCACTCAATCTCTTGACCCTCTTCAGGCCTACAATTCAAGAGCAGCTGGCGAACTCGAAGTACCTTTCCAAGAAGTACGATTTCCAAATGGTGATCTTCCCAGCGAGCATGGGGTATGTTTGCCACTGTCTTGACACACCATTTTGTGAATCTTGCTTTTAGGGCCTTCCAATTTTGACCAACATCATGGTCATCAATGGGCTGACAAACAATCAATGCAGTGAATACTGTCAGCTCTATTATCTTGGTGGTGTCGTTCCTTGTCATGTGAAAAACCGCAAACAATCCATCTGCCAAGCTATTGGGTGTCTGCAGGACCCTGCATGATTGGTTTGGAGCTTCTGGACACTAAACTTTTATTTGCAACCTATTACATATTGTTGTACATAGAAAGTCACATACTCAGTGACCCTGTCAGGGAAATTTCTGCTCATGCTCTCCAATGATCATGCCCTGACCTGTGCAAGTATTCTGTAAGTCTGCCCCTCTACAGCCAGGCTCACTACTCGCTCAGGACCCTCATGGATCCTTGGCTTAGAACCCTCCATTGTTAGGAGAACTCCCGTTCATGCCCTCTGATGCTCATTGGTTACCCCCAACTGTGCATGATCGCTCTCGTCCTAATCCTGATCACATCCCCAACACTTTGATCCAAGCATCAGCGTACATACTTACATACTTCTTGTCATTTCTCATTCTTCCCTGCACATGCCCAACACCGGTTCTGACAACCTGACATCCTGATGTCGGCTATCACACCTCATACCTGTACCCTGAGCGACAAGGATCGAGCAGCATCAGGAACATGTTCATACATGTGCTGCATACTATTTGTTACTATTACATGTACAGTATACTGTAGAGAGTTTGCCCTCAAGTACAGTACTCATATATAGTTGGCCCCATGGCATCAAGAATCCCTTTAGTCTATTCTCTTTGGAATTCCCTTTGCTAGGTAAGCCCCCTTCTACATTCTTTACTGTACCTAATATAACTTTGGTTTCCCCTTCGCCAGTGCGACTTAGCTCTACTCATAAGGTCACCCTAACAACAGAATAGACTAAACCAGAGACACGATGATGCTGACCAATCAGCCTCTGCGCTGAAACACGTGTCCGCTACATGCAACTGTCCACCACGCGCTCGCTCTGATTGTTTCCCAGTCCTGGCTCGAGATGTCCGATTCTGGTGAATTCATTATGCTGCTGTCTCCTACTGCACTCATGCCAGAAGAGCGACTGGCAAACCTCGAAACTACGATTTCAGCTCTCACCCACTCCCAAACCTCCAATTTGGCCACACTGGACTGCACTTCCATTCTTTTAAATAACCTTTCTTCGGAAAACCCTCCGCTGCCTCCCCAGCAGAAGTTATGATCCCCATGACATTGACTCTAACCCTTCCAACATCCTCCCCGTGATCAGGATTGCACGTTTGGCCATCACCCCCTCCCGTGTTCAATGGTGCCTGGTCAGGCGGCCGCACCTTCTGGAATGCATGCAAGCTTTACTTCTCCTTGAGCATACAGCAGTTCACCGATGACCACACCCAAATCAGTTGGGTGCTGTTGTACATGCAGCACGGTTATGCCGCTGACTTTGTCAGTCCAGTTTTCCAGTTCGGCTCTATCAAACATGCATTCCCGACCTGGTAGGACTTTGCATTGAACTTCAAAGCGGAGTTCTTCCTGTTTGATGAGGTCGCCGATGCTGCATTCATCCTTGAGTTGCAGGCATACTTCCAGAATGGGTGCACAATTGACAAGTATATCGACTCATTCTAAGCCCTGTGAAACAGGGCCGACTACCTGGACAGTGATAGAGCTAGAAAGCCTGTAGGTGCTGTAGACAACAACAAAACAACTAACAACTAAAATGGGCGAGAAGTGTCAAAAGTTCCTGAATACGCAAGTGTGCAGGGGTTGAAAATGGTTAGTTTTTAAGGAAGTAAAGTATGATCTGACCCATAGGTGGTGGAACTGACTGGGTTATGATGAATGCGACGGTGTGCGATTAGTTATGATGAGTGTTGGTCAGAAACATGACTGGTGCATTGGTTCATGTGACAACAAGATGAACGAGACTGACAAGGTGAACTCATGGGTCCTGATAATGATTATTGGCAGAACAACAATGGCGGATACAAGTTTTACAAAAAGTGCAACTGTTTGTGATGATTTTTACGATCCAATGTTTATTGGTTTATTGGAGAAGCACCACCAAGCTGGGTGATTCTTGTAGAGGGAACATTTTTATGTGGTGTGCTTTTGATCAGATGGAGGTGTCAGATTAGATATATGATCGAGAGATCCGTAGACATGGAACTCCATGGGGCAGCCGGATCTGCTTTGTGAATAAAGGGAAATGGTGTTGCATAGGGTAATTTGAATTTGGGCATGGTCAACGCCAGGTCTAGGGCTTGGCGTACAAATGTATGTGGTCATTGGTTGATTATGTGATATTTCACAGCACATTTGCTGAAGGAAGACATTGTCTGACTCGTATAGGTCACTTTCGGTTGGTACGTCAGTCGGGTTTCATTGTGTTAGGCCATGGGGTGCTTTATTGTGATTGGAACTCGGTCGCACATCAACAGGAAGGAGGCGGGCCTAAGCCCATTGTGGCGAAAGGGTCCGCCATTGAGAAGGGTTGCCTGAACAAAAAATTGGCCAGGGAGAAAGCAGTGAGAAACAGCGATGAGCCCAGTCCAATGAAGCGAGTTGAACAAAAGATGGTCCCAAGAATCTAAGGGTATATTTCAAAGATTTGATTCAGGTGGGGCCCATAACCTGATGGCCTGTCACAGTCTAGGAATACGGAGTCCTCAGTGTTAGGATGAAGATAGAAAACAACTGTATATTCAGTATACTTAGAAATACAGGCTAGGGAGACTGAATAAGCATGGAAGAGATGAAGAGATGTATATATGTACATCCTCAGTGTTAGGATGAAGATAGGAAACAACTGTGGATGATCTCCAACCCTAGGCTTATATACTACATTGCTGAGCCAGTGACTAAGGCAGTATGTAAGAGCGCAGACTATGGATGAGTAAACAACTGTCCAGCTGACTGATAGGGATCTAAGTAGTGGTGTCAGTGTGGGATAATAACTACGAAAGGAGCATAAGAACAGTGGAGCGGTCAGCAAGCATGTCTAAGACGGGGGCCATGGAGGCCGATGACAGGAAGCAAGAGACTAAGCAACAGATACGAGTGGGTGCACGGTGCATCCCCTTACAGGAGTCATGCAATGAGAGAAGAACAAGGACAAGTCCCAACAGTCTGTGACCATCTCGACGGTTTATGTGCTCATAAGTCATATGTATGCCTGACCTCACCTGCTTGTACTTCTGTAGATCCAGAAGGTCGTGATTCACAGGTGCTAAACAGGACAATGTTCGAGGATGAATTATAGAAATGGTCAGAAGCAGGGCAGGTATGTTCAATATAGGTGGAGGCAATTTTTGGGCAGTATCAAACTTCATCTGTTCCGAATCCTTCAGAATCTGTGTTGCCTACTGCTCATCATTTTCCGTCCTTGCCTCAAGGTCTAACCCCTGCCTGCAAAGATATCCACGTCAACTACTCTACAAGTAATCATCTGCTCTACACCCGATAACCTTGAATCCTTTATCAGCCCTCTATTTGACCCTTCACAGTGCACCATGACTGCCCAACATGTTCCACTCACAAATTGGCCTCACTAAGCGACTCAATCACTTTACTGCCCATCCTGCCTGTTTGCAATCCCTGCAGCCCCCACGTCTCCATAGACTTGCAAAGTATCCTTGTCCTAAGCCCCGTTACCTCTGCCCCCTGTCAAGCTCGAAAGCCATGTGAATTACTGGAAAGCAATGACAAGCGTCAGGTCCAGGAGTTGTGATTCTATGTGACAGGACAGAGATGTTGTCAAGGTAATTTTATCAACCACGGATCATCACTGCGGCTCATCTGTCACACTACAGGAGGGGTCTTTAAACAGTGGAATGGTGGGAGGACGCGGTTGGGCAGTTGAATCACTGCTCAATGCAAAGGAGAGCAGGGTTAGATGGCAAAAAACATTCTTGAGCCTTTTTGCAGTGGGCAGAAAGAGGAATAAGGAGACGTAGAGACCGGCTGAATGAACATTGAAATATGTCATATTTGGTGTGTGACATCACTGAAGGTTTTCGGTTTAATACTTCTCTATTGTTATGTTTTCCCTCATGCAAAGCTAGGGATCTCCAGATACATACCAGTCGATTCAAAACTCTATCGGACATCCATACTCCCAACTTCCTCTCCTCTCCCCTTCTTGCTTTCGCTCCTCGCTCCTTACTCTCTGCTTGTCACCTCAGTTTCTCTCCTGCACCTTGCCACTGGCCAAGTTCTCCGACGTGACGCTCAGTCTACCAGCCACGTCGCTACACCTGAATCCATCATTTTCATTGGTGAGGAGCTCCTCAAATTGATCATGCTGGCCGAGAAGCGTCGCCGGCGCTTGGTATAGCAGACTCGGAGGGCAGGATCATGTTGTGTGGTTTTACGAGAGTTCTTGTAGTGGAGGTAGTGCTGTGAGATAAGGATAGCAACCAAGTCCCAGGGATTAATTGAAGGCTGCAGTTCGATTAAGGTCGATGTTTGTAGCTGTTGGCAATTGGTCTCTATCTCCTGCCACTACACAGCCAACTTGTTCGGGTCTCTTAAAAACATTGATGACCGGATCTCCTGATAAGCCTGATGAAGGTTGTCAATTAGCCCCGAAATTAGTATTTTTTGATATCCACATATTGGCATCGAGCCGACGCCAGAGGTACATCTCAAGGATATCGCGTCTTCATCAGGCAAGCATCTTCAGTCAAGATATTGGCTGAGTATCTGTTAGGGCAACCCTTACGGTGGAGCGTGATCACACTGGCAAGGGGGAATCTGAAGTTATATTGATGTACAGTAACGAAGGTAAGTAAGGCTTACCTGGCAAGGGGGAATCCGAAGAGAGTAGTGTAAAGGATTCCCAAATGCCAGGGGGCCGACTATATACGAGTGTAGGACGTGAGGGCCGGTCCTCCAGAGTGTACTGTACATGTAATACTAACGAATGGTGTGCGGCGCGTGTATGGACACGTTCCCGACGCTGTCCGATCCTTGTGGCTCAGGGTACGGGCACGAGGCGGGGCAGCCGACGTCAGGATGTCGGGTGGTCGGGATCGGCATCGGGCGCGCGCAGGGAGTGAGGGGAAGCGACAGGAAGTGAGTAAGTATGTACACCGACGCTTGGGTCGGAGCGTCGGGTCGGGATCGCGATCGGTCGGTCGGGGGCGAGCGCGTGAGTCGGGGAACGATCTGTGAGCATCGGAGAGCGTGAACGAGAGTTCCCCTGACATCACCCCCCCTTTTGAATCGCAACGGCTCGGTGCGGGGTGACGGTGGCAAAGACGGCGGGGGATAGAGTGAAGATGCCACGGATGTGGCGCGCAGCATCAGGATTGTCGCGGTGGAACTTGCGAACCAGGTCGGGTGCGGCGACGTTCTCCCGGGGCTCCCATGAAGCTTCTTCATAGCCGTAGCCTTTCCACAAGATTTTGTACTGAAGTTTCTTGCGGAAGATGCGACTGTCGAAGATTTTGTGGACTTCGTAGTGGGGTTCGTCATCGATGATGTCTGGTGGCGGCGGAAGGTCGGACTGTCGACCTTCGATTGGGTCAGCGACAGCGGGGACAAGCTTTATGACGTGGAAGACTGGGTGGATGCGCTTCATGGACTGAGGCAGCAGGAGGCGGTATGCGAGCGGGCCGACTCGCCTTTGCACGACGAAAGGGCCAAGGTAGTGATGCGATAATTTCTTAGATGGTCGGGTCGTAGAAATTTCGGTCGCGTCCAAGTACACCTTGTCGCCCGGCTGGTAGTCGGCTGTTGGGGCGTGTCGCTGATTGTAATACCGCTCCATGTCGTCTTTGGCCTTTGAAAGCGCCGCCTTGGCTTCCTCCTGTGCTTCCTTCATGCGCTCCACGAACTCGTCGGCCGACTCGTTCTTGGAAGCGCCCCGACGAGGCTCGAAGCCCATGCGCGGATGCCGACCAGTGTCAAGCAAGAAAGGGGTCTGCTGTGTAGCCGAATGTACATGGTTGTTGTAACTGAATTCGGCGTCGGGCAGAAGGTCTTCCCAGTCGTTCTGGCGCTCATTGCAGAAGACCCGCAAGAACTGTTCCAGCTCCTGGTTGATGCGCTCAGTCTGCCCATCGGTCTGAGGGTGGTAGGCCGTCGAGGCCGACAGCTTGATACCCAGGAGCCGGTACAGTTTGCGCGTGAACTCGGCAACAAACTGTGGACCTCGATCGGAGATGAATGCATCGGGGAGACCGTGCAGCTTCCAGACGTGGCGACGGTAGAGATTCCCAGCTCCCAAGGCCGAACAGGTCGTGTGCGACGCGATGAAATGCGCGCGTTTTCCGACTGAGTCCACGACGTTCATGATCGCGTCATGGCCGTTGGACTCTGGGAGTTCGGTGATGAAGTCGACCGATACGACATTCCATCGGCCTTCGGGAATTGGGAGCGGCTGCAGCTGTCCGACGGGGAGTTGGCGGCGGGGTTTGGTGCGCAAGCACATGTCGCAGGTGCTGGTGTATGAACCGATGAAGCGCAACATCTGGGGCCACCAGTAGTTGCGCGACACCAGCTTGAGCGTCTCCCAGCGACCCGGGTGACTGGCGACCTTGGAGTCATGATGCTGCTCCACAATGCGTCGGCGGAGGTCAGGAACGTTCGGGACATAGATCCGTCCACAGACCGTGAGCAGACCACCTTCCTCCCCCCACTCGCCGAAGCGTAGGGAGCGGCCGGCGATTTTGGAAGCCTTGACCAGTTGTGCTGCCTTAGCGACTGCATCTTCCTGTGCGCCATCACGATTGCCTTTGCGAATCGCTTTTACCACATCGTCCTCCTCTCCGACCAGTACGAGACCCTCGATCGCGCGAATCGCGAAGAACTCGGGCTTGAGGAGCACAATGTCGGCATTGTCGCCGCTTCCATCGCCATGATCAGCGCGTCGTGATAGCGCGTCGGGTTTGCCCATGCTGCGTCCAGGACGGTGGTGGAGGGCAAAGTCGAAGTTGGCGAGGTAGAGCGACCATCGGGCTTGCCGCCGATTGAGTTTCTTCGCGGTGAGGAAGTACTCAAGGTTCTTGTGGTCAGTCCAGATCTCCACCTTGTGCTTTGCGCCCTCAACGAAGTGCCGCCACTCCTCCAGAGACTGGATGATCGCTAGCATCTCCTTGTCATGGATCTTGTAGTTCCGCTCGACTGCGTTCAAGCTTTTCGAGTAGAACGCGACCGGGTGCCACGTGCCATCGGACAGCGACTCTTGCGACAGGACCGCGCCCGTTGCGAAGTCGGACGAGTCGGCTTCGATGCGGTACGGTTGGTCGTCGTTGGGGAACATGAGGACTGGCCCCGACGTGATCGCAGACTTCAGAAGGGCAAAGGCCGACTGCTCCGACTCTCCCCATCGCCAGGCGACATCTTTGCCAGTCAAGTCGAACAGGGGTCTGGCGTGGTGTGAGAAGTCCTGAATGAACCGTCGGTAGAAATTGGTGAAGCCTAGGAACGCTTGCACCTCTTTCTTGTTCTTCGGCGCCGGCCATTCCGACACTCCAGCGACCTTGACCGGATCCATTTCCGCTTGCCCGTGCGAGATGATCAACCCAAGATACTCGAACTTGGTCTGTTCGAACTCGCATTTCTCGGGCTTTAAGAACAGCTGATGTTCGCGGAGTCGGTCCAGTACTAGTCACGCGACCCAACGGTGTTCCTCTAGAGTCTTGGTATAAATCAAGATGTCATCGAGGTACACGCAAACAACACCTTCGGCGATCAGATCACGGAAGATATCATTCATCATGGTCTGGAATGTGGCGGGGCTGTTCGTGAGGCCGAAGAACATGACGAGCGGCTCGAAGAGACTGCGGTTCGTCCGAAACGCTGCCTTCCACTCATCGCCCTCCTTGATCCGAACATTATTGTACCCCCATCGGACGTCCAGCTTGGTGAAGTACCGCGCGCCGCGGAGGTTGTTCACCAGTTCGCTAATGAGGGGCAGCGGGTACCGATTCTTCACCGTGAGCGTGTTGAGCGTCCGATAGTCCTGCACCAGTCGGAGCGACCCGTCCTTCTTCTTGATGAAGAACACCGGCGACGCCATAGGCGACTTCGACGGTCGGATCCGACCCGACTCGAGGTTCTCCTTGAGGAACACATCGAGTTCAACTTGCTCTGCGGGCGACAGAGGGTAGACCTTCGTGCCAGTCGGTGACGCGCCTGGTTCCAATTCGATCGCATGGTCCCACTGCTTGCGATCGGGAAGCTCGTCAAATGCGACCTTGGAGAAGACGTCCTCGAAGTCATGGAGGTGGGTCGGAACGGCGTCGCGGAACGACTTAGGCGCAGAGTTCGCGGCGTGCGCCTCAGCGAGTCGCTGCGATGTTGTTTGACTGGCGCAAATGTGCATTTCGGTCGGAGGGGGGTGGATCGCAGTCGCAAAGATGCGATCGCCATTCAGGAAGGTCTCCACCAGGAAGTCGGCCGACTCTGGATCGGGTTCCTCCATGATCGGGGTGTAGGGGAGGAACTCGTCAGTGTCGGAGTCATCTTCGACGTAGGGGCAGGTCGGGGCTCGCAGGTCGGGCTCGACTGTCGGGATTCCTTCCGCCCGACAAGCCCGAATGGCAGCTCGCAGCTTGGTGCGTGAACGACGCTCCTCCTTGACTTCAACCTTGCAGGTGTCGCAACGTGTTGGCACCCGCCTCATTAGGGGTTCCGTCAACATTGTAGGCACGTGTCGGGTGATTCAGCCGTCGCGTCTTCAGCTTGTGCTTTTCAACGAAGGCAGTGTTGATGAAGCAAGCCGAAGCCCCGCTGTCAACGAGGGCAGCGAGCGAATGCGTCTCTTGGGTGTCGGTGGTCTCGAGCTCGACCTTGAGCGACAGGGATAAGGAGTCGGGGGAGGCGGCGATCACGAAGCGACGGGGCAGTCGCTTTTCCCAGCACGGTAGTCCGCGACGCGACGGTACAGTCGGCTCGGTCGGAGCGACCGAAGGACATGGCGTTTGGTCAGGAGAGGATTGTACGTCTTCGTCGATTGGTTCACCCGTAGAAGTAGCAGCAATATTAAGTATATTGGGGTACTCTACAGATAGGGGGGCGAACCGATTACGACTAGACAACGGGGGCGTACTTTTCACCCGTTGTGCGACTAAAAATCCTCTTCCGTGGCCAAGGCGGTCGGGTCGGCCAACTCGGGAGTCGGGTCAGCTGGGATCGCATCCTTGCGCGCCAGTAGCTGCATGATCAGCTCATCCAGTTCCTCTGGCATGATGTGGCGCAGGTCAAAACGCTTTGAGCAGTCGCGCCAGAAGTGCCCCGGCTGCTTGCATCGACGACAGGTGTCGTCCTGAACAGGATGTCCGCGGAGCCGGTCGATGTCCATAGGGATGCCTGGGGGAAGAGACGGCATCACGGGCGTCCTGAGAAAGTGCGCTGGTGTCGACACACGAACGGGAGCGGTCGGTGGGGCAGTGGGTCGCCATCGGAGCATGGGCGCGACCACAGGCATCGGAATGGGGGCAGTCGGGCGACTCGCAGTCGGAACTGTCGGAGCCGACCGACGGTGGAAGTCCTCCTCGGTCCTCATGATGAAGTCCTGGGAGCGGGCGATCGCTAGCCAGTCCTCGATCTTGGAGTCGTCGGGCCGACCCGTGGTGATGCTCCCAAGCCTCCTTGAGAGCTTTGGGTCCATGCCCCGACGGAATTTGAGGACCAGATGACGGCCGTCTGGGTAATCGGCCTTGATCCACAGCGCCTTGAACGAGTCGATGTACTCATCGATGGTGCGCCCATTCTGGAAGTACGCTGTCGACTCAAAGGTGAGCGCAGCGTCGGCGACTTCGTCGAACAGGAAGAACTCCTTTTCGAAGTTCGACGCGAAGTCCTTCCAGGTTGGGAATGCGCGCTTTACCGACCCATACTGAAAGACCCGACCGACGAAGTCGGCGGCGCGACCGTGTTGCATGTATGACAACACCGAGCTGATTCGGGTGTGGTCGTCGGCGAACTGTCCGACGCTCAGGGAGAAGTAGAGCTGGCACGCGTTCCAGAAGGCGCGGCCGCCCGATCGAGCGCCGTCGTACACGGGAGGGGGCGACGGCCGAATGTGCGATCCCGATCGGCGGAAGGGGAGGGGACGTCGGCAGGGGCTGCGCCGGTGTCGCGGGGGTCGTAGGTGCTGCTGGGGAGGCAGCGGAGAGGTTCCCCAAAACGATGGTATCTAAAAGAGCGGCGATGCGGTCCATGGTGGCCGAGTTGGTGGTGTTGGATTGGGAGAGAGCCGACATTGCAGTTTCAAGGCTTGCCAGTCGTTCCTCTGGCGTGAGCGCAGCAGGAGACGGAGGCGTGTCGAATTCACCGAAGTCAGACAGCTCGAGACGGGACTGGGCGACGATCGGAGCGGGCGCGCATTGGACGGGTTGCGTGTAGCAGACACGTGTTTCGGCGCGGAGGCTGATCGGTCGGCTTCATCGGGTCTCCGGTTTACACTATTCTGCTGTTAGGGCAACCCTTACGGTGGAGCGTGATCACACTGGCAAGGGGGAATCTGAAGTTATATTGATGTACAGTAACGAAGGTAAGTAAGGCTTACCTGGCAAGGGGGAATCCGAAGAGAATAGTGTAAAGGATTCCCAAATGCCAGGGGGCCGACTATATACGAGTGTAGGACGTGAGGGCCGGTCCTCCAGAGTGTACTGTACATGTAATACTAACGAATGGTGTGCGGCGCGTGTATGGACACGTTCCCGACGCTGTCCGATCCTCGTGGCTCAGGGTACGGGCACGAGGCGGGGCAGCCGACATCAGGATGTCGGGTGGTCGGGATCGGCGTCGGGCGCGCGCAGGGAGTGAGGGGAAGCGACAGGAAGTGAGTAAGTATGTACACCGACGCTTGGGTCGGAGCGTCGGGTCGGGATCGCGATCGGTCGGTCGGGGGCGAGCGCGTGAGTCGGGGAACGATCTGTGAGCATCGGAGAGCGTGAACGAGAGTTCCCCTGACAGTATCCTCACTTGAGTACAAAATATATTAACAAGTTAAGATCGATCTACATCCATGGCCGAATTTATGTTCGCTACTGAATGCCCACTGTGACGTTCAAGACCTGTGCTGCCCGGTTGTTGGTGAGCTGCCCCAACGCTCACACTGCTCCCTGCCTGAGCTTCCTGCTGTCGATTACGGTTTCATGTTGCTGCTGCCCTTGCAGTCGCCTCTGCACGCCGGGCTGGATTGGTGAGACGCAGACCAGCAGCCAGTTGATGATGTAGTGCTCGGCGATCCGGAAACTGGTACTTCAGCTCTGTCAATGACCTGGGTAATGATTCACAAACGAGATGGGGGTTGTGAAGGCTATGCATGTTAATAAAATACTGCCCGTGGTTGAGGTGGCAATGATATCTTGATGTCGGTCAGTAAGCTCGCGTTCTTGATGGATCGGGGCCTGTGTGATCGGACATCCTGCACTGCAGCAATCGTGCTCTGCGTTGAAGGCATCTAGAAGTTTCTGGAAAGGGACTTGAGCACGATAAGACGATGAGGTTGGCGGATAACGCACCACAAGATCAATAAACTCATTGTGTCCAGTCAGAAAGAGGATCGGCATGTTGAGATGTGGATCTGGTGTTCCCACGATACTGAAAACCTCTAGTACTATCAATGTCTTCTGATTACTGCTTGGGCCATCCGAATGCAAGATGGCGAGGACACGGCCAATGACAACGGCTTCCTGCGACAGCATAAGAAAGGAAAAAGTAAGAATACTGGGACAGAACCCACCGTAGCCGCTGGCGACGCGGAAAATACCCATGATCCTTCCTTGCACACATCTTGAGATCTTGAAACAACAAATTTACAGTGTTCCCATATCATGGAACCATTCCCTCCAAATGCGTCATTCTCCAGCGACCAGTGCGTCCCTAATGCAACCTTCCACAATACTGATCGACAATGCTTTCGAGGATGGTGTTTAATTGTACCTGAAGGGAGGTTAATGCGAGTCACATTAAGTGATCAAGAGAACTTACCTGGCTTCAATTGTGATATATCGGCCCATCCTAAACGATGCTGGAGGGCAACATTATCTTTCAGAAAGCTCTGGACCATGTTTCCCCCTCAAATCCATGACCCATCTCCATTTTGCCACTATCCTCTGCTAACCTGATGCTTGAAGCACTCCATGTCTCCAATCGTGTTCGCAATATCATGTGATGGTGCAAGGTAGTTGGAAAGCACACTGCAGAGGCGAAAAATGGCATTCCAGCACTCGAAAATCTCCGTTGAAAAGAGAGTGGCAGTCCGGATCGACGAATGTCATCGACAATGTGTGTGAGAACATGGAGTTGGTATTTTAAAAGAATGCAATTTGGGTCATACACAGCCCACAGGTCGAGGACATTGGCAATGAGGATCTCGAGGTCCTTCTGGACAAAGAAGGGAGTTACAAACATGACGACAGACATCAGGATAATGTGGTACTTACCAGATACATTTCCATATCCTTAATTTCAGGATACCACAGCATTGCACCCAGCTCACCAGTTGCTCTCCAGATATTGAAGATCTCATCAGTGCAAAGGCTTTCATCGAGACAGAAGATGCCCAGCTGCCGAAGAGCCTTGAAATGTCTACCGATGAGGGAATTTTTGTATTGGACATAGTACCGTGTGCGCAATGATGTAAGCATCAAAGCATCAATGGAAGCATGTCGCAAATAGCTCATCCTTCTTCTTGTCCCATTTCTTGCTCACTTCATGCCATATATATTTGTCGTGACCCAATTGGAATGAGTGCAGAATTTCACAAGGGCTGTCTTAATGAGGATCGAGTCCTGAAAAATTGAGTACTGCGCGAGAGTCAATCCTGGCTACAAACTAAACAACCTCACCTGGAATGCTGAGCAGAATATTGAAGTGATCACCAGGTCGAAGCTCTTTTCTTAACGCTAATAAGCGCAAATTTCATTCATGTTTATCGGGAGGACAAGATCAGGTGACTTACAGGAAGACTCTGGAAGCGCGTCATATCTTTCACGAGGCTGAGTGATCAGCCATTCAAGTAATTCCCACTGAATATCGATCTTGATGCATTGCTTGACAGCTTCATGCTCTGCGCCTTTCAAGTGTTTGTCCTTCAGTCGATCGTCAGCGTCAAAACACAGTTTCAGCTTCTCACGGGCCATCGTTATTAGTTGATCAATCCAGTGTTGAGCAATCTTGTCCTTGATCCCCGTTGCAGTCTGGAGTCGATCAAGCGCATCCTGAACACCAAGACAAGCAGTTGAGATCTGTTCCTTTATTCTTTCGATGGTTGAAGCTGCTGTGAGGGGATTTCCAACCTGAGATATGTTTAAGTACAGTTCATTCCAATAAAGGCGCGTGCAACTCACGCAAAACATAGTGTCGTATCCTGCATCCGTCTCCTTTTCTTGTTTAGTTCCCCCAGTTTTGTCGTACCGACAGTTGTAATTGGAGGCCAAGCCTGCACAGGACGATGTTTCTGCTTGCTGAGGATTGTTAGCAGGAAGAAGATAGGGGTGCAGCTGGAACAAGACCTCTGTTTCAAGCTCACAATTGTACGCCACCTTCCACTTTCCACTGCAAAATAAATTAATCCCGGAATGCAAAAAACAGAAATCTGTATACAAGTCTTTTGCCAGAGCTTCATACTGTTCAAGTGCCCCTGCATGTGGAGACGTTGAACAGAAACAGATAAAATATTCCTGAGTGAGTAAATCTCGAGGTAAGGTTGTGTTTGTCATGTAAATATTCATATGCACATTGTACTGTTTGCTTCGATTGCCAGACACGTCGTCGCACCATGGCATGATACAAAGCACAAATGCAGGCTGATTCTTAGCGATTGAGTGGATCGGATGGGATATCTGCATGGAGGCTGTCCACGGATCTGACAAGACATTAATCCCTGAGGTTCGACATACGAACATGAAGCCACAGGTACCAAGAAATTTCAGCCAAATGCTGGACGCATGGAGCTCCAGAAAATTGAGCTTGAAACGTTCGGCTGGAATCAGCTTGCATTTTGGTTGGTCATCGGGTGTCGTTTCAGCGCGAAACCCTCTTTCCTTATCATATTTATGTTTCAGATAGATTCTTGCAAGGTTGGACTGATACACACCTCAGGAACATATTTTGATTGATATACCTCAGCATGTTCAACCTTCTTATATATTACCCATCACCTCGGGATGACGAATGTACCGTCGGTGAGTTGTGCAAGCTCATTTACATAGAAGTGACGATGTGCAGTCTTTTTCTAGTCTGCCCACATTGGCGAGAGTGATTCGGGATTGACGTTGTGCCATTTATTTGCTTGAAAGAATTCCGATATTATGGATGTGATCTTTGGATACAACATGATATGCTTCCGAACCATCAGGTTTGCCCAATCCTGTCTGAACAAATGGTGAGAATTTATTTCAAGCTTTTTTTTAACTCAAGATCACTCATTAATGCAATCAGATCAAGCGGATGATTCATATAAAATTGATTCCCAAGGCTCGAGGTGTGTCGTTGTGGTGTAATCTTGATATCCTTCGATAGCTTTGCCTGTAGTTTTCGCAGGGCCGAGAAGCTTGGGACATTTGGTGTGCCACATTGTCTCATGATCCAAATCACTGTCTTCATGTGGTCATCAGAGAGCCGAAGCCGCGGTAAGTTATCTGCCAAGTCTAGCATGAACATCTGAAAGTGCTGTCATCAACAGGAGTGGCTGCAAGGCTCGAAAGAGGAACTCACAGTGCGACTCCCATGTGGTGCCCATTTCGATTCATCACACATGTCTGAGATGGCTTCATCGTCGTTGTCGGACTTGCCAGCAATTTCATTGTCGAGACCTTTGTGTTGCAGGTTTGTATTAGTTTTCACTGTTAAGAAAATTGTGAGTACTTACCTAAAGCTTGTAGAGTTGCGGTAATTCTTGTGAGGCTGGAATCGTCCTCCTCGTCGTTGAGTTCATCCTGGGCTGAGTATCTTATATTTCCAAAGTTGTCACGGTAGTATTTGATGTTTTCCAGCCGTTCTTCGAGGCACTCATTGTCTTGTTCCAAATGGTCCTCACCAGCTGAAAACACAATTTTGGTCCCTCCCATGTCAAAGATTCGGCCATCCTCATCGACAACAAGTCCATCAACCAGGTCGCAATTTCCTGGGACAATGTGTTCCTCATCTTCATCGTCAGAAACAAGGTATCTATCTGTCATGGTCAATCGCGCTGGCAGCTGATTCCTCTCCGTGACTGATGCCGAAGCGGTGTCTCGCATTGATGTCAGCATTGCCGGATTTAGGTCAGTTCCACTGGCATCGCGGTGCTTGTTGCTGCTCAGGTGTCTTCTTACTCTCTTGGCTCCGGACCACGTGGCACCCCTAGGACCCCGGAATTTCGGCACAGTG
Source organism: Tricholomella constricta (assembly GCA_013368375.1). Lineage (NCBI taxonomy): Eukaryota > Fungi > Basidiomycota > Agaricomycetes > Agaricales > Lyophyllaceae > Tricholomella > Tricholomella constricta. Next base: position 539,570 of record JAACJP010000020.1, read on the forward strand.
GCAGCAGTGTCGAATACGACGCAACAGCCCCAGTGCCAGGATACTTCTCTGTTAAAACTACTATACCACTAGCTAAGGCCTACCAAGAGAGTTTATTATCCCCCTCCCCCCCACCGAAAAGGCGCAAATGGTGCCTAGTCAGCCTTTGAAGGCCCCCCCGGCAACGAGAACAAGAACGACAGCAGCAGCAAATGCAGCAAAGACAACATCGAAACAAACCACGTTAGAAAACTCCATCGCAAAGAGACCTCTTAGAGAAAACCCCGGCAACTTGAAGTGGTCGGACGAAATGGATCAGGAAGACAATGTGAACGGAGAGGAAGCCCACCAGTACAACACACAGATAAGTGAGAAACACCTCCGCACCCTAGGGCTGATCCGCGCGCCTGGAAGACCAAACGCAACAATGCTCTCGAACATCCTACACGTCCTAGCCAACTACGAAGGGATCGTCGACAACCCCGACAACCACAATGCGATACTGGCCTGCGCCTACCTAGTGGGAACACTGGACAACAACGCACTGAAGAACGAAGTAGCCTGAGAAATGAGCAAGCAACTGGAGCAGAACCGGAAGGAGATGAAGACACTTATCGAGTCCACGGTCGCCGACTTACGCACAGACTTAATCGACGCTACCACCACATCCAACGAGCAAGCAAAACAAGCCAGCATGAGATCCAGGAAACGGCGAGAACCATAGAGAAGACGGTGACGTCCTACAAAGACGCCCTAACCAGCAAAGCAGCCTCGAGTCCGGTACCCTTCACCCTCAACGGGAACATAGACCCCCGAGTACGCGCAAGGGAGGCCATCAAGCTACGGCAACTACTCATAGACGTAGACCACGACACCGACAACGCAAATCTCAAGGACTGCAGCATAGCCGAACTGGTGGACAAAGCGAACGCGGCCATAGCCATGGTCGACATCACGTCGAAGTACATGATATGTGCAGCCCGACGCCTGGAAAACGGAGGCATCCTACTAGCAGCCAACAGCGAGGAGGCAGCGAAATGGATCAACAAAGACGCCGGCGACTTCTCGAACGGACTCAGCACTGGAGCCATGCTCCAGAGACGTACGTTTAACATGATCGCTAGATTTGTATCCGTCGAGTTTGACCCACTACTCGCTGACCACCGAGACACCATGCTAGAAAAGAACAGGATACCCCTGGGAGCCATTGCATCAATGAAGTGGATCAAGCCCAAGGAAAGACGATCACCAGGACAACAGACGGCTCACCTGGCGATCCGGCTCTACGATCAAACAGTAGCTAACGAATTGGCCGTACGGGGACTCTTTATCTTAGGCGAACGAATCAGTATCGAAAAGGACTGAAAGGAGCCGCTTCGGTGCTTCAAATGCCAAGACTGGGACCACCTGGCGAACACTTGTCATAAAAGCGTTATCTACTGCGGGCGCTGCGGGGACGACGGACACACAGCACGCAAATGCAACAGCGAACAACTATACTGCATCCCATGCGGACGAAGGGGACACATCAGCGGCGACAGACGACAATGCCCGATCTTCAAGAAAAAGCGCGACAAACACAATACAAGAATGCCGGAGAACATGATGCCGTACTTCCCGACTGAGGAGCCATGGACCCATGCAACGACCCCTCGGGCGGCGCCGCCCAAGTCGACTATTGCTAATCCAACGATACAGATCCAGCAGAGCCAGCGACAATGTAACGGTTGTACGGGGTTGGGGGATCCTTGCGAGACACCAGACACGTTAAGCTAGACCAATCTGTGGGATTCTGCTAAGTACGTGTACAGGGTGAAGGTGCAAAGGATTATCTAAGCATAAACTGTACAGGACATTTATATACGCATAACAAAGATGGTCGTGCATTACCAGAAGGTAATGCCAAACAGGTCGCGTCTCAATATAGACGTATTGTAACGCGCCGTCGTTACACACCCCCCTTTGAGATCAATGTATGATCTCAGCAGATGGATGTGCATGGTTATTATTATAATTACAAAGCGTGAGTATACAACTCCCACTTAATTAGGGATCGCGTATGTATTTCGACGACTACCATGACTGTGGCGTACACTCGACATTGTCATTAAGCCTTGTCTACGACATCCATCGCATGGTCGTCAGAAGCGTTAGCCTCTGGTAGAAGGACCAGTGGCGCGGATGAATTAGGTGGAGCAGAGGGCGCTGGCGACGTAGTGGACTCGATAGTTGGGAGCGGAGGACCTTCCACCATAGGCGGTGGCGCAGACGGGTCAGTGGTATCGTTAAACACCAGATCGCCATCGTAGAGTACAGTAGCTTCGCGGTCACGTCCAGTGATGAACTTCATCGACGTGATGTCGTATCCTACGGGGTGTAGGCCGCGAGCGTGCGCAGTGTCCAGCCCTCGCTCTTTCTCGCAGTCAAGTAGTACGTGGAGTCTAGCGATATCATCGCGGGTCGGCTGTCGCCATCCATCCCATTGAAGAATGGCCGGGGGTATCCCATAACGACATAGCCGAACAAGTCGGTCGTCGTCCACATTGTCGTATAATGTACGATCAATTGTGGTTCCCGTATAATGCGCATCCAAGTAGTGGAGGCCGTAGGGATAGGCGTGATCAATCCAAGCGACGGGTAGTCGATTGGCAAGAAGAGTACGGATTACGTCCGTTTCGGTTAAGTTGGCGGCATGCTCCTCAGGAAGAGCTAAGCGACCAAGGCTTGCCGTAGAAGGTAAGTGGTCGGGGATGCGATCCAATGGGTGAATGGCATTCCACGAGTCCACCGCTTCTCGATAGAGGTTCGGTCGAGCAATGATCATGGCGTATAGGCGCATGAATGCGACACGAGATGCGGCTCGGGTAGGGCTTATGGCGCGACCAAGGGCGTACCCGACCACAGTGCGGAAGTGGATCGAGAAGTTGTAGTCGATCACTAGACTGCTGTATACGTTGTCTAGGCCTGGCCTTCCGTGGTGTACAATATATTGTCCCCACACGTTGAAGTCCAGGGCTTGCGATACCGATGGTATGGGTAAACCCGCACCTCGGGTTCGAGGGTTGCGCGCTGAAGTGGACAATACTCCAGCGGGCGGTGGTAACACAGGTCGTGTCCACGCAGCGTCATCGCGTATCGATGGTTTGTGAGCCGGATCGAAGTATTCTCGTTGAAGGATAAACTTCATAGTCCGGTCTCTGTGGGGTTCGGCGTATCGTGAAGCGATACGATAGAAGTCCCAGAGTAGGTAATGGGCTTCCACACGGTCGGTATCCATGTTGAAGTTATCGTCACGGAACTGAACCAGATTGCGGATGTCTCGAGGGGACATAGGGAACCCGCGAGGTGCACACCTGTACAAAGGTGAGCCTATCGCATTGAATACGGTTTTGTGTTCACGTTCGTATTCTAGAGCGCGACTAGCGCTCTGAGAGGCAAACACCGTATTACTGTACGGTGACCAGTACAGGCGTCGGTGAAGTAGTCCACCAAACACGTTGTGGCATTCGGGAGTACCATTGATGTGTAGTATGCCAATAGTATCTGGAATGCGTCCGACGAATGTCTCGAAGTTATACTTCAAGCGTTCGTTGGCTTCTCGGTCTGCAGCAAGGCGGTCGCGGCGGACTGAGGCGTTGTGCTTCATTCGTAAGCAACGCTCATCGGCGGTTTCGCTTGCTGGTTCCTCCTTCAGCGTACCGATGGTAGAGGGCTCTACAGTCTCTTGCATCGGTTCATCGGCAGGCGAGCTAGCGTCGACCAATCGTACATCGTCGACGGGCATCTGCTCGGGCACCGCAAAGGCCTGACGTATCGTAAGTACAATACGTCCAGCATCAATGTGCGGAGGTACGCCAAGAGGAAAGGGTACCTCAATAGTGGGGATCACTAGAGGTACTTTGGCGGCACTTGTGGGCGCAGATCCTATTTCTTGCGCTGGCGCCGTGGACTGCACCGATGTGGGTGCGGTCTGAGGACCCTGCGTCCGACTACACTTGTCGGTATAAGGCATCGCGTTCGGCGATGCGGGGCGCTTACATAGCGCGCGTTGCAGCTCCTCGGTGATGTGGCGTTTAGCCATAGTTTGCTGGTCAACTTCTCGTTGAAGGCGGTCAATGGTGTCGAGTAGTTGTCCTATCACGACCCTTGCCATTCCATCATGGATAAAGTCGACTACAAAGTCGGGTGCTACTCCAACGGTCTCGAGGCGGTTGAATATACCGTCTGGGTTCGTTCCCATATTAGCATGTGGTGCGTTGCGTGGCGCAGCATGCGTACCTCGAGTATTTCCGTGAGAGTTCGAGGGGTTTCCTTCCTTCTCTTCGACGGCTCGTTCACCCCCCTTTGGGCGGTGTGGTTTGTTACCACCACGCTGTTGTGAGGGGCGTCCCATCTCGACGCTTCTGTTCTTAGCATCAGGCAGCTGTCCAGGCTCGAGTTGCCCTGCTCCATGTCCATCGACATCCATTGGGGCGTGCAGGCGCTCAACGGCGGGTCCAGGAGCAGGCGTCTAGCCTGTGTTGGAAGGATTCTGTCCTTCGAACGGCTGATAGCTCGGTACCATTGTTGGCTGGTATGCTATCGATCCAAACGACAGTGGAGACTGTGCTTGGTTTTGCGGTTGCGTAGTTTGTTGCGCATGTTGTACGCGAGGTGAATTACTCGTAGCGCTGCGGTTATTGCGACCGCGGCGTCCACGCGTTCCTCCCCCTCTTGAGTTTCCTCAAAAACTCAGTGATTCTTGTCCAGACGACATTAGGTGCGATTTCTAGTGATAGTGGTAGTGCACAAGGGGGCAGAGAGAAAATTTTTCGCTCCCCCGATCGGAGCTCCACTCGATCGAAGTGATCAAGTCCAGCCACGCTGTGGCTGTGTGGCGCACATTGCATGCCACACCTCAGTGCAGCTTTGCGAGCTGCGATATACGCTTCACCCCCTGGAGCTCGAGGTATCTATCGAGAGCTGCCAGGGATTCGCAGTGCTCACGCGGCTCCCACGTAGTGTCCCCCAGAGACCATCGAACTTGAAATTCAATGGCGCCCGCGGACCACCTATGTCCCAGAATCTCCTCGACGAACCACTCGTGGTTGTCTGGTGCACCAAAGTCGTAAGGCTCTGGGTGCGCTCGATTCGGGAACAGTGCGTCCTCCGTAGCGTAATACGGTCTCAGCACGGACACATGAAACTTCGCGTGTAAGCGGCGCTGCTGAAGCGCGGAAGGCAGTTCCAACGTATAATTTGATGTTTCTGGCTCTGCCTTCAAGACACGATAAGGCCCCACGAACTTGGGGCACAACTTGCGTGCTCTACCCTTTGGAAGATTTAAGTTCTTCGTAGATAGGTAAACTAAATCACCAGTGCTAATCTTAGGATCATCACTCCGGCGTTTATTCGCATTCAGCGCTTGGAATACGCGGGCCTCGATAATAGCATCGTGGGCTTCTGCGAGATTCGAAAGGGCTTGTTCTGCGAACTGGCGAATACCCCGAGGAATCACATTATCACTGCGAATTTCCTTGATCATGGAGGGCATGTATCCACTGTTGAGTTCGAATGGCGCGTATTTGGTTGTCTCCGATATACTCGCATTAAGTGCAAACTCGGTCATATCTACGCGATCGACCCAGTCTTTCTGGTCGTGGCGCACCACAGTACGGAATATTTGTCCGATACTGCGGTTTGCACGCTCAGTCTGTCCATCCGTTTGAGGATGAAACGATGTGGACATGAGCAGTTTCAATCCAAGGATCTTGTGAAGTTCTCGCCACCATTTGGAGGTGAACTTCGAGTCCCTATCGCTCACGATGGAACTAGGAAGACCATGCAGACGAACAATCTCGTGCATGTATATCCAGGACAATTCCGACGCGGTCATGCGCGTATGTACTGGAATTAAATGCACCATGCTCGTCATGCGGCACATAATAACCCACAGGTAATTATAGCCTTTTGATTCAGGGAACGGGCCTATAAAGTCCATTCCAATGGAGTCCCATGGTTTAATGGGCACTGGTAGCGAATGTATTTTGCCAGCAGGTTTTTGATTCAAACCCTTGGCTCGCTGACATGACTCACAAGTTTGACAGAATTTGCGAACTTCTGCGGTAATGGTGGGCCACCAGTACCAGCGTCGGAGGTATTCCGTGGTACGCTGGGCTCCAAAGTGTCCAACGGACGTATGTGCTTGTTCTATGAGTTGAGTGATCAATTTACGATCACGAGGAACACATAGAACTTCTACACCGGCTGGATTCGTTGTCCAAATTAACGCATCTCGGTGTGTAAAATGCGTGAATTCACCGGGTTTGTCCATTATTACCGTGAACAATTTATCGGTTTTGTAACCTTTCCGTACTACTTCCAGGAATGAAGCATCGCCATTCCGTGGGTGTGGGTCTGGACGCAGCGCCGTTGCGGGCTGTTGAAACAATGCCTCGCCCAACGTTTGTTCGCGTTCTGAAGTAGCCCCATCCGGTTGTTGACCGGTCGAGGATTCAGACTGTACGGTAGGTTGCTGAAACTCTTCCAGGATGGCGGCTTCGATTTCTCGATCCTCACGCCGTTCCTGGAGGCGGCGACTACGCCTCACTTCCACGTCCTGCATGGCTCGAATTTCAATAACTCGTTTAGCCACTTCTTGCAGTCGTGAAGGTGGGAGATCCTCTCCGTCTGGATCTATTCGCGCGTCAGCGTGTACATAGTCGTCGACGCTCTGCACCTCATTAGGTGCGTCTCCTTCAAAGTAGCGGGATAAGCAATCAGCTACTTTGTTCAGTTCTCCTTTTACATATGTAATGTCAAAGGTGAACCGAGACATATAATCATTCCAGCGTCGTTGACGCGGTGACAGATTTACTTGAGTTTTGAAGAACTCTAGCGCTTTATGGTCTGTGATTACATGGATATTGTAACCAACCAATTTATCTTCCCATTTCAATAGGGCTTCTAGAATCGCAAGAGTTTCGAGCTCGTGTACAGCATAATTTTGCTGAGCGCTCGTGAACTTCTTCGACATGAACCCAGCGGGCCGACATGTCTGCCAAGTGGGTCCTTGGCCATACATGGCTCCGATGCCGGTCTTTGAGGCATCACATATAAGCCATATAGGGTCTTTATTCTTAGCGTCTATAGGCTGTATGACTGGTGTCCTACAACATATTTGTTTTATCATTTGAAAACACCGATCATGGATCGGTCTCCAATGAAACGAGAACCCGTTTTGCGTCATGGACATGAGGGGTCCCGTATACGCAGTAATATCAGGTAGGAAGTTACCCAAGTAATTTACTAGTCCGACAAACCGCTGAATATCATTATATGATCGCGGTGTTCGCCATTAGCGTATGCGGCTTAGTTTATCGACATCAGGGTGTATACCGCGATCGTCGATAATGTGTCCAAGGCAATTAACGCGTTCAGCGTATAATTCGCATTTCTTCCATTTCAGATACAAAGAAGCAGCTCTGAGTCTCTCGAATACTATTCGTAGGTGTTTCTCATGCTCTTCTATCGATTCTGAAAAGATAAAGATATCATCCAGGTAGACATGCATGAATCTACCAATCAAGTCTCGAAAGGTTGACGTCATGAGTCTCTGAAATGTGGCAGGTGCGTTGCAGTCACCTATCTGCATTATATTGCTGACATAGGTGCTGGCGATAGTCGCAAAGGCTGTTTTATGTACATCCTCTGGTCGTATACGCACTTGCTCATAGGCGTCGGTTAGATCAATTTTTGATCTAATCTTCGCCCGTGCCACATCTTCCCGAATAATTTCTTGATTGGGTAGTGGTGTCACGTCTTTCACGGTGTTATCGTTTCGTTGACGTGCATCTAGTGCAGTTCGTAGCGAACCATCTTTCTTTGGTATGCACAGTAGTGGGGCTGCTTGGCTGACAGACCGTGGCTCCCACCACTTAGCATCCACATAGCGGTTTATCTTCGCGTGGAATTCTTCTCTCAGCGAATTTGGGCACCGCGGTAAGTGATAGTGATACCGTGCATTCTCATCGATTAAATGAATCTCATGGTTAACTTCCCTCCACGGTGGTAACGTGTTAGGAGTTCCATTCACCATATCTTGGAATTCATCATGCCATTGCTGACGTAGGCGGGGATAATCTTCAGTAGTGAGTTTACTTTTGATTTTTGTATTCCCATCCTTTCGTCGCTTCCCTTCCGTGGTTGGTTTCTCATACCTATCGCGGAGGGCTTGTATCCGTTCTTCCGTCTCATCTGGTACTTCCAGTTGTACTTGTCGTGACTGTGGCGTACTTCCTGTAGTACTACCAGCTATTGTCCCGACATATACTGACGGTTCGGATATCTCGTCTGGGCGCGCATTGCGATATATCTCGCCTTGAGGCGCTTGGACTCGCGTATATGCACGCATGGACGCAATTACCTTGTTCCATTCAAATGGCATTCGAGGATCGTACGCCCAATTGACGTGCAGATGTGGTACAGGTCGATCCCAAAATGTTCGCTTGGGTTTCTCCTGCGCCACTTGTGGCGACACTTGTGGTTCCGGTAATTTTACCTTCTCCTCAGTGCTATCCAAATTATCGATTTGCGAAGATTTGGGTTCTTTGTGCTGCATTTTGTGTGTTTTGTCTTCCTTTTCATACTCGGTTGACCCTTTCTCCCCCTGAAGAGTATCTATATACTCTTTCTCACTCATCAGTAGACATGGCGCGTCCGATGGAAGACTATGCATTTTGTGCACCTCTTCCTCAGGAACGTCTTCTACTGTGACTCGTGGGAGTCAATCCCGGGGTTTATCTGTGGTACGATAGCGGCGCAGCCGTCCATCAGTATCCCGGAGGTCTACCTTCGTGGCTTCGGTTGATACACCGTTGACCACAACTGTATTCGTCGCGAAATCAAGGATAACTCCATGCTTTCGCATAAACGGTGTACTGATAATCATATCATATCGGTCAAAGTTTGCTATATCGACATACAGCATTTCTTCAGATCCGTGTGTTTTAACTAACGCATCAGACCCAAAGTTCACTGTCGAGCGACTTCCAATCGTTCCCAATTGCAGCGTTATTGGTGCATCCAACGGATACACGCGCAGTCCCGCTACCTGGGAGAACGCCGGGGTTATGCCCGTAGTTGTACTACCCGAGTCCCATAGCGTCCATGCGTCGTGTCCGCCTACATTGACATATGTGGCCAAACACTCCTTGTCGTCGCGCTTATGCACTGGGCGAGCCTTAGCTACTTTCGATGCGCGAAGATGTACTTTGCGCATCTTTACCTGGCGAGTTTCATCCAACGGTAATTCCGTTATCGCCCTCAGGACTTCAGTCTCGCTGTCTCGGGAGTAGTAGTCATTATCATAGCCATCGACCTCAATGAGTTCATCGCTGTCGCTGTCTACCGACGACTCAGGTGGATTATCCGCTTCATTAGCAGGGGTATGTCCACACTTGTCATCAGCCTCATTCTCCTGATCCATGTCCGAATCATCGTCCTCTTCATCAACTGCGGTCCGAGCTGCTCGTATCTGAGCACGCACGGGGTACGGTTTCTGTTTACATTCTCTCGAGTAATGACCTTTCTTTCCGCATTTGTAGCAGATGACATCTGCCGCTGGTGACGGATTCGGTGTCGGAGATGAATGCAGTTGGGGGCGTTCCAACTGTCTATTGGGTGGCGCACCCGAGTTCGGGTCGGGGCGTGCTTGCACTCCCACCTTTCCTCCCCGTCCACGCAGTGGCGTAGCCACCACTCTCGCGTGTAGTCCTCCTGCTAAGGCGGACTTGCGAATGAAAGTGGTACCGATTCGCCCACCTCCGCGGGGCCTCGAAGATGTTACTTCGGGATTGCGGCGCGAACGACGGCGTGAGTTCCGAGCAAGGTAGTGCGCAGCTGTCTTAGAGGCAGACTCATATGCCTTCACCTCGGAGACAAACTCATCGACTGTATTTATCTCAGGTGACAATCCACCTTCCTTAATTAGGGCGACGAGCATATCTTTGGGTATACCTTCCAGGAAGGTATCACGCACGGTGTATTCGTCTGGGAACACAGCCATATTTTGTGCGTGGTCCATGAGCTCGTCATAAAACCCTTGAACTCCGATGCTCTCATTATAAGTAGCATCGTAGAAGTCCTCTCGTGCATCCTGCATTATTGAGCAGGGCACGACCAGCGCAACACATCGCCTACCCGCCTACATCTGAAGACTCGACGGCGACCTACCCACCAGCATATCGGCGTTGAAACAAATACACAACGCATACCTCAAGAAGAAGTGGCACGAACGCTGGGAGAAGTCGCCCTGCCACGCAAAGTACACACACCTCAAAGAAACCTTCCCGTTCACGGGTTTTCGACGAGTGGCAAAGGGACTAACGAGACGACAACACAGTCTTCTCATACAGCTGCAAACAGGGCACGCCCCACTCAACAAACACCTTCACCGCCTCCAAGCGATCGACACCCCAAAATGCGAACAGTGCGAGGACGACGTCGAAGAAACGCTACGACACTACTTGTATCAATGCTCCAAGTACAACGACGAGAGACAAGACCTTTGCGCAGCACTCGGTCAGGAAGCCCACTCGGCGGACGTAATCTACGGCACCCGAAAGGGCGCGAAGTACTTGCTGCAGTATGTCGCAGACACAGGGCGTTTTAAAGCCACATTCGGTGATGTTTCCCCTTATAACTATAAGCATGAAGATGAAGATGACGCCTCACAGCCAGACATCGATCACGATTACGACTGGGACGGCGCCGACGACTTCGGCACATGAACAACTACACTCTACCTTCGCTCATCACAGAGGAGGCTCAAAAGGCAGGGAAAGGGGAAGGAAGGAGTCCCGAGATGGGGGCCACTTGGCCTGCCAGGGAAAATTACTTACTAACTTCTCTCCTGCAGTTACCGTTTCCAGCGGTCCGCCTACTGGTGCAAAACCCCCTCAGGGGCCGAGCACATTGTTGCCGAACAAAACCACAGACAAAAGAACGTAGGACCGGAACAGGTACACCTCACAAGTCAGGGCGAGGTGTCTAAAACGGGGCCTTATGTGGGTCCCGGACCTTTGGGGGGCGACGAGCATGGCCTGTCAAAGCGTGCATTCACTAGCTCAGCAGGTGCAGGAATAAAGGTGGCGAGGGGGCCCCGATTTATTATTTTGTATCTAGGATAGTAAGGACCGACATAGGTTTCGCCCAGCGGTCAATAAACAGGTATTTAAAAAAAAATAAAAAAATAAAAAAAAAAAAAGGTGTCTCCTTTGTCCTCGGAACTGAAGGATGACCTGTTTATGCTGCTTTTCTGAACAGGTTAGGCACTTGATTTCTGTCTCGCTGCCTGAAACCCATTCAAAATCTGTTGATCTGGTAAGTTCAACATGCTCGTCAAAAACACAGGTCAAAGCTAACCGTTTTTGAGATTGTCACGGCTTCGTACAGGTGCCATGAGCAAGGTCCTTTTCCTTGGAATTCAGGTAGCAGAATGGTGGAAATTGTGACCAGTCTGCGCCACTGCACGTGAGCGTGATCATTGCCTGAAATTCAACATTCATGTTCCATTCAACGTTCAACTTTCTGCTGCGTCGTTTCTGTTTTTTTTTTTTCTATCTGATTTCTACTTCAGAATTCTTTCTCATGCACTCGCTTGCAGATATTCCACTTCCCGAGTCACCTCGAACTCTTCCCTACCAGCCACGTCGCAGCTCGCTCTCGCCGGGTGGAAATTCTTCAAGTCCCACATCCTGTTAGGGGAACACCCGTTCACGCCCTCCGACGCTCACCAACTGTTCCCCAACACGTGCGCTCGCTCCTGACCGATCGCGATCCCGACCCCGACGCTCTGACCCAAGCGTCGGTGTACATATTTACCTTACTCACTTCCTGTCATTCCCCTCGTTTCCCTGTTCATATTCCCGATCACCTGACATCCCGACGACGGTTACCATCAGCCAGCATCCGGAACCCGCTCATCATTATCACCTGTCATGGTTATCACATGTCGTTATTATCACATGTACAGTACACTATGGAGAGCCTGCCCTCATGTATCACACTTGTATATAGCCGGCCCCCTGGCATCTGGGAATCCTTTACACTATTCTCTTTGGATTCCCCTTTGCCAGGTAAGCCTTATTTACCTCGTTACAGTACATCAATATAACTTTGGATTCCCCTTTGCCAGTACGACTAGGCTCTGCTCTAAAGGTCGCCCTAACAGCAGAATAGTGTCTCTTAGAAACCCGACGAAGCCGACCGACCAGCTTCCGCGCTGAAACACGCGTCTGCTACACGCGACCGTCCAACGCGCGCTCGCTCTGATCGCCCGCCCAGTCCCGTTTCGAGATGTCCGAATTTGGTGACATGCCGCTCGAACGACCGTTCTCTCCCTTCCTCACGACGGAGGAGCGGTTGGCGAATATGGAAGCCACGATTTCGGCTCTCTCCGCCTCCAACACATCCAACTCGGCCTCTATGGACCGCCTCTCCGCTCTTTTCGAAAAACTCATGTCGGGGACACCCCCCAATCCCACCCCCGCTGCTCCCGAAGCAGACACGACCCCTCCGCCGTCTGAGACGATCCCTCCGTCGCCTGCGACGACGCCTCTGCTGCCAGGCGCTCCGCAATCAGGATCGCACCACCTCCGACCGTCGCCCCCTCCCATTTACGACGGCGCCCGGTCAGGCGGTCGCGCGTTCTGGAACGCCTGCAACCTCTACTTCTCCTTGTGCGGGGGAAGTTTCGCCGACGACCACGCCCGAATCGTATGGGTGCTGTCGTACATGCAGCACGGACGAGCCGCCGACTTTGTCAGTCGGGTGTTCCAGTTCGGAACCGCCAAGGACGTCTTTCCCGCCTGGAAGGACTTCGAAGACACCTTCCGCGGCGAGTTCTTCCTCTTCGACGAAGTCGCTGACGCCGCGCTCATCTTGGAGTCGACGGCGTACTTCCAGAACGGACGGTCGATCGACGAGTACATCGACTCGTTCCGATCCCTGTGGGTCAAGGCAGGCTACCCCGATGGGCGCCACCTGGTCCTCAAATTCCGTCGGGGCATGGACCCAAAGCTTTCGAGGCGACTTGGAAGCATCACCACGGGTCGCCCGCACAACGAGAAGATTGAGGAGTGGCTGAGGATCGCCCGTTCTCAAGACTTCATCATGAGGTCGGAGGACGACTTCCACCGTCGGATGGTCCCGACAAAGGCGCCGGACGGCCGCCCAACCACCGCCGTAGCCGCACGATGGGCGTTCGCTACTGCCCCCACTCCCATTCCCACTCCCGCTTCTGCCCCTCCCGCCCCTCGCGCTCCCATCGCACCAGCCCCTAGGCCGCTCCCCCAGGGCGTCCCGATGGATGTCGATCGGATGCGCGACCGGGTCGCACCTGCCGACGACCACTGCTTCCGGTGCAAGAAGAAGGGTCACTACTCGCGTGACTGTCCCTTGCGCTGGGACGTGCGCCACATGCTCGACGACGAGCTGGAGGCGCTCATCATGGAGCGTCTAGCCCGCAAAGATGCAGTTCCCGCCGACCAGACTCCATCGTCGGCCGACGCGGGCACCTCCGACGCTGAGGAGGGTTTTTAATCGCACAACGGGTGGAACGTACGCCCCCGTTGTCTAGTCGTAATCGGTTCGCTCCACTGTCCGTAGAATATGCCAATACACCTATTATTGCTGCTATTCCTACGAATGAACCGACCGACAAAGACGTACAAAACCCCTCCGACCCGACGACACCGATCGCAGTCGCAAAGCCGATCGCTCCGTCGCGTCGTGGCCTACCCCGCTGGGAAAAGCGACTTCCTAGTCGCTTCATCGCCGCTGCCTCCCCCTGCCCCAGATCCCTGTGGCTCAACGTTGAACTGGAGACCACCGACACCCAGGAGTCGCACGCCGTCACTGCGCTAGTGGACAGCGGAGCGACCGGCAGCTTTCTCAATATCGCTTTCGTCGAGAAACACAAACTCACGACCAAGGTGCTTAGTCGGCCATCCCCAGTTTACAACGTAGACGGCACCCTCAACGAAGGCGGTTCGGTCTCTTGCATCGTAGAAGCTGTCTTGCGATACAATGGTCATACCGAACGAGCCGTCTTCGGGGTCACCCAGTTAGGCAAGCACGACATGATCCTCGGGTTCAACTGGCTTAAAAACCACAACCCTGAGATCGACTGGGAGACCAAAGAGGTGAAGATGAGTCGCTGTCCGACGCAGTGCGACACCTGCAAGGATGAGGTCAAAGCCGACCGGCGCGCACGTACCAAAGTGCGCGCAGCAATCCGTGCCTGTCGAGCCGATGGCATCCCGACGATTGAGCCTGACCTGCGGGCCTCGACCAATCCGTACGTGGAGGACGACTCTGATGACGTCGAGTTCCTCCCCTACACCCCGATCCTGGAGGAGCCTGACCCAGAGTCTGACGACTTCCTGGTGGAAACCTTCCTGAATGGCGATCGCATCTTCGCGACCGCGATCCATCTGACCCCGACCGCCGAACATATTCGGGCCAGCCAAACGACATCACAGCGACTTGCGGAAGCGCACGCTGCTAACTCCGTGCCCAAAACGTTCCGCGACGCCGTACCCACCCACCTCCACGACTTTGAAGATGTCTTCTCCAAAGTTGCGTTCGATGAGCTCCCAGAGCGCAAGCAATGGGACCATGCGATCGAACTGGAGCCGGGCGCGTCACCAACCGGCACGAAGGTCTACCCGCTGTCACCGGCGGAACAGGTTGAACTCGACGCGTTCCTCAAAGAGAATCTCGAGACGGGTCGTATCCGACCGTCCAAGTCGCCCATGGCATCACCGGTCTTCTTCATCAAGAAGAAGGACGGGTCGCTCCGCCTGGTACAGGACTATCGGACGCTCAATGCGCTCACGGTGAAGAACCGATACCCGCTGCCCCTCATTAGCGAACTGGTGAATAACCTTCGCGGCGCGCGGTACTTCACCAAGCTGGACGTCCGATGGGGGTACAACAATGTTCGGATCAAGGAAGGCAACGAGTGGAAGGCAGCGTTTCGGATGAACCGCGGTCTCTTCGAGCCGCTCGTCATGTTCTTCGGCCTCACGAACAGCCCCGCCACATTTCAGACCATGATGAATGATATTTTCCGCGATCTGATCGCCGAAGGTGTTGTTTGCGTGTACCTCGACGACATCTTGATTTATACCAAGACTCTAGAGGAACACCGTCGGGTCGCGCGATTAGTACTGGACCGACTCCGCGAACATCAGTTGTTCTTAAAGCCCGAGAAATGCGAATTCGAACAGACCAAGATCGAGTATCTGGGGCTGATCATTTCGCAAGGGCAAGCGGAGATGGACCCTGTTAAGGTCGCTGGAGTGTTGGAATGGCCAGCGCCGAAGAACAAGAAGGAAGTGCAAGCATTCCTAGGCTTCACTAACTTCTACCGACGGTTCATCCAGGACTTCTCGCATCACGCCCGACCCCTGTTCGATCTGACGGGCAAGGACGTCGCCTGGCGATGGGGAGAGTCGGAGCAGTCGGCCTTTGGCCTTCTGAAGTCGGCGATCACATCGGGGCCCGTTCTCATGTTCCCTGACGACGACCGACCGTACCGCATCGAAGCCGATTCATCTGACTTCGCAACGGGCGCGGTCCTGTCGCAAGAGTCACCGTCCGACGGTAAATGGCACCCCGTCGCGTTCTACTCAAAGAGCTTGAACGCCGTCGAGCGGAACTACGAGATCCATGACAAGGAGATGCTAGCGATCATCCGGTCTCTGGAGGAGTGGTGACACTTCGTAGAAGGCGCAAAGCACAAGGTGGAGATCTGGACCGACCACAAGAACCTTGAGTACTTCCTCACCGCGAAGAAACTCAATCGGCGTCAAGCCCGATGGTCGCTCTACCTCGCTAACTTCGACTTCGCCCTCCACCACCGTCCTGGCCGTAGCATGGGCAAGCCCGACGCGTTATCGCGCCGCTCCGACCATGGCGACGGAAGTGCTGACAACGCCGACATCGTACTGCTCAAACCCGAGTTCTTCGCGGTTCGTGCGACTGAAGGTCTTGTATTGGTCGGAGAAGAGGATGACGTGCTGAAGGCAATTCGCAAGGGCAACCGCGATGGCGCACAGGAGGATGCGGTCGCGAAAGCGGCGCAACTGGTCAGGGCATCCAAGATCGCCGGTCGCTCCCTTCGCTTTGGCGAGTGGGGAGAGGAAGGCGGTCTGCTCACGTTCCGTGGACGGATCTATGTCCCGAACGTTCCTGACCTCCGCTGACGCATCGTGGAGCACCACCACGACTCCAAGGTCGCCGGTCACCCAGGTCGCTGGAAGACGTTAGAGCTGGTGTCGCGCAACTACTGGTGGCCCCAGATGTCGCGCTTCATCGGTTCCTACACCAGCACCTGCGACATGTGCTTGCGCACGAAACCCCGCCGCCAACTCCCTGTCGGACAGCTGCAGCCGCTCCCCATTCCCGAAGGCCGATGGAATGTCGTGTCGGTCGACTTCATCACCGAACTCCCCGAGTCCAATGGCCACGACGCGATCATGAACGTCGTGGATTCGGTCGGAAAACGCGCGCACTTCATCGCGTCGCACACGACTTGTTCGGCTTTGGGGGCTGCGAACCTCTACCGGCGCCACGTCTGGAAGCTCCACGGTCTCCCAGATGCCTTTGTCTCCGATCGAGGTCCACAGTTCGTCGCCGAATTCACGCGCGAACTGTACCGACTCCTGGGTATCAAGCTGTCGGCTTCGACGGCGTACCACCCGCAGACCGACGGACAGACCGAACGCGTCAACCAGGAGCTGGAACAGTTCTTGCGGGTCTTCTGCAATGAGCGTCAGAACGACTGGGAGGACCTCTTGCCCAACGCCGAATTCAGTTACAACAACCATGTACATTCGGCGACGCAGCAGACCCCCTTCCTGCTCGACACTGGTCGGCATCCACGCATGGGCTTTGAGCCACGTCGGGGCGCTTCCAAGAACGAGTCGGCCGACGAGTTTGTGGAGCGCATGAAGGAAGCACAGGAAGAAGCCAAGGCAGCGCTCTCAAAGGCCAAAGACGACATGGAGCGGTACTACAACCAGCGACACGCCCCAACGCCCGACTACCAGCCTGGCGACAAGGTGTACTTGGACGCGACCGACATTTCTACGACCCGACCATCTAAGAAATTGTCGCATCGCTACCTTGGCCCTTTTGTCGTGCAAAGGCGAGTCGGCCCGCTCGCATACCGCCTCCTGCTGCCTCAGTCCATGAAGCGCATCCACCCAGTCTTCCACGTCGTGAAACTCATCCCCGCCGTCACTGATCCGATCGAAGGTCGTCGGTCCAATCCTCCTCCTCCCCCCGACATAATCGACGACGAACCCCATTACGAAGTTGAAAAGATCCTCGATAGCCGAACCTTCCGCAAAAAACTACAGTACAAGGTCCTGTGGAAAGGCTATGGTTACGAAGAAGCTTCATGGGAACCTCGCGAAAATGTCACCGCCCCCGATCTGGTACGCAAGTTCCACCGCGACAACCCCGACGCTGCCCGCCACATTCGTGGCATGTTCACATTATCCCCGGCCATCTTCGCCACCGCTACCCCGCACCGAGTCGTTGCGATTCAAAAGGGGGGGTGATGTTAGGGGAACACCCGTTCACGCCCTCCGACGCTCACCAACTGTTCCCCAACACGTGCGCTCGCTCCTGACCGATCGCGATCCCGACCCCGACGCTCTGACCCAAGCGTCGGTGTACATATTTACCTTACTCACTTCCTGTCATTCCCCTCGTTTCCCTGTTCATATTCCCGATCACCTGACATCCCGACGACGGTTACCATCAGCCAGCATCCGGAACCCGCTCATCATTATCACCTGTCATGGTTATCACATGTCGTTATTATCACATGTACAGTACACTATGGAGAGCCTGCCCTCATGTATCACACTTGTATATAGCCGGCCCCCTGGCATCTGGGAATCCTTTACACTATTCTCTTTGGATTCCCCTTTGCCAGGTAAGCCTTATTTACCTCGTTACAGTACATCAATATAACTTTGGATTCCCCTTTGCCAGTACGACTAGGCTCTGCTCTAAAGGTCGCCCTAACACATCCTCCACCAAACCCATTGAGAGCGACCCTTTTGCATTGCAGGTCGATGTCCCGGCCTCCCGCAAACAACCTGGAGAGGATATCTCCCGACTTCTCGAGACAATTTTGCGAGAAAAGCATATGAAGGGTGAAGCAAAGGATGACCTCAAGCAGTTTGCTTCGGTAACCTCTGGTTCTTCCTAAACCTGTTGTATGACAATTTGTTAATGCTTCTATATAGAAAACAGAAGCAGAACAGGCTCTCATTACGTATGCCAACATGCTGGAGGTCAAGGCGGTGCTCAACAAGTTAGTGCCTCCAGAAGCGGTCTTCACTGTTCCAAAGCAAGTCAAGGTGAGTACCTCTCTCCTTTGAAAGACACTCATGAGCTCACACTAATGTGAGACCCTGATCGATTCTGTGGTGTTCAAAACACTGATGGACAGTGCAGTTGGTGGTTATACGGATATTGCCACCAAGATTGTCGAGGTGAGGATCCTGAGACCTTGCTGCATCCTTCATTTGACATTATTTTTAGGAGAAGATTCAAGCGGACATCTCAAATGAAATGCGCGACAATCCCACAAGCTGGAAGGCAGTGCGTGACAGAATCAAGGGTAGATTGACGGACTTTCGGTTCGCGATCAAGAAGGCGGTAAGTTATTGTTAATTTAACTACTCATCACTCCAAGGCATTGATATCTTTGTTACAGCTGTTCATGACGGTCTGGCAGCTGTTACCAAGGGATTCACCTGCCGACGCTCGGCTTGTCCGCCTTGACCCCACCATCCTTATCAGCAATGCCACGGAAGCACTTCTGAAAACAGCCAAAGGAAAAGTCAAGAACACCGTTGAGCTTTGTGTTCGCGTGGCCTTCCTGGTCTGTCCACAATTACATTCGTCATTGTAACCTTATAACTTATCAGTGATTTAGCGGAATGTTTTGTTTCTCAATCCTCGTTTGTCAGACTTCTGGAAACTTGTCAATTCGGAGCTCGCAGATGCCCGGCAGAAGTATGATGACCCAAGACAACTCTCCAAGTTTGTACCTTAAGCATCATCATTTTCTTAAATCTTATTCGATCATCTCCACAGGCTCTTCATGGCGGTCTATGACAAAGACAAGGAGGAATTTGATGGCTCAGAGATTCCGAGTCACAAGCAAGCAACCCACCTGTGGTCACCACTAGTCATCTACATATACTCTCACAAATGATTCACATATATCTGTCTAATTTCATACCTGTCCACATTCATTTGCATTCATAGCTTACTCGTTAAATCCAATGAATAATGTTGTCTCACATTTGTTTCCGGATAGTCCATTGAGCCCATCCGAGTGAATCTGAACTGGCAACTATTTTGCTAACTGCGAGAGATTTTATTGCCCCTACTAAGATATTTCGTGCTGTGGTCAAAATCATATCCGAAAGTCAAGACCTCAAATTAGCCTCTCGATAACAAACCTTGAAGATGTCCTGGCTAAACAACTCTTAAATGATGTTGATTTCCACCATCCTGACGAGGTCTGATCGGACATCCCTGCCTCACAGATCAAATATTCATGATCTCATGTCATTTTTGCCTCCGATCAGGTTGGCTGTGTATCTGATGAACTGATCTCACATGTCCAGTCCTTGTATTTTTTATTTATTTTCTTATTATTTTTTTAAAGTGGTGCGTTATCTGACGGGGACAACTCACAAAGTCAGCCCCGTCTCGCTTTTGTATCGACGGAGGATTGCACTCCGTAAGGAAAATTGAAATCACTTTGGGGAAATGTTTGTTAAACACGAATGCGGTAACGCAGACAGCATGGGATTCGGCGGTAGAGTCCGTTTGGTAAGCACTGGTGACTCCTCTTACGATTCATTGTCGCCTGCAGTCCTTGATTGTTACAATTCTATTCTGTCAACCATGTACCGATTATTCGACTTGTCCATTTCCAAACTCATTTACCGAAAGCCGTCTCGTGAAATCTACTTATTTTCTTCTTTCTTCATCATCAATTGAAAATACATACCATAACGGTTGAGCTTATTGACTCGCTTAACGTTCCTGAGAGACTTCCTTGATGACTCCGTTGTCGCGTCTACCATGCGCAACGTTCCATTGGGACGTCCTATTCGACGTGCCTTTAACATCGAAACGAAACGACTTGAATCGTCTGAATGGACATGACATGACAATACCTCCATTCTGGGCAGGAGCGCACCCTTTTGGATGTCCCGCATGATTGTTTTAGTGATAGTGAGCTTCGGGATACAGAAGGATTCCACGTATAGTATGGCTTGAAGAAACTCGGCAGTGATCATGTGAGGTCCATTAGAAGATCGGAAATCTAGGATGCAGCATTGGGATCTGGAGATCATAGCCTGGATTGGTTCTGAAAGGAGGCAGAGACGGGTGTCGATATGCAGCACTGTGAGAGCTGGTACGATAAGACATCCGAAAATGGCTTCGAATTCAACCTTGAGATGCAGGCGCCGTAATCGCGGCAGATGTGCGACACCCGGTGGTCCATGTGCACCATATGTAAGGCTGGCTGAGAATATCTCTAGATTGGGACAAGCCCATAGGATGGGGATTGCCCTGTGGTATAAGAGGCCAGTGGCCTGCAAGAGATTGAGGCTTAAGAGTCTGTCCCAGTGAATTTCAAAAGCAAGCAGTCGTTCGGGAATGTTACCGACCAAGCATAGGTTACGTAGATGTTGCAAATGAAGTAGCTGGGCATATGGTGGGCCAGGTCCGAGAGATTGAAGTCTGACTGTCAAATCCTCGAGGTTGTGACATTGCGCTAAGACTCTGGAGATGCTCCAAATGTAGTTTCCCATGAGACCAGATAAATCAAGGTAAGTTAAACCCTTCCAGTGTATCGGGATGGGGGCAGTGCCACCCAAGGTAAGCATCCGGAGATTTGCCGAGTCCAATATATCTTTGACCGACAACTGTACAGCGACTCTCCTGTTGGCGCTGACATCATTCGAGCGTTCAAGCCAGATAGTCATAGAAACAAGCTGTGAGAAACATTCACGGGGAACATCAAGAAGAGCGTCAGCACAGGGCAGAAGACCTCCGTATAGGTGGAGCTCCAGCATACGTCGAATATGGGGAATGACAAGCTCTCGCAGTGCCCGAGTGGTGTCTTCGTAGGACCCGGAACCATGGAATTTTATGACCAGCAGACCCTTCGATGGAATTAGGTGCTTGAAAAAATCGATAACCTTGTCGGCACGCAGACCGTTGAGATTGATACTATGCTGGTGCCAGAAATATGTTTCCTTAATGGCAACTTGTCGCCACACGTAACAGACGCTTCGCAGAGCCCATGGCCAAGCAGAGGTAGTTGCTGGGAAAGTGACGGGAGGAACATCTTGCGCGCTCATCGAAAAGAGGAAGATTTCACGGAGAATTTCGAATGGGAGGAGCTTGTGAGTGGCGAGCGCCGCCCGCCACTTTTTGAGCCGGGCCCCGTCTTCCTTGCAGTTCGACTTCGAAGCTTTGAGTAGCAATTCTCTACCTCGCGCTCGTTCGCGAGGTCCGAGTACATTCAGGTTGACCAATGCGTCGTCATCTAACTTCTTGATGAGTTCGTCATCGACGTCGGATTTTTCCCCAGTGATCCTGGTCCTCAGGCTGCAAAATATCCAAAGGTGAAGACGCTAGACAATGCGCTCAGTATTCGGAAAGTCTCACCTCAGAAAATACGGACGCATTGTGGGCAAAGTGGTAAACATGAGAGTCAATAGCCAAGTAAATTTATAGCTGCGCCGAAAAGGCGATGACAACCAAAACAAAGTAAAACTTTGCCACACTTTATGTGACGGTACAGTGTTGTCTGGTCCAGAAGACAACGAAATGTACAAGTCCGGGAAGTTGACACCATCAAACAAAGGTCCGTCAATTTCTTATGTGCTAGACTAAGGAATTGGATGTTGTGCCGAAACAATACTACTATTGCTGGTACTTACTACATTGACTAAGAAAGTGAAAGAAAGTTCGCTGATAAATCGCACCTTGACAAGGAGCAAGCGCCAGCTTTGCGACGATGAGTCATAAGAATCCCAGACTAGGAAATCGACAGAACGACGAGGTGACGGGAGGCGCCTGAATTGACCAAATCCAAGGGCTGGAACTGCCGTAATTGTGCCGTTAACATCTACACAGCCCGACAGCGGCTGTGTACTTCAGACCGAGGCAAGCACTGACAGGTTTACGGTACTAATAAAGTAAAAAGCTTCCTCAGTAACATTTGCTGAAATCTGAACAAGCATCATCAAGTATGTTTGTGTGACAAATAGGACGCCGAAGACATCGCCTTCAAAACAAAGACAGCGTTCAAATTACAGAGCAAGGAAACTACCAAAACAACATGCAACAGCATAGCAAGATACAAATCGGTTCAATGGCAAGACAATTACCCGTCGCGCTCCGCGCAGCTCCACAACGCATCCTCAAAACAATCCCGTACCAAAGAGCCTCTCTATTGAACGCTCTTCACGATGTCTCTCGCTCTCCCACGATTTGTAGCGTACATGATCATCGTCGAAGTAGTAAGACCTCCCGAAATCGATCAGCCGGAAACTGGAGTGCTTATCACTGCGTTCAGCGGGGGGGACATCAAGCGGGCCTGGTTGGACGAGGATATTGCGGGCATATACCGAGCCATGAATCCAGCCTCCGAAATGGAATCGGTAAATAAAGGAGGTCACTTCATTCCTAAAAGAAGAATGGTAGAAGTTTTAGCGAAAAGCATAGAAGAAAGAGAGTATAAAGCGGGATATTCACTTCTGATCGAGAGTAAGCTCGCGGGCATCAACCATCTCCCCGCAATCTTCGAGCAGAAGGATAGGGCTAAGGTATCCGATTGGCTGGAGTTCGCGCTTCGTCGTTTTACTGGCCACTTGTTCGCCTTCAACTCCCTCCGTCGCCTGGCCATCATCAACAACCTCATCTTCAGTTTCATCGTCATCGTCCGAGTCGCTATACCTGTCCCACTCATAGTAGCCATAGAACTGGGGCACCAACGCCCCGACCGGGACCGGATCATGCATGGGGGGCAGGATATTCAAACCGCTCCAGTTCTCAAACATGTGCTTCTTAAAGTCCTGATAATTCTCCGCCTCAGACGCCAGATGTGTATCGCCAGGGTTCGAAAGCTTCGCCACTACGCGTACCTTGACCGTCGGCGGCACCTCCGGCGGGGGCTTGATGTGCTCGCAAGTGGGGTGCAATGGGTCCTGCCAGCCAACGGTGGTGCGGATGGGGCGCACGGGGCCCTCGAGCTCGAAGCAGTACGGGCGCGTGTCGGCGAGGCTGACCTGGCACCCATCGCCCTTGTCGTTCCCCGCCTCAAAGTCATGGGCGTCGACAACGTGGAAGGTGACGGGCGGACGGCCTTTCTGGATGACTGACAACGTCGCAGATTTCTCCTTCCACTGTGCTTCCATTCGCTCGCCGTGCTCGCCATCGACCTCCTTTAGAATGCGATGGATATCTACCTGGACGCACTCCTTGCAGATGACGGGGTCGGTGCTCGGCGGAGGGATGATCGCAGAGCGAGGGAGCTCCCACTCGGCTTGGTACACGACGGAGTGGTTGCCGACGCCGATTTGGTGCGCAGGGGAGATATACAGGTGTGCTTCCTCGAAGGGCTCGTGCTCAGTAGATTCGGACGCAACGGGACAGGGAGGTGGTTCGTGGACGACGAAGATCGGAGGTGGGATTGGGCCCGGAGTGGCAGTCGGGGGTATGAGATAGCCTTCGAACCCAGTCAATATACTTGGGGGACTAGTCATGGCGAGAAATCTATCGTCATTTGCAGGGTCCTTGTAATCGCCGGGTTTTCGCGCGGCTCTCGCGGCGGCTTCGGCTTGTAAACGGGCTTGAGTTGCATCTGACAAATTGAGATAGTACGTGTAGGTACGGTCGGGCCTGGAGGTCCATTCTGTATCAGCGGCCTTGTGTTTGGCGTAGCCGTAGCGATTGCTTGTCTTGACGGCAAGAAGGTTCCATGGATCGTGCACGATGACCTTCTTCGGAAGACGCTCTAGAGGGATAAGATCTGTCAAACGCTCGGTCGTGTAGCTGAACGGGACAAGAGGCCCAGGTGCTGGGTAATTCGAGCGCTTGAAGGTTGATCCAGTCGAAGCCTGAAATCAGACGTGAGTCGCGTTCACGAGTGGCTCAAGAAAAATCGCACTTTTTTGCCTTTGGAACTTGTGACTTCTGGCATGGCCCGCCCAACCTTCCCTTGCTTGATCTGCTGCTCCATTTTCTCGATCGCTTCGCGCGGTGACCAGGGTTGAATAACCATCGGTTCATCCTCCGTCTCGGCCCACTCGATCTCATCCTTTGCATAATCGAGCTCCCCCGTCGCCTTCATCCACCTCAACAATTTGCTCCCCGTCGACAGCGTCGAAAGATTGGCCAAATTCGGTATGCGGCGCACGCGGTAAAAGTCGAAAAGGGTGGCACCCCACAGCTGAATACCATTTGGTGTTTGCTTACCGTGGAAAGAATTCTCAGGGATGATGCTTTTTCCTGTCGGTGCGCGAGGCCAGTGGCGAAAGACCACCCGCCTTTGCTCTGTCTTCCCCCCTAGAATGATATCGATGAGCTCCTCGGCCGTGAGGGTTGACGTCGGTCGTTTGGGTGGCGAGGATTCTTCTTTGTCTCCACCGTACGCCCTCAATATAGCAATCAGATCGGCGGCCGTGAAATTACGCGGCTCTTCCTTGGGAAAGTTGAACATCGGGGGCGCGGACGTTGACTCAGAGAGCGATTTGGTGTGGCTGACGGCAGCGATCAGTGAGTCTTCTGCATCCATAGCGAACAAATGAAGTGGATGAAGTGCGATGGCTGGATTTAGGGCTCTGGGGCTGTTACTCGGGCTCAGACCAGTCAAGGAGCAGCGAAGAGACGTGCACTAGTGCAGCGCCACGCAACAGCGTCAAACTGGATGGGTGTGGATGTCGAACCAATGATAGCGTAGCTCGTTTATGTTCGCGCTGCAGTAAAGATGGGGGTACGAGCAAGCGGGGCAACGGTGGGCTTTATAGCGCAGCCCAAAAATCGGATCGAAACGAGGCAAAGAATCTATTGTTTACGCGTCCTGTTCACGTGTGCGGAATGAGTGTAAAATGTTTTCCAAGAAACCGCTGAAAATCTGATCAACGCTCACTCTTCACGCGCAGCCTTTCACAGAACGCACCAGGAAGCCCGCGTACGCGTCTCAAGCGTCCAAAATTTAATAACAATCACTTTTGCAGACAACTTGGCCGTGTAGACTGAGCGTCGAAGCCAACGCACACTGCGCAAAAGATTGAACGATGATTTGAAAGTGACCTTTTCAGCGAGTTCCTAGGGCCAAGTTGTCCATTCGACAAATTACACTCGCCTGATCGAAATGTGTTTGATTCCGATATCGTTCACATATTCAGGATAAGGATGGACGCTGTTCAGAAATGGGGACACGCGTTGGACTTCAGTCGATGTCTATGATAAATTTATCTAAACCCTAAAGCCAGGTTTACGGTCCGACCCGAGAGGTCACTGCGTTCTCACCTCCTCCCGGCTCAGATTGATGATCTTGCTATCTCTTCCTTATCACTGGCATCCTTGCCACCAAAGTCATTCTTGGCCTGAGCCCTGCGCCGTCGTGACTGAACCTGCATGCATATGGATGCCGCTTGTGCTCTGCCTGCGCCCTGAATCCTGAGTAATCCCGGGGCTTTTTGAATTTCTAACATATACGGAGTCATCACTCGGCGCCGAAATTGCTTCATCCTGTAGTATTTCTGAGCCTCTCACTCTTGCTTCTCACAACTTGAGCACCTACAATTGAGTGTCTGACCCAGCTCCTTGCACTTTCGTACCACCTCGGCCCTAATCCATCTCAGCTGCAGCTGCTGCTTTCCCCTTCCTGCCTCTCTTGATCCTGCCCTTGCTCGCTAGCGGCACGCACCAGGCTCCCTAATCCATACCTCCCTCGCGCTCGCCTCAACGCGCAGCTATTCATCGCCCTCTGCCTTGCCCTCACCGCCCCTGTCTGCAACTGACACCGCGACCCTGTAGTGCCTCAACCACCCTCGCACAGGTCAAATACTCGTACATGCTGTACACACGCCTCTCAGAGGCTGTGCGCGCATGTGTGCCTCGTCAGTTGATCGAGCGCATGCTGCTCAGCGGTCTACTCATCGCGCATGATCAAGGTCTAAGATCTACGGAGTTCAGAACCAACGGCGTGGACATCAGTGGCCGAGGCAGAGTAAAACCCGCGTGCGTCCCCCTCGCCCTTCACCACATCGCTGACAAGGACTGCTAGGGCGTGTAGAAGGCGCGGCGGCGTTACGAACACACAATGCGGGTAGGGTGCGCCAAGGTCTTTATTTCTGCTGGGGTGGAAGGGAAGTGGATATGGGTGCAGAGGAGTTGTGTCAGTGTTCGTTTTGTCCTTGGGTAGCATATGTGGTTTACTGTATGTACAATATCTCTGGTCAAGGGCGACAGCCGCGCACAGGAAGAAATCAACAGATGGGCACCCAACCGGGTATACGAGGGCGGGGACACTGATCCAAGGCGGAGATGAGGAGCGTGTGGGCCGCGAACTTGGGTTTCGACCGGTGCCAGAATGTATTTTACAACAGAAGTTATACGATAACAAATTGACACGCTTGTAAGGAATGGTCGGATTTGGCATGGACACAGGCCCTAGGCAATTGGCGCGGCGCATCGTACTCGCCGAGTTAATCCAGCAGGCAACGCCACAAACCATTGTGATAGGAATATTAGGGAGAGTGAACATTCCCAAAACTATCAATATATAGTCGTTTTCGTACTTCCCCCGCAGTAACGAACTGACATTCGTACATGAGGAGGACAGTTCCTACGCCATACACGACGTTTGAGGACCCTCTTGGGAATACGGCTGAGATGGTACAAGGCGCCTTGCAACGGAAGCCGATCCTGTGGTTCCTTGCGTATCATTGCAGTCGCAATTTTGAGTAATGGTTCCATGCCTTCGTATTTCTAATCTTCTTGTCAAAAAGGAGGGGGCGCTTGACGAGGAACGTCAATCTTACCTGTATCATCTCGATCATCACTCTTCCAAGCTGATATATGTCAACTTGGAATGGGTCGTGCGGTTCCTCCAGTTTGTGTTCAGGTACGCTCCTATCTTGACCGCAGGCTCCGCTTGCTTCTATCTTTACGTGGGGAGGGAACATATCAGAGAGCCCGAAGTCGATAAAGTAGTACTTTATTGGCCCAACCGAGGACCGGTCATGCCATTCAAGCCCCCGTGTCACACCGTCATGAGTGCGGGGCGTCATGAAATGCACACCTCGAGGAACAACCTTAGACCCATCCATCATGAGATTCAGGAAACAAGCGTCTCTGAATGTCCGTCTATCAGTGAGCGCGCAGATACATATTGTAACTCACTTGTGTGCAATCCTGTGTTCATGAAGAAAATCGAGTCCCTGATATGGCAATGTTTCGTCTTTAGTTACAGGGCTAAGCTCTGAGCGTAGGTGAAGAGCACCACGTACCTCAAAATATTGATGCAAAGCATCTACGAATTCGCCGAGTCGTCGAAACGGCAGCTGGTCAAATAGAAGGAGCTGCCGCATGACAAGAAGCGCATGTTCGTCGTCGTCTGGAAGGAGAAGTATGTCGAGAATTGGTACTGTGTGGTTCCTAGGATCGCGCTGCATGTCAGGCGAGGAAAGGTATTGAGCTATAGGGAGTTCGTCTCTCCAAGTTTCGATACGCTTCAGCACAACCCTAGCCCCATCCGAGATTCGGATGCCATCTAGCAAGTTCCTTCCTCTCTAAGCACCTGTCAGCCTTGAACGTGTGTGTCACCATGGACGCCATGACATACTATAAGCGTCAGCGCCTCTTCGAACTGGTACACATCGAAATTAATACTGTTGCCTTGAGACCAGGGTGCCGTCCAGTCAGAGTGATACCGCGGACGCAAACGGTAGCCGCGGTGAAGAAGGAAGGGTTGGAGGTTGACCCAGAAGTGTTCACCCCCAACGTGGTTGCCGATAAAGTGTTCAAGGTTCGTATAAGGGTTCACCTGTAAGGCATCCTGAAACACTGCCCTCAACTCGTCTTTGGAGAATGGCATTCAGGCGATGAGCGGCGGAGGACAGAGATTATCTGCCTTGATACCTCACTACGAGTCGGCAACGTTTTCAACAATCCACGTTCTCACGGCTGTCGGCCTCAAGGCAACCTCCGATCCACGACCAGATTCACAAAATACTCTTTTATTCGTTTAACTAACTCCGTCCGACGAACGATGCCATGCTTGACGCCATCTGCCTTCAAGTTGCCCTTATCGCCCCTGTTCGCAACTGACACCGACCCTGTAGTGCCGCAGCCACCCTCGCATAGGCCAGATACTCGTACATGCTGTGCGCGCATGTGTACATCGTCAGTTGATCAAGCGCATGCTGCTCAGCAGTCTATTCATCTCGCACGATCAAGGTTTAAGGTCTACGGAGTCCAGAACCAACGGCGTGGACATCAGTGGCCGAGGCAGAGTAATTAAACGCACCTTCCCCAACCCGCGTGCGTCCTCCCCTCGCGCTTCACCACATCGCTGACAAGAACTGCTAGGGCGTGCAGAAAGCGCGGGCCCGGGGGCGTTGCGAACACACAATGCGGGCAGGGTGCGCCCAGGTCCTTATTTCTTCTGGGGTGGGAGAGAAGCGGAAATGGGCACAGAGGAGTTGTGTCAGTGTTCGTTTCGTTTTTGGGTAGCATATGTAGTTTGCCGCATGTACAATATTCAACAGGTGGGCACCGAACCGGGTATATGAGGGCGGGGACACTGGTCCAAGGCGTATCGAGAACTTGCACATTCCCAAAACTATCAATATATAGTCGTCTTCGTACTTCCCCCGCAGTAACGAACTGACATTCGCACATGAGGAGGACAGTTCCTACGCCATACACGACGTTTGAGGACCCTCTTGGGAATACGGCTGAGATGGTACAATGCGCCTTGCAACGAAAGCCGATCCTGCGGTTCCTTGCGTATCATTGCAGTCGCAATTTTGAGTAATGGTTCCATGCCTTCGTACTTCTAATCTTCTTGTCAGAAAGGAGGGGGCGCTTGACGAGGAACGTCAATCTCACCTGTATCATCTCGATCATCACTCTTCCAAGCTGATATATGTCAACTTGGAATGGGTCGTGCGGTTCCTCCAGTTTGTGTTCAGGTACACTCCTATCTTGACCGTAGGCTCCGCTTGCTTCTACCTTTACGTGGGGAGGGAACATATCAGAGAGCCCAAAGTCAATAAAGTAGTACTTTATTGGCCCGACCGAGGACCGATCATGCCATTCAAGCCCCCGTGTCACACCGTCATGAGTGCGGGGCTTCATGAAATGCACGCCTCGAGGAACAATCTTAGACCCATCCATCATAAGATTCAGGAAACAAGCGTCTCTGGATGTCCGTCTATCAGTGAGCGCGCAAATACGCATTTGACTCACTTGTGTGCAATCCTGTGTTCATGAAGAAACTCAAGTCCCTGATATGGCAATGTTTCGTCTTTAACTACAGGGCTGAGCTCTGAGCGTACGTGAAGAGCACCACATACCTCAAAATATTGACGCAAAGCATCTACGAATTCGCCGAGTCGTCGAAACGGCAGCTGATCAAATAGAAGGAGCTGCGGCATGACAAGAAGTGCATGTTCATCGTCGTCTGGAAGGAGAAGTATGTCGAGAATTGGCACTGTGTGGTTCCTGGGATCGCGCTGCATGTCAGGCGAGGAAAGGTATTGAGCTATAGGGAGTTCGTCTCTCCAAGTCTCGATACGCTTCAGCACAACCTTAGCCCCATCCGAGATTCGAATGGCATCTAGCAAGTTAATGCCTCTCTGAGTACCTGTCAGCCTTGCACGTGTCACTATGAACACTATAATAACATACCACAAGCGTCAGCGCCTCTTCGAATTGGTACAATCTGAAGATGATACTGTCTCCTTTAGACCAGGGTGCTATCCAGTCAGAGTGATACCGCGGGCGCAAACGGTAGCCGCGGTGAAGAAGGAAGGGTTGGAGGTTGACCCAGAAGTGTTCACCCCCAACGTGGTTGCCGATAAAATGTTCAAGGTCCATATAACGGTTCACCTGTAAGGCATCCTGAAATACAGCCCTCAACTCGTCTTTGGAGAATGGCATCGAGGTGATGAGCGGCGAAGGACAGAGATTGTCTGCGCTGATACTACCGTGACTTCACCACGAGCCGGCAACGTTTTCAACAATCCACATTCTCACGGCTGTCGGCCTCAAGGCAACCTCAAGACCTCAACGATCCAATATATACCAGAATCACAAACTCCCATTCTTGTTTGAGTAACTCCGTCCATCACACATGCCCTGCATGCGGTACGGTGACATGAAGCACGCATTTTCAAGGTGTACCAGTCGAACACCTATAAATCTGTCCTGGCCTACTCTTCGGTTACAAGCCAGCTCCATCCAAGATGTCAATATCACAACTCGTGTATCCTGAGTTATTCCCGAACTTTGGGTCCACATCGGTAGATGAAGACCCCGACACATCCTCTTCGCTATTCCCTACTCTTCGCACGTACCTTAAGTCTCCTTCACGAGAGATTGAACAAGTTCGCAAGGATCAAGCCGCTTTCTTGTCTCGGGCTGAACGAGAGGTAGATGAGGTGGTCCAGGGAGTTGCACTGAAGAGCATTATTGAGTTCGTCAAAAGGCCGCATTATTGAGTTCGTCAAAAGGCCTTACATTGTTTGAGATGCTGATCTAATCTTTATAGGATTGAGGAACAATTGGAACCTCTTGAAGACCGCATCAAGGCCACGAAGTTTTTTGCAAGGTTACGGCCGAATACTCGCCTGGGACTTCACAGCGAGATTGAAGAATGTCGCCATAATCTCGTAGAGCAAGTGGGGATCTACAGAGTGCGATTTCCTTCAAGTCGACACGGAAAAGTTTACTAATCCAAAACAGAGATCATCCGATGAAGCTGCTCAAGCCCGAGAGAAAAAAGACGCAGACCGGCGGGCGCAAGAACGGCTCCAAAAGAGATTGGCTGCATCCGGAAGCACAGCACCTCGACAGTCACAGCAGGAAGCTCAGCCAGTTAGTTCATGTTGCTACCTTCCTTCACAACTCCGTTGACGGCTTCAATCTTCATTCAGACTGAGGCCGTAAAGCGCTTTTCTACTGAAACGTTCTCTATATTGAAACCATGCTATCTTTGCCATAGTATATACCCACTGCTTCGAATGTTCCAATTTCAAGGGCTTTCCGCACGGTATGTATAAACTACCCTTCAAGTACACTGATCTCTTGACACCTCTTAGAACACAAGCTCAGATCCGAATACTCAAAGGGAAGCAGATTCCCGCATAGTATGTATAGTAATTTCTCGACGTTCTTGACTGTAATTAATATCTATCGACAGCTAACCAGTCCAAGTACGCAAATTACCACGGCAACTGAGGGACGACACGAGGTTAGTCAGAGCAACTGCTGAAAGACTTTATCAACATCAACCTGAACTGCTCGTTTGTTAGGAACCCCCCCCTAGCTATACGACAAGGGCTTCAACTAGCGAGCGAGGACACGAGCTCGGGTGTGTGAATTCTTTTTTTTTGGGGGGGAAGGGGTTCACGAAACGCTCAATGGCTACATTGGTAGCTTATCGGCAGCATCTCCGCAGTATTTATCGCCCACTTACATTCAGTCACCACATGAAGTTCAGAACAGCCTTATAACTCAACCCACGCGGTCTGCCGGACCATCATTGGGGTAAGTCAAGGTCTCCGTTGCTAGAGCACTCAACAATCATATGCCGGAAGTAGTAGTTCCAGATATATTCGGCCGCTGCCTAACCCTCCAGCAGTACCTCCAACAGGCACCCCCGCTCTCCCGGGTGTCGATGCTCTTGCCGTGACGCCAGGACAGACCCGATCACACAGTAAAACTGTGTCGCAATCGTAGGTGACTATAGGCCAGCCTCTCAACTTATTCATCAGCCCTTTCTTCCAGACCCTCAGCTACAAGAACCACCCGACCGGCTGGTGGCAGAGCGCCAACGCAGAACCATTCATCGTGCGTGACATCGTCACTAAATTTTGATGATCCAGACTCATTCAATTGCCGCAGTCGCTTCGTTGAGCCAGCTAGAGCACAGAGTCAGCAGGCCACACGACCTACCTACAGCAACCATGTTAGCGCTGACACTGTACCGTCCCAGTACGTCCAGAAATCGATTCTAGCTTCGGAGACTTTGAACACAGGAGGTTTTATAGATCTACCGATCATCGCTCATCTCCTGGTCACGGACGCGAGTTTCAAAAGACTGATGACGATGGCATCACACACTCTTTCTCACATGATGCTACCGCAAGTGACGACCGTGCATTCCATCTGTATGTGGAATAGAATCATCCCTATGTGAAAGTCCACATTGATGAGGTGTTTTCAGAAACCCTAGTGCCGTATCTGTTAAAGCATCTGATGCGCATGATCAGGCAAGCGCTACGACGTCGAGTCATATCTCTCAGCGGTAAGTGGAGGTTCCATGAATTTGGAACAAATCTATCAAGTTCTTTCCATTCAAGACATTCTTCAGTGCCTGCAGCAAGTCAACCCAAGCCCAGTAATCAACGGAATACTCCAAATAGCAGTGTGACACCTGTTGTCGGTCGCAGACAGCGATCAGCCTCACAAGCTCTCAAACCATCGTGGACACGGTACGTTTCAAATCGGCCATTTGTTAAACACTGCCTCACGATTTTAAAGGTCGTCTATGGGTTCACAAGACAGGAGAGTCCACGACAAAGCAGTAGGGCAGTCTCCCCATGATCTGGAGTCTGGCCAGCTCTCGCAAGGGTATGTCGCGCTGTTGATCTCACTGGTTGTAAATGGCGGCTCAAGTCATCGTCTTCCCTTGGCAGTCCTACTGTACCATTGAGACAGCCACCTCTGGAGGGCCTTACACCCACAGTTCAAGTCGATCGAAGGAGTCCTCCAAATAGCAGCACGATGCCGATTGCCAGTCCAAGGCAGCGATCAGCCTCAGAAGCTCCCCAATCATCATCGACACAGTACGTTCTCAATTGACCATTTCCTAAACGCTGCCTCACGATTGTAAAGGTCGTATATGAGGTCACGAGACAGGAGAGTCCACGACGAAGCATTAGGGCAGTCTTTACGCAATCTGGAGTCTGGCCAGCTCTCGCAAGGGTATGTGGCAGTATTGATCTCAGTTGTAAATGGTGGCTCGAGCCCTCATCTTCCCTTGGCAGTCCCACTGTACCACTGAAACAACCACCTGTGGGGGGCATCAAACCCACACTTCAAGTTGATCAAAGGAAACCTTCGAATAGCAGCGCAATGCCGATTGCCAGCCCCAGACAGCGATCAGCCTCACAGGCTCCCGAACCATCGTCGACACAGTACGTTCTCAATTGGCCATTTTCTAAACGCTGCCTTACGATTGTAAAGGTCGTATACAGGCTCACGATACAGGAGAGTCCACGACGAAGCATTAGGGCAGTCTCCACGAAATCTGGAGTCTGGCCAAATTTCACAAGAGTATGTGGACCGTTAATCATAGTTGTAAATGGTGGCTCGAGCCCTCGTCTTCTTTTAACAGTCCCACTATACCACCGAGACATCCGCCTCTGGGGAGCCTCGCACCCACGCTTCGAACTGACAACGAGCCTGAGGCTACGCGTCCAACCATGCGGTGCGTTTGACGGAAGTCTATGAGTACCACTGCTTATTTCTCGGTATAGTGTAAAGCTTCCCATTGCGGGCTCTGAGCGCGGCGCCTTGCCTCTGGCTCAAGGAGTATCAGATGCTTTTATCTCGAATCCAGCTCCACATGATGAGCGTCCACGCCGGTATGTAAATCTTACTCATCACCGAATACGAAACTAAGCTCGCCACGCAGGTCTCCTCACACCGTTCCTGGTACCGGTCAGACTAACAGCCGCAGAGAGCCTCAGGCTCCGACATCGATTAGCAGAGCTGAGAATAGTGCACCGTGCGCTAGATATGACCCCAGTGGACTATTGCCCCGAACCGCTGAATCGCGACGCACTTCAGCGCAGGTAGAGCCTACCACCCAAGGTGGCATTCATCGACGAGAGATTGCGGGCTCTGAACACGCTACCTTGCCTCTGACTCAAGGAGTATCAGATGCTTTTATCTCGAATCCAGCTCCACATGATGAGCGTCCACGCCGGTATGTAAATCTTACTCATCACCGAATACGAAACTAAGCTCGCCACGCAGGTCTCCTCACACCGTTCCTGGTACCGGTCAGACTAACAGCCGCAGAGAGCCTCAGGTCCAGACATCGACTAGCAGAGCCGAGAATAGTGCGTACTGTGCTAGATGTGATTCCAGTGGACGCTTTCCCCGAACCCCTGAATCGCGACACACTTCAGCGCAGGTGGAGCCTACCACCCAAGGCGGGGTTCATCGACGAGACACCACCTTGTCGACGATTTCTACGGCTGTAACAGAGAGCAGCAGTTTTACAGATTGTTCATGGTTTACA
The DNA here is from genome assembly GCA_013368375.1 of Tricholomella constricta. Lineage (NCBI taxonomy): Eukaryota > Fungi > Basidiomycota > Agaricomycetes > Agaricales > Lyophyllaceae > Tricholomella > Tricholomella constricta. The sequence goes on from JAACJP010000020.1 coordinate 574,197, forward strand.
GACTCTTCGTGGCTTACAGACTCTTCGTGGCTTACAGACTGTTCATATTGCACGGATTACACGATCAATACCTCCACCACGTTGGAGTAGCGCGGGCGCGCCACGCCAGCTGATGCGCACTGACGGCACCGACAGGCGCTGTTTGTACATATTTTGCTGGATGGATGGATGGCTGGAGCTTCTCACCAACATAGATACTTTCGCCCCCATTTCGCATCCAACGCCGTTACGCGCCACACTGGAATAGACTATGAAGATGACCTTTCCTTTCTTTCCGTTTCCCACCCTTCAAACGCTTTCTGTATAAATGCCGCCATCGCTGTCGGTTGTCGTGAAATATATTTTGCTTTCTTACACCGACGGCAGCGCAATGTGCCATTGTTCGACGTGCTCTTGAACGTGTACATCTGTACAGGGTATACGTCGGGGTCCCGTCATAATAACGTCATCACACTGGGTTCCTGGATTACGATTTCACTTTCGCGCTTCCCAATCATCTGCTTCCTCACATTCCCAAGTTGGTGGAATTCCAGTCTGGAGTCTGGACGGGCTGTACGAATCCGGGCGATTATGTTCAGGTACCAAGCGATCCCGACCATAAGACCCACCAACGTACGGCCCTACTGTCCTACTGCTCTATTGCCTTACGGTCTAGTCCTAGACCTAGCGAACAGGAACCCCATTCGTACATCAGAACCCGCCAGTACTCGTTGGTGACAGGAAATCCGGGCTTCACATGACAGATGTGTATCGCCAGAGTTGGAAAGCTTCGCCACCACACGCACCTTGTTGGTGCCATCCCCGGCGGCGGTTTGACGTGTTCGCAAGTGGAGTGCATGGGATCCTGCTAGCCAATGGTGGTGCGGAAGGGGCACACGGGGCCTCAAGCTCGACGCAGGGGGTCGGGTGTCGGGGAGACTGACTTGCCTCCCATCACAGTCGTGGGCATCGACGACGTGGAAGGTGATGGGCGGACGGCCTTCCCGGACGACTGACAACGCCGCAGATTTCTCCTTCCACTGCGCTTCCATTCGCTCGCCGTGCTTGCCATCATCCTCTTTAGTAGCGTGACGGCAATAGGATCTGGGAGATTCAATTGAGAGAAATGTAGCTAAAACAGGCTAGAGAAGGATGGCGATTAAAGTCAGCGCTGGAGTCTGACGCTCGGGCCTTCATCAGCAAAATGACATGCACTTATTTGATGACTTTGATGGCTTGGGAAAGACGATAAGACAGATAAGCTGGTAAAGACGTGAAGTTGGCCTGTCTTTTCAAATCCTAGTCGGGTTTCTTGGCAAAGACAAATTCTACTTGGTTCATGTCTTTTCAAAGGCCACACGGCTTTCTCAAGTTGAAAGATACTTTTGATAGTACACGTCGATTTACAAAAGCCCGAGGGCTTGGGGCAAGTTCATGACTGACGGAGGGACAAAAGTAGATACAATTCGTCGAATGCTGCAATTATCATACTATAGTGCTAGACCATCACTCGGCGCCCTCAGCCATAGCCTGAATATCTTCCAGGGCAATGTCGTAGCGGGGGTCAGAAAAAACAAAGCATTTCTCCTGGTCGAACAACGCCTTCGAAGCCTGTGAGTATATCACGCAGAGGTGGGTTGCCCATTGCCCAGATCTTTTCGATGGCCGACAAGGGAATCAGAACAGATCCCAGTGTCGGTTGATACGAGGTGGTCGTCCCCACTGGACTCGAAGGTTCTCAAAAACTACGCCCGATTCCCGTGAGAGGATCTGGGCCTCTTCTCGCCTGCAAAAAAAATTAGTTTGCAGAAGTATGGGATCGCTAAACCGACACACTTTTTGACAAGGATCATAGCGTCTTCTCAAAATCGAGCATATGACGGTCAGAATGATATCCGCGGCACGTACAAATGCGAACTTGCGAGCATGTGGTCACAATGCGTCCAAACTTTTGCTTCAGGAAGTGCCGCCCACTGCCTTTGCGCATTGAATTTCATGTTCGCAATGAGCAATCTCGAAATAAGAATATTATGCCACATAGAACAACATACCTTGTAAGTTCCACGGAGGTGGACAGCTAACACGATGTCCCACTCCTGCTCCGTCATTGCCGTGAACGACTTATCCCGTAGTATACCCGCGTTCGCAATGAACACGTGCACACTGCCGAATTTCTCCAGAGCAACCTTTACAATCACTTCACCGTCCTCTGCCAGCACGCTGCAGCAGCTGCCTTTTCGCCAGCTAAAATTTGAAAGCCATAAGCATACGTCCCTCGATCCATATGCAGAAGGCTAACCTTTGATGACCTCGTCTACGACTGCGTTGGCACCCTTCTCACTGACGTCGTTGACGACCACATTCACGCCGAGCTTGCCATACATATGTGCATACGCGCGTCCAGGCCGGCACCCACGCCAGTGATGATGACAGTCTGGCTATCGAAGCGGACCTCTGGCGAGGACTGCGTGTTGGGTGGAAGCTTCGCTGCTTGCTCGAGCTTGCCCTGTAAAAGACAGTAAGTAATGCGGCCTATCAAACATGTGAAAAAATCTCATACGGGAGTCAACGTCAGTCACGTCCACGGGGCTAGGTCGCGTTAGCAAACACGTACAATGAACCAGCTGGAAAGAAGGCTCACTATAGCGGTTGCTGAAATCGGTAATTTCGGACCATTTAGCCTTGACAGCAGAAGGAGTGAAGCTCGAATCAGTCTTGAACACTGTGCCGTTGCTGCGCTCCCATCGAGTCTTTGCAATGAAGCCTGCATCGAGTTTGAAGACCTTGCCGGAGGCATCGGGTCTGTCAGGGTGACAGAGGACCGCAACGAATGGCGCTACATATTCGGGCTGTCAATGGACGTGGTCAGGTCTCATATGTGCAGATCAGTGAATGATAATAGACAGGCGCTGAGATTTGCGAGCATCTCGGGAGGCATGATAGTTTCTGTCATGGGGGACGCTGCGATCTGCAATATGGCGATTAGCGGTTATGTAGAGGACTGAAGACGTGGGCATACGGGAGCGATGGCCGTAGACTTGATGACGTATTTAGCACCCTCTTGCGCAAGGGTTTTTGTGAAGCCAATCAGAGCCATCTTCGCCGCGCTGTAGTTGGCCTGCCCAAAATTATGCTATGCACAGGGGAGAGAGAAATCCAGGATCTCAAGCCATCCAGGTGTTTTAACTGTGTTCAAATTTACAGGTCCAAGGCATAGAAACAGTGCAAGAGAATGAGGTGCTGGGAAGGGAGGAGGAGGGCTCGGGCAGGAGTTGGAGGGGAAATCGGCAGACCTCGGAAGCGATCAGCGAGGGTTTGGTTTAGGTGTGGTCGCCAAACATTACGTGAAAATGCGAAGATTAACTTGTCAAGTTTAATGTCCACGACCAGAATTCGCCATTGGGCCCAGCTGGGCGGTCATCGACGTGGCTGAGCTCGAGCATCTCCTCGAAGCCCTCAATGTACGGGGAAACACTGGCTACCTAGGGACGGATGGAAGGGATGATTGGGTTATAGAGCGGGAAAGTGAAATCGCGAGACTGGAGCGAGAGAATGAGGAGTTGCGGCGGTTGTTGGGCATTGACGAGGAGAGCATCGCGGCGTCTGGTGTGACCGTGGACTTGTGATTGTGAAGGGCGGAGCACTGCGAGGTGCAGATCTAGGCCGGCGAACATCTTCGACAAACCCACGCGGCAATCTGGGGCTCAAGCTGATGTCAGCGCCATTTGAGCGTAGGGCTGGGTGTTTATATACAAGTTTCAGTAGCTTGCGCACACCCTGGTGCTGACAGTAGTAGAAATGTCATTTGGTCGCACCCCAAAGTCTTTCGGAGCTAAAGTGTAAGAACATAAAGTCGGCTAAGCCAAAGCCCATGATCAGTTGAAAAGCCAGAGCTTTGAAAGCCAAAGTGAAAGACGCGAACACAGCTAAAGTCAAAGACAAAGCTAGCCGCAAAAGCCGAAGTGAAGAAAGCTGAAAGCCTAAGACGGTGTCATTTTGCTGATGTTCTCTGCGCGTCGTGATAAAATGCCGCTGCAGCCTGTGGTTTTGTGAACGATCCGAGTTGCACGGATGATTACCAGGAGGAACAACCAGGAATGTACGGTCACGAAGGCGGCGGAAGTGAAGTGACAGTGGTGCAGCGGTTAAGGCCTTTGACGGGACAGGTCAAAGAGGACGTAAAGCCGCAAGCGGCGGTTCACGAGACATAACATAACAACTAAGTGAGATTAGGGCTGAATCGCCTGGACTGCTGTATCTTTCACTGAAAATCGAGTTGCGTTGCAAAGTACATGATGTGTAGGACAAATAACAGGATACTCGTGTGCAAGGGGATCGGACAGGTCTGTACTGTGCATGCTGTGATCATTAGCGTCCACAACTCGAGCCAATTCTGATGTCTCGTAGATATCAGTGTATGTGCAGCAGCTTGTTGGGATGACGCTACTTACTCTGGTTCAGGCACCAGACAGGCGGGCCTTGTCCCGATGGAGGCGATCGAGGGGTGTTGTCCTCTTGCCACAAGCCTCGAGAATTTGGTGGCGTTTGAGCGAATCTCCTCGGCCAGTAAATTGAGCACCGCATTTGCCGCAGAATATTGGTTCCGCGTTGTGTTGCGAGGCCGTTTCGCGGTGGCGCTTGAGTTCATGAGGGCGCGAGAATCTCGAGGTACACCCGTCTAAGTTGCAGATGAGTTTCCCACGTGGTTTTTGACGCTTTGCCGGAGCTGCCTTCGGGTTTGCTGCTGGCTTTGTTGGTTTGGAAGTATGAGCAGAAGATAGGCTGAGTCCTAGGGAGATAGCAAAGACGCTCTGGCAATTAACGAAGTCAGCGGCGTGTGATGACACCGGATCATCAGTCACTGATGAAGGCTCGCACGGGTCAGGTGGGATGCGCAATTCAGACAATGATAGTGTCGAGGACACTGACTTGTTGGGCAACGAGAGTATTTTCTTCTAGGTGTGCCTTGGGGAGCAGGAATAAAGCTGTCCGATGAGCTTGAGGATACTGATTCAGCTGGTTGTGTTAGAATTCCTGTATTAATGTACTCAGTGTTTGCACGCTAGACGGCGGTCAAACGACTATTATTCACCTGTATTAATGTACTAAGGAGTTTCAGTAAGCAAAGCAAAGAAAAGCGAAAGTAAGTATTGGCTCACCTCAGTGTTTGCACGCTAGACGGCGGTCAAACGACTGAGGGGAGACTACGAGAATGTATCCGTATATAAGTAAAGTAGCTAGGTGATCTAAACTACAAATAGGTGAACAAAAGGGAAGTTCTGGAGGAGAACTGTAAGCAAAAGGAATAGCATAGAATAACGAGCCTAGTGCTCGTTGAATACTAGTACAGTAAATGTGAAACACTTGAGGGGCAAAAGTACCGTACATACTTGTGGCGCCAAAGGTTCCGCGCGTCGGCGGCGCGCGCGAGTGATGCGCGTCAGGGTCACGGGGGCTCGGGCCGCTTGATATTCCAACACTCCCCCTCAAGCTGCCGCGAGTCCCAGTTCGGTCGCGAAGTGCTTGACCTTCGCAGATGGGAGGGCCTTCGTAAGAGTGTCGGCGACCATGTCGTCGGTCGGGCAGTAGATTAGGCGGATCGAACCGCGTTCGACGATCCAGCGTATGAAGTGGAAGCGCACGTCGATGTGCTTCGAGCGTGCGTGGTACTGGTGGTCCTTGGTCAGGGCAATCGCGGATTGGTTGTCCGAGAAAAGGGTGGTCGCATCGAGAGTAGTGTCGAAGACCTGGGAGATGAGGGAGCGAAGCCATAGTGCTTCCTTTGCGGCGTGCGTGGCGGCGACGTATTCGGCCCATCAGGAAAAAGGGAGGGGGTACATAAACCACACTGAAAGTCTGTAGCCTGTAAGCTCGCTCTGTACCTCTCTGGACCTGTGATACCTTTCGGAACCTCTACATACCTTACACTTGATGTTTGGAGCTCTCATACTTCCACTGAAAGTTCCGGAGCGGTCCTAATGTGTACGATATATTGCAAAGGCTACCAAAGTTATCCAGCCTATAAACGAGTGTTGCGAGCGGCGCGTACAAGTTCGAGGTGACGATGACGAGCAACAACATGACGAGGGCGGTTCTGAAAGCGGAAAAGGTCAGGGAGGTAACGTATATGGTAGAAATCGTAGCTACGAAGGTAAGGGTTAAGGTAGAATGATACCGCTTCATCGAGAACCGTGTCAGATGACCATGCTCGGTCGATAGACCGTCCGAATTGTGGTATGAGGTGGCAGGAGCGGATGACCTGGGCTGCAGAAATGATCGAAGCACGTCGCCGGTGATTGTGCGATGAAAATGATGTCTTGAACATGCCGAGATTGTCGTCGAACGTCCCGAGAGGTTTGAACCAGTGAACATATAGTAATGGGTCGGTGAACGAGCCATATTGATCTGGAAGGGTAAATATGAGCCGAACCTGAGCAATGCAGATGCCTATGCAGTATTCAGCTCCGTTGTCACTAAAATTATAAGGGAGACTTACCATCAAGAGGACCATTTGCGCGTCCACCTGCACGGACTCGAACGAGGACAGTACTGAATCGAGAGGGCGATGCTTTCGTGATTCCTTGGGTGGTGACGCTTCCGCGCTTGTACTTGGTGGCTATGACCGTGTCCTTGACGATGGTGCGTGAAACCTCGGGGATAGGCGGAAGGAAAAGAGAAAGGCGGTGGTAGACAGGAAAAGTGGAGAAATCATTCAAAGGGATACGAGGAGTGATGGAACGATCGCGAAGGAATTGGATGAGGTGAAAGATGAAGTCTTGCGCGCCAAAGTCTTGGATAATAGACGTTGCTGTAGCGTGAGGGAGCGCAGGCTTTTTGGCGACACGGTATGTTGTTGTTTGGACTTGTGGGTGCTGGATTCTTTCGTCAACGGGCACATCTGCATCCTCCTCCTCGCTGGCGTTCCCTGAAGTCGTCTCTGTCGCAGACCGGTCACACTTCCTCCACTGCAAGTATGCGCTAAACCGCTGTATTGCCTCCTGACGTCGGAGCCATGTTGTCATCTGCTTCGTGTAAGCCTTCTTGTTGCTCGCCCGATACCCTACTTTTGCTAAGTCAATGTGAAGCCGTTCGGTCGCCTCCGTATTAAAACCAGTCGCACTACCAAGCGCTCGGATGGAATCCAGGTAATGCTTGATATTGTGGAGCTTGCTGATGTTGAAATGCGTCCGTATGTCCAGATCGATGAAAACCTGCTTATGTTCGTGAAATGTGGCCCAAGCTGCGTCCAAATGCACTAGAGACTCTTCGGTATGGACTTCGAATTGCGCATAGTAGATGAAGTCTAACACCTCGTACAGCGCGCACCACACCAGGATCAGTTGTATTCGCCAAGACTCCGAGAAAAACTTTTTCCATGTTTTTATGCTCAGTGCCGGTCCACTGTGTTGTGAGTGAGATCCCTTTTTTGAAGTGGCGGAGGGTGGGATGTGGTGTCATTGCTCGAAACCGTCGATCGATTTCGTCGGCACCGCCAGGAACCGCCTCTGATGCCCAACTGACAATGTGATCCTTGAAGACACCGAGGTGAAGTTGGTGGAGGATATCGGGAGTAATGCATGCAAAGATGTCGCAGTGAGGTAAGTCTTTCCAGAAGGGGTTTATCGGTCGAAGCGAATGCTGAATGAACTCTTCGGGGTTTCCGCCACGGGACCGTTGAGCCAAGGCATGCAGGGTTTTTTCTGGGTCGCGCAGGACAGAGTGAATGGGATCGCCGCGTTGTTTAGGGTTTACGATGCATTTCGGGCAAGCACTCTCTTTGCATGCAGCAACAAGACACTGCTCTGGGTAATCGGCGACGTAGGCGGCAACAATCGGGTAGGCCATTCGCACAAACCCATCTGTGCAATTCATCCTGACACCATTTTTCCCAGCTTCCACCAATGGCTTCAGGATCGTGCGCATACACTCGTGGAAGAGCTGGTATCCTTCGACTGATCGTTGACCCTTAGAAAAGCACTCCAGCTTCGAGACCGGTATGTAACCAATCAAAACCATGGCTTGCGCAGTGCTCTGACGACGGAGCTCGTGCTCCGTGTTTCCAATCCCCAGATACACTGGATAGGCTTGTTTATCACCGCTAAACAATGTCAGGCTTGTCTTGTCTGATGAAACAATTACAGGGACAACTGTTGCTCCTGGCGGTAAGTCATCCTAAACCGTGACGGCAAACAATCAGGTTCTGATGCATCGGATAGGAATTGAGGCCGACTCGCCTGTGTGTCATGCCACCAGTTAGCAGTGTGCATCTCTCCGTACTCGCGGTTCATGCGATTATTATCACGATATACGCGACATGGTGCGTATGCATTGTTTTTGCCAATTAGTGGATTTTCCATTAATTCTTGCACACAATCGACAGGATTTCGATGCCAGAGCTCGACCTCCTCCGTCTGTAAGTTTCCCTCAGAGTCCTTTTCATCACCTGTAATCTGAAATACTGTGCATGTCCATTCAGGGCCACGAGGAAGAGCGTCGATACGCTGCAGAAGGCTTCTCGTATTATGGAAACTAGGTTTTGCATCACTGCGGGTCTATTTGGTATGTGAGCTCTCTTTTCAAGTGTGAAGTCTCTCGTGCTTACGCTTTCCAGGTTCAGAAATGCATCCATCTTTGTCTGGCTTACTCCTGAGGTCATAAGCCACTGTGCTAGCTCCCATTCAGCATGGCTTGTAAAAGGAGCCCATGGTGAGTCACCAAGTTCAGCTTGCCGCTCACGGTATGCTTCAAATGAGCTCTGACATCGACCATATCTAGTGCCTGCGGGCCCGGGATAATCCTCGACCCAGCGAATTCCCGGTGCCTCTGATTCATCCGGAACATCTTCGACTTTGACAGAGCGACGACGTGCTGGAGCTGGAGCTGGCGGAGGTGGAGAGGATGGGTTGTCATGAGGCTGCTCGTCGGTCTCCCTAGTGTCAGGGTTGGGTGGGTTTGCCAGGGCCGATCCACTATACTTGTCCAAGAATTTTTCAAGACACGGTGGAGTTTGGAAAATATGTGAGTTTATCCCCTGTACAGTCCGAGTGACGAGATGGCAGAATTCGCACTGAGGCATGTCTGAGCAGACGTTGGGATTGAGATGTCTCGAATTTGTGACTCCGCAAGATCAATTTTTTTCTCTCTTCACCGCAACAACTTCCAACATTCCTCAAGCTTCCTTCAACAATGGCTGGTAGACGAAGGCACATCCTTTCTGATGACGAAGCCTCCAACGAGGATGAGCCAGTCATAGAACCTGTCTCAAAGAAACAACGGAAGTCGAAGCCCACGGAAAAGGTTCAACATGCAGGTACCTGTTCCTATTTATCTACCTCATTTACACTGTTTATTGGCACCCCACAGACAAGGAAAACCTCTTAAAAGAGAAGAAAAAAGTCGCTGATCTCCAGAAGAAGCTCACAAAACTCCAGAAGTCATTCGGATCTTCAAAAGGTAATGCTCGCTCGCCCCCAATACTACATTTAATTTATATATCAATTCTCTAGCTGCTTCTCGCTCTAGAGGAGATGCTGAAAGTAGTGACGGGCCTGAAAGTGAGGAACACGATGATGAGGACATTCTCTTTTCAAGCTCGGTGAGCCAGTGACCATCCGAGTTGTCGATGATTATTTCTGAATTTTGTTGCATAGATTAAACCTCTTGCACCTATTATTGTGCCACAAATGCCGACCCCTGTCTGTCGCATTGACCTCTCTCAAGTCGGCATTCCAACTGTGCAGGCCCCGCGCTCGTCGTTCATCACTGCGGCTGCCACGTCACGCTCAACTCCACCTGACGATGAGAATTTCTCCTCCCACAAAGTCAATGATCCGCATGATGTTGACATGGAGCAAGACAATAGGTCGTCGCCACCATCATCCCCATGCAAAAAACAGCAGTATTCTCCCGGGTCTGCTGATAGACCATTTTCGCAGCCCAACAAGTCAAAGCCTCGACTGGTCAAGGTCATCCTCTCTCCTGGAGCAAATCTCAAGGAAGCTCCGAAACTTTCCGACTTCGACGACGCAAATGTTCGTGCACTTTTGATCGGTGCTGTTCGTGAGTATGAGACGCTCATCTGCGCTAAGAATTCCTTCCCTAGCCTTGCCCTTCGAACCCACTGGGCCGAAATGTGCTGGGCCAATATACAGAAGGATAAAGATGGGACTGTACCAGAGCAACACTATGAATTCACGGCGCGCATCTTACGTTATGTAAGTGGTTGTTCAAGTACTGTAATGCACCATTCTGACATCGAATAATATTAGATGAAGAAGCGAGGCTCACGGATCCGTGGTGACCTCCTTGACCCTGTGCGCGAACAGGTCATGTGTCGGTTTAGGTTCCGTCTGAATGGCAAGGCTCGTGATGTGGAGAAGAACAGGGTGACAGCGTTATCACTATATTTAGAGAAGAACTTTCACTACAAGGTAATGTCTCTCTCAGTCTCTCACCGACTGACTCATATCGGGCTTACTTGTTTTTATTAGGACGTCAAGACCAATTCAGGGTATTGTGAAAACCCTATCATTCTCGATGTCCTCTGCGCAACCTGGTTTAGGGATGTAACGTCTGCCGGTGTTTTATGGGAACAATATTTCAATCCCATTTCCATCGACACACTGGCCCTGGTATTTACCCTTGTACATTTTTCCTACATTGTCGACATAGATCAGGCACTAACGGCTTTGTAGGTCAGCCACTGTATTCACGAGTGGTCATCCGGCAACCGCATCAAAACAAATTTTGCCGAGAAGGATGTCCTCGAGTCATACAAGGTTTTTCGTGGCGACCTCGACCGATGGCAACACCTCAACCTCACGGTCACCACCAACAAACGCAAGAAACTGTTTGCTCGTGCTTTGTGCGTACATATACAAGTCACTCTTATGTTTGTCTGCTGACATTATCTTTCGATAGCAAGAATGCAGGCGGGGTCACTGCCACCAAACCACGATCACAACTCACCGGAGAAGCAGAAGAACGTGCTCGGAAAGAATTGGAAGGCCATACTGGGGAGACGGACAGTGAGCTCGAGGGGACTGTCAGTAGTGATGTCGACGGCAATGAATAGAATCTCCTGCATAGCGAGAATCAGCTATTTCTTGATAGTCATGGATACCTGTCATACCTAACAAGTATGTTCAATTATGGAGCTGGTACAGACAGGTACGTGGCTTAGCAGAGGGCTACCCAGGAGCTACCAACCTTGTACCAACCTCTACATTCTTGGGCATGTAGCTACAAACAAGTACCTAAAGGGGACTTGGGTCTGCAAGGTCCGCGATCTACCAACGTTACAACTCTCTATGTACCACAGTCAAATTTTCCTGATGCCTCAGTCGTCGAAAGAGCGATGATGTCCTGGCGCTTAGCGCTCCAGGAAACGGCGCCGCCATAGATAATAAAGGCGTACCCAGATATAGCATGCCGATCCTCGGCCATGCTCCCATCCGCATCCGCATATCCTACTAACTCCTTCTGATTTCCCCCATAGACTAACCATAAATCCGTCGAGCCCTTCAGGTAGCGAAAAATGCGCTTGACGGCTTCCCAGTGCGCCAGACCCGGTTTCTTGGAGAAGCGAGAGACTGTCTGGATGGCAAAGGCTATGTCGGGACGCATTCCGAGTGCAGCGTACATGAGTGATCCGACGGCTTCAAGATAAGGGACATCGCGCATTTGAGCGAACTCAGCTGTGGTCGCGGGAGATTGAGCAGAGGAAAGTCGAGCATTGGTGTCCATAGGAATAGATACAGGCTTCAGATCCTGGAAGCCATAGCGTCGGAGAATAGAGTCGAGGTATGAGCGTTGGGAAAGTGATATGGTGCGTCGGTCCCGATCGCGCTTGATCTCAATGCCGAGGAGCCAGTGTAATTCACCGAGATCGGTGATCTCCACGTGCTCGGCGATCAAACCCTTGAATTCCACAATGAGTGTGATCTCAGTGGCTGTGATCGTGCAGTCGTCGACGTGCACCAGCACGATGATTAGACCAGCCCCAGTGCGCCGATAGAACACCGATGTGTGGACCTCGCATCTCGAGAACCCCAGTTTGATCATCATAATCTCTACAAGTCGTTGATACCAGCGCCGACCGGACTGTTTCAACCCGTACAAGGTCTTCCGGAGGCGGCATACTTGGTTAGATGAGTTGCGATCGGCGTAGCCTGGAGGCTGTTTCATGTAGATGACCTCGTTGGAGGTGAGTACTCCATTCAGATACGCTCCTTTGATGTCGATTTGGTGGAGTTCCATGTCAGCGGCGGCGGCCATGGCAAGGACAAGTCGGATGGAGGCGAGTTTGGCAACAGGTGCGTACGTGTCGAAATAATCGACTCTGGGTACCTGGGAAAATCCCTGCGCGACGAGGCGCGCCTTGTATCGGATGACATTTCCTGCCGCATCTTTCTTTGCTCGGAAGACCCACTTCGACCCGACGATATTTGCGTTGGTCAGCGCCGTGGTGAGTTCCCAAGTTTCGGCCTCCCGTAGAACTGCTAATTCCTCCTGAATCGCTTTCTCCCAAAGCAGCCAATCTGGGCGTCTCATTGCCTCAGCCAGGGATCGCGGCTCCAGAGCCTCCGCTTTGCTTATTGCGGCCAACAGCGCGTACTCCTCAAGATCTTCGGCGGACATAATGTAATCCGCCAGTCCCTCCCCCTCAAGTACTGCAATCGGTTCTTCCTCGACGGGAGGTTGGACCTGGATACCTCGGGCTAGCTTGGGATCGGAGGGGCGCATCGAGTTGACGCCCTTTCCGTCGATAATGTCTTGAATGCGCTGACTAGGTTTGCGATCGCGACGACTCCTGATGGGCGCTTCTTCGGGCTCGTCGTCGCTGGCTTCGGGGATCTCTGGAGTTGGAGGTGGGGGTGCCGGAGCGATGGGAATGATGGGGATAATGGGATTGACTGTGGGGGGAACTGGGCCGGGAACGGCTGCGGGGGGTGCGTCGGGTTTCGTTTCGACAAACTCCCAATCCTCCCCCTCGAGACGAGAAGCCGATGCGCTGGTCTTGTCGAAATAGACGTTGCGCTCCGTGGTGACGCTTCGTTTATCCGGCCAGTAGACCCGGCATCCGTTACTTCCTTCGACCATCCCGAGCCATCGCCCCTCACGTACTCTCCCTCCCAGTTTATTCCCACCCTCTATCCTCACCCAGACCTTCTCTCCCCATTCCTGGACGTCCCTCAAGTCGGGTTTCTTGCCGTAAAGTGCCTCGTACGGCGTCTTGTCTGCGATGGCCTTGGTTGACGTCCGGTTCATTAAGAAAACGACATGGCGCGCGCATTCTCCCCATAGCATTTTGGGGAGACTGCTGGCGTGGAGGAGAGCGCGTATGCGCTCGACGATGATGCGATTACGACGTTCGGCGACGCCGTTGTGTTGGGGAGTGTCGTGAACGGTGAGTTTCTGTTCCGTTCCCTGGGTTTTCAAATATGCGATAAACTCCTTCCCCAAATATTCCCCACCGCAATCGGAGTGTAAGACTTTGATCTTGGCGCCGTGCTGAGCGCCACACCACGCCTCGAAGTTCTTATAGGCGGTGGAGGCTTCGTCCTTCGAGCGGAGGAGCTGAAGGTACGTGAATCTGGTGTGATCATCAGTGAAGGTGATATAATATCGCCTTCCAGCCTTTGTAGGGACCGGTGCAGGCCCCCAGAGGTCGCTATGGATCTCGCCACCGAAAGCTGTGGCGCGCTCGCCCGCTCGAGCTTTCAAGACGGGCTTTCTGGTAGCCTTCGCGTAGACGCAAGACTCGCAGAAGAAAGGGTCACCGGAGGAGTTGTCGAGCCTCACTCCAGTTACGAAGCCGTCGGTGACGAGCTTCTTAGCTATGGCTGGGGAGATGTGACCCATCCAACGATGGAATTGGTCCAGGGTGAGACTTTCCACAGCCGCGTTCGCAGAGTTCATCTCATGCGCCACACGGTACAGTCCAGTGCCTGTCTTAGGCACCACTCCGACGGTCTCGCCCTCCGCGCTACGAATAACGCACTTCCCATCGCCGAAAGTGGCGGTGAAACCAAGATCGTCGAGACGACCGATGGACACAAGGGTGTATCCGACCTCAGGAGCGTACAGGACCTCCATGAGCTTAAGCTGTGTGACGTCGACACCGTTGGGTACGTCGATCGTAAGCTCCCCCTTTCCTACGGCTTTAAACTCCTGTTTGTTCGCAGCTCTGAAGGACTTGGGCGCCATTTCCACGAAGTTCTCGAGGTCGTCGCGATACGGAGAGATATGGCGAGTGCAGCCGGAGTCGAAGACTTCGCTGCATGGGGAACGGTTTGACGAAGCTTCAGCGCTCGCACTAACTAGTGCAGCGACGTTCTGGGAGGTGTGGGCGCGCCAGGCCTCAATGAATTGGTTGAGGTCTCGATCGTTCTCTTCGCCCTCTGAGTCCAGGATGACATAGTCGTGGAGCTCCCACCTATCCCGTCCCTCTGGCTCCGCCTCGTCCGCCCAGGGGTCCCGGAGATCATTCTCTGAGACCTCGGAGAACCAGTCTCCGTCGCTATCAGTATCATCTCCACGATCGGATCCGCTGGACGAGTCCGAAACGGTCTGCAGCGCAGGCAGACTGCTTTCATCGGAGGTATAGCCGTCGACGCTATGCGCCGCAAATGCTCCCTCGCCCTCGTAGTCCGATTCGATTGCGGCGTTCGCTGCGCCGCCTCTCCCCTTGTCCTTAGTTGACGACTTCGAGGACTTGGGGCATTTATCTTTGTAATGATCGGGGCTTCCACAGTCCCAGCACACGCCGCGCGGCTTGCGCTCGCGTTCCTTCCCCCCTTCCATTTAGGGTTCGCCTTCCCTGGCGTAAACGCCATCGCCTCATTGCGATCACCGTCCTTGGACTTCACGGGCGCGCGACGTGTTCGTTGCGCGCGCTGGCGATCGGACTCCTCGCAAATCATCGAGATCAAAGCGTCGGGTGCGATCGTCTTCGAAGCGGTGTACTGCCTGGCACCGGCGAGTTGCCCAGAGGCGAAATTTGAGAGGGAAATGGGGAGGGAGGACAGGATTGTGGAACGGTAGTCGGTGTCGCTGATTTCGACGCCGACAGTCGCTAGCTTTTCGTACTGCATGGCAAGAGCATCGAGAAACTCAGGGACGTCGCCCTTGTCAGGGCATTTGGACTCTAAGAACTTGGTACGGAGCTCATTTTGCGCGTAAGCTCCCTTGTCTGTATACTCCGCTACAATGGCGTCCCAGCGTTCTTTTACAGTCGGCTTCTTATGGACGCGCATCAGCGCGGAGTCGGGGATCTTCTGCGTCAGCAAGGACTTCGCCGAACACTCGTCCTTCTCCCACTTCGCTATTTCTATCTCCTGAGCGGGGGTGGCGGTTGCCCCATCCGGGATCACGATGCGCGCAGAGGCGCCGCTGTAGTGGCCCCAGAAACCCTTGGCCTGGACCGCGTCCTTAAAATGGATAGAAAATATCGCCCAGTTAATTCCCGAAGCGTCCAGCTTCGGAATCGACGATGGCAGAGTGTCAGCGAGAGTGCTGGCGTTGGTAGACATAGACAGCAGCAAGCGAGTTGAAAGGCGGGGCCCATAACCTGTTAGAATTCCTGTATTAATGTACTCAGTGTTTGCACGCTAGACGGCGGTCAAACGACTATTATTCACCTGTATTAATGTACTAAGGAGTTTCAGTAAGCAAAGCAAAGAAAAGCGAAAGTAAGTATTGGCTCACCTCAGTGTTTGCACGCTAGACGGCGGTCAAACGACTGAGGGGAGACTACGAGAATGTATCCGTATATAAGTAAAGTAGCTAGGTGATCTAAACTACAAATAGGTGAACAAAAGGGAAGTTCTGGAGGAGAACTGTAAGCAAAAGGAATAGCATAGAATAACGAGCCTAGTGCTCGTTGAATACTAGTACAGTAAATGTGAAACACTTGAGGGGCAAAAGTACCGTACATACTTGTGGCGCCAAAGGTTCCGCGCGTCGGCGGCGCGCGCGAGTGATGCGCGTCAGGGTCACGGGGGCTCGGGCCGCTTGATATTCCAACAGGTTGAGTATCCAACGAGAGCGTCTGCACATTGGAGATAAATCCGAGGCTGTAATTATCACTTGAGCAAGGTGCATGTGGAGAACCAGAGCTCGACAGTGAAGCAAGACACAAAAAAGGCGGGGTTGGATGCGGGAGTTGAGTGTGATCTTTGAGTCGAGAACGCGTTGCAGCATTATCGAGGACAGGTGTTGATGAAAGACCCGGCTGGAAACAAATTCAGTCAAGTGTACATACCGGACTGGGTGAGGACGTACTGAAGGGGCATGGGCGGTGCTCCAGGCCAGTGATCTCATTTTCGGTTCTTCTGAAGGTGGACATTCCGACCACCAAGCTGGCAAGTCGTTGGTTTCATTGTGAATCGAGACCATATGTCCGTTCAAGTCTGCAAGGGTGACGACCGGAATGCCATCGAAGGTTTCTCTAAATTTCACCCATCAGGAAAACTCCAACATCTTTTCCAGGGGCTTTCGTGGCTTTTAAAAGCCGAAAAAGACCTCAAGCCAAAAAGACGTTGTGGCTTGGGCAAGCCCAGTCACTCACATACAGACACTACAATGTAGCGTGTCCCACTGTCCAGCGGGGCAATACATTGTAGCGTACTTGACGGCACCAGCGGGGCCGCTGCAACGCCAGCGGGGCCCCTACATGTAGCCGTGTGGCACTGTACCAGCGGGCCCGCTGGTGCTGCAGCGGGCCTATACAGTGCTGTGAGGGGGGGGGGGGGGGGGGCAGGGTGGCAGGGATCTGCGGACCCCCGCGGATCGTTGTCCAGCACTGTATAAGCGTTGGGGTGGGGGGCAGCGGGGTGGCTAGCGGGGGATCTGCGGACCTCCGAGGATTGTTGTCCGTGGGCACACCCAGCACTGTATATGCGTTGGGGTGGGGGGCAGCGGGGTAGCTAGCGGGGGATGTGCGGACCTCCGCGGATCGTTGTCCAGCACTGTATATACGTTGGGGTGGGGGGCAGTGAGGTGGCTAGCGGGGGATCTGCGGACCTCCGCGGATCGTTGTCCGTGGGCACACCCAGCACTGTATATGTGTTGGGGTGGGGGGGTGGCTAGCGGGGGGGCTTGAGGTATGTCCGCGGACATACTCATACAAGCCCGCGGGCCATCCACAGCCTAGTTCTGATAGCAATTCTGGGTTGCCTATCCCGAGCACTTGCAGAATGTGCACAGTTGCACTGATAAAGCTCTCAAAACTGACCAATTTTGCATGTCCGCGGGACCCGCGGGAATAAAGTATGCACACGTCGGGCTTGCAACAGTCTTTTATCTTAAAAGCTATTGAAGTACACACAACCATGTCTATACATTGTCCTCCTCAGGCTCATCAATTTCTTTGCGTACTGTGCGGAAAGCATTCAGAGCAACTTGCTCGCTTTGGAGCTTGGCAACCTCCGCCAGGTAAAGCTGACGAGCCGCGGAGGCATAGGTTACATTGTGAATTTGCTGAAAGGCTTTAATCTCGGCATGGAGACCAAGTAGCTCGCGCTGAGTCATTGGCTGATAAATTGTTGAGTAATGTCCCATAAATGTTGAGCTCAAATATTGTACCGGGTCTGGAGGGATCGTAACAGAGCCCGAGGCTAAATTCAGGCAATTCCCATCTAGGTGCTTGTTTGGCTAAAAAATTATTTTAGGGGAGCCTACAATGACAAATGCTTCACTTACACCAGGAAGTATCTTGGCTTTCTTTAACTCCTTCTCCTTCTCTGCCTCAGTGAGCAGCTTCTGCTCTGTTACAGTGGCCAGATACTGTGGAACAAGATAATTCTGACTGCCGGACTTGATCACTACGTGTCCGCTGTCACACTTAAGTTTGTTTAACTAAGTGTCCAGGGCTACCGGAAGCTAGCTGAATGCAACGGGAAGTTACCTGGGTGTTCGAGGGAATTTGTAGTATCAAGCGTAACCTGTAAATGACCTATAAATTGTTTATTAGTGTCCTTGAAGACTTGATACACCTGAAGGGATCGTGGGAAAATAAGTGATGATGTAATATGACGTGACTTGACTCGACCTGTAAAATCTGTGACCGTGGGAAAGTTACGTAACCGTGGGAATATTGATCGCTGTGTTGTCCTGTGTTGACTACTGAAGGAACGGTGCAAAACGGACTTGAACTGATGAAGATAGGTGTTGGCACTGTGTATGACGACGACCAGCTATGTCTGACGATGACGGACTATACTGCGGGGCTGTGGACAGTGATTGATAATGTCTGATGCGGAAACGGTGTGAAACGGACTTGATCTGATGGAGATAGGTGGCGACGCTGTGTACGACGATGACGAGCTATGTCTGATGATGACGACGGACTATACTTCGGTGCTGTGGACAATGATGAACAAAGTCTGATGCTGATGATCGACTGATGCTGATGATCGACTGATGCTGATGATCGTGACTGATGCTGATAGATGTGACTGATGCTGATGGTCGTGACTGATGCTGATGGTGCTGACTAACTGATGCTGGACGTACGTGCTTCGGCGCTGTATCAGACGGTGGCAAAGGATTGCTGGACCTGGAAAATACGTGCTTCGAACTGTATCGGACAGTGACGAAGGATATCAGAAACTACGTGCCTCGGCGCTGTATCGGACAGTGACGAAGATATCGGGAACTACGTGCCTCGATGCTGTATCGGACAGTAACGAAGGATATTGGAAACTACGTGCCTCGACGCTGTATCTGACAGTGACGAAGGATATGGGACCTAAAAGAGAAATACGTGCCTCGACGCTGTATCAGACAGTGACGAAGGGTTACCTGTAAAGACGAGACGTGCTTCGACGCTGTATCTGACAGTGACGAAGGGGTTCGTGCAGAAGTAAATCTGACGACGGACGAAGAGGGAGCACCTAAAATGTCTCAGCGGTCACTGTTGACCACTTATCGAGAACCTTAGCGAGCAAGCTCTTATAAACTCCGACGCTGTATCTGACAACGAGGGAGGGTGTCTGGCAGACAGATCTGACGACGGTGAAGTACTGAGTCTGAGTTAGGCTCTACGGCTTTTGCACGTGTGTATACCTTACAAGAGGTACCGTATAACAGGTGGTTACTTTATGCTGTATTGTACTTGGAGGAATACGACTTTCCCTCTCCCTTATATACATTTTCGCTATCTAGGCTTAGTCAGCATATTTCTATATACAGGCAGGTGCAGCTTACTCATCCATGACTCCTGATGAGTCATCTACATAGGATCTTTGTCAGCATATTTCCATATGAAGAGAACGATAGGTAGATCTGCTGTACGATTTCGGTCAGGTCCATATCGAATGCCTTGATGAGGTAAGATCCAGGCGATCTATATCAAATGCCTTGAAGGAGTAAGATTCGAGAGATCTCTGCCCCTGACGAGGGTTTCCGGAATATTGGGAAGGTTCCAGAATACGAGTTGGATTATGTCATAAATTTTCTGAGGACTTGAGTGAGCATCTTTATCCGCTGCACTATACAGACTCGGGGGTGCGCTTATCTGTGAATTTGATAAGATAAGATCGATCTTATCTGTGTGGTGGTTTCTATTCTCTGTTGTGCAATTTCTTTTCCAGAGGCGCTATTGTCGCAGTGTGGGGTTTTCGTGCTGGATTCAGTGGAAACCGTTTTTGGCCGTGACATATTCGCGAGGAACGATAAAACTCAACCGTCCCCGGTTGAATCAAAGTTTGAATGGTGAAACTTTGACTGCGAAAAGCCCACACTAGTCTGAAATTATCTTTATTCTGCCCTTCATCACTTCTAACTGTTTTACTCCTGCTCCCATACTCTAGCTGAGGCTTTCTTCCGATAGAAGATCCAATCCAATTCATCAAGCGAGTCATGAGGTTGATTTATGAATGGGTTGGTGTGAACTCGTGGAGGCTGCCGGAGAATCTCGGAGGATTTAAATGGAGGGGTTATAGCTATGGACATTGATCGATTCACCGGTCGCCCTGTTCGCGACGACAAGTGCCATCGGTGCAAACAACCGGGACACTTCTGGCGTGACTGTCCATTGCGCTTCGACGTGCGCCACATCATGCCGGAGGAACTGGATGAGCTGATCATGCAGCTACTGGCGCGCAAGGATGCGATCCCGGCTGACCCGACTCCCGAGTCGGCCGACCCGACCGCCTTGGCCACGGAAGAGGATTTTTAGTCGCACAACGGGTGAAAAGTACACCCCCGTTGTCTAGTCGTAATCGGTTCGCCCCCCTCTCTGTAGAGTACCCCAATATACTTAATATTGCTGCTACTTCTATGGGTGAACCAATCGACGAAGACGTACAATCCCCCCCTGACCAATCGCCATCTCCGTCGGTCGCTCCGACCAAGCCGACCGCACCGTCGCGTCGCGGACTACCACGCTGGGAAAAACGACTACCCCGCCGCTTCGTGATCGCCGCGTCCCCCGACTCCTTATCCCTGTCGCTCAAGGTCGAGCTTGAGACCACCGACACCCAGGAGACGCACTCGCTCTTTGCCCTTGTTGACAGCGGAGCCACAGGATGCTTCATTAACACCGCCTTTGTGGAGAAGCACAAGTTGAAGACCCGACAGCTGAACCGCCCGTCACTAGCCTATAACGTCGATGGGACCCCTAATCAAGCGGGCGCCATCAAATATGTTGTAGACGCGGTTCTACGCTACGACGGTCACTCCGAACGGGTGCTGTTTGCGGTCGCAGGCATCGGGAAGCAGGATCTCATCCTCGGATTCACCTGGCTTCGAGACCACAACCCCGACATTGATTGGGCAACGAAAAAGGTGAAAATGAGTCGGGCGCCGTCGCATTGCGACACCTGCAAGGTTGAGGCCAAGGAAGAGCGGCGCTCGCGCACCAAACTGCGAGCTGCCATTCGGGCCTGTCGGGCGGAAGGAATTCCGACCACAGAGCCGGATCTGCGTGCCCCGACCAGCCCCTACGTCGAGGACGACTCTGACACGGACGAGTTCCTCCCCTACACCCCAGTCATGGAGGAACCCGATCCAGAGTCGGACGACTTCCTTGCGGAGACCTTCCTGAACGGCGACCGCATCTTTGCGACTGCGATCCACCCTCCTCCGACTGTGGCGCACATTCGCGCCAGTCAAACAACATCGCAGCGACTCGCGGAAGCGCATGCCGCGAACTCTGTGCCCAAGTCGTTCCGCGACGCCGTCCCGACCCACCTCCACGACTTTGAGGACGTTTTCTCCAAGGTCGCGTTCGACGAACTCCCCGATCGCAAACAGTGGGATCACGCGATTGAGTTGGAGCCGGGCGCTTCGCCGTCCGGCACCAAAGTCTACCCACTGTCGCCGGCGGAGCAAGTCGAGCTCGATGCGTTCCTCAAGGAGAACCTCGAGTCGGGTCGGATCCGTCCGTCGAAGTCGCCCATGGCTTCGCCAGTGTTCTTCATCAAGAAGAAGGATGGTGCACTCCGGCTGGTGCAGGACTATCGGACGCTCAACGCGCTTACGGTGAAGAACCGGTACCCACTGCCACTCATTAGCGAACTGGTGAACAACCTCCGCGGCGCGCGGTACTTCACCAAGCTGGACGTCCGATGGGGGTACAACAACGTTCGGATCAAGGAAGGCGACGAGTGGAAGGCAGCGTTTCGGACGAACCGCGGTCTCTTTGAGCCGCTCGTCATGTTCTTCGGCCTCACGAACAGCCCCGCCACATTCCAGACCATGAGGTGTTGTTTGCGTGTACCTCGACGATATCTTGATTTACACCAAGACTCTCGAGGAACACCGTCGGGTCGCGCGACTCGTACTGGACCGACTCCGCGAACATAAGTTGTTCTTAAAACCCGAGAAATGCGAGTTCGAACAGACCAAGGTCGAGTATCTCGGGCTGATCATCTCGCACGGGCAAGCGGAAATGGATCCGGTCAAGGTCGCTGGGGTGTCGGAGTGGCCGGCGCCGAGGAACAAGAAGGAGGTGCAAGCGTTCTTGGGCTTCACCAATTTCTACCGACGGTTCATCCAGGACTTCTCGCACCACGCTCGACCCCTGTTCGATCTGACGGGCAAGGACGTCGCCTGGCGCTGGGAAGCGTCGGAACAGTCGGCCTTTGACCTCCTGAAGTCTGCGATCACGTCGCGACCAGTGCTCGCATTCCCCGACGACGACCGACCGTACCGCATCGAAGCTGATTCGTCCGACTTCGCGACGGGCGCGGTCCTGTCGCAAGAGTCGCCGTCCGATGGCAAGTGGCACCCGGTCGCGTTCTACTCGAAGAGCTTGAACGCAGTCGAGCGGAACTACGAGATCCACGACAAGGAGATGCTGGCGATCATCCGGTCTCTGGAGGAGTGGCGACATTTTGTGGAAGGCGCAAAGCACAAGGTAGAGATCTTGACCGACCACAAAAACCTTGAGTACTTCCTCACCGCGAAGAAACTCAATCGGCGGCAAGCCCGCTGGTCGCTCTACCTCGCCAACTTCGACTTCACCCTCCACCACCGTCCGGGACGCAGCATGGGCAAACCCGACGCCCTGTCGCGTCGCGCTGATCACGGCGACGGAAGTGGCGACAATGCCGACATTGTGCTCCTCAAACCCGAGTTCTTCGCGATTCGCGCGACCGAGGGTCTGGTACTGGTTGGAGAAGAAGACGATGTGCTGAAGGCGATTCGCAAGGGCAATCGCGACGGCGCACAGGAGGACGCGGTCGCGAAAGCGGCGCAACTGGTCAAGGCATCCAAGACTGCCGGTCGATCCCTACGCTTCGGCGAGTGGGGGGCGGAAGGCGGTTTGCTCACGTTCCGTGGACGGATCTATGTCCCGAACGTTCCTGACCTTCGCCGACGCATTGTGGAACAACACCACGACTCTAAGATCGCCGGTCACCCAGGTCGCTGGAAGACGTTAGAGCTGGTGTCGCGCAACTACTGGTGGCCTCAGATGTCGCGCTTTGTCGGTTCCTACACCAGCACCTGCGACATGTGCTTGCGCACGAAACCCCGCCGCCAACTCCCCGTCGGACAGCTGCAGCCGCTCCCAATCCCCGAAGGTCGCTGGAACGTCGTATCGGTGGACTTCATCACCGAGCTCCCCGAGTCCAACGGCCACGACGCGATCATGAACGTCGTGGATTCGGTCGGAAAGCGAGCGCACTTCATCGCATCGCACACGACCTGTTCGGCCTTGGGAGCTGCCAACCTCTACCGTCGTCACGTCTGGAAGCTGCACGGTCTCCCCGACGCATTCGTCTCCGATCGAGGTCCACAGTTCGTCGCCGAGTTCACGCGCGAGCTGTACCGACTCCTGGGTATCAAGCTGTCGGCTTCGACGGCGTACCACCCGCAGACCGACGGGCAGACTGAGCGCGTCAACCAGGAGCTGGAACAATTCCTGCGGGTCTTCTGCAATGAGCGCCAGAACGACTGGGAGGACCTGTTGCCCGACGCCGAATTCAGTTACAACAACCATGTACACTCGGCGACGCAGCAGACCCCCTTCCTGCTCGACACGGGTCGGCATCCGCGCATGGGCTTCGAGCCTCGTCGGGGCGCTTCCAAGAACGAGTCGGCCGACGAGTTCGTGGAGCGCATGAAGGAAGCACAGGAGGAAGCCAAGGCAGCGCTTTCAAAGGCCAAAGACGACATGGAGCGGTATTACAATCAGCGACACGCCCCGACACCCGACTACCAGCCGGGCGACAAGGTGTACTTGGACGCGACCGACATTTCTACGACCCGACCGTCTAAGAAGTTGTCGCATCGCTACCTCGGCCCTTTCGTCGTGCAAAGGCGAGTCGGCCCGCTCGCATATCGCCTTCTGTTGCCTCAGTCCATGAAGCGCATCCATCCGGTCTTCCACGTCGTAAAGCTTGTCCCCGCCGTCGCGGACCCCATTGAAGGCCGGCAGTCTGATCCACCGCCGCCCCCAGATATCATCAACGACGAGCCCCACTACGAAGTCCACAAAATCCTCGACAGCCGCATCTTTCGCAAGAAACTCCAGTACAAGATCTTGTGGAAAGGCTACGGCTACGAAGAAGCTTCGTGGGAGCCCCGGGAGAATGTCGTCGCCCCCGACCTGGTGCGCAAATTCCACCGCGACAATCCCGATGCCGCGCGCCACATCCGTGGCATCTTCACTCTGTCCCCCGCCGTCTTCGCCACCGTCACCCCGCACCGAGCCGTTGCGATTCAAGAGGGGGGGTGATGTTAGGGGAACTCCCTTTCGCGCCCTCCGACGCTCACCGATCGTCCCCCCGCTCATGCGATCGCTCCCCCGACCGTTCGCAATCCCGACCCCCGACGCTCCGACCCAAGCGTCGGTGTATATACTTACACACTTCCTGTCGTTTCCCATCTCTCCCTGCGCGCGCCCGACGCCGATCCCGACCACCCGACATCCCGACGTCGGCTGTCCCAACTCGTGTCCGTACCCTGAGCCACGAGGATCGGACAGCGTCGGGAACGTGTCCATACACGCGCCGCAGACCATTCCTTGATTATTATGTACAGTACTCGTATATAGTCGGCCCACTGGCATTGGGGATCCTTAGTCTATTCTCTTCGGATCCCCCTCTGCCAGGTAAGCCCCTCTTTACATTCCTTACTGTACTTAATATAACTTCGGATCCCCCTCTGCCAGTACGACTCAGCTCTGCTCGTGAGGTCGCCCTAACAGTATGTCTGCAAGGGGCAGTGTTAGATGCCTGGGTGGTAGCTAGGTGGGATGGTACACACTGATTTCTGTGACGGCGCGTTAGCCGTATGCGTGGTCGATGAAGAAACAGGCTTCATCATCAATGGCGATCAGTTCACCTTCTTCGCTGTCGAGCGGGGCGAGGTCGCTGTAATCTATGTAGGCGCTCGTCAAAATAGTGGGCCTTTGGGCGGGCTTTAACAGAAGTGTAGGAATAGGTGTAGCTGAAGCCGGGGGACGGGGGGAAGGTGCGTGAGGGCGATAGGACGTCCCAGATGCGTGGGAGGATGGACTTGAGGGGCGGGCGGTTCGGGGAGGAGTGGGGGTTGTACTGGATGAAGGAAAAGGAGGAAGAGTCGACGGTGGGAGTGGGCGAGGACGGGCAGGTCATAGTGTGGTTGTGCGGGACGAACATCGCTGCACCATCGACGAGCTCAGGCAGTGTGATACCGAGTCCGAATACTTCTCGTGAGGAGAAGTCCTGCGTGCAGCCTGGGTCACAGCGCTCTCATGGGGCGTTCTCCGGGCTAGAGAGTGGAAGGGGAGCTCAAGTCACAGCGCTCCATCAGAGGCGTTCCTAAGAGCTCTAAGGACGATCGGGTCACAGCGCTCCAGTGGAGGCGTTCCCCGATCGTCGCGATGGTTGAGATGAAAGAGAAAGAAAGGGAAGAGTCGGGTCACAGCGCTCGTGAGAGGCGTTCCCCGGTTATTCCCGAGCTATGTGACCCTTTAGCTAAGGGGAGGTGTGACCCACCTCTGGGCTCTGTAAGCCTGAGTAGGCGAGCATTGACCCAGCTCGGGGTCCTAAGCCTAGGAGGTGGCAAAGCGCCTCATTCACAGGAGACTTACAGTTGAAGTCGAACGAGTGAGGCAAGATGGTGATGATAGTATTAGATCGCGAGTCCATAAGGGACTCGCGTGATATAGGCAAGGTTTGTACGTATGTACAGATGATATAATGTGTTATATATACAGGGTGCCGGGCCGGTCACGCACGCTCTATGGTGGCGCATCCGTCGTCACAGAGCCCCCCAGCGGTGCAGACCGGTACAGCCCCTCATTCTTCAATGTCCCCGTCCCCGTCGACGCCGGTTCCGTTCATTCCGTCCAATCCTCGGGCGTCGTTGAGGCTGCGCATATTGCGGAAATTCCCCGTCCTGTTGATGCTGCGGGAATTGCGGAAGTTCCCCGTCCTCCAGGTCATCGTTGTCGTCGTTGTCATCGACAAGACGATCGATCAGCGACACCGGGTTCGAGAGCCTGTTCTCCAGAGGTCGCGGCGGGTTCGTGAACCTCTGACTTAGAGACCACGAAGACGGACTGGCGACTGGAGGGTCCGGAGGGGGTGCGGAGGTTAACCGCGCGCTCAAAGAACGAGCTGGAGGCCGGACCGGAGGAAGCGGAAGTGGGAGCGCCAGAGTGGACGTTAATGATGGCGCCGTGGCCAGGGGCGGGGCTGTTGTGTAGCCCATACGCATGAGCACTTCCATTACCGCGTGACTCGTGAGTTGAGCCAATTGGGCTGGGTCCAGGGAGGGCAGAGGCATCGACGCTGTGATCACGGAGGGGACGGGCGGAGGGGATACGCGACGCAGTTTCCCTTTGCCTGCGGAGGTGGGAGGAGGAGACGGGACCCTAGTCGGAATGGGAGCAGCTTGACGCTGTTTCCCTTTAGCTTCCCGACTGTAGCAGGGCGGACTTTCCGCGTCCCGCACCCGAGCGACCTTTCGTGGAGGTGAAAGGGAGCGACGCGGCGATGAAGTCCGTCCCCGAACTTGAGTCCTCCCTTGCAGCGGAGGTCTACTCGGGGACCGCTCTCACCTCCTCGCATCCCTGACTGAGTCCTCCCGCGTATACGGAGTAGGAGATCGCCGTCTAATCCTCTCAGCACCATATAGGTCTGGGCGACGAGGGTGTGGCCGAGAGGACGAAGGCAGCTCTTGATTGGCACCAGTCGCCAAAGAGACCGGCGCTACCGCGCTCGCTTGCGCGAAATCCTCCTCCGAAGCGCTCAGAAGTTCCACTCGCGCTGGGCCCGGGGTGCTAGCCAGCGGATAGGTCTCTCTTAAGGACCATGGCACCTTCGAGCGTAGCCACCGATACCCACAATGTCCTCCGGAAAGTGGTCGTCGTTCCCAACAAGCGCACTATCTGGACCTCCAGCAGTTCTCGGGCCGCTGCTCTCGCAGCTTCTTCTACCAAAGTCAGGGGCGTCGACAAGGGGAAGGGCGCAGAGCGGAGGTATGAGGGCCCCGAGGGGGGAAGAACCACCGTAGTTCCGGCAGGGGGTTCATCGACGGCCATTGCGAAGGAGGGGTCCGCTTCCTCAACGTCCTCATCAACCACCATGGATGGGGGAGATGTGCCCTCCGATAGATGAGCAGGCGGCTCGGGAGAAGGGGCGCAGGACGTTTCGGTACCGAGAGAGATCAAGGACTCCTCGTCTTCGTCTTGGTGTCGAGCGCTTACGCTCGAGACGAGGTCGTCGATTGCAACCGCTAACCGAGGCGAAACTTCCCCAGCACATGTTGTAGGTGGGGCGGCGGTCGAGGGCGGAGGGGGAGGTGCAAGGGCGGGCTCAGGCATTGTTCTAGGCAAGGCTTCAGCGCGCGGGGTTTCAGCGACCTTGCCGACGTTGGCGGGCTCCGGATCTCATTTCAGGTAAACCCAGTTTGAAGCGGAGAGCTTTCTTTTCCCGCCGACGGCAGCATAAGAGAGATAAGGGGGAGCAGGTAGTCCGAACACACGGATGTCCGTCGTTAACCCAACGGGTTTCTTAAGTTCATTATCGGTGAACAGCTCTCGTCGGTATTCGCGATCGTAGTAGCTGAACTCCGTGTTTGGCTGCTTCTTGCTTCCAATCTGCACGAAGACGCCTTCGTTCACTTCCTCCAACTTGATCCATTTCCCAGGACCCTGTGTACCCTGCACCGGTGGAGGTTTTATCCACGCGACACGGTCTTCGAACAGAGTATGGAGGTCCAGGGGAGGCATGATCAGCGTCACCTGAGCTTCGGGCTCGTCTATCGACACGCCATTGTCAGGTTCCGCTCTGGGGGATTCTGGTAGCGAAGTACTCAGGCGGAAATTCCAAACTCCGGTGCTGTCTCCCGTCCATCCTTGATTTATGGCGGAGGACCACTCGCGGTGCTCGTCCAGTACTTTGGATTTGGGGTAAGAAACTTCCGGAGCTCGGTAAAGGCTCCGTCGGCTTCCATTGCGGATGGCGACGTTGTCGAAGGGGTTGATCTTTTCTCGAAGAAATTGTACGCCCGTGTCGACTGTCCAATTCTTTTTGGAGTCCTTGGAGAGTCGCGTGGACCAAGTGAGGTCGAGTTTGTGCACGACGAAGCATGGCACGTTCTGACTGAGGAGCCAGAGCGATTCGTGCTCCCGGCTTCCGTTAATCCATGCCCCCATGAAGTCGTCGTTCGCGGCGGGAATGCCCTTGCTTCGGACTCCAGCGATGGGTTCAGTCCACCCATTCTTCATGAGTCTCGAAGTGAATATTACCCACGCCGCTTTGTCCTTCATTCCTCATTGTATGTCGACGGTTACGTCGACGACTTCGTCCCAGGTGACCAAGCGGGAAAGAGCGTCGATTTTGGAGGATAGGGGAAAGCGGGGTCGAGAAGCCCAGAAGTTCGGGTATGTATCCTCCATTTTGACGAAGGCTGCGACGTCGTTGTCCAGAGCGTCCAGCCATTTCTTCAACCGGGCAATGTATTCCCTCTTCACCCGTCCTTTCGCGGGTTCAGTGGTATCCCATTGCCAGCAGAGTATTTCGTGCTCAGGGAGGTCCTTCCTAAAGTTGAATCCAACTTGGGGCAGAAGGATGAACCCTCGCCAAACCTGTCTACAGACCATTTGAGGAGAGACGGTATAATCGAATCTCCCGAGGTGCCCGTCGAATCTTCGTTGTGATCGATCCTTTGGGATCATCAGGAGGAGATTCTCCGGTACTACGCCGGGCAAGAATGGGGTTTGAGCCGAGTTAGGTGACCAGGCTTCGTGCTCTGGCAAGACGTTTTCCTGCGCAATTGGTTGATGCGGGGCAGGCGGAAAGCAAGGGAGTCGTCGATAACGGGCGGGTCGTCATATCCAGCGTCGCTGGCGAGTCGTGGTATGGCGAAGGCGCGCGAGTCGAAGGACATGTTTTTAAAGGAAATGAAGGCGGGTTTCAGATGTTTTTACGTGGTCAGGGCGCTCAGCCTCGAATTTTACGTTGCGTATGTTAGTACCTCGACGTCGACGCGGTAGGCGATCGCGAACTATCCGTCACACAAGACACTTCGTGTCAGTTCCGAAGTCGTTCTTATGGTCCGAAGGCCGTCACACAAGGCACTAAGTGTCGGTTCCGAGCCTCTTGTCGCGTAGAGTGGTCCGAGGGCCGTCACACAAGACACTAGGTGTCGGTTCCGGAGCCCTTTGACGCGTAAACAATAGGATGGATTAGGGAAGAAATAGGTGATTTGATCGTCGTAACCGACGATCCGAGCTTATTAGACTATTAGGAATATGGTGAGGGGTTTTAGTAGGCGATGGGCGAAGAGGAAGGGTCGTCGTCAAGAGATGAAAAAGATTTGATGGCGTGTTGAAGTTGCTTCGGCATCCAGCGGCTTATGTGAGCTTTCGCAGCACGTGATACTCGCGCTTCAAAGCCGGCGTGTTTCGCAGGGCATACTCGGATACCCAGCTGTCATCGGCGGGATCGTACCCTTTCCAGCGTATCAGGTACATTCGCCGGTTACCCTCCTTGCGACTAGTCAACTTGTGACCTAATATGGCCTCCACTTCATATTCTTCCGAAGCCATGAAGTCGCACGTAGAAGGTAGGGTAGTTCGCTCTCTGAATTGTTCGTCCGACGGTGTGTATTTGCGTAGGTGCTCGATGTTGAAGATAGGGTGCATGGGGTAGGAATCGGGGAGTGTAAGCCTGTATACCATAGGATTTACTTTCTCCATTACTTCGAAAGGGCCAACATGTCGTTGGATAAGCTTTCTTCCGGTTCCTTCGACATCCACGAGCTCCAAGGAGTGCGGGTTCACAAGAGCCCAGTCTCCCTCTTTAAATTCCGTTAGAGGGCGTCGTCCTTTGTTGTAGGCTTTAGCTTGCCTTTCTTGAGCTAGGACTACAGCGTCACGCGCGTTCTTTCGATGTAACTCTAGTTCTTCCATAAAATCCTTGCTTCTTTGACTAGCAATGAAGGATCTCGAAACGGGATCGACGGCGGGAGCCACGATGAAAGCCTGTCGTCGATTAGGCTCACTGGGTTGCGGTCCCACAAGTTAACAGGACCACAGTGTATTCTCGAGAACGCGAGGGGATACAGGACGGGGTTACGGTACGATGATCTATACTAGATTAAGGTTCAGTGTCCATATATGGTACGTGTCAGTTAATGTGATAAGGTTCGAAGGTCACGTGAAGATTAAGAGTCCGCGCGCGTAAGGCTGGGGCGCCAGGCTTACACCCCTCCCCACTTTAAAACCTTGTCCACTACTCCAAATTCCCCGGAAGTCCTCTGACAATGTGGGGTCCTAGGCAGCAGAGTGCATAAGTCTACGTCCAGAAAAACGGCGCGGTGACGGAAAACGGCAGTGCGGCCAGCCAGTGGCAAAAACATTGGAAAAAAACGATTGGCGATAATGTGGGAAAGGGAAGGGGACGTGGGGCTAGTCGGTCTCAGAATCGGTCTCGTCGTCAAGGTAGAACTGGTCATCCTCATGAGGATAGTCGACAGTGGCTAGGACTGCTGCAGTGATCTCGGATTTGACGAAGTCAGGTCCTGGGAGAATACCTTTGGCGGCATCTCCTGGGCATTTACGACGCTGGTGGTTAATCCATCCCGGATCAGCAGGAGTCTTCTTACATTTCCAGCAGCCACCAGCAGCAGTAAGACGGTCCTGTTCTGCACGTTCTTCATCGGTGAGAGGACGGAAAGGGCGGCTGAGGGCGAGAGAGACAGGGGTGGGGGTGGAGGATGTGCTGAGAGATGGACCGGAGGCAGGGAGACGAGAAGAGGATCGACCACTCGCCTCAACGA
The DNA here is from genome assembly GCA_013368375.1 of Tricholomella constricta. NCBI lineage: Eukaryota > Fungi > Basidiomycota > Agaricomycetes > Agaricales > Lyophyllaceae > Tricholomella > Tricholomella constricta. Next base: position 604,899 of record JAACJP010000020.1, read on the forward strand.
TGATACTCTCCCACTGCATGGACATGAGGGAGATCAGATCGTCAACAGTGATAATGTCGATGTCGAAGTCAGGTAGAGCCATGATACGAAGGAGGAGGATAGAGTGGGCATGGAAGAGGAGCTGGTACTTGTAGATGGTGGGAGTGATGACAGTGGATCCCGCAAGATTTCGAGCCTCCATGAGGGCCGCTGAATACTCCGCGAATGACTGCCTTCCCTGAGAGCAAAGGAAGAACGTACGAAGGGCAATAACCTTGTACCCCTTGGCCATGAACCTCTTCCGAATCTGCTTTTCAAATTCCTCCCACGTCGCCAGCTTCAAAAACTCCTTCCTTCCAGCATTCCACCAGGCCGCGGCGGACGGCTCATGCAGCTGAGTGCCTGTCAGCCGGATCTTGGTGACGACGCCAAGCTCCGGGGATTTTTCGGACTTGGTAGCGGCATAGATAGCAAAGCCATCTTCACATTGACTAAGCCAGTCGTTGATAGCAGAGGGGGTGATGGGGCCAGCAAAGGGAGCAATAATTTTGGAAGCCATGGTAGACAGGGGGGCAGGGGAAGGGGATTGTGATGCGAGAGAGGGAGGGATGATCTGTTTGGGAAGCGCTACACGAGGTGGGAGCCGGAAGGGACAAGGGAAGGTGCCAAAAAAGGGTGGATGGTCCTCGGCCTCAGATTCATCGTCCGAGAGGTGGTCAGGGGCAGACAGCTGGGGTTTTCGGAAACGAGGGGATGGTTTGAGAGGAGGAAGGATGGGAAGGTTGTATAGAGATGTGGTGTGGCGGGTGAAACGGATGGGGGTGTCGTTATCCAGGGTGGCCAGCAGATAAGATAACAAGCAAAGAAGCACAGTAGCTGGTGTTAAAAAAAAGTGAAAGCCTGTCGTCGATTAGGCTCACTGGGTTGCGGTCCCACAAGTTAACAGGACCACAGTGTATTCTCGAGAACGCGAGGGGATACAGGACGGGGTTACGGTGCGATGATCTATACTAGATTAAGGTTCAGTGTCCATATATGGTACGTGTCAGTTAATGTGATAAGGTTCGAAGGTCACGTGAAGATTAAGAGTCCGCGCGCGTAAGGCTGGGGCGCCAGGCTTACACACGACACCAGCAGTAGTCTGCGGTTTGTAGCCCATCAGTAGGAAGTTAGGCGCGTACGTGGTTGACGAGTGTACGGCCGAGTTGTACGCGTGGGCCAAAGCCGTCAGCCATTGGGCCCAGGAGGATCGATCAGTAGCTACATAGGCTCGTAGCATTTGCTCGATCGTGGCGTTCAAGACTTCGGTCTGACCGTCCGTTTGAGGATGGTGAGCAGAAGATAGAGCCATTACGCTTCCGTAGCTCTCTACTACTGATCTCCAGAACGCTGTGGACCATCTTTTATCCCGATCAGCAATTATCCTCTCAGGTAGTCCGTACACGTTTGCAACCCGATCCACGAATATTCGCGCGAAGCCTTCTTGTGATAATGTTTTGTGAGTGGGAATGAATAGCCCGTACTTCGTGAGTTTGTCGACGATAACTAAGACGGCCGTATACTTCAACTCTCCGGAAGGAGGTAAGCCCGTAATCAGGTCCAATGACACCGTCGCAAACGGCCGGGCAGGTACGTGAGCGGGCCTGAGTCCTCCCATTTTTCCTAGGCGGCTGGTCTTAATCTTTTGACAAACGTCACAGGACGACATGAAGTCGAAAGTGTCTTTGGACATCGTGGGCCAGAAGAACAAGTCTTTCAAGCGAAGCAATAACCTTCTGGGTCCTTCATGAGCGCCTTCGAACGGGGACTCATGTATCCACTTCAGAATAAAGTTAATCTGATCTTTCAGAATGCATAGTCTGGTATTCCAGTCCGCGTCTACGAAATAGAGTAATCTGTTGTTACCTCGCTAAAAACGAGACGGAGTGAGGAGTTTCTGAGCGTTGGGCACTTCCTCGGGGTATTTTTTGGCAAAGTAATGGTCTTCCGGGTACGCTTTGCAGAATCGATTGACTAAGTCCGGATGTATGGATACTAGCAGATGAGACTTTTTATTCCAGTCCTCGTCTACGATATCTAGCGGTTTACGGATTCCCGTAGGGTAGGTCCAGTGGCCCCGTCTGGGAAAGGGAGATCTTCGATTGGGTTATCATCCCCTTCTCGGTCGTTTCCCGAGGATTTACCCCGCGGTTCAGCTGAAGCTTCACCATCGCTTGGGTCTTCTCGTCGGTTTGCTTTCGCGACACCGTTCCGAGTTTGAACCGCGTGTGTTTCCTTGTCTACGACTTCTTCCCACCACCATACTGAGAAGGCGGCTTTCTTAGCCGGGGCGTAAGTGCTGGCGTCTTCAGCAGTCTGGGCGACTGTTTGAGCTGCTTCGTCTGGGGTTATTGAAGGGCGAATTGGGGAGTTATGAGGCGGAGCTCTAGGCAGCCTCGAAAGAGGGTCCACGTTAGAATGGACTCTGCCAGGTCGATGTACTATTTTGAGACCCGGGTAGGCAGCATATACAGCCCCCCACGCCGCTAACCTCCAGTTTGCGTTTTCATACACGCGCGCCCACTGTAAGGCTGCGTGATCCGTAATGAGAATGACGGTTTCTCCTTCTATGAAAGGTTGAAATTTGACGAGAGCCTCCTTGGCTCCGAGAGCCTCTCGTTCTGTAGCGCTGTAATTGTGTTCTGCTGAGGATAGAGTCCTGCTCCAGTAGCATATTACTCGTTCAACCCGTACTATGGTAGTATCGAGGGTATCTGCCCATGTCACCGGGCCAAGTTTTTCATCCACGTCCTTAGTGAGAGTAGGCACCAGGGAGGGTACGGTGACGCCCTCCGACCAAGCGCGGGATAGCCGATCATACATTGGAGTGCCCTTCAAGTCCAGGACAGACATAGACTGGACTTGTTGTAGACTCGCTCCTAGCGCGAAGTCGGATGTGTCGGTGTAAAGGCGATATGGGGCCCCCCATTCCGGATGACCGAGAACGGGAGCATTGGACAGCGCGTTCTTAATCTGCCGAAAGGCGAGTTCATGCTCGGCTGTCCAGGACCACTTAACTCCTTTTTTTAACAACGTGAACAAGGGCGTGGCCATAAAGGAATAATGTGGCACGTAGGCGAAGAAGTAAATTACCATGCCTAGGAATTTCTGGAGATCTGCTACGGAGCGAGGGCTAGCGAGGTCCATTATGGCGCTAACCTTCTCCTGATGCGTAGACAGCCCCAGCCGGGACACCTTCTGTCCTAGCAAGAGGATAGAGGCGTAGCCAACGAAGCATTTCGCGGGAGACAAGGTAATCCCCGCGGTCGAGATAGCGCTGAGCACGCGGTCTAGATGGACTAGGTGATCTTCCCAAGACTTCGAGAATACGACGATGTCATCGATGTAGACTAGAGTGAACAGCCATAAATAAGGCGCGAGTACGCCTTGCATGATGCGTTGAAAAATGGAGGGTCCGTTCCGGAGACCGAAAGGCATCCGTTTGAATTGGAACAATCCTAAATGACAGCGAAACGCTGTGCGTTCCTTCGCGTCGTCCGCCATTTCCAGCTGAGTGAATCCGGCTAACGCGTCGAAGGAGGACAGTACTTGAGAACCCGACAAAGTTTGAATAATTTCAGATTGCCTTGGGATAGGAAATTCATCCGGAATGGTTTTGGCGTTCAACTTTCGATAATCCACGACTAATCGAGGTTTCCCGTTGCGGTAGACTACTACGACGGGGAAGCCCCAGGGGCTCCGAGAGGGCTCAATAATGTCCGCTTCAAACCAAGCGGCAATCTGTTTATCAATCACCTCCCGTTTAGCGGGCGACGCTCCGTACATAGGAATCGATATAGGTTGTGTGCCTGGTTGCAGAGGTACGTTGACACGAGCATCGACCTTGCCGAGCCGTCCGTCCAATCCGAAAGCATTGCGGTTCCGTCGCAATACTTCCAGTAATCGGGGTTTAATATCTTCGGGAATGTCGGGGCCCAAGTTCACCAAACTCGCAATGTCTCCGAGCGCAGGCTCATCAGGCAGAGCGGTGGTTTTAGGGCCCCAGTTGTTGTTGGCAGCTAGACGATCGTCTTCTGTTGGAGTCTCCGTCGGGCTGGCGGTGGCGAGATCTTGGGCTCTCAAGGAACCTTCGATAACCGTCTTCAAAGCTTCCGCTGACGCAGCGTACTTCTCCCATTGTTCAGGACTAGAGGGCTTGTCCGCGTATACCGCCGGATCCTTTAAATAGCCGACAATGTCGCCTTTACGAATGTACCATGGAGTAGTGGAGGGGTTGGCAATTGGGAGGTAGGCATGGTGGCGGTTGATCCAAGTTGAAGGAGCGGCCATGACACTGACGTCGGGGCTGCCGATAACCACCTTCTCGACTATCCAGTCGGTCAAGTCTCCGAATTCTGCAGTCACAGGAACATTATGAACAGTTCCAGCGCTTATAAGCTTGTCTTCAGCCGCGAGGACTGGGGGATCAGTGAGACCAAACTCCCGATCGCGTACACGGCCTCGTCGGACCGCTTTTGTTCGCACAAATGACTGTACTTTAAAAGCCTTTCGGATTCCAAAGCCTAAGTCTACCGTCTGCGCTGAAGAGGCGGGTATAACCAAGTCCGAATTGCCAACGAGCACTTCGCAATGTCCAGTTACATGCCGGGTTAACCCTAGCTCGTAAGTGGTCTGGAAATCCTCTCCAAGGAGGATTGGCACCTTCATATCTCGGACGACGTATGCTTCAAGATCGAAGCTTACTACTCTGTGGTCCGCTGTTTCCGCAAAGAGTTTCGTTTTAACGTAGCCAAGAACCTTTGCTTGTCCAGTGAGATGGTATAGCTTAATTCTTAGACCGTCTTTAGGGTTTGCGATTCCTGGTATCGTCTTCCAGAACTCTTCCGAGATGAGTGTTATGTCAGCGCCCGAATCGAGTCGACCTTGTACAAGCTCAGACTCTATCGAACCCACGCGTGCCCTGATATGCAGCGCTCTAGATCCTAAGGAACTGAGGCCGTCCGGTAGGGACTGAGCCTTTCGAGCTGTGACGATTTCTACGTAGGACGGAGGGGGGTCGAGGTTCGTTGCTTCTGATGCAGTCGCGTTACTAGTCGGTACCTCTCGCGAAGACTTTTTAGCAACTTTTCGTTCAGCGAACATTACTCTCCTCCTGTGATTCCGGTTTTCACCGTAAAAAGCACTGGGGAAAGCGTCCGAGAGATGAACGTAAGGAGTTTCTGTCGTAGAGGGCTCTTCTTCAGGCTCGTGCATATGTAGCAGGATCCGTTAGGGCGTCTGTCACTAGATACGCTGTCATCTCTAGTAAAAGCATATCCCTTCACGGTTTTCCCTTCAGGCCATGGAGGTTTCTTAGTGTTCGACGCTTGGTTCCTATTCGTGAATCTTCGATCCGCCGTGTTGGCGTCCTTGACCTCTTCTTCAGGAGCAGGCGGTTCAGCGGTTTCCACTGGCTCCTCATCCGTCACCACCTCCGCGACGTTAGCGTTTCGTCGGGAAGGGTTCCGAAAGAAAGAGCGAGGGTTGCGGATCTTCTCCGCTAAACTCCAAACTCCAACTAAACTTTCGGCCATGCGCGTAGCGGTAGCCATTAAGACCAAGACTGACGGGCATAAGTTCTCGTTTAAGATGTTATCCCATTCTGTGGGTTTGGTACGAAGAACTCGCGCGACTACAATAGGCCCGTCGAGGTCTTCGGGGTATAAGAAAGAATGGTATCGAATGCGTCTTTGCAAGTAGTCAATGGGCATTTCCTTCTCATGGTTCGTCTGTCGGAACCTCATTTCTTCGAATTCGAACGTGCGGGCGCGCACCCAATTATCGTCGAGGAATTGATAGCGAATAGCTAGGAGCATGACGTTCCAGTCGCGGGACAGTTCCACTCGGATATTCTGGGGTAGAGCGTCCCACCAGTCGAGTACACGACCAGTCCAATTGGATGGAGCTAGCTTGGCTAGTCCTATTCGCATCTTGTTACTTAAGTCCGCTAGTTTAGCCATAGAGCTGATATAGCTTAACGCGGACTCTCCCATTCCATCCCATGAAGGTATAACGGTAGAGTTCAGCTTGTTGTTGAGTTGCCACTCCTCGATATCCCATTCGGGGCCTTCATGAGGGATTTCGTTCCCGTTCGAGCCATCAGGGTTGGGGCCTCCGCCACCGCTGCCTCCGTTTGGCGGGTTTCCAGGATTTCCGCCTCCGGGGGGTTCCCGGAGACCACCTCGGTGTCCAGGATTACCTCCGTTAGGATTTATGCCGCCCGGCGGTTGGCCGGTCGGACCACCTCCATAGCCTCCTTTCTTGTCTCGGTCCGGAGGGCCAATTCCCAACAAGTCGAGGAGGGAACCGGGTGGGTTGTGCGGAGCATTCTGGTACGAATGGCTGGTCCATGCAGTAGGCGGGGGTATCAGCGTAGGTTGAACGGCGTAGTTCGCGGATTTAGTTCGAGATTCGGGAGGTATCGTCAATGGCCCCCCATTCCCAGTATTAGCGTTGTTCGACGCTGCCGTAGTGACTGATCCTACTCTTTCGAAGGAAGAAAGAGTTCCTACTCCAGGTAAGGAAGAAACAGTATGTTTCTTCGCAATATTCGATATAGACTCGGGAAGCTCGAAACGTATATTCCGAGCCGTTGAGATGGTAGGAAACGGCGGATTCTCAGATCTAGTGGAACCGTTGCCGTTCGTTATCTTCTCGCGTTTGTAGTAATAAGCATTCTCGTTTTTAGCTTCTTCATCTCGGATAAGGTTCTGTTGCGCAGAATAAAGCGAGTTTCCTTCGTCGAGCTGGTAGTCCGGTCGAATAGTAAGCTTACGGAGTTCGGTCCTTGGAGAATGTAACCCAAAGATCGATCGAAGAGAGGTACGCGTAGAATTGTAGGAGCTGATGGAGTCCACGTCTTCAGGGCGATTAAATATACGATCCAAACTCTTGAAAAAGTTTCGGATGTGTATGGCCGCAGTCTCAGTTCTCCTCTGGAAGAGGGTCACTGTCAACAGTACGTCCTTCCGATGAGGGTTCCATCCCAACGATCGTAATAGCTTGAAGTCCGGGTCTAGCTTAAATCTATTCTTTATTCCTAGACAAAGGAATTCGGCGAAGGCGTGAAGAATTTGATGTACCGCGAGAAGTAGTTGGGCGATCTCTTCGAGTCTCGGTTTGTTGAGCGAATACATTCGAGTAGCTCTGTCTCCGTATTGTACGAGCTCGTCTACGGACAACCTCAGCTTCTGAAATTCTTGAATGGCGGAGCTGAGGTTTATCCACAGCAAATCGTTATGCGGGGCAGTCCAACGGATTATTAACTCCCGGACGATGTCCGATTCCGCTTTGTCTCATCCCGGGAGGAGACCATCCACTCCTCCGAATTGGGTTATGGGGTCGTAGTCTACGGAGGGGTCGAAGTCCGGGTGATAACGATAGTTCGAACACGAGATTGGTTCGTCTCGAATGATCAGGTCTCGGACGGCAGGTAGGTCTTCGAATATGAGGGAATGTGTATTGTATCCCGTCGGCTTCTTCGGTCGCTCCGTGGCATTGGATTCGGCATTGGAGGGGTTCTCGGTCGCTTCGGATGGAGAGGGCGACGGAGTAAGATTATGTAGATATCCCAGAGTCGGCACAGTCGACACGGAGCATTCATCTTCAGACCTGAAGCTGGCTGAACTGGTCGTTCCAGCGGGGAAGTTTCCTGGAAGGTGGGGAGGAGGGTCGTGGGTTTCCGCACCGTTGCCACCACTGAACCTAGGTTCTTGGATTTCCGCAACGTTACCACCACTGAACGTAGCCTCCAATTCGAGTAGAGGTCCTTTCCCAGCGGGAAGGAAGGGTCCTTTGGCTGATTGATCGGGATCAGGTACTTCCTCGACCGAGGGGGAACGATCACGTTGACCTCGAGGGTTTCGATCCTTCTCGGTTTCCTCACCGACGGAAGGGACGGTTTTCGATAGAGGGCTCTTAGCAGGCAGGGCAGCAGGGGTAGTCCCAGAAGCTAGTCGGGCGAAGCACGCTTAGTTCCAGTTGGAACAGCTGCTCCTCTGGCGGGCGAGGCGCCTAGGGAACGTTTGGGCGGCATCTCGCTATAGTCACTTAGTCGATTCGTCGTCTTCTCCCTTTTAAGGTAGCTTAAGCGGGAGAGCGAAGACTCTTGTGATAATGCTCCTAGGGGTAGCGAGATCCGAAACACTTTACAATTTCGTTTTGAAGTTTTCACTGCCGGCCAAGAGTTGTACGTGAGGGCAAACAGGGGAGAGCATGTGCAGACTGAATTTTGAATTTGCAAAAGGTAGAGATCCGTCGGCCGACGACGGTAGGAAGATCGTTCGTATCGTACGATGAATCGTCATCTTGATTTTACAGGGCAGGACTTCACTTCACTTGATTGAAGTCCGCGGTGCCCCCACCATTGTGATACCGAGTCCGAATACTTCTCGTGAGGAGAAGTCCTGCGTGCAGCCTGGGTCACAGCGCTCTTGTGGGGCGTTCTCCGGGCTAGAGAGTGGAAGGGGAGCTCAAGTCACAGCTGTTAGGGGAACTCCCTTTCGCGCCCTCCGACGCTCACCGATCGTCCCCCCGCTCATGTGATCGCTCCCCCGACCGTTCGCGATCCCGACCCCCGACGCTCCGACCCAAGCGTCGGTGTATATACTTACACACTTCCTGTCGTTTCCCATCTCTCCCTGCGCGCGCCCGACGCCGATCCTGACCACCCGACATCCCGACGTCGGCTGTCCCAACTCGTGTCCGTACCCTGAGCCACGAGGATCGGACAGCGTCGGGAACGTGTCCATACACGCGCCGCAGACCATTCCTTGATTATTATGTACAGTACTCGTATATAGTCGGCCCACTGGCATTGGGGATCCTTAGTCTATTCTCTTCGGATCCCCCTCTGCCAGGTAAGCCCCTCTTTACATTCCTTACTGTACTTAATATAACTTCGGATCCCCCTCTGCCAGTACGACTCAGCTCTGCTCGTGAGGTCGCCCTAACAACAGCGCTCCATCAGAGGCGTTCCTAAGAGCTCTAAGGACGATCGGGTCACAGCGCTCCAGTGGAGGCGTTCCCCGATCGTCGCGATGGTTGAGATGAAAGAGAAAGAAAGGGAAGAGTCGGGTCACAGCGCTCGTGAGAGGCGTTCCCCGGTTATTCCCGAGCTATGTGACCCTTTAGCTAAGGGGAGGTGTGACCCACCTCTGGGCTCTGTAAGCCTGAGTAGGCGAGCGTTGACCCAGCTCGGGGTCCTAAGCCTAGGAGGTGGCAAAGCGCCTCATTCACAGGAGACTTACAGTTGAAGTCGAACGAGTGAGGCAAGATGGTGATGATAGTATTAGATCGCGAGTCCATAAGGGACTCGCGTGATATAGGCAAGGTTTGTATGTATGTACAGATGATATAATGTGTTATATATACAGGGTGCCGGGCTGGTCGTGCACGCTCTATGGTGGCGCATCCGTCGTCACAGGCAGATCCGACGTCATCAGAAAGGGCGAGCCCAGGACAGTCATCAATAACTGCGAGAACCCTGGGTGCGAGCTGTGTCGCCGGTGCCGACTCCCATTCATCGCTGTTGTCCACAACCTCAACTGCCACCGTATCCTCATTCAACCCCGCCCTCGGTCAAACAAGCCCTGAAAGTCCGTATCTGTATTAGTATTCGCCCGTCAAATAAAGAAATGGTCACTCACCTCGCGTTCCTGCTCGAACAAATTGTTGGATGACTGCCGCCAGAGGAATGGGCGGTCCTTCTTGGTGAGGTCGGTTGGATTAGGCCTCTGTCCAGCCTTCACAACAGCCTTCAGTGATATGAGACTTCTCAGTCAAGGGTGGAATAAGATAAGGAACCTGTAAAACTCACCTGGTTCCACCAGATAGGGCGCGAGCATGCAAAGAAAAAAATAAATGGAAAGGTGAGAAACAGGGCTCAATAGAAGTGCTTGTGCCACACACAGGTGGGACCAACATTCATGGTCATCACAGATTAATCACAAAGCACCCACTGTCAACAGGAAGACAGGAGCAAAAAAACTAAGAAAGGAGGGGAGGGAGAATGCGATGGTGGGTCAAGACGACACACAGTGCAGGTGGATGCGGAGTCGGGCGGAGTTTGAAAGCACTTGAAAACTTTTTCAGCGTACAAGGCCGGTGCCGGATGTGATAAAGTTGTACAGGTGAGGTGTCCATATACAACGCTTTGGTGTAGTGGTTGTGATGGAAAACTTTCACCATCCACTTCAAAGTGACATCGTGGGTTCAATCCCCTGCACGTGAATATTTTTCACCTGCGCAGAAGTGTTTCAATTCTGTTTTTCCTGATGTTGGGGTTTTAAAATGCCGCTTCGTGAAGCCCTTACAACTTTCAAAAGGCCATAAGACATTATATTTAAAGCAATATACATTCAAGGTGAAAAAGCGCAAGCAAAAGGCAATAAAGTCGCAAAAGCTCAAGTAAAAGTAACTGAAGAAAGTCAGATACCCGAAAGCCGGAAGCAAAAGTATTTGGAGATTTGCTGATGCCGGCAATCCTGTCATGTGCGGGTCAAGGATGATACTGGCCAAACGTTAGCGTAAAGTGATGGAATCGACCTCTCAACGATGGCGTGCCTTTCCCTTGTCCTGCCGAACATCCCTTCTCGTTCGTGCGACAAGTCTTGGGGCCGTGTCGGCGCCTCTGAGTGCCACCATCCTGCAGTATCGAGACTAGGGCAAAGAATTTAGCAGGTCATAGTGGCAGACAGGAAGCTTTTGACATACATCTCGTATATTACGGTAGGCTCATCCTCTAGAGGGGCCTGAGTCCCAAAATTATGATCGCTGTCATCCTCCAAATCTGCTATGGCTGATTTGATCAGATCTATCAAGTCATTGGAGTAACCTCCTTGTTGATTGCGCGCCATCTGATCGACAGCTTGGGCAGGGAAGGGCATGTCTGCGGACGGGCCAGGTAGGCAGCAGGTGGGCAGTGGTGGGGGTGTGAGAAGCAAAGCCAAACGTTGACTGTGTCTTGACACAATGAAGGGTTTGTGGGTCCATTGGAGCTCCACGTGGTGATGGACACAACCGTAGAGCCCAATACAAGTGCCCCTGTGGTGACCAGTTTGGTATTCCTTCGAATTCGCTAGCAACTACCTTTTCTTTCAAATGCAATTCATGTCTGTTGCATATGATCTTTTTGTCACAACACGCCGTGCACACTTGGAAAATATTTGATTGGTGCGCGGTGGTACCGGTCACCCGTGGAACCAGAGAGTGAGGAGGCGTTTTTTTTTCAGTGTCCGATTGTTGCGATGAAGATGAGGGTGAGAAGCAGGGCCTGGTCCGGATGTGATGTCTGTGAGTTCCATAGTTGGTAGCTTGAAGGTCAAAAGGCGCTGATACTTAACTCGCATGAGCCATGTTCCGAGTTCTATTTATAGAATGAGGTCTTTCCACCTGAGTTTTGGGCCAGTTATTTAATGATTGGATCAATTTGTTCCCATCATAATGATGGGATCACTTTCAGCCAACAGTCGGCGGGAAAAACGGCGCCGGCACCTGCCGTGATCCGACAGCGATCAATGGTCACGTGACCCAGCACATCTGCGCGAAAGTGCTCGCCTCCCTCCCTCCTGCCTGCGGCGCGTCTTGTAAGCTCCCTTGGTTCACGAAAAAAAAATTGTCGCTGCGAGGCACCTCCCTCAGCTCCCTGAGCATACCTGAGGGGGGATATACCTAGCTTAAAAGCATCTAAAATTGATTTTGTTCTACAAGGGGTGCTCCTCTACTATGATTGAAGACAGTTTACAGTCCTTTAAATGTACATATGAGCAGAAAAGCAACCCAGCACACCTGAAGCCTCCCACAGGCATGTCCAGGAGGCAAATATACTGTACTGAGAGCCTATGGTCCTGCTGTTGACTGCTATATGAGCCAGAAGTGGTCATTAAGCTCTGAAATAAGGGGGCTAAGTGCTCATAAGCACTTAGCTCTGACTGATTTACTGTAAATCAGGCCAATTTACAGGCCTAATTTACAGGCCACGAGCTGGGTCAACAGCCTGGTAAATCAGCTCGGTGCGCGCCCATCAATTTGGGTTTCTGAATTCACCTCACGCAGCCTCTCGGCCGTGCAAACTGAACTATTTGAGCAGCACACTTTGCTATCGTGTTGCTATCCCTTGCCCTCTCACAAGCAACAATTCTGACCATGGATTCACACTTAAAAAGAGGCCAAAAATGTAATCAACATAAGTCTAAACTAGAATTTGTGAGGTCAATGGACTTGCTGCTGCAGCAATTTTCAGACCTGTTGTCTGAGTATATATGCCTCTCAGCAGCACAGTTTGGAATGGGGACGCACCTCAGATATAAAATTTTGCAGCATGGCGCCAGGGTCCCACACGCGTCTGTAAGCGACGTCCAGGAATTGCCATGATTTACCAGAATTTACATCCCCAATGTAAAACGGTCAAAATATCTGTACTTGATGTTGAATACTTTGTTGCTCCTGTAGGGGTGGCATGGCGGGACAATAGTTGTGCGTATGACACAAATGTCGTGTTGTTGCACAATACATGGCACCAAAAACCCGACACCATCACTGAGCTCCTTACATTCTGTAATTCTGAGATTTTGGCTTTGCTCATTGCACAATTCTCTTATGCCGCTACCTTGCAGCCAGTTCGCTTGGAGAACCTGCGTGACACTGGAGACGTGCAGCCTGACGTGCGCAGTGTATCGCGTGGTACAATAATGATATTCTGGTCTCCTGACCCGTTCTGTCTACCGTATGCACTGCCACCAGGGTCTGCGCCAATCTAATCTACTCGTAGCCGTGGTCCTGCCCGATATGGTGCTTGTGTGTGTGGTGCATGGCCCGGTTGCCCGTCTGCATGTGCTCACCCCCTACTAAGCAACATCCTCGTTGTGCCCGCTAATCCACTCCTTCACCGTCTAGTAGCCCACCTTCTACCATGCGGCCTCCCGTGGCGTGCCCTGCTTCTTCATCCTCTGTGGTCCCCCCGGTTGTTCGCCCCGGTCCTATCGCTTCATTCTCCTCGTTCTCCCTTCGCGTTCTTTCGCCCTCCAAGTTCTGCTGGGCCATGTGCAGCTGGGTGCCGATTCTGGGAAGGAATCTTCGTAGGCGTCGGGCGCTGAAGCGGCCTCCGATTGGGAGTCCCTCCAGTGTTTCGAGTTTGTAGGAATTGCGATCCCGACTAGTTACCCGTCTAGGTGCGGACCACTTGGGTTCCATCTTGTGGCCGACCTGGACTGTGTAGTCTAGGTCGCTTCTATACACCTGTACGAGTTGCCCCGCTGTGAATACTACCTCTCGCGGCGCTCTGCCCATGACCAGCTTGTCAAACGTTGCCTTGCGCTTCCACGCGTGCTCTGTGATAGTGGCATATCCGTCTGTTCGTTGCTGATCCACGTAGGCCATCTGGATCGTGATGTCCGTGTTTGTTGGCGCATTCTCCGCTACATCACCAGGTGTTCTGTTGGTGTTGACGACGAGACCTAGGAGGAGTTCGTTGGGCGAAAATTTGAGATGCGGTATGATACGATTGTTCAGGTACTCGATGGCAGCTTCCAGGTGGTCAGGCCAAGACTCTGGTAGGTCCATCTTGTCGTATTCGTCTTCCCCAAGGTCGGGCGTGCACATTCGCTTTAAGCAGCTTACCCATGTCTTTGCAGTTGTTGAGGGTAACTGCAGAGCATCGCGTGAGACATATACTAACACGCCATGATGGAGCTATACTTCACAGCCAGAATGTAGAGGAGGGCACGTTTTGCGCCGCCGGAAAACAACAGCTCCGAGAGAAGTTCAAAGCTTAGTACTAGCGTGGGACAGGTTAGTGTGAGAGGATGATGATAAAGAAAACCAATAAATTTTAGGGATGCGATTAAGTTCAAGGATGCAAGACAGCTTATAGCCACAGTAGATGCAGTCAAGCTATATCTTCGTCATTAAAAAAGACCTTTGTTAGATCACAACCGGAAGCAATGTCGGGATTCGATGATGCCTCGTTGCGATCTGAAAAACGGAGGGACGTGCCGCCGAGATTTCTGTATGCAGTCGGTACCATGTACGTGCCAACCGATACATCGCCGCGATTGCCACGAACAGCGAAACGTCAAGGTAAACGCAGCAGAACAAAAGGAACTCCGCGACGCTTGTCCAACAATGTCAGAGCTAGCCGAGTTCTGGGCAAAGGAAGCACAGCGGCGTCTTCTCCGGTGTTATCGAACGGCCATAAACCAACGGAGGCATTCATCAAGCGTTTGAAGATCAGGAAAGTACTCTGAGGCTTCACACCAGGTGGCAGGAGCAGTCTTAGCACTCGCCTTGAAGGCGGTTTGGATTCTTGTATCGATTTAGCGAGACCACCATAGCTGGTACAATCGTAAGAGATAGGCGGAAGGCGAGGAATCTGGCTGTGCCAATTGTTCATTGTCATGCGCTCAGACTGAAAGCAAGAACAAGGTGAGCATTCTGTCCATGTGACACAGTGATCCGACTACAAGCGGTGCGGCGACATGCATGTACAATAGGGAAGAGGTTTCTTTCCACAATCAGATGGACCGGCGTCGTAGACGTCCAAACCCAAAAGTACCGCACAATTGATAGATTTGGACACGATATAGAGAACGCACCTGCTTCACGCAAACACTCCACGCCATGGCGATTTGGTTGGTGAGGAGTGTAACGGTGGCTCACGCACCATCCAGCAGCCCAGAATCCTGATCTCACCAGCTCGTGACGTCGATGACCACGCTACGTCCTGGAGTATGTCAATGCAAGATGTGAATGAGGGGCGACTCGAATGGAAGCTCGTACACAGAGGAGCTCGGAGATCGTTGTATGCCGCGAGTCACGAACGGGACGCTTAGATTCAAAGAGATTGATCCCTCTGCGGTAATGTGTTCAACGTCGCAGGTGGGCCGAATAGTGGCTAGCCCATAGTACGCGGGGACTAACTCCTTGTGGATGTCAGGTGCTCCGAGCTCAGCGCTGAAGGTCCGTACTCTAAGACGAAACCACGCTGCTGCACCTTGAGGATACACATTCCGGAGATTGCTGGCTGACGTGATAAATTTGTGGCGGAGGTGAGCGTCGTCTTGTGTCAGCATCGCTATGCCATACGCTGGTACGATGAGAGTGGAAAGGCTGGTGCCAGTCGCCAGGCCTCCAGGTCGCTCAGCCGACTAGGGACGATGACGGGTCTCCTGATGGCCTCACGAGGGTCGGTCTAAAGAGTTTGGAAGGTAAAGATTAGGTACACCTTTGATGACCTCGAGAATGGTAATGCAGCATGGAAATGGAGAGGAGGAGGACGACTAGAGTACCGGGGTGGGGATGAACCGGGATGGGTGATCAGACCGGGAAGGATATGTGGCGTACAAAGAACGATAAAACAAATATACAAATTATAAAAACAAGAACAAAGAAAGAAAGAAAGGAAGAGAATGGCGGCTGCTTCACGCTACGATCCCCCGCACACCTCCACCACCCAACGGCACACCCCCGCAGCTGACATACGCCCCGTCCGGCGCGCGGCTGCCCATAGCCCAGAGCGCGAGCTCGTGCACCAGAACCGGCGTCTCCATCGTAGGTCGAGCGCAAGGGCGAGGGCGCGGGTGAGGGGCACTGGTGCAGGGGGTGGAGGAAGGGTCTTGGTTGCCGTGGTGGTGTCCGCGGTCGTGATGGTGGTGGAGGCGGGGGCTGGAGCAGGGACGGCGAAGTAGGCCGGTGGATGCAGAGTTGGCGTCGTTGCTGGGGCAAGTGCGCGAAGGATGTCAGAATAGCAGAAGTGCTGCCCCCGAGCGCGGGCCGGGCGGCGTTTGGAAGTGTTGAGGACGGTGCAGTGGAGCTGTCGGGTTGGGCAGTGAGCAAGTGGAGGAGCACAAGAACATATGTATCTAACTTGAGCGGCCGCGTCTCAGTGACATATCCTGCCTTCTTGAACGTCCTTTCTACACAGTCTGCGCCCCACCCAAAACGGTAAGTGGTGCATGGGTTCAAAATGGAGAAGAGCGAAACGTACCGGCGATTTTCCGCAGCTTCACGCCGTCCACCCCCGTCTCGCGCGGCGCGAGGTACAGCACGTCCGCCCACACATCGTCGGATGCGCCCGCGGCCGAGACGGGGCGCATGATGTCTAGCGCGTCGAGGACGACCTGGAGTCCCGCGTGATCCGCATGCTCGCCTCCATCACTGTCGAGGATAGCGTCCAGGCGTGGCTTGAGGGATCGCAGGAGAGCCAGGGCGGTGGAGACGGTGCGCGTGTCGGGAGACACCGTCATTTCTGGGGATGTGGGCTCCTTGGAAAGGGCCATGACGCCGAGGGTGAGATGGAAGCGGATGGGTTCGATTGTAATTGACGGGTCGAGCCCGCGGATGGGTGGACTGGCGGCGTGGAGTGAGGATTGGAAGGCGGCGATGCGGGTGCGGAGGGCGGGGTTCGTGTGCTGTGGAAGTTTGATCAGAGTGTTGAGGGGTGTTGGTGGACGGACATACAAGCGAGACCGCGATAACTGAACGGGTCCATATCAGTCAACAGGCGATGGTACGTATTGATATACGCACAATGCGTTGGCCTGGGTCTGCGCGTGGTCATCGTTTGTTGAGAGTCGTGCCGTACAGCCACCGATCACTCTGCGACCTCCCATCCTGCACTGTCATCATCCTTGCTCTTGCTTAGCGCTTCACACCCTGCACTTGAGACTCTGCCATCGACTTGAGTTCAAACCCAATTCTCCCGGCCAGACACGCAGAGTTGTTCCAGCCGATCGGCGTCCTCTCGAGTCACTTCTCGCTGTCGTTACTTGGAATACGGCGAATCACCAGCATAAAACCGATGCCTGTTGGGGCGGCCTATAAGAGGCGCCTCTGCTATCGATCTCCGAATGCCCCAGTCAAGAAGCACTCAGTGGCCTGTTCGTTTCTCCCCACACATGACATTCGATGTCGGCTCTATGCGTCAGGAAAACAACAAGGTCCTGAAGGCCTGAAGGACACAGTTTACCTCAGTCGGAAGGCTGTTTCCTCAGAAACACTAAATTAAGTCATTTTTAAATGCGCTCAAGTCAATAGCTGTGGGCGGAAAAGTCCATAAGAGATGTCATCTGTAAGCCTTGACTGTCTGAGTATCGAGAAAGCCTGATGACATCTCTGCTCAAACGGCGCGGTGTCGACTCGTAGTACGATCTGGCAGGCAAAAACGGACCTTGTCGTCCCGATGCCCCTAATCCAAATAGTGCTGAAGCTTTTCAAACCACTATCGTGGCCCTGATGCTTTCCCAGCGCATCGAAGCTGTGTATCCGGCCAGCCGTTTTCGTATGCAGCTGTTCCTCTTCCTTCTCCCGTGTAGGTGACGAAGCACCTGGTCTGCGAAGAGCGTCTGTGCTCCATGTCCCCCACAGAGATGTCGCCTTTACCGTAGGCAAGTGCCTAGATCAGCATGGGTGTTCGAAAGTTGTTGACGTTACCAATAGGCGTGACATCGTGCGTTCGAAACGCGGTTAGCCCCATCCATCTTCCCTTCAACGCACCTCTGAGCCGACTGCCAACAAGGTTTGAAAGCGCATATACCACTACTACAGCAGCTCGAAGACTGACAACGTCGTCGGTGTCGTCTCAACAGCTCTCAGTCCGTTCCTCCTTTCCAATTCCGGGTCTTATTTTTCTCCCTCAGCTTCGTAATCTTCTTCTGTCTGCACAATGACGATGCCTTCGAGGGAACCTCGACTCAGCCTGCGCCGCCGTTGCCTCCGCATGGTGACACCAAACCCTTACAAAAAGCCTCAGTGACCAGGACAGGACGAAAACATCGCCGGCCAGCGTCATGCCCTTCGAATCTTATCCACAGCGCGCCCCAAGTGTGAAGCAGCTGTAGATGACATTGTTTTTACCGCCGCTGGCCATTGTGGTGCGGTACAAGCTACACCGGCGGCAGCGCACCATCCAGGCTGGGGTGAGATATTATCGAGCGCCTAGGTCGAGTAAACAACACACGTTCGCTCACAGCATGGACGTCGCAGATTACCGTTACCTGTGCTTCAACTCGAATGAATTGAAACGGCTTGTCTTTAGGCTTATAGGAACCTGCCAACTTGTGTATTGTCAATTGTGGGCCGTCCAACACTCTTGCACGTCAGCATGAGTAGAATTCATTAGCCACGTATTTCCTTCTCAATAGCGCTGCCCAACCCCTCCGTTGTGCCCTTCCCACGCATATCAGGCGTCAGCAAGTCCGCTCCTCCCTGCATCTGTGCATCCTTCGCCGTAGCCAGCACCGATTCAATCGCACGCATCACAGCCTCCGCCGCGTCCTTCTCTCCGAGATAATCCAACATCATCTGCCCCGCCCAGATCATCCCAATCGGATTCGCGATCCCTTTCCCCGCGATGTCCGGCGCGCTGCCATGGACGGGCTCAAACAAACTGGGGAACCACTCTTTACCGCGGTCTGCCCGGTTCGCCGACGGATTGAGGTTCGCAGACGGGGCAATGCCGATCGTCCCTGTGCATGCAGGCCCCAGATCGGAGAGGATGTCGCCAAAGAGCTTCGAGCCCACCACGACGTCGAACGTGTGGGGCCTTTGGACAAAGTGCGCGCACAAAATATCGATGTGGTACTTCTCCACCGTGACTTCGGGGTACTCTTTCCCGATCTCCGCCACCCTCTCGTCCCAGTACGGCATGGTGATGGAGATCCCGTTCGACTTTGTCGCGGAGGTCAACTTTTTCGCGGGGCGCCGTCTTGCTAGCTCGAAGGCGTACCTCACGACGCGGTCGACTCCGGTTCGCGTGAACACGGTGTTTTGGATTACCGTCTCCCTGTCGGTGCCCTCGAAGATCTTGCCGCCGATAGAACTGTACTCGCCTTCCGTGTTCTCTCTTACAGTGACGAAATCGATAGGTTTGCCTTCCCGGTTCGCTAGTGGCGATGTAACTCCTGGGATGAGACGGCAGGGCCTAAGATTGATGTACTGATCAAACTCTCGTCGAAACGTCAGGATGCTCCCCCACAGCGAGACGTGATCCGGGACGGTCGCCGGATCTCCCACTAACAATCACAGTGAGAGCGGGTGGTAAGTTCGTTATAGCTGCTCTCCACTTGCCCAGGATGACTCGGCCCTCACCTGCTCCGAAGTAGATCGCATCGCATGCTTGCAAATGCACTTTCCAATCATCCGGCAGCATCTTGCCGTGCTCGAGATAGTACGTGCACGACGCCCATGGGTATGAGCGGAACTCAAGCTGGAAGCCGAATCGAGCGGCTGCGGCTTCAAGGCAACGCAGAGCGGGAGGCATTACCTCCAAGCCGATGCCATCGCCAGGGAGAACGGCAATAGTGTAGGAACGCTGTGAGGCCATCGTTGTCGTGTGAGTGAACGATGCTTTCGAACCCTTAAGGCATTTGGAGGTTAATTGCGGCTCAGTAGTTCGCACATGGACTGCCTTGGTATGAATCGATGGTTCTACTTGTAATCGTCGAGGACCAATCAAATGGACAGGATTAGCAGGCATGTAGTATTGGTATTGTGACCATCTCGATGACTTCTGAGTCAGGTGTATGCGTGATCTCACCTGCTAGCTTCCATAGATCAAGGAGCGTTTTCGAGGTTACGATTCACAGGCGCTGCACAGGACAACATTCGAGCATGAATGATGGAGACGGTGTATCGCAGCGGAAGCGGGGCAGGCATGTCCAACGTACGTGAAGCCAACCATTTCGTAGCGTTCAACTACTCGGTTCACAATTCCTTCAGAATCCGCTTTGCCTAGTGCTCATCGTTTTCCGTCCTTGCCTTTGAGGTCGAATCTCTCGCCATCCTGGCCGACGCCTCAAGGACGCACCATGAGTAGCGGAAATTCAGCGTAGTTGACGCGACCTCGTTGCCTCCCCCGCCTGCAAAACGAGTTGCCTCTACCCTTATCAACCTCGAGACCTTCCAATTCGACCGCTCGCAGTGCACCATGACCCCCCAACATGTTCCCCACCCACAAGACGGCCTTTAAGCGACTCGATTGCTTTACTGCCCATCCGGCCTAAACACAGTTCCTGTCGCCCCCCGCTTTCCCGTGAACTTCAATGGATCCTTGTCCTCAGCCCCGCTATCTCTGCCACCCCGTCACGCTCGAGAGCCACGCGAACGCTACTGGAAAGCAATCATGGACGTTCAGGAGTTGTGTTTCCACGTGGCACGGCGGAGACGTCGCTGGGATAACTTCGATGTCCACTGGTCATCCCCGCCGCTCGTCTGTCTCGCTCCATGAGTTCGCGGGCGGGGCGACGGATGAGTGGCGGTGACGGTTGGGACGCGGCCCATGCGAAGGAGAGTAAGGCTAGATGGTGAAAACATTCCCAAGGACTTGGACGGGAAGAGGAATATGAATAAGGAGTCGCAGAGACCAGCTAAACGAATGTTTAAATACGTTGTATCTGGTGCGTGACATGTGAAGGTAGGAAAGGGACAGACTGGATTGAAGCGCGATGAGCTGACGGGAGGCGATGAGGAAGCGCTCTCACTTGGAACTTGCATGACTATAATTGTGTGACAGATAGGACATCGCCTTCAAAACAAAAACAGCTTTCAAGTTACAGAGCATGAAAACTACCAAAACAACATGCAGCAGCATAGCAAAATGCGGATTGGTTCCATGTCAAGACATTTACCTGTTGCGCTCCGCGCAGCTCCACAACGCATCCTCAAAACAACCCCGTACCAAAGAGCCTCTCTATTGAGCGCTCTTCACGATGTCTCTCGCTCTTCCACGATTCGTAGCGTACACGATCATCGTCAAAGTAGTAAGACCTCCCGAAATCGATTAGCCGGAAACTCGAATGCTTATCACTGCGTTCAGGGGGGGGAACATCAAGCGGCCCTGGTTGGACGAGGATATTGCGGGCATACACCGAACCGTGAATCCAGCCTCCAAAATGGAATCGGAACTCAAAGGAGGTCACTTCGTTCCTAAAAGAAGGATGGTAGAAGTTTTAGCGAAAAGTATAGAAGAAAGAGAGTATAAAGCGGGATATTCACTTCTGATCGAGAGTAAGCTCGCGGGCATCAACCATCTCCCCGCAATCTTCGAGCAGAAGGATAGAGCTAAGGTATCCGACTGGCTCGCGTTTGCGCTTCGTCGGTTTACTGTCCACCCCTTCGCCTTCAACTCCTTCCATCGCCTGGACATCGTCAGCCTCATCTTCAGTCTCATCGTCGTCCTCGCTATACCAGTCCCGTTCATAGTAACCATAGAACTGAGGCACCAACGCCCCGACCGGGACCGGATCATGCATAGGCTGCAGGACATTCAGACCGCTCCAGTTCTCAAACATGTGCTTCTTGAACTCCTGATAATTCTTCGCCTCAGACGCCAGATGCTTATCGCCAGAGTCCGAAAGCTTCGCCACCACGCGCACCTTGACCGTCGGCGGCACCTCCGGCGGCGGCTTGATGTGCTCGCAAGTGGGGTGCATGGGATCCTGCCAGCTGACGGTGGTGCGGATGGGGCGTACGGGGCCCTCAAGCTCGACGCAGTACGGTCGCGTGTCGGCGAGGCTGACCTGGCGCCCACCCCCCTTGTTGTTCCCCGTCTCAAAGTCGTGGGCGTCGACGACGTCGAAGGTGACAGGCGGACGGCCTTTCTGGACGACTGACAACGTCGTGGATTTCTCCTTCCACTGTGCTTCCATTCGCTCGCCGTGCTCGCCATCGACCTCCTTCAGAATGCGGTCAATATCTAGCTGGAGGCACTCCTTACAGATGACGGGGTCGGTGCTCGGCGGAGGGATGATCGCAGAGCGAGGGAGCTCCCACTCGGCTTGGTACACGACGGAGTGGTTGCCGACGCCAATTTGGTGCGCAGGGGAGATATACAAGTGTGCTTCCTCGATGTGCTCGTACTCAGTAGATTTGGACGCAATGGGACAGGGGGGTGGGTCGTGGACGACGAAGGTCGGAGGTGGGATTGGGCCCGGAGTGGCAGTCGGGGGTATGAGATAGCCTTCGAACCCAGTCGGTATACTTGGGGGACTAGTCATCGCGAGAAATCTATCGTTATTTGCAGGGTCCTTGTAATCGCCGGGTTTTCGCGCGGCTCTCGCGGCGGCTTCGGCTTGTACACGGGCTTGGGTTGCATCTGACAAATTGAGATAGTACGTGTAGGTACGGTCGGGTCTGGAGGTCCATTCTGTATTAATAACCTTCTGTTCGGCGTAGCCGTAGCGATTGCGTGAATTGACCGCAAGAAGATTCTATGGATCGTGCACGATGACCTTCTTCGGAAGACGCTCTAGAGGGATAAGATCTGTCAAACGCTCGGTCGTGTAGCTGAACGGGACAAGAGGCCCAGGTGCTGGGTAATTCGAGCGCTCAAATATTGATCCAGCCGAAGCCTGAAATCAGACGTGAGTCGCGTTCACGAGTGGCTCAAGGAAAGGCGCACTTTTTTGCCTTTGGAACTCGCGACTTCTGGCATGGCTCGCCCAACCTTCCCTTGCTTGATCTCCTGCTCCATCTTCTCGATCGCTTCGCGCGGTGACCAGGTTGAATAACCATCGGTTCATTCTCCGTCTCCGCCCACTCGATCTCATCCTTTGCATAATCGAGCTCCCCCGTCGCCTTCATCTACCTCAACAATTTGCTCCCCGTCGACAGCGTCGAAAGATTGGCCAAATTCGGTATGCGGCGCACGCGGTAAAAGTCGAAGAGGGTGGCACCCCACAGCTGAATACCATTTGGTGTTTGCTTACCGGGGAAAGAATTCTCAGGGATGATACTTTTTCCTGTCGGTGCGCGAGGCCAGTGACGAAAGACCACTCGCCGTTTCTCTGTCTTCCCCCTAGAAGGACATCGACGAGCTCATCGCCCGTGAGGGTCGACGTCGGTCGTTTGGGTGGCGGGGATTCTTCTTTGTCTCCACCGTACGCCCTCAATATAGCAATCAGATCGGCGGCCGTGGAATTACGCGGCTCTTCCTTGGGATATTTGAACATCGGGGGCGCCAACGTTGACTCAGAGGGTGATTCGACGAGGCTGACGGGAGCGATCGGTGTCTCTTCTGCATTCATAGTGAACAGATGGAGTGGATGAAGTGCGATGGCCGAATTCAGGGCTTAGATCAGTCAAGCAGCAGCGAAGAGACGTAAAATAGTGCACCGCCGCACAACAACGCAAACTGGATGGGTGTGGATAACAAATCGATGATAGCGTAGCTCGCTCTAAGTTCGCGCTGCAGTAAAGACGGGGGTACGAGCAAGCGGCAATGGTGGGGTTTATAGCGCAGCCCAAAAATCGGATCGAAACGAGGCAAAGAATCTATTGTTTACGCGCCCTGTTCACGTGTGCGATGTTTTCCAAGAAACCGCTGGAAAAGATCTGACTAACGGTCAGCGCGGTCAGCCTTCACGCCCACGCGCAGCTTAAAATTGCTTTCTGAGAACGCACCAGGAAGCCCGCCGTACGCGTAACAAGCGTGCAAAATCTGATTTCTACGTTTGCAGATGGTTTGGGCCGTTTGGCCGCCTCTGCGGTGTAGACTGAGCTTCGATGCTCCGCTCAAAGGATCGAACAATGATTTGAAAGTGACCTTTTCAGCGGGTTCCAGGGCCGAGTCGTTCTTTCGACAAAGTACACGCACCTGATTGAAATACACTGGGTTTATTCAATTTCGTTCACATAATGAGGGTAAGGATGGACATTGGTCAGGAATGGGACACACGTCGCGGACATTAGCCAGGATGTCAATAAACCCAAACCCTAAGGCTAGTTTACGGCCCGACCCGGGTCACTTAGTGCCAGTGCGTTCTCACCTCCCTTTGACATAAATCGATGCTCTTGCTGATCACTGCTATCCCTGTTTCTAAAGCTATCCTTGACCTGGGCCGACCGAATTCGCTGTGGATGAAATACAGGCTCCGACTGCTGCCTCCTGCCAATGAAAAAACTTGTGCGTGCGCCCTGAGTACTGAGTAATCCAGGGGCCTTTTGAGTTCCTAATGTATACGGAGTCATCACTCGGCGCCGAAATTCCTTCACCCTGTAGCTATAGTATTTCTGAGCCTCTCACTCGTGCTTCTCCCAACTACTACGGAGCCGTTGATCTACGAGCAAGATCGATAAGCACTAAAGCACCTACAAACTGAGTATTCGATCTAGCTCCTCGCACTCTCGTACCACTTCGGCTTTAATCCTGCTTTAATCCATCTCAGCTGCTGCTTTCCCCTTCCTGCCTACCTTGATCCTCCCCTGGCTCGCTAGCGGCACGTGCCAGGCTTCCTAATCCACACCTCCCTCGCCCTCGCCGCAACGCGCAGCTATTCATTCTCTGCCTTGCCCTCACCGCCCCTGTCCGCAACTCACGCCGCGACCCTGAAGTGCCGCAACCACCCTCGTACAGGCCAGATACTCGTACATGCTGTACACACGCCTCTCAGGCTGTGCAAGGCTGTGCGCGCATGTGTGCATCGTCAATTGATCGAGCGCATGCTGCTCAGCGGTATACTCATCGCGCATGATCGAGGTCTAAGTATGGAATCCACATCCAACGGCATGGCTGCACATGGGAAAGTGGCCGAGGCAGCACACTGACACGGCCTCAATGAAAATTTAAGCGATGACCTGCCCCAACCCGCGTGCGTCCCATTCGCGCTTCATCACATTGCTGACAAGAACTGCGAGGGCGTGCAGAGGGCGTGGGGGCGTTGCGAGCACACAATGCGGGCAGGGTGCGCCAAGGTCCTTATTTCTGCTAGGGTGTAAGGGAAATGGATATGGGTACAGATGTCCAAGATGGAGATGATGAGGCAGCGGAGAGTGTCGGCCGCGAACTTGGGGTTCAACTGGTATCCTGAGAACGATTGTGGATCAGGAATACAGAAAGGTCGGAGCGAGCGAGCCGCGTACTGGTGCAGTAACAATCCGGTTATTGGGTTAACATGTATGTAGCTCAGCGAGTTTTCTTTTACAATTTCTAGACGTCGAAGGCTATAGCGAGCGGGTTCAACGGGAACGGATGCTCAGAGATGTCGAGGTCGAACATGTATTTTACAACCGAAGTTACACCGCATCGTACTCGCCGAGTTAATCCAGCAGAAAACGCCACAAACCAATCTGATAGGAATACCATGGAGCTTATCGAGAACTTGAACATTCCCAAAACTATCAATATATAGTCGTTTTCGTACTTCCCCCGCAGTAACGAACTGACATTCGTACATCAATAGGACAGTTCCTCCGCCATACACGACGTTTAAGGACCCTCCTGGGAATACGGCTGAGATGGTACAAGGCACCTTGCAACGGAAGCCGATCCTGCGGTTCCTTGCGTATCATTGCAGTCGCAATTTTGAGTAATGGTTCCATGCCTTCGTATTTCTAATCTTCTTGTCAGAAAGGAGGAGGGGCTTGACCAGGAATATCAATCTCACCTGTATCATCTCGATAATCACATTTCCAAGCTGATATATGTCAACTTGGAATGGGTCGTGCGGTTCCTCCAGTTTGCGTTCAGGTACACTCCTATCTTGACCGTAGGCTCCGCTTGCTTTTATCTTTACGTGGGGAGGGAACATTTCAGAGAGCCCAAAGTCGATAAAGTAGTACTTTATTGGCCCGACCGAGGACCGATCATGCCATTCAAGACCCCGTGTCACACCGTCATGAGTGCGGGGCTTCATGAAATGCACGCCCCGAGGAACAATCTTAGACCCATCCATCATAAGATTCAGAAAACAAGCGTCTCTGGATGTCCGTCTATCAGTGAGCGCGCAAATACGCATTGTGACTCACTTGTGTGCAATCCTGTGTTCGTGAAGAAAATCGAGTCCCTGATATGGCCATCAGCAAGATCCAAAACCGCTAGATGCGCTAGATGACGGTTAGAGACACTAGAGGGTCTAGACAAACTAGACCAAACTGACAAAATCTCTTCTAGCTTTCTACCTCGTATTGGATTTCTCTAGCGCCTCATTTGTTTTCTAGCTTGTCTAACTCGAAAAGATCAAGCCGCGTTCACTTGTAACTATTATACGATCCTAATAACATATCTCGTGTGAGTGATGATCAGCGAATCTGTTGACATAAAATGACTCGAAGGCATCAAGGCTGAAAGAAAAATGGAAATCTATGGGCAGGAAACGGGAACCGTATACGGGAAGCAGATGTGCACCCCGTAAGAAAGTATCAAGATGCAAGATAGATATCTCCCGTTCGCCACGCACGACGTCGGGCTTCACTTTCCACAGGCCGGTCTCAGCGTCTGGACCCCTCCCGACAGTCTTGAACCACTCAACCAAGGCACAGGGGTAGGTCACGCCATCGTGCTTGAAAGAAAAGAATAGCTGAACACGAACGACGCTCATCCCCTTCATGCCAGGTTGCTGATCATCCTCGACTACAAATGCGCAGTCTCGGCGAGGTCCCCGCCCCCGCCAGGAGGGAGTTGAGCGGATACGCTCTCGGCGCATTCCCCGAATCCCTGAATCGTCACTCGGTGCGTAGAATGTTGCGGTAGCTGAGTGGTAGACGCTGATTTCGCTGGAAATGACGGGGCACGCATTGAGGGGTACCGTGTTCGAGGAGAGTGTCTCGTCATCGTTGAGTTGGTCAAATAGGAAGCGACGCATGAGCTCAGGGAGTCGGGGTTGGACAATAGCGGCAGCGAGGTCTTCGAGAGCACGAGGATAATTTTTAGCTGGTTCTGTAATGACTTAGTATTAGTAAGTGGACATTAAAGTGAATGAAAATTAGCACACCTCGTGTTCGTGCAAGAACCACGTTTCCCGTCACGTATTCATCGTCGATGGGCGCGGCATCGGCGTCTCCCGTTCCACCTTCAATTATGTCTGCAGCGAATGGTAAAGGGGCAGCAGCATGGTCTGGGGCCAGCATACCACGCGCAACGAAGTCAGCTCGAGCTGCTGCAAGCTTGTCTAGACGCTGGTTCGTTAGAAGCATCTGGCCCAGTGCTTCGTATCTGTTGGAACGTCGCCATGGTTTCTTGACAGCGGTAATGTGTCGAGATTCTGTAATAGAGGAGCATAGACCGTTCGGGGCACCAAACTGACGTATATGGTCAGGATAGTGGGAGAGGGCATGCTGACGAGGAAGAGAGAACCCCTCAGGACGAACGCCAGTGGTCCGAAAGATCTCTCGGGACTTGTGGAAACGACGGATGGCAGCCTCTAGCTGTTTGATAGAGGCTTCCGATAAATCGTCGCGACGGGCTATGTAACATGCATCAGTGAATACAGAGATGCATTGCACCATCTGTTCCGGAACATGGCCAGCAATGGCAGCGATATAGACCTATTGACCGGTATGAGAAGACAGCGAATGAGCGATTTTGAACATTGATGAGCTCATCTTCATCAAAGCCTTCGAGTCGTCACCCGTCCATTGCTTGAAGCGGCGGCCGTGTGGAAACCTGCGTAGCTGCGGAAATGCAGGCACAGCAGCAATGCTAGCCGAGGAATATTTTATATTGAAAGTTCAAGATCTAATAAGAGTCAGGACTTACCGACGATCAATGTCATCGAGGATTTCCTTGGCTCTCGCCTCTCCATGCTCCAATACAAGGTAGTGTCCCACCCATTCAACGAGGTGATCCTTGAAAGTTCCTTTGATGAGTTGGTGAAGAATGTCCGGGGAGAGCATCTCATGTATGTCTGCCCGCGGGAAGTCGAACGTAAATGGCTGCACCAAGGATCAGTAGACTGATGCCTGCAGAAAAAGATCCGACTCACGATAACATCATCGTCAATCCCATAATTATTCCATAGAACCTGTGAGCTCCAAGTGTTCATGAGGTGCTCAGTAAGTCTCTGCGAGCGCCGACCACTGGGACCATCGAGATTATCTGGTAACGAAGTATCCCTATGACCTGCATTCAGAAGATAGAACATATGATTCAGATATCCACGTACTTCGGACACCAGTTTTGGACAGTCCCTCCCAATAAGACTTGTTCCGGGTAATCTGCAATGTATGCAGCGAGGTCATAAATGATGCGTCGGAAGTGGCCATCAGGGCAGCGCCGGACAACAGGTGTTGTCATACCAGGACGAAGGGTCCTGAGGATCGTGGAGAGGGATGCGTGATATAGCTGCCGTTTGAACTTGCGGAGCGCGACGTCGTTGTCATATTTTCGATCACCTATTCAGCTATGAGTCAAGGACGTAGAATGAAATGCATGAAAACTCACTTTTGGGAATTGCGAGAAACCCAATAGGAACGACGGCATTGCGGTGCGCACGACGGACAGTGTTATAAACGCCGCCAATGGATAAATACAAGGGGTGATATTCGACGTGGCCCGTCGCTACAGAGACTGTGGTCTTGTCACTGCCTAGGATAATTGGGCAATACATTGCACCCCTATTTTCCTCGTTCTCTTCAATGATAGCATCCTGTGATACATGAGTATTGGAAATGCAGAGAAATCTTAGAGGCTTACAGCGTGCTTCCATGCATAGTTACCCGACATGAAGTCACTCCACGTTCGTTGGCCATTCTTGTCTCTGCGAATATACGGGGCATAGTCGAACTGGCCGTTGAAGTCCGGGTTATCGAGCATGTTGCTGATCACGACGTCTGGATCACGGTACCACACCTCATACTCCGCCGATTTCCACGAGGGATCGTTGGGTCCAACTTCGCCATCATAGGACGTCGAGAAGCACTTCCAGGGTGCGTCTCCGAGGCGCGTCGCGTCAATTGAGCTGTACAGATCCTCATACGAGGCGAAGGGCCCGGTGTCATCGTGCTTGGACAATGAAAGAGCCCAGAGCTCGAGAAGATAGTCAATATTGGGGGCGGACATCTCAACGCGGCGAAACAGGAAGTCGGCAGTCTTGAACTGAACCTCGTCAGCATAAGGAGCCCAGTCATTGATATCGGGGGTGGTGCGAGGTGGCGGTGGGAGGTCTGGATCCACTGGTTGACCGTTCTGATCACACGGGATCGCTAGGGAAGGATAAATATCCGGAAATCAAATCAATGAATGTGCTCACATACCGTTCAGACCGGGGTGGAGTGTTTTCGAGGCTCGGAGAGGTAGCCGAGAGGGTGGCGGAGGTGAAGGACTTGGTGAGTAGGGTACAAAGGTTGCGTCGTCTTGCACTTCATTTTGAGGCTCATCCGCTGGATCAAGACCTGCGGCCAGTTGCGACTGGGAGCAAAGGTTGCGATTGACGTGGAATGTACGGTAGTGATTGGTTTGGCCATGGACACTTCTGAAAGTCCGTGGGCAGCTGGGGTCGTGGCAGGGGTAACGATGCATCGTGATGTGGAGAGACCAGTGTGGAAGTTAATGAGATGGATGATGGATGATAGGAGTACATTTCAAATTCAAAATTTTTGGGGTGAGTCAGTCGCGCTCTTTCTTTCTTCCTTACGCTTCCGACCCACTGCCCAGAAATGTCCACTTCCACCCCCCACCCGCGCCCCGTCCGTAAAGGAGCAAACACAAATCCTGGCCAGGTTGTTCTTGACCAAAGGCACAAAAGGCGCACTCCTGCTCAGGTAAGGGCTGACAATGAGCGGGCAGAACTTGAAGCGGCTGCCGCACAAGCAAAGGCGGCAGCTGAGCATCAAGGCAAGATCCAGAGTACCGCTGCCATCGAGGACCAGATTCGAGCGGAGGATATTGAGGATGCCAAGCATGCCACACACCCTGATAGGCGCTCTGAACAGAAAGGTCAGTCAGGGAGACAGTCGTTTGGAGGAGTATTAACAGACATACCTGCAGTCTCGCACACAAGAACCACGGCAAAGACAAAGGCCGCTGGACAGAAAACTGCAACGACTGCCACAGAGAAAATTGCAACGGCTGCCACGGGGAAAATTGCAACGCCGGCTGCCATCAAGAAAACTGCAACGGCCGTTTCCAAGAAAATACCAATGATACCTACAAAGAACATGACGAGGGCGGTAAGTAATTGACGCTTCGTGATCCAAACAAAGGCTGAAGATGACTCAGGTCGCACATACCTCAGTTCCAGCATCTGCTAGCAACGCGCTTCCGCAAAACCCCGAAGACGACGAAGATTATGAAGGCCAAGTTGAAGACCCTATCAACGTTGCCGAAATGGAGGTCGATGACATTTCCGAGGGTGCAGAAACCTTTCCACCTGAATCAACCGTCGATACCGAATCCGATGGGATGGCAATCAGTTTGGATGAGGATCACGACGACGATGAAGATTTCGACCCTCCAGTTGACGACAATGTGGAGCACAGCGGAGAAGAGCTTGGTACGGCAGTCATCAAGAAAAAGCTGAAGAAATCCAGGGTATGTAGTCCTGTTGGCGCATAGAACATGTTATTCATCGCGATTCCATAGGTTATTGACCGTAGCCTTCGTCAAGTTATCAACAGTGCACGTGATCGCCCACCATTAACTGTCACTGTGATCGCAAAATGCAAAGTCACCGATAACACTGACAGGTAGGTCATTCACTGCTTCTCTCTCCTTCATCATACACTCCACATATTACGATATCTAGTTCTGCCGCTTCCGAAACCAAACGAGCAAAGAAAGCCAATGTCGCAGCCGGCCTCCGTCCTGACTGGAGAAAACATCTTGCTGCTCAGACCATCTCTCGCCGATCCACTCCTGCCACCAAAGCCGCCGATGACGAGGAACCTGTCGTAGCCGGCGAATTCGATGAAGACGAGTCCCCAGAGCAGCTAAATGCTACCCAGAAGAGCAAGTTATCGGTCAGGGTACAGATTGGTCCAAAGAGTACCAAAGATACGTTGAAGCGTTCACTTTTCTGTTGTAATTGCCAACTAGCTAACAGATATGTTTACAGATGAAAGTCAAGATCCAAGACGTTGATGTTGGGAAGGTCAAGACATCAAATGCCGACATTGCCACCGCAACCACCGTCCGCTTCAAGAGAATGCCCGTCGGTTGCCTTCCATTCCCTACCGGCGCTGCAGGTCAGTCATGCGCTGAAAAATGGAAAAAGGAATTCAAGGGCACCGCGATCAACTTCGCAGCAAGCCTTCTTGCCCCGTTCTCTTCCAATGCACTCCTCCACGACTATGTCCAAGAGTGGTGGGAGTACATATTTGATTTCACAATGGAAGAACACTGGACATGGACGGAGAACAATCAAGATGCTTGGCCGGCAGTTGTGGAACAGGTGAGCACCCCCTTTCCCGTTGTTCGTCACTCAAATGTCCCTCGACAGACAAGCAAAATCATTACCGAATGGCGAAGCTCGATCGGAAAGGACGCCATCGCC
Source organism: Tricholomella constricta (assembly GCA_013368375.1). Lineage (NCBI taxonomy): Eukaryota > Fungi > Basidiomycota > Agaricomycetes > Agaricales > Lyophyllaceae > Tricholomella > Tricholomella constricta. The sequence goes on from JAACJP010000020.1 coordinate 636,116, forward strand.
ATCCTTGGTGATCTCTTTGAAAAGTACGAGATGACCAAAGTCGAGATCATTGACTGGGTTGAGGAACAGCGCGGCGACCCAGGTGAATTTCGGTGGCTCTATGCCAACCCTGACGCTCCAAAGGTATGCCATGCATCGAGTCATCTGTTCGTCTGTTCATTTCAGGGCATAGGGCCAGAAGGGGGCGTTCCAGTCGGACCTAGTCTTGGAGATCTTCGCTACGCATCTGAAGCAGGCGGCGGGGGCAGCCATGGATTACGGATTGCCAGTGGGAGGTCTGGCATTATGCACAGCTGCAGTGTGTCCGCTTTTACCTCATGTTTCTTTATCTACTGACTCTATCTTACAGATGGAGCGTGCTTTCGAGCTCTGGGAAACTGGTGAATATCCGAAGAAGAAGGATGAGAAGAAGGACGAGGTGGCGGCGGGCAAGAAGCGGTCTCAGTCTGCCCCAGCATTTGGTGGTGATGAGTGGATCGCGCGCACGGCCGGTTACGTGGCTCTTGCACAGAGCCTCAAGGAAGACGAACAATGGCCCATCATCATTTCCAAAGCAGAGGCTCACATGCCTGCTGGAGCCGCCGCTGCCGCCGCCGTCTCCCAGCCTGATATCAATGTGCGAGCGACACTTTCTCTCTGGTGTGTACTCCATCTTCGTTTCTCGCTGTGATGCTCACTGACCTTCTAATTCTCATTCTTTTAGAGCCTTGACTACATCGGGCTCAAACATTAGAGTATTCTGTCGTGTATCCTAGTAATATAAGTTGCTCTCTATCTATGTGTGTTAGTCCTATCCGTTGGGATAGAAGGGCTAGGAATGAGATAGAAGTCCATTAGAATTAGGCTTCTCACTTAGGACTAGCGAACGAGATAGATTGTTAGATTGGCTAGATCCTCTAGATCTAGTCGTTCTAGCGGCCCGTGATCTTGCTGATGTGGCAATGTTTCGTCTTTAGCTATGAGCTCTGAGCGTACGTGAAGAGCACCGCATACCTCAAAATATTGACGCAAAGCATCTACGAATTCGTCGAGTCGTCGAAACGGCAGCTCATCAAATAGAAGGAGCTGCGGCATGACAAGAAGCGCATGTTCGTCGTCGTCTGGAAGGAGAAGTATGTCGAGAATTGGTACTGTGTGGTTCCTGGGATCGCGCTGCATGTCAGGCGAGGAAAGGTATTGAGCTATAGGGAGTTCGTCTCTCCAAGTTTCAATACGCTTCAGCACAACCTTAGCCCCATCCGAGATTCGAATGGCATCTAGCAAGTTAATGCCTCTCTAAGTACCTGTCAGCCTTGAACATGTCACCATGGACGCAGACGCCATGACATACCATAAGCGACAGCGCCTCTTCGAACTCGTAAATATCGAAGTTAACAGTGTCGCCTTGAGACCAGGGTGCCGTCCAGTCAGAATGAAACCGCGGGCGCAAACGGTAGCCGCGGTGAAGAAGGAAGGGTTGGAGGTTCACCCAGAAGTGTTCACCCCCAACGTGGTTGCCAATAAAGTGATCAAGGTTCGTATAAGGGCTCACCATTAAGGCATCCTGAAATACAGCCCTCAGCTCGTCTTTGGAGAAGGGCATTGAGGCGATGGGCGGTGGAGAACAGAGATTGTCTGCCCTGATACTTCACAATGACTCGGAGTCGGCAATGTTCTCAACTCGGACGGCTGTCGGCCTCTGGCAAGGCAACCTCGAGGCCTCAACGATCCACGACCAAAATCACAAAATACTCTTTTTTTCGTTTAACTAACTCCGTCCGACAAACTCGGATGCCATGCTTGACGCCATCTGCCTTGCCCTCACCGCCCCTGTCCGCAACTGACACCGCGACCCTGTAGTGTCGCAGCCACCCTCGCATAGGCCAGATACTCGTACATTGTACACACGCCTCTCACAGGCTGTGCGAGGCTGTGTGCGCATGTGTGCATCGTCAGTTGATCGAGCGCATGCTGCTCAGCGGTCTACTCATCGCGCATGATCAAGGTCTAAGATCTACGGAATCCAGAACCAACGGCGTGGACATCAGTGGCCGAGGCAGAGTAATCAAACACACCGACAAAGCCTCGACGATGAGCTTAGCGTTGACCTTCCCCAACCCGCGTGCGTCCCCCTCGCGCTTCACCACATCGCTGACAAGAACTGCTAGGGCGTGCAGAAGGCGCGGGGGCGTTGCGAACACACAATGCGGGCAGGGTGCGCCAAGGTTATCAATTGTTCTGGGGTGGAAGAGAAGCGCAAATGGGCACAGAGGAGTTGTGTCAGTGTTCGTTTTGTCCTTGGGTAGCATATGTAGTTTGCCGTATGTATAATGTCTCTTGTCAAGGGCGGCGGCCGCGCACTGGAAGGAATCAACGGGTACCAACCGGGTATACGAGGGCGGGGACACGACACTGATCCAAGGCGGAGATAAGGCAACGGAGCGTGTGGGCCGCGAACTAAGGTTTCGACTGGTGCCAGAATGTATTTTTCAACAGAAGTTACACAATAAGAATTTGACACGCTTGTAGGTATGTAATGGTCGGATTTGGCATTGGCACAGACCCTAGGCAGTTGGCGCCGCGCATCGTACTCGCCGAGTTGATCCAGCAGACAACGCCACAAACCAATTTAATAGGAATATTACGAAGTGTCGAGGACTTGAACATTCCCAAAACAATCAATATATAGTCGTCTTCGTACTTCCCCCGCAGTAACGAACTGACATTCGTACATCAATAGGACAGTTCCTACGCCATACACGACGTTTGAGGACCCTCTTGGGAATACGGCTGAGATGGTACAAGGCGTCTTGCAACGGAAGCCGATCCTGCGGTTCCTTGCGTATCATTGCAGTCGCAATCTTGAGTAATGGTTCCATGCCTTCGTATTTCTAATCTTCTTGTCAGAAAGGAGGGGGGGCTTGACCAGGAATATCAATCTCACCTGTATCATCTCGATAATCACATTTCCAAGCTGATATATATCAACTTGGAATGGGTCGTACGGTTCCTCCAGTTTGTGTTCAGGTACGCTCCTATCTTGACCGTAGGCTCCGCTTGCTTCTATCTTTACGTGGGGAGGGAACAAATCAGAGAGCCCAAAGTCAATAAAGTAGTACTTTATTGGCCCGACCGAGGATCGATCATGCCATTCAAGCCCCCGTGTCACACCGTCATGAGTGCGGGGCTTCATGAAGTGCACGCCTCGAGGAACAATCTTAGACCCATCCATCATAAGATTCAGGAAACAAGCGTCTCTGGACGTCTGTCTATCAGTGAGCGCGCAAATACGCATCGTGACTCACCGGTGTGCAATCCTGTGTTCATGAAGAAAATCGAGTCCCTGATATGGCGATATTTCGTCTTTAGCTATAGGGCTGAGCTCTGAGCATACGTGAAGAGCACCACGTACCTCAAAATATTGACGCAATGCATCTACGAATTCGCCGAGTCGTCGAAACGGCAGCTCATCAAAGAGAAGGAGCTGCGGCATAACAAGAAGCGCATGTTCATCGTCGTCTGGAAGGAGAAGTATGTCGAGAATTGGTACTGTGTGGTTCCTAGGATCGCGCTGCATGTCAGGCGAGGAAAGGTATTGAGCTATCGGGAGTTCGTCTCTCCAAGTTTCGACACGCTTCAGCACAACCCTAGCCCCATCCGAAATTCGGATGGCATCTAGCAACTTAATTCCTTTCTAAGTACCTGTCAGCCTTGAACGTGCCACCATGGAACAAGATGACATACTATAAGTGTCAGCGCCTCTTCAAACTGGTACACATCGAAGTTAATACTGTCGCCTTGAGACCAGGGTGCCGTCCAGTCAGAGTGATACCGCGGGCGCAAACGGTAGCCGCGGTGAAGAAGGAAGGGTTGGAGGTTGACCCAGAAGTGTTCACCCCCAACGTGGTTGCCGATAAAATGTCCAATGTCCATATAACGGTTCACCTGTAAGGCATCCTGAAATACAGCCCTCAGCTCGTCTTTGGAGAATGGCATTGAGGCGATGAGCGGTGTGGAGGACAGAGATTGTCTCCCCTGATGCTTTACCACGCGTCGGCAACGTTTTCAACAATCCGCACTCTCACGGCTGTCGGCCTTATTTTAAGGCAACCTCAAGGCCTCAACGATCCACTACCAGAATCACATTGCAGATCTTTTTTTGTTGAACTGACTCATGACTCACACGTCCAACACACGATGTCCAACACACGACGGTGTGGTGACTTGAAACATGCATTTTCAAGGTGTACCAGTCGAACACCTATAAATCTGTCCTGACCTACGCTTTGGTTACAAGCCAGCTCCGTCTAAGATGTCACCACCAAACCTCCTGTATCGTGAATTATTCCCGAACTTGAGGTCTTCAACTCCCGATGTGAATCCCGACACATCCTCTCCGCTGTTTCCTACTCTCCGCACATATCTTAAGTCTCCTTCACGGGAGATTCAACAAGTTCGCAGGGACCAAGGCGCTTTCTTGACTCAGGTTGAACTAGAGAAAGATGAGACGGTCCAGGAATATGCACTGAGGGGCATCACTGAGTTCGTCAAAAGGCACTACATCGATTGAGATGTTGATTTATTTTTTTAGAGTGGAGCGACAATCCAAACCTCTTGAAGACCGCATCAATGCCACGAAGCTTTTTGCGAGGTTACAGCCGAATACGCGCCTGGGATTTCACAGCGAGATTCAAGATTGTCGCCGTAATCTCGACGAGCGAGCGGGGGCCTACAGAGTGCGATTTCCTTGTCAACGCGAAAAAGTTACACTAATCCGAAACAGAGATCATCCGATGAAGCTGCTAAAGTCCGAGAGCAAAGGAACGCAGATCTGTTTGCGCAAGAACGGCTCCAAAAGCTAACTTTGACTGCGTCCGGAAGCACAGCACCCAGACAGGCACAGCAGGGAGCTCGGCCGGTTAGTTCATGTTACTCACAACTCCATGTGTGACTGACGGCTTCAATCTTCAGAACAGAGCCGTAAGGCGCTTTTCTACTTTCTATCAGACCTTCCTCCAAATTAAATGATGCTAACTTTGCGATAGAATGCATCTGCTTCGAATCTTCCAATGTCAAGGGATCACCACACGGTGTGTACACACCACCCTCCTCGAGTCCTCATTACACTGATCCTTCGACTCCTCTCAGAACACACTTTTAATTCCAATTGTTCAAAGGGAAGCAGAATCCCGCACGGTATGTATAGGAATTTCTCGATGCTCTTAAATATAATCATAAACTTATCAGCAGCTATCCTGTTCATATGCGCAGATTACTACGGCAACTGAGGGACCACGCAACGAGGTTAGTCGGAACAACTGATGGAATACTTTATCAACATCAACCTGAACTGCTCGTTTTTAGGAACGCCCCCCTAGCTATACGACAATGCCTTCAACTAGCGAGCGAGGACACGAGCTCGGGTGCGTGAATTTGTTTTTATTTTGGGGGGGAGGGGTTTACGAAAAGCTCAATGGCTACGTTGCTAGCTTATCGGCAGCATCTCCGCAGGATTTATCGCCTACTCGCATTCAATTACCACATGAAGTTCAGGACAGCCTTATAACTCAACCCACGCGGTCTGCGGAACCATCATCGGGGTAAGTCAAGGTCTCCGTTTTCAGAGCACTCAAAAATCATACACTGAAAGTAATAGCTTCAGATATATTCGGCCGCTGCCCAACCCTCCGGCAGTACCTTCAACAGGCACCCCCGTTCTCCAAGGTGTCGATGCTCTTGCCGTGACGCCAGGACAGAATATAACACACAGAAAAACCATGTCACAATCGTAGGTGACTATAGGCCAGCCTCTCAACTTATATTCATCAGCCCTTTCTTCCAGGCCCTCAGCTACAAGAACCACCCGACCGGCTGGTGGCAGAGCGCCAACGCAGAACCATTCATCGTGCGTGACATCGTCGCTAAATTTACATGATTCAGACTCACTCAATTGCCGCAGTCGCTTCATTGAGTCTGCTAGAGCACAGATTCAGCAGGCCACACAACCTACCTACAGCAACCATGTTGGCGCTGACACTGTACCTTCTCAGTACGTCTAGAAATCGATTCTAGCTTCGGAGACTTTGAACGCAGGGGTTTTTATAGATCTACCGATCGTGGCTCATCTGCAGATCACGGAAACGAGTTTCGAAGGACTAATGACGATGGCATCGCGCACTCTTTCTCACAGATTGCTACCGTGAGTGACGGCCGTGCATTCCATCCGTATGTGTAATAGAATCATCCTTATCTAAAAGTCCACATTGACGAGGTCTTTTCAGAAACCCTGGTGCCCGATCTGTTAAAGCATCTGATGGACATGATCTCTCGAGCACTACGACGTCGAGCCACGTCTCTCAGCGGTAAGTAGAGATCACATGAATCTGGAGATCAATCTGGAGCAAATTTCTCAAGCTCTTTCCATTCAAGGCATGCTTCAGCGCCTTCAGCAAGCCAACCCGAGCCCGATTATCAAGGGAATACTCCTAATAGCAGCGTGACACCTGTTGTCGGTCCCAGAAAGCGATCAGCCTCACAAGCTCTCAAACCATCGTCGACACAGTATGTTCTCAATTGGCCATTTTCTAAATGCTGCCTCACGATTTTAAAGGTCGTACACGGGCTCACGAGACAGGAGAGTCCACGACGAAGCAGCAGGGCAGTCTCCAGGCGATCTGAAGTCTGGCCAGATCTCGCAAAGGTATGTGATACTATTGATCTCAGTTTTAACTGGTGGCTCGAGCCCTCGTCTTCTTTCAACAGTCCCACTGTACCACTTAAACAACCGCCTGTGGGGGGCATCATACCCACGCTTCAAGTTGATCAAAGGAAACCTTCGAATAGCAGCGCAACACCGATTGCCAGCCCCAGGCAGCAATCCCAACCATCGTCGACACAGTACGTTCTCAATTGGCCATTTTCTAAACGCTGCCTCACGATTGTAAAGGTCGTACACGGGCTCACGAGACAGGAGAGTCCACGACGAAGCAGCAGGGCAGTCTCCAGGCGATCTGAAGTCTGGCCAGATCTCGCAAAGGTATGTGATACTATTTATCTCAGTTTTAACTGGTGGCTCGAGCCCTCGTCTTCTTTCAACAGTCCTACTGTACCACTTAAACAACCGCCTGTGGGGGGCATCATACCCACGCGTCAAGTTGATCAAAGGAAACCTTCGAATAGCAGCGCAACACCGATTGCCAGCCCCAGGCAGCAATCCCAACCATCGTCGACACAGTACGTTCTCAATTGGCCATTTCCTAAATGCTGCCTCACGAGTTTCAAGGTCGTATACGGGATCACGATACAGGAGAGTCCACGACGAAGCATTAGGGCAGTCTCCACGCAATCTGGAGTCTGGCCAGATTTCACAAGAGTATGTGGCAGTATTGATCTCAGTTGTAAATGGTGGCTCGAGCCCTCATCTTCCCTTGGCAGTCCCACTGTACCACTGAAACAACCACCTGTGGGGGGCATCAAACCCACACTTCAAGTTGATCAAAGGAAACCTTCGAATAGCAGCGCAACGCCGATTGCCAGCCCCAGACAGCGATCAGCCTCACAGGCTCCCGAACCATCGTCGACACAGTACGTTCTCAATTGGCCATTTTCTAAACGCTGCCTCACGATTGTAAAGGTCGTATACAGGCTCACGATACAGGAGAGTCCACGATGAAGCATTAGGGCAGTCTCCACGAAATCTGGAGTCTGGCCAAATTTCACAAGAGTATGTGGACTGTTAATCATAGTTGTAAATGGTGGCTCGAGCCCTCGTCTTCTTTTAACAGTCCCACTATACCACCGAGACATCCGCCTTTGGGGAGCCTCGCACCCACGCTTCGAACTGACAACGAGCCTGAGACTACGCGTCCAACCATGCGGTGCGTTTGACGGAAGTCTATGAGGACCGCCTGCTTATATCTCGGTACAGTGTAAAGCTTCCCATTGCGGGCTCTGAGCACGCTGCCTTGCCTCCAACTCGAGGAGCACCAGATGCTGATATTTCGAATCCAGCTCCACAGAATGAGCGTCCAAGCCGGTCTGTAAATCTTATTCATCACCGAATACGAAACTAAGCTCGCCACGCAGGTCCCCTCACACCGTTCCTGGTACCGGTCAAAGTAACAGCCGCAGAGAGGCTCAGGTCCATACGTCGACTAGCAGAGCTGAGAATCGTGCATCGTGCACTAGATCTGACCCCAGTGGACTATTGCCCAGAACTGCTGAATCGCGACGCACTTCAGCGCAGGTAGAGCCTACCACCCAAGGCGGCGTTCATCGGCGAGACACCACCTTGTCGACGATTTCTACAGCTGTAACAGAGAGCAGCAGATTTACAGACTGTTCATGGTGTACATACTCTTCGTGGTGTACAGACTGTTCGGATCGCACGGATTACACGATCAATACTTCCACCACGTTGGAGTAGCGCGGGCACGCCAGACGCGGGCGCTGTTTGTACATATTGGGCTAGAGCTTCTCACCATTAATCTAATAGATACCGTGACTATGGGGGCAAAGGCAGAGGCCCTGGTCCAGGCCCACAGGCAATACACATCCACCAAACCACACTAAAGAGCAAGAGTCAAGTCATCCACTCCAACATTATCCCCAGTGGTGTATTGGAACATATGGGATTGAGGCGCCATCGTTTCCCGTTATGGGCCCTACACGTTTCGCCCCCGCTTCGCATCCAACGCCGTTACGCGCCACACTGGAATAGACTATGATGACCTTTCCTTTCTTTCCGTTTCCTATCCTTCGAACGCTTTCTGTATAAATGTCGCCATCGCTGTCTGTTGTCGTGAAATATATTTTGCTTTCTTACACCAACGGCAGCGCAACGTGCCATTGTTCGATGTGCTCTTGATCGTGTACACCTGTACAGGGTATACATCGGGGTCCGGTCATAATAACATCACACTGGGTTCCTGGATTACGATTTCTTTTTCGCGCTTCCCAATCATCTGCTTCCTCACATTCTCAAGTTAGTAAAATTCCAGTCTGGATGGATTGTAAGGATTCGGGCGATTCTGTTCAGGTACCAATTGATCCCGACCACATCAGTGAATTTGCACTATTGCGGTAATCGATAGCATACGGAATACCCGAGTTGAAATTTGATGCAAGAGGTAAAATCTTCGACAATATTTTACCAATTATTGTAAGTCCGGACATGGCCATAAAGGCCTACCTCTTTTTTCACAACTGGAGGCCGTTTCAGCATAATATTATATTGGGTTGAGAATTTGTACAACTATGAGTGTAAGTCTAATGCTTTGTCCTCTTCAAAAATAATGCCATAGAGTATCAATCACATTTTGAGATATTTGAATGTAGGGCAGCGAACAATATAATTGGCAGACATTTTAGCTACAGTAGAATAAACGGCGGGCAGTTGCACCCTCGACAGCTTACTCCCAAGCCTCAAGTTTCACGGCAGGCAGGTTGTTTACGGAGCTTGTTGAAGGCACGAGAGACTGCCGTAGCTGTCGCGCGCTCAGGAAAAACCTGTCTGTGTGAGGTGCGTGAGTACAGGTGCCAATTACAAGTGTTTGGCGACGTACTTGTTCTACCCAAGAGGAAATTGCAAACAAAAATACATCGAATTCTCGTTAACATTTTTAAAGTGCCCGAAAAAGGTCCTTTGTGCCAATAAGCTTGGTGCCCACAACTGGGACAATCACAGTTACATGTGTGATCACAAAGGCCGACTGCAACATTGAGCAGGAGCAGACGAGAGGGACATGGGTGGTAGCAGTAAGTAGGGAGATGCCAGCAAATGAAAAAATGGCGATTGCGGTTGTCATGGCGGGATTTTCCGGAGCTGAGTTTCGACCAAGTTTCAAAAATTTCCGCCGAGTGCCCACGTGCACTCACTGGAACTTTGCAAGGGGTGCTCTAGTTTAGGTTCGAAGAGAAAGGCCATGTTCCGATAAAAGACCAAAGATATGCGGGCAACCACAGTGGAAATTTTCGGAGGAACTAAAATTATTGCATATGAAGGAGAACCTTTTAGCATTACATTAAAATGTTCTGCCAAAGTATAACCTTCACTAATAATTACCACGTTTTTCAACTCCTTATCATCCTTTACAATTATTCCAATCTCCTGATAATGCATTCAAATTACTCAATAACATGACCAAACATGTACAGTTGCAACAATGCTTTACCCAAACTTTTCCAATTTACTGATGCATCAGACCCACCAACGGCGAACAGGAACCCCATTCATACATCGGAACCCGACAGTACTAGTCGGTGACAGATATGCGGGCTAAGGCGCCTCACATGCCAGATGTGTATCACCAGAGTTGGAAAGCTTCGCCACCACACCTTGACTGTCGGTGGCATCTCCGGCGGCGGCTTGACGTGTCCGCAAGTGGGGTGCATGGGATCCTGCTAGCCAATGGTGGTGCGGATGGGGCGCATGGGGCCCTCGAGCTCGACGCAGGACGGTCGGGTGTCGGGGTGATTGACCTGGCACCTATCGCCCACCGTCTCAAAGTCGCGGGCATCGACGACGTGGAAGGTGATGGGCGGACGGCCTTTCTGGGCGACTGACAACGCTGCAGATTTCTCCTTGGCTAAAACAGGCTAGAGAAGGATGGCGATGAAAGTTTCCGCTGGAGCCCGGTGATATGTACCCTCTTCGGCTGGTCACCGATCTGACGTTCCGACCACAGTAAACCGCCCAAAATGTTAGAATCTGACCTAAGGGGTTACTAAGAGAACACAGAATAAACCTTAGTCTATGATATAAGGACTTTATTCGGTGTACCATACCTAAGAGAACACAGAATAAACTATAGTAACATAAGTAAAATGTCCGTGAATATAGTAGTAGTAAGACTTACCCTTAGTCTGTGATATAAGGACTAAGGGTAATCGGATATGCTAGAGTAAGTATATATATGTATATGATGTTCTTTGTGTCGTACAGTGAAAGGAAAAGATGAAAGGATGAAAGGGCGAGCGTACTTACGGTGTCTCACGAATCACCGGATCGTAACACTCCTCCTCACCGTAAGTTCGCTCCTCCTCATGTGGAATCGTGGTGAAGGCCGAGCATGTTGCGAAGGCGGGAAAATTGTGGGAGTGGAAGGGCTTTGGTAAAGAGGTCCGCTATGTTGTCTTTTGTATTGATGTATCGAATAGTAAGCTCCTTTGACGCGACGCGTTCACGGAGAAAGTGATACTTTATATCGACATGTTTGACACGTGAGTGAAGGAGAGGGTCTTCGGATAGATTAATGGCGGCATTGTTGTCGCAGAGGATAGTGGTGGGACGGTGAATTGGGCGATCGATAGCGTGGAGAAGGTGTCACGAACGTCCCTAACGACCACCCCTAAAGTCACACCCACTACGCTTTCCCACACACGTCCGCCGTACATATATGACACCACTTTCTTTTCGGACACCTTACCTCGATATTACCTATTGTTAAGACTAGTTCTCGTTCTCGTTCTCGTTTCTCTCTCTCTCTCTCAATACATTCGGCTTCACACTCGTATCGCCTGAGCTCGTTCGTTCGAATCAGCCCCGGTGAACACCTTCATCAACGCTCACGACCTCCGAATACTCCTTCGTAGGCCGTCTTCCTTGACGAACGTCAGGCCTGTCCGCTTCGGTGGTTCCAGAATAACTCTGTAACCGGCGTGCTACACAGGTCCTAACATAATATCGAGGTCTACCCACCCACCGGACATGTCCTCGACGATAGTGGAGCCCAACACCACAGTCCGCTATCAAAACTTCGAAGGTCCCTCTTTCACACAAAGAAGACCTTCACCACCACCTTTCGAAACCTCCCCTGCCTCAACAGGACACATGATGCAAGGGACCTTCGGAACCAACAGGTCCAGGCTGGAACACAACATTTTCCAACCAGGCCAACACGAGGGGGACTTTTCCTCAGCCAGTCAGGACCCTCGACGACCCCTACCCCGGACCCCCTCAAACGTATTCAACCCGTCCTACCAACTCGCCACCCCCAACTATCCCCCCTTACCACCATCCGCAACGGCCTCCGGACCTCCGCCTTCAAGTAACCAGACTCCCGGGTCATACTACGAAAGGTTGAGGCACCCGGAGATGTTCCAGAGGAGGGATAGGGCTCGGGAGGAGGGACAGGGACACTTCGCTCGTCAACAAAACCCCTTCCTACACGGTTCAGACCACGAAAGGATACTCTACGAGCTCCGCATGACGCGGGAAGAGTTTTCGCGACAAGCGCACGAGCTCCTAGTCGAAACCATGGGGATGGATCATCAACCCCGAACACCGGAACAATGGGCCAACCTCGTGTTGTCGACCATGCAACTGCACGAAGCCCATCGATTACCCCCACAACTGACGGTGTTGCTACAAATGGGGGGAAACGAAAGAAGGTTACGCGCCCTGGCTGGAGAAATCCAGACGTCCAACGAGGGAAGAAGATTCTCCGACCCCCAAAGCGCGGGATGTTCCTTCCACATGCCAATTCAGGAGCCCGTTCCCTCCAGAATCGAAACTAGATTCGAAGAGCCTCCACAAGCGACAAGCACTGTCAATACGCAGACAGCTTTGGCTCTACTCAGGAGGATGAACCAAGGGAACGCACCCCCCAGCCAAGAAGGGTTCGAACCCACCGTCACACCAGGGACAGACGCTCGAAGAGCTCCGACGTTCGGGTTCTGGGGAGCCCACAACTTACAAAGAATCCCCGAAGAGAACCCCTCTGTCGAAGGACCGTTTTCCAGGCCAAATTCGGGTTTTCAGGGCCCACAGAGGACCTTCGCAAACCAAGAAGGAGTACCTCCGAGGGAACCTGAGAACATTCCCCTACCTCCGTCGGAACGGGGAATCCCAACGCCACTGTCGTACGTCCACAGCTACGAATTACGCGAAGAAAACTCGGAAAGAAGAGAGGGAGCACCCCCTAGGGCACGAGAAGACTGGCGCCAAACACCACCTCATCTGGCGAATCAGAACAGGAGGTCACCGCAAGGCCCACACCCAATCTCCCCAAGAGAACGACGTGGAATCGGAGCGGACCCCGGCCCCGGTCAAAACGTAAACATCCTCGACGGAAGGCAAGGGACCCAACAACAATTCCCCCAGTTCGAACAATACAGAACTGGCTACAACCCCGGACCAGCCCCACCCATACCCGGCGGACGACCGAACCTCCAGTACAACGGACCACCTCCACAGCCCCAACCACCTCCGGGATCTTCGGGACCATCTACCCCGAGAGGAACTCAATGGGGAAACGGCCCCGGAGGACCAGGAGGGGGAGGAGGAGGTTATTGGGGAAATGGCCCCGGAGGAAGAGGAGGTCCTGGAGGAGGGGGAGGTCACGGAGGATACGGACCACCACAAGGACCAGGAGGCCCGGGAGGCCCCAGAGGTCCCGGAGGGGGAGGAGGAGGCCATGGAGGAGGAGGAGGAGGAGGCCCACCCGGAAATCTGGGAGGAGGCCAATTCGCAAACCCTCAACGACCCCCACCTCCACCGCAACAACCCTTAGGCCCAAACCAAAACCTGACCCCGGAATAGTACCGACACCTCCTAAACCTGGAATCGAAAATCGACATCAGGAAACCGGACCCCTTCACTGGAAAAGAACCGAGGAGATGGAAGACCTTTGTCACGGAATGCCTAGTAACGTTTCAAGCCAAGGCGATCACCTACGAACAGGATCACCTGAAGGTGTCATTCCCGAGCTCCTACTTAAAGGACGGAGCTGTTAGGGGAACACCCATTCGTGCCCTCCTACGCTCATCGACTGCCCCCCGACACGTGTGATCGCTCCTGCCTGATCGCGATCCCGACCCTGATGCTCTGACTCCTGTCGTTTCCCTCCCTTCCCTGTTTAGGCCTGACACTGTTTTCTGATCACCCGACATCCCGACGACGGTTACCATCAGACAGCATCCGGAACCACTCGTTATTATCACATGTACAGTACACTCGTATATAGCCGGCCCCCTGGCATCTGGGAATCCTTTACACTATTCTCTTTGGATTCCCCTTTGCCAGGTAAGCCTTACTTACCTTCGTTTGCTGTACATCAATATAACTTTGGATTCCCCTTTGCCAGTACGACTAAGCTCTGCTCTAAGGTCGCCCTAACAGCAGAATAGTGTCTCTTAGAAACCCGACGAAGCCGACCGACCAGCTTCCGCGCCGAAACACGCGTCTGCTACACGCGACCGTCCAACGCGCGCTCGCTCCGATCGCCCGCCCAGTCCCGTTTCGAGATGTCCGAATTTGGTGACATGCCACTCGAACGACCGTTCTCTCCCTTCCTCACGACGGAGGAGCGGTTGGCGAATATGGAAGCCACGATTTCGGCTCTCTCCGCCTCCAACACCTCCAACACGGCCTCTATGGATCGCCTCTCCGCTCTTTTCGAAAACCTCATGTCGGGGACACCCCCCAATCCCACCCCCGCTGCTCCTGAAGCAGACACGACCCCTTCGCCGCCTGACACGGTCCCTCCGCCGCCTGAGACGACCCCTCCGCCGCCAGGCTCTCTGCGATCGGGATCGCACCACCTCCGACCGTCGCCCCCTCCCATTTACGATGGCGCCCGTTCGGGCGGTCGCGCATTCTGGAACGCCTGCAACCTCTACTTCTCCTTGTGCGAGGGAAGTTTCGCCGACGACCACGCCCGAATCGTATGGGTGCTGTCGTACATGCAGCACGGACGAGCTGCCGACTTTGTCACTCGGGTATTCCAGTTCGGAACCGCCAAGGACGTCTTTCCCGCCTGGAAGGACTTCGAAGACACCTTCCGCGGCGAGTTCTTCCTCTTCGACGAAGTCGCCGACGCCGCGCTCATCTTGGAGTCGACGGCGTACTTCCAGAATGGTCGGTCGATCGACGAATACATCAACTCGTTCCGATCCCTGTGGGTCAAGGCAGGCTACCCCGATGGGCGCCACCTGGTCCTCAAATTCCGTCGGGGATTGGACCCAAAGCTTTCGAGGCAACTCGGAAGCATCACCACGGGTCGCCCGCACGACGAGAAGATTGAGGAGTGGCTGAGGATCGCCCGCTCTCAAGATTTCATCATGAGGTCGGAGGACGACTTCCACCGTCGGATGGTCCCGACAAAGGCGCCGGACAGCCGCCCGACCACCGCTGTAGCTGCACGATGGGCGTTCGCTACTGCCCCCACTCCCATTCCCACTCCCGCTTCTGCTCCCCCCGCCCCTCGCGCTCCCATCGCACCGGCCCCTAGGCCGCTCCCCCAGGGCGTCCCGATGGATGTAGATCGGATGCGCGACCGGGTCGCACCTGCCGACGACCACTGCTTCCGGTGCAAGAAGAAGGGTCACTACTCGCGTGACTGTCCCTTGCGCTGGGACGTGCGCCACATGCTCGATGACGAGCTGGAGGCGCTCATCATGGAGCGTCTAGCCCGCAAAGACGCAGTTCCCGCCGACCAGACTCCATCGTCGGCCGATGCGGGCGCCTCTGACGCCGAGGAGGGTTTTTAATCGCACAACGGGTGGAACGTACGCCCCCGTTGTCTAGTCGTAATCGGTTCGCTCCACTGTCCGTAGAATATGCCAATACACCTATTATTGCTGCTATTCCTACGAGTGAACCGACCGACAAAGACGTACAAAACCCCTCCGACCCGACGACACCAATCGCAGTCGCAAAGCCGATCGCTCCGTCGCGTCGTGGCCTACCCCGCTGGGAAAAGCGACTTCCTAGTCGCTTCATCGCCGCTGCCTCCCCCTGCCCCAGATCCCTGTGGCTCAACGTTGAACTGGAGACCACCGACACCCAGGTACCAAGGTGCTTAGTCGGCCATCCCCTGTTTACAACATAGACGGCACCCTCAACGAAGGCGGTTCGGTCTCTTGCATCGTAGAAGCTGTCTTGCGATACAATGGTCATACCGAACGAGCCGTCTTCGGGGTCACCCAGTTAGGCAAGCACGACATGATCCTCGGGTTCAACTGGCTTAAAAACCACAACCCCGAGATCGACTGGGAGACCAAAGAGGTGAAGATGAGTCGCTGTCCGACGCAGTGCGACACCTGCAAGGACAAGGTCAAAGCCGATCGGCGCGCACGTACCAGAGTGCGCGCAGCAATCCGCGCCTGTTGAGCTGACGGCATCCCGATGACTGAGCCCGACCTACAAGCCCCGACCAACCCATACGTTGAGGACGACTCTGACGATGACGAGTTCCTCCCCTACACTCCGATCCTGGAGGAACCCGACCCAGAGTCCGACGACTTTCTGGTGGAAACCTTCCTGAACGGCGATCGCCTCTTTGCGACCGCGATCCACCCGACTCCGACCGCGGAACATATTCGGGCCAGCCAAACGACATCGCAGCGACTTGCGGAAGCGCACGCTGCTAACTCCGTGCCCAAAACGTTCCGTGACGCCGTACCCACCCACCTCCACGACTTTGAAGACGTCTTCTCCAAAGTCGCGTTCGATGAGCTCCCAGAGCGCAAGCAATGGGATCATGCCATCGAACTGGAGCCGGGCGCGTCGCCGACCGGCACGAAGGTCTACCCGCTGTCACCGGCGGAACAGGTTGAACTCGACGTGTTCCTCAAAGAGAACCTCGAGACAGGTCGTATCCGACCGTCCAAGTCACCCATGGCATCGCCGGTCTTCTTCATCAAGAAGAAGGACGGGTCGCTCCGACTGGTACAGGACTATCGGACGCTCAATGCGCTCACAGTGAAGAACCGATACCCGCTGCCCCTCATTAGCGAACTGGTGAATAACCTTCGCGGCGCGCGGTACTTCACCAAGCTGGACGTCCGATGGGGGTACAACAACGTTCGGATCAAGGAAGGCGACGAGTGGAAGGCAGCGTTTCGGACGAACCGCGGTCTCTTCGAGCCGCTCGTCATGTTCTTTGGCCTCATGAACAGCCCCGCCACATTTCAGACCATGATGAATGATATCTTCCACGATCTGATCGCCGAAGGTGTTGTTTGCGTGTACCTCGACGACATCTTGATTTATACCAAGACTCTAGAGGAACACCGTCGGGTCGCGCGACTAGTACTGGACCGACTCCGCGAACATCAGTTGTTCTGAAAGCCCGAGAAATGTGAATTCGAGCAGACCAAGATAGAGTATCTCGGACTGATCATCTCGCAAGGGCAAGCGGAGATGGACCCTGTTAAGGTCGCTGGGGTGTTGGAATGGCCGGCGCCGAAGAACAAGAAGGAAGTGCAAGCGTTCCTAGGCTTCACTAACTTCTACCGACGGTTCATCCAGGACTTCTCGCATCACGCCCGACCCCTGTTCGATCTGACGGGCAAGGACGTCGCCTGGCGATGGGGAGAGTCGGAGCAGTCAGCCTTTGGCCTTCTGAAGTCGGCGATCACATCGGGGCCCGTTCTCATGTTCCCCGACGACGACGGACCGTACCGCATCGAAGCCGATTTGTCTGACTTCGCAACGGGCGCGGTCCTGTCGCAAGAGTCGCCGTCCGATGGCAAATGGCACCCTGTCGCGTTCTACTCGAAGAGCTTGAACGCCATCGAGCGGAACTACGAGATCCATGACAAGGAGATGCTAGCAATCATCCGGTCTCTGGAGGAGTGGCGACACTTCGTAGAAGGTGCAAAGCACAAGGTGGAGATCTGGACCGACCACAAGAATCTTGAGTACTTCCTCACCGCGAAGAAACTCAATCGACGTCAAGCCCGATGGTCGCTCTACCTCGCCAACTTCGACTTCGCCCTCCACCACCGTCCTGGCCATAGCATGGGCAAGCCCGATGCGCTATCGCGTCGCTCCGACCACGGCGACAGAAGTGCTGACAACGCCGACATCGTACTGCTCAAACCTGAGTTCTTCGCGGTTCGCGCGACTGAAGGTCTTGTATTGGTCGGAGAAGAGGATGACGTGCTGAAGGCAATTCGCAAGGGCAACCGCGACGGCACACAGGAGGATGCGGTCGCGAAAGCGGCGCAGCTGGTCAAGGCATCCAAGATCGCCGGTCGCTCCCTTCGCTTTGGCGAGTGGGGAGAGGAAGGCGGTCTGCTCACGTTCCGTGGACGGATCTATGTCCCGAACGTTCCTGACCTCCGCCGACGCATTGTGGAGCACCACCACGACTCTAAGGTCGCCGGTCACCCAGGTCGCTGGAAGACATTAGAGCTGGTGTCGCGCAACTACTGGTGGCCCCAGATGTCGCGCTTTATCGGTTCTTACACCAGCACCTGCGACATGTGCTTGCGCACGAAACCCCGCCGCCAACTCCCCGTCGGACAGCTGCAGCCGCTCCCCATTCCTGAAGGCCGATAGAATGTCGTGTCGGTCGACTTCATCACCGAACTCCCCGAGTCCAATGGCCACGATGCGATCATGAACGTCGTGGACTCGGTCGGAAAGCGCGCGCACTTCATCGCGTCGCACACGACTTGTTCGGCTTTGGGGGCTGCAAACCTTTACCGTCGCCATGTCTGGAAGCTCCACGGTCTCCCAGATGCCTTCGTCTCCGATCGAGGTCCACAGTTCGTCGCTGAGTTCACGCGCGAACTGTACCGACTCCTGGGTATCAAGCTGTCGGCTTCGACGGCATACCACCCGCAGACCGACGGACAGACCGAACGCGTCAACCAGGAGCTGGAACAGTTCTTGCGGGTCTTCTGCAACGAGCGTCAGAACGACTGGGAGGACCTTCTGCCTGACGCCGAATTCAGTTACAACAACCATGTACATTCGGCGACGCAACAGACCCCCTTCCTGCTTGACACTGGTCGGCATCCACGCATGGGCTTTGAGCCGCGCCGGGGCGCTTCCAAAAACGAGTCGGCCGACGAGTTCGTAGAGCGCATGAAGGAAGCACAGGAAGAAGCCAAGGCGGCGCTTTCAAAGGCCAAAGACGACATGGAGCGGTATTACAACCAGCGACACGCCCCAACGCCCGACTACCAGCCTGGCGACAAGGTGTACTTGGACGCGACCGACATTTCCACGACCCGACCGTCTAAGAAACTGTCGCATCGCTACCTTGGCCCTTTTGTCGTGCAAAGGCGAGTCGGCCCGCTCGCATACCGCCTCCTGCTGCCTCAGTCCATGAAGCGCATCCACCCAGTCTTCCACGTCGTAAAGCTCATCCCCGCCGTCGCTGATCCGATTGAAGGTCGTCGGTCCGATCCCCCTGCTCCCCCCGACATAATCGACGATGAACCCCATTACGAAGTGGAAAAGATCCTCGACAGCCGCACCTTCCGCAAGAAACTACAGTACAAGGTCCTGTGGAAAGGCTATGGTTACGAAGAAGCTTCATGGGAACCTCGCGAAAATGTTGCCGCCCCCGATCTGGTACGCAAGTTCCACCGCGACAACCCCGACGCTGCCCGCCACATTCGTGGCATGTTCACATTATCCCCGGCTGTCTTCGCCACCGTCACCCCGCACCGAGTCGTTGCGATTCAAAAGGGGGGGTGATGTTAGGGGAACACCCGTTCGTGCCCTCCTATGCTCATCGACTGCCCCCCGACACGTGTGATCGCTCCTGCCTGATCGCGATCCCGACCCTGATGCTCTGACTCCTGTCGTTTCCCTCCCTTCCCTGTTTAGGCCTGACACTGTTTTCCGATCACCCGACATCCCGACGACGGTTACCATCAGACAGCATCCGGAACCGCTTGTTATTATCACATGTACAGTACACTCGTATATAGCCGGCCCCCTGGCATCTGGGAATCCTTTACACTATTCTCTTTGGATTCCCCTTTGCCAGGTAAGCCTTACTTACCTTCGTTTGCTGTACATCAATATAACTTTGGATTCCCCTTTGCCAGTACGACTAAGCTCTGCTCTAAGGTCGCCCTAACAGGAGCTATGGACTACTTTCGGCTGCAACTCACGTACAACCCCCAACACCCAATGTTCACGAATTGGGAAGGATTCGTACACGAATTAGGATCACGCTTCGGAATACCAAACTCGAGAGTGGAAGCCGAGAACAACATTTCGTGACTGAAAATGAAGGAATGGGAAAAGTTCACAGCCTTTATCATCAAGTTCGAACAGGAAGCGTACGAAACAGGCTGGAATTGGGTAGCGCTACAGTTCACGCTTCGAAAAGCGCTCCCCCAATGAATCCTCAACGTACTGGCCATCGCACCAAGCCCCGAAACTTACGAAGGTTACCGAGATCTGGTCACTCAAATCGACCGGAGGTATTGGGAACATCGCATAGAAAACCCAGAGTCCTACAAACCCCTCTGGGCAAATAATGCGAACGCCTCCAACACCTCCGCACGACCTCCGACTGGACCTTCGACGGGAACCGCACACCGCACGACACCGGAAGTGACTCAGGGAAACAGGAACGCACGCTTGAACGCCGAAAGTCATGACCAGGACCCGGACACAGGTAAGGAAGGTAAGGCGCAGGATCAAGAAACCGCATGGGACGATGAAGAAGCCCTACAAGCCAACAATTTCGGTTTCAAGAAGTCAACACGTCCCTGGGTGAAGATCGATGAAGACGTAAAGCAACAACGGATTCGGGACAAGGCTTGCATCCTATGTGGTAACCTGGAGCACTGGATGCGCGACTGCCCGACAGCAAACACCATGCGTAGAGCGACCTACCTCATCGGCGACGACATCTTCGAATTTCACCACAAGGCAGAAGAGGGAAACGCAGAGGCGATTCAGGACTTGCCCGGGCTCTGAATCGCGACGATCTAAAACCGGACTTTAACTCGACACTACGCGCAACGACATTATTGACAACGGACACCCGCACTGTAACACTCTCCTCCCACTTGTCCCTGGCATTCTTAATACACCTCACGCCAAATGGAGGAGGAGAAAAACCCGAAAATATGCTTATCGACAGCGGAGCTACCGACAACTTTATGGACTCCGACATGGCGACATCACGCGGGCTCCACCTTGAGGAGCTCAAACCCCCAATAAACCTTTGCCTATTTGATGGAGAACTCTCCGCATCGGGCAAAATCACACACTATACCACCAACGATGTCAAATTCAGTGACGGCACTACGCAGAGGATAAGGTTCCTCCTTACAAAACTCCACGAGACAGCTGCGATAGCGTTGGGACTATCATGGTTGAAAGAGGTCAACCCCCGAATAAACTGGAAAGACCTCTGCATCACGCTACGAAGGGAGTCAAACGGCAAAATTGAAGGATCACTACCGGACCTCCGAAGGAAAAAGGAAGTCGCCCCAACGACAACAGGCACAGGAGATCAACGCTTACCCTCGCGGTCAGCTCGCTCCTTCACGATCGAAGTACAGTTAGAAGGATCCTCAACGCGACTACGGGCACTTATCGATAGTGGAGCGGCGGAAAATTTCATAGCACAATCCTCGTGTACGAAACCGGAACCTCTCGCCAGCCCCATGACCCTACAACTGTTCGACGGAAACCCCAGCGGAGGTGGAGCCATTTCACACCATAGTCCTGAAACAATCAAACTTGAGAACGGACTAGAGTATAAGGTCGACCTCCTCATAACACAGTTACACCCGGCCACGCCACTAGTGCTCGGACTACCTTGGTTACGGAAAGCAAATCCGGACATCGACTGGCGAGAAATGTCCATGACCATGGAACAAGGAGCAGGACTAGCCGCGATATCGCTTTCCCAGAAGACACAATGGGGAACCGTGACCCTTGAGGAGGAGGAAGACGTCGAAGCTCCGAAACCAGCCAACCCCCTTTCGGAAAAACAACCCCTCCTCAGGGACCTCCGGGACAACGACAACGATCAGAACGACACCTCCAACGACATCAGGAAGGAGGAAGACAACCGTCCAAACACCAACAAACCCCAAGAGGAAGTACCAACACCGACAACCCAGTCGCAAGAGGAGGTAACAGGACGGAAACGCACCCGAAAACCACCTCCACCGAACTACTTTCCTCCAAACGGTCCGAGGTCAAAATTCAAACCCCACCCCAAACGGAAATCCGCAACGTCCCCAACGACAGAAACACAGGAAGAAGAGGAAACCAACCCAGAAACGGAGGTCGAAGACGAAACCGGAGAGGGAGAAGGGGATGTCGAAACACAAAACATCCGCCTGATCGGAGCGGCGCCATTCGCAAGCCTCATCAGAGACGGAGCTACAGCGTTCCAACTACACATCTCCCCCGCCAAACAGGAAGAACACCTCCACGCCAATAACACCTCCGACGACGAAACCAAGCAACCAAAGACAGAAAAGGAAATCTTTGAGGAAGTCGTACCTCCGGAGTACAGGGACTTCGAAGACGTATTCTCAGCGGGCGAAGCGAAAACCATCCCCCCACATAGACCTTACGATCACACAGTGGAACTCGATGAAAACACCACCCCTCCTTTCGGAAAGATATACAACATGTCCGAACTGGAGTTGAAAGCCTTGAAGGACTATATCGACGAGATGCTCGGAAAAGGGTTCATCCAACCTTCGAGCTCATCAGCGGGAGCTCCGGTACTGTTCGCAAAGAAGAAGGATGGATCACTCCGGTTATGCGTGGACTATAGAGGATTAAATCGGATCACCAAGAAGAACTGTTACCCCTTACCTCTGATCGGAGATCTCATAGACCGACTTCAAAAAGCGAAAGTATACTCGAAGATCGACCTCCGAGTGGGCTACAACAACGTACGCATAGCTCCGGGACACGAATGGAAGACAGCTTTCCGCACCCGCTATGGACTTTTTGAATACCTGGTAATGCCCTTCGGCATGACAAACTCACCTGCGACATTCCAACATTTCATGAACAATATTTTCCATGACTGTTAGGGCAACCCTTACAGTGGAGCGCTATCACACTGGCAAGGGGGAATCCGAAGAGAATAGTGTAAAGGATTCCCAAATGCCAGGGGGCCGACTATATACGAGTGTAGGACGTGAGGGCCGGTCCTCCAGAGTGTACTGTACATGTAATAATAACGAATGGTGTGCGGCGCGTGTATGGACACGTTCCCGACGCTGTCCGATCCTCGTGGCCCAGGGTACGGGCACGAGGCGGGGCAGCCGACGTCGGGATGTCGGGTGGTCGGGATCGGCGTCGGGCGCGCGCGGGGAGTGAGGAGAAGCGACAGGAAGTGAGTAAGTATGTACACCGACGCTTGGGTCGGAGCGTTGGGTCGGGATCGTGATCGGTCGGTCGGGGGCGAACGCGTGAGTCGGGGAACGATCTGTGAGCGTCGGAGGGCGTGAGCGAGAGTTCCCCTGACAATGACATGAACGACGTATTCGTAGTGATCTACCTCGACGACATTCTGGTTTTCTCGGAGACCATAGAGGAACATCACGGACATGTTCGGAAGGTCCTCGAAAGGCTCCTGTAACGACGGCGCGTTACAATACGTCTATATTGAGACGCGACCTGTTTGGCATTACCTTCTGGTAATGCACGACCATCTTTGTTATGCGTATATAAATGTCCTGTACAGTTTATGCTTAGATAATCCTTTGCACCTTCACCCTGTACACGTACTTAGCAGAATCCCACAGATTGGTCTAGCTTAACGTGTCTGGTGTCTCGCAAGGATCCCCCAACCCCGTACAACCGTTACAGCTCCGGAAACACAACCTTCATGCGAAACCCGAGAAATGCACCTTTCACACCATGGAGATCAAATATCTAGGCGTCATCGTATCCCCCGGCGGAGTAAAAATGGATCCAGGAAAAGTCGACGCGATCCGAAAGTGGCCTAGACCAATGAAGGTCAAGGAACTCCAATCATTCCTAGGCTTTGCAAATTTCTACCGGCGGTTTATCAACAATTACTCGGGCATAACGAAGAGGCTAAACAAACTCACGCAGAAGGACACAATCTGGAAATGGGATTCCGAATGCGAAGGAGTCTTCGAACTATTAAAGAAAGCATTCTCCTCCGCACCCATTCTACGACACTTCGATCCGCAGCTACCGGTGATACTAGAGTGCGACGCTTCTGACTTTGCCATAGCAGGGATCATCTCCCAATTTGACGAGACATCGCAGGACTTACGTCCTGTCGCCTTCTACGCGAGAACCATGATAGACGCGGAGCTCAACTATGACATCTACGATAAGGAGCTCCTAGCAATCGTGGAAGCATTCAAGCAATGGAGGGCCTACTTGGAGGGATCCCCCCACCGCATTCAAGTGTACTCCGACCACAACAATCTACAGTATTTCTCCACGACCAAACAACTTAGTCGCAGACAAGCTCAATGGTCGGAATGCCTGGCGAACTTCGACTTCCAGATAAACTATCGACCCGGAAGACTGGGAGCGAAACCAGACGCCCTTACGCGAAGAGCGGACGTGTATCCAAAGAAGGGTTTCGAACAAGATCACAACTCCTTCAACAACCGCATCATCATACCCCCCGAACGATTGAACGCGGCCCTAATACTGAACGAGGAGCTCCTACTAAACAACGTCCGGAACGCACCCCGAGACGATTTCTTCGAAAGGCATGCACCCAAACCCGGAGAAAACAGGGCAGGGCACTACAATGTAATGTGACCAACGCTCTAGTGGGCCTATACAGTGTACCGTAGTTGACGCATCCAGCGGGTCCTCTGTGCTGTAGCGGTGATAGAGCTAGAAGGCCTGTAGGTGCTGTGCACAACAACAAAACAACTAACAACTATGGGGGGCGAGAAATGTTAAAAGTTCCCAAACACGCGAGTGTGCAGGGCTTGTAAGGGTTGTTTGACGAAGGTAAGAGACGATCCGACTCGTAGCTAGTCGAACCGACAGCAACGCGACGGGGGCGATGGAATGCGACGTTCCCAAGTGGAACGGGTCGGCGACGCGACTTTAGGTGTCGGTCGTGCGACAACGAGACGAACGAGGTTAATACGGAGAACTCACGGGTTCGGGCGACGAGTACGAGGCGACAGAGACGGTAGTTACGAGGTTTACGACAGTGGCGACGGTTTATACGATGAGGACGGTGCAGAGACGACAGAGATGACGGTTTCGAGCTATTCACTCTGAGTGTGAGGGAAAATACGGGCTGTAATTCACTGGGGGAGGTAGGTAGTACATGGGTATGTTTTTATACTATGCGACCGACTCGCCTCTCGCGAGCCGGTGAGGCAGGTGTTTTTACTGGTTTATTGTGAGAAGTGCCGCCAAGCTTGGTACCGCGCGACGCTTCTTTAGAGAGTGTGGCGCTCTTTGGCTCGGCAAAGGGGCTTTTGATCGGCTCGCGGTGTCGGGTCGGATGTATGATCGGTGGTGGATTTGCGATCGGTAGTGGCTCTTGGGTGCGGAACTCCGTGGTACGGCCGGATCCTCTCCGCGAATGGCTGGGCAAAGGTGTTTCCGATGATAATTTCAAATCGGGTTTGGTTGTCGCCGGGTTGAGACCTTGGCATACAAACGTGCGCGGTCGTTGACAGGTTATACGGCGTTCCGTGCTCCGTGTGCCCAGAGAGGAGAACTGGCGTTTCAAGTTACTCTGTTTCTTGATCGGTGCGTCGGTCGTTTGGTCGTATTGTCGGTCGGTCGGTCGCATTGTCGGTCGGTCGGTTCGGCGCTTTGGTCGCATCCGGGACCGTGTTCGTCGTGGCGCAGCGGTTGATGTCCGTATTATGGGCAGGTTCTGTGTACAGCGCGGGACGGTGCTCATCAGCGGACCTCTGTACAGTGTGTGGTTGTTAACGAAGTAGCGGACACAATACACTGTATTGTGGTTTACTGCAGCAGCGGGCTCTCTATACCCACAGAGAGCCATGGGGCCTGTAGCCAAACCGTCTGGGTATATTGTACGGAATTCACAGCCAGATTCCGGGTCGGATAGTGCACGGAAACTCTGGCTGAATGTGCACGGAAACTATGGCTGAATGTGCACGGAAACCACGTTCAAAACCCGGATTGAGTACAGAAACCACAGCAGCGGGTGCACGAAAATTCCGGCCAATATCTGGATCGGATTGTGCATGGGTAGCTCAGCAACAGTCCGGATCCGGATAGTGCAGGGGAAATGCATGGAAACTATTGCACGAGCAGTTCCGAAATCATGCCCGAAACCCGGATTGAGTACTGGACGGAAGCCACAGCAGCGGGTGCACGGAAATTCCGGCCGATATCCGGATCGGATTGTGGACGGGTAGCTCAGCAACAGTCCAGATCCGGATAGTGCAGGGGAACTGCACGGAAACTGTTGCACGAGCAGTTCTGAAATCACGCCCGAAACCCGGATTGAGTGCTGCACGGAAAGGAAAGCAGCGGGTGCACAGAAATTCCAGCCGATATCCGGACCGGATTGTGCACGGGTAGTACAGCAACAATCCGGATCCGGATAGTGCAGGGGAGCTGCACGGGAATGGCACGAGCAGTTCCGAAATCTCGCCCGAAACCCGGATTGAGTACTACACGGAAACTAGAGCAGCGGGTGCATGGAAAATCTGGCTGAAGTCCGGATCGGATAGTGCACGGATAGTACGGAAACAATCCGGATCAGGATAGTGCAGGGGAAGTTCCGAAAATCACGCCCGAAACCCGGATTGAGTACTGGACGGAAAGTAAAGCAGCGGGTGCATGGAAATTCTGACCAATACCCGGACCGGATTGTGCACGGGTAGCTCAGCAACAGTCCGGATTTTGCAGTTACGGGAATGGAGAGGTTTGTGTGGAGGGTGTTGACTGAAGTGGACTGTGAGCATGCATGTACCTAAAGTCCAGGAGGCAGGGGAAGGGCAAGGTTAATAGAGATGCACAGCATGACAACAAGTCCCTGACCTCACTACTCGTGTCGAATGTGTGATGCTCCCCATCAAGGCTATTCCTCGTATACGAAAAACTCTGCCGGCACAATCATCAAGGGCTACATCCTCAAGAAACTCCTTGAGGACTCACTATGATGGTGATGCTTCGTGTCCTCCCTGCCTATTGCAACTCCCCCCTTTCCTTGGTACTTCTGCTCAGCAATGTCTTGAAATATGTCGTCCTCGATGCACATATATCTATACAAGACAGTGTTGAATAAGAATTGGGGTAAAGGTGAAGTCACAAGAAACAACGCACCTTTAACCAGTGCCATTCTTTGAAGTGGGACTCCAGTCCTATAAAAGCTGGTCAACAAGGATGCAGTCAGTGAGTGACAGGCCGGTTTGGAGATGCGGAGGCAGAAAATGACAATGTGTTTGTGGCCAACAAGAGGCGCCCACAGAACAGGCTTTCTGGGGGCAAGGCAGATCACAGAATACACGGAAAGTCAGGCAGTGCAGATACGGTCGACACGAGCTGAACGATTCAACGGGATTGAAAGGAGTCAAAATTCGTTAATTGCCTACGTGGCAGATTTGAAGCGGAGTTTGAACGAACTTAGTCGTTTTAAAACACATTGATTGAAATCCGCCGTGTCGGTCAAAACTCAAAAACCAACTCAAATACCAATGTATGTCTATCTACGTGAATCTGTGGAGGATCCTGATTGAGTTTTTTTCAAATTAATTATTGCATTTTTATGTAAGTGTTCTGTCTTTTTGATAAGGACTTGAAAGGTGATGTAAGTGGGTTTTTAAAAAGGGTAAGTGCCAGAAAGTGAAAGGACAAGCGTCAAAAAGGATAAGTGCTGTAAGTGAAAGTGCATGTAGTTTTCCTGATGCAGTGTGAATGTCATCGCATATACACAGGAGTTTCGTAACGTGTTCGTTCCGCCCAGTAATATCAAAACTAATTGATTACGCCCAGAAGTCTGAAACGCCAGCTACAGCATCTCTTTTTATAGGTCATCTTCTGCCAACGAACACGCCTCATTGATAAGACTGGTCGCGCAGAGTTCATGGAAAGGTACATTGAAGGCACGCTGCCCCCACCTCCCCCCCACCCCTGCAGCTGAACAAAATATATTGCTCGACCCCACTAAACTATGGCGAGCTAAGCAGGAGCCAAACTATTTGAAAATTCCAGGCCTAGTTTGATTGAAGTTTTAGTCCGCTACTCCCGATATCAACTGTGGCTGACACTCCAATTCGCCACAACGTCGCTTCGAGGTTTCCTGAGCCGGAAGACTAGACGACAGCTCCCAATAAATGGCATGACATCGCCGGCCATCGGGGACTGGGTGCCTGATAGGCTGAATAGCGCGTTTATTCACCTTTCGAGATGACTGCCTATATGGTACGCCGGACACATGCAGACACCTAAAAGTCTAACTACTTCGGTCGCTCACTCCCGCGTGGAGAGCTTCAGAGCACCGTGAGCCGTAGCTTTCTACCAAGGGTCGGATTTGTGGTGGCTAAGCTCATGGGACCAGGCACGATTGGGTCGCCGTGAAACTGCGACGCATGTTTCATATGACCGCCACGAATTTTGGGGAAGAGGGTCTGGATTTTATGGCCCCTAGATTAACATTAGACATGAAGAGCGTGAACTCCGCTGGACGCACGTAGAAGGAAAAGGCCACTCAGGGAGACAAAAGGACTCAGGTATAGTGTACGAATGCCATTATCGTGCTAAGTTCCGCAGTCTTCCGGGATCCATACGCTTGCTACGCCACCGGGAGAAGCGATGGAGGGATTGAGTAGCATTGCAAGAGAAACTTCTCCACGTCCTTCTTCTCTGCATACGAGGCCACTCACGTAAGGCCTCCAGGAACACGGGGGTGGGGTCGCTCATGCGTGGGGAGGGAACCTAGTGATGGGACAGAGTAACTGGAAGGGCGCCGTCTGTGGCGCGCCTACACTAGTTGGTCGTCTTAGGTTCGCACAACGGACAGGACAATATTGTCTTCGTTGCGCGGGGGGAAGTTAAGCACTGTATGTCTACAAGAAATGAATCCTACTAACCTTTGTTGCACGGGGGGAAGTTAAGGGCGCAACGAAGGGGTGGAAGGTTGAAGTATGAACGGATGCTCGTTCTATTGCTGAGTAAGTGAATGATGGATGAAATGTCAATAGATAGAGTAATAGTAGGTGGCATAAAAGTGTAATAGAATTTGCGAAGCGTACGTGGGGTTCTCATCCGAGGGGCCGTGAAGGTCCCGAGCGCGTGGTGAGCCTGTCGATGGGTGGGGCAGGCTTACACCCCTCCCCACCGAAAAAAAATCCGGCGTCTCTCAGACGTCTGTGCCATTCTCCGCTTCCCAGATGTCGAGGGCCTCGGTGTCTTCGACCATCCGGCCTGGGAGCCACTCGTCATGGTCGCGATCGTATCCGACCCAACGAACTAGGTATTGTTTGCCGCGGCCACGGTGGCGTGCGTCGACAATTTTGTCGATCAGATTCTCTTCTGTGCCGTCTTCAGTGACGACGGCCCCTGGTGTGGTGAATTCGCGATCAGGGAAAAGGGTGGGGTCATTGGGGGTGAACGGTTTGAGAAGACTTGCGTGAAAGCCGGGGTATGTCTTCGGGCTGTTGGGCAGGCGGAGGGTATACTCTGAGGCTTCGGGGAAGGCCTTCACGACCGTGTATGGTCCATCGCTGCGTGGCATGAATTTAGCGACTCGTTTCTTGCCTTTTCGCATGTAGTTACGTCGCCGGTGCTCGGTAGATAGCATGACGAGGTCGCCTTCCTTATAGATTATTTCCGGACCTCGGTGCTCGTTGGCGTGATATGCTTGTCTGACCTTAGCTGCCAAGAGGTTGTCCTGCGCCTCCTTGACGTCTAGTTCGAGGCGAGTGATAATGTCGTGCGCACTGAGCTCCGCGGGTGTGGCGTCGGGCGTGGGAGGGGCGATTGGAGGTATGATGCGTGGTGAGCGTCCCGTTTTCAGCTGGAAACCCGAGAACCCAGTGGAGGCGTTGACAGTGTTCATCATGGCGAAACGAACGCGGGGCAATTTGGCGAGCCAGCCGCGCTGGTTATTGTCGACGTGGTAGCGAATCGCCTGATTCAGCGTCTTGTTGGTCCTCTCGCTGGCGCCATCCGTCTGTGGGTGGTAGGCAGTGGACATCTTGAGTTTGACGCCCGTGAGTTTGTGTAGGGAAGCCCAGAGTTCGGCTGTGAAAAGCGCGTCGCGGTCGCTCACGATGTGGAGCATCAGCCCGTTCTCGCAATACCACTCGTCGAAGAGAACGACAGCGATGTCAGCGGCAGTCATGGATGAGTGGACTCCCGCAAGGCGTATGTCAGCGCCCAAGAGGTCAGTCATGGTCAGAATGGTGTCCTTGCCATCTTCCTCTGGCAGGGGCCCGACGAAATCCAGAGCGACGGTATCAAAACGGGCGTCGGGTACTGGAAGAGGGTGTAGGGGGCCCGTTGGTTTGGACGTGCAGCTTTTGTTCCGCTGGCATGGAGAGCATGAGGGAATGTAGGCCTCCTCGAGGTCTCGACGCATATTCGGCCAGTAGTAAGAGCCGCGGAGTGCTTCGTAACTCTTGTCAAAGCCGAAATGGCCAAGAATGTCGTGTGCGAGGTTGAAAAGGAGCTCCCGGACTCGAGGGACTTTGGGAACAAGCAGTCGACGCCCTACGTACAACAGCCTGTTTTCCTCGCGTGCTCCCATGATGCTGCCCGCCTTGATGTCCTGACGGAGTTGCTTGGCGAAGCTGTCGGTCTCGTAGCCAGCGATGATTGCATCTAGAAGTTCCCGGTCTGCAGAGATGTCCAGAGTGGCGAGTCCGGCTGTTTCGCGTTTCGGGTGGCGAGTCCAAGCCAAGGCACAGGCAGCGAACAGAGCACTCGGATTATCGTCAGGCATGCGCGACAAGGCGTCTGCCGCAGTGTTGTCTTCGCCGCGGATGTAGATAATGGTGTAGTCGAAATCTGCGAGATATTGAGACCACCTCACTTGTCGGCGTGACATCTCCTTCTGGGACTGGAAGTACCCGAGGGTGCGGTGATCCGTGTAGATGTCGAACTTGGTCCCGAGAAGGCTCGTTCGCCATTTCTTCAATGCCTTCACGATAGCGAGGAGTTCCTTCTCGTGAACTGGGTAGTTCTTCTCTGCACGGTTGAGCTGATACGAATCAAAGGCGACGGGGCGGGCCGTTTCCCAGGTTTCTCCGAAACTGAGGATGGCTCCCGTGCGACGCTCACTCGCGTCAGTAGTGACAAAAACCTTACGGGTCGGATCGTCGTAGTCGATGACCGTGAGGCAGTCGGTGCTGGTGACGATGGCCTTGATGGCGTCGAACGCAGCCTGGTGCTCCTCCGTCCAGGGGGGGAACTTAGTATCGCATTCCTTGGAGGTAAGTGGCGTCAAGACACTAGTGTGTTCCGCGAGGGCTGGTAGAAATGCAGAGAGGTAACGTGTGAGCCCTAAGAAACCCCTGACGTTGGTGGCGGTCTCTGGTTGTGGCCAGCGTAAAATGCGATCGATTTTGTGTGGGTCGGCGGCGATACCACTCGCAGAGATTTGGTGCCCCAGAAAGGAAATCTCGGTGGCGAAAAGGATCGTCTTGGTGATGTTACAATACAGTCCAGCTGTACGGAGCGCTTCGAGGACCTTGGTGGTGTTAATCTCGTGTTCTGCAAGAGACGAGGACCAGATAATAATGTCGTCGAGATACACATGGCAAATTTTCCCGATGTGCTCCCGTAGTGCGTCTGTCATGCGGCGTTGGTGTGTGGCGGGCGCGTTGCAGCCGCCCATCGGCATGACCGTCCATTCATATAGCCCCCAGGGTGTGCGGACCGCTGTCAGATGGATGTCATCAGGGTGAGTGCGCGTCTGGAAGAATGAGTTCGTCATGTCGATTTTTCCGAAAATTTTGCCGCGACCGCACGCTGAGAGGATGTCGTCCACTCGGGGCAATGGGTAATTGTCGCGGATCGTGTTGGCGTTCAGTTCGCGGTAATCATTCACCCAGCGAGGGGGAACTGTGAGGTCAGGCACCCCATTCTTGTATTTGGGTACGCAGAACGCCGGGGAGGCGTGTTCGGAAGATGAGGGGCGGATACGTCCAGCAGCAAGGTGTTCGTCAATAAGTTTCTTCCACGGTTCGTGGAACTTCTTGGGGGCAGAGTATCCCCGTCCTCTGACGACGAGGTTTGGGTCTCGGAGGCGAATACGGTGGTAGATGGTGGATGGTAGATCCTCCACGGTGTCCGGGAGGCGAACGGGGAAACGGTCGCTGAAACGTTCCTTGAACTCCTTGTCCTTTTGATCAAGAAGTTCGGTGAAGGAGAGCGTCTCGATGCGTTCGCGGACTGCGGCCATGATAGGTGCAGGGAGAAGGTATCCTGCAAGGGCCGGTTCTGACGGTGTTACCGTTGCAGCAGCGAGGCGTCGTTCTTTCTTCGGTGTCGGAGGCGGCGTGATGCGTTCTGGAGCGAAGATGCGTGGGGGAGAATGCGGTGGATTCATGAGATCATAGCCGTTACGCTCATCGCAAGCGGTACGCTTCAAGGGATGGATCACAAGATGGCGAGAGGCAAGAAATGGCATTCCCAAAATAATAGGCACAGGTAAACCGTCATGAACTTTAGCTTTGAAGCTCCCCGACTTCCATGCACCTCTGCCCGATGTGAGCTCCAATTTGACATACTCCGTACAGGTGAGTGGCGCCGACGACAGCGACGAGAGGTTGTCTTCACCCCTGGGCAGGGGACGGCGTTGGAGCCCGAGCTGGTCGACGAGCGATCGACTAATCACTGTGGAAGGACAACCGATGTCAAGCAGGGCAGCGACAGGGATGGGAAAATCGGAGATGTTGGGCCCGGAGGCGTCAAGGGTGGCGACGAGGTGGGGAACAGTGAAGGGGGAGTTGACGTACGAATCGGTTTCGTTGTCAAGATGTTCTGCTACTGTCTTGACCTGGGCGGTGACAGCGGCCGCGGCCGCGATGCGAGCAGCCGGGGTGTTGTGCTTGGGCTTCGCGGCATTGGCCATATCAAGGGTGAGTTCGACGTACGTTGCGACGTCAGGCCAAGCGTTGGCGGCGGTGAGAGGGCAGTTCGGAGTGCGATGTCCAGCGTAAAACTTGCGGCACCTGGAACACCCTTCGTGGTCAGCGAGAAGGCGCTTCTCGGAGTCAGTGAGCTTAGGAAGGTAACGACGAGTGCCGTCGTTGGTGTTGTTGGAGCTGCCCTTGGACGAGCGTGGCTGGGGGTCGGTGATACGACTAAGAAGGTCCTTCTTTTCGGAGCGGCGGGCGGCGCGCGAGGCGGCGTTGGCGTCGATGAGACGCTGAGTGCGTGCATCCTCGGCCTTGATGCGGTCGTCGTGTTCCTTGACCTCCAGCGTCCAAGAGTCGAGCTTCGTTGATAGGACGGGCTCGTTGAGAATGTTGAGCTTGAGCTCCGTGTTGAGGTTCGCCTCGAGCTGTACCTTCAATCCGTCGCTGGTGAGGGCATGGGAAGGCGAGGAGGTAGTCAGGATAGCGTTGAGATTCTCTAGCTCGATTTTCCAGTCGATGAAGGGGCGGGCGCCTTGCTTTGACGAGATGATGGTGTCGCGAAGCTTGTGGGCCCAGTTCTTCTCCAAGACGAGGGCGGCGAGCTCGTCGAGGTAGCCCTGGAGGGAGAGTGCATCGATGCGCGCCTGTCCGGCCTGGTACCACGCGACGAGGCGGGGTTCGAGCATGGCTTCGGCTACGAAGCTGACGATCTCCGAGTCGGACTTGCCCGCGTGTTTCTTGTAACGCTTACACGCGAGGGCCCACGACTGGAGGACGAGGGGAGTGATTTTGCCGGCCGTGAGGACCGGGCAGTCTTTCATTTTGGCGGTACGGACTTCGGCAAGTTGGGACGACTCCATAACGTGAGAGGGTGCAGGCGTCGACGGTGTTGCGAGGGTCTGGGGGTAGGGAGGCCGAGTTGGAGAACCTGCGTGGTCCGAGTCCGATTCGGTGTCGCTGTCCGGGGGGACAGAGTTCGCGCGGAGAGCTACGGAGGGAGGGACGGTGGTCGAGCCTGAAGGTTCTCGAGTGACCAAGGTATGTGGGAGGCCGGCGGTGAGCGGGTACGCGTCAGGGTTCGCGCGCCGGGTCCGCCTGGTGAGAAGCGGGGTAGGGGTAGTCGGCCTGCGAGGCAGCGTGGCCGAGAAGAATACTGCCGATGTCAAAAAAAAAGTGGAAGGGCGCCGTCTGTGGCGCGCCTACACTAGTTGGTCGTCTTAGGTTCGCACAACGGACAGGACAATATTGTCTTCGTTGCGCGGGGGGAAGTTAAGCACTGTATGTCTACAAGAAATGAATCCTACTAACCTTCGTTGCGCGGGGGGAAGTTAAGGGCGCAACGAAGGGGTGGAAGGTTGAAGTATGAACGGATGCTCGTTCTATTGCTGAGTAAGTGAATGATGGATGAAATGTCAATAGATAGAGTAATAGTAGGTGGCATAAAAGTGTAATAGAATTTGCGAAGCGTACGTGGGGTTCTCATCCGAGGGGCCGTGAAGGTCCCGAGCGCGTGGTGAGCCTGTCGATGGGTGGGGCAGGCTTACAGTAACGCAGAGGTTAGGATCATGGATGAACAGAAATCAGAGGAGATAGGCCTGGAAGACCTTATGACAACCATCTCATGATCGACCATCCGGGGCTCTCAGGAGAAATCACCGCTTGATCAGGGGAGAAGGAAGCGTCGAAATCGAGGTCGATGTCAATTAACGATGAGACGACTTGTTTATTTTGTTATGATGAACCTGGGGACGAGAGTCGCAAATGCGGTATAGAAATTGCCGATACCTTGGCGTCCAGACGAAGACGAATAAACCTTGGACCGAGAGTATGGGATGAGGGATTGCATAGAGGTGGTAGACCCGCCCGTGAGGTCAACTGCTTCGCCAGAAATGGAGAAAGGAATTCACCATCGTACGGACTTATTAAAAAACAGTAAGCATATCAATGGTAATGAGGGGTACTCCATTGGAAGACTAAAAGCTGGTGCGGCCTCTATTAACATGCCTCGGGACAGAAAGCCCAGCGTGGCGACACACACGTCCAGCAAGAGTCTCCATGCAGTGTGACAAACAGCGTTGCGCTGGGATGTCGGGTTACCGACGATTGGCCTCTCGGTGGACCTTTTCGACTCGAATAAGACCTGCATCGATAGAATTTTCGATGATTTCCTGGAAAGGTTCGGCACATATGAATCCTGGATTACCCGAAGGTCTATTCTCTGTTGATATCGGTCGCGATTAGAAAGGTTGTTCTCCGTGAACAGGCTAACAACCGCCGGTTTGCCTAAACGGAGCTCAAACCCGCATGGTCTGTTTTGATAAGGACCGATATGTCCTTGAGGCTCGCAAATATCGTCCTCGATGTCTGAGAATAGCAACTCTTGGCGGAACACAGAGGACTGACGCCGCAGTAATCAGCCAGAGATCAGCCCCGCATGAGAAAATCGAAAAGAAAAAGGAGATCATCAAGTTCGCCACAGCGCCATGTGGTCGGAGGGCAAACCCATTGAAAGTTTTCATTTCTAATCATTCTCGATTGCGCGATGACCTCAACGCGGGATCATGTGGTTCTGGGTGCGCGTGCTCGAAGATAACACTTGCGTTAGAAATGCTGTGGCCACGCTGGAGATATATCATGTTCCCAAGTCCAGTCATCGATCCGTTATCAGTCTGGTTGAACTATAATGAAATGTAGGATCAGTTTGGAAAATCCGGTCCGGAACGGAAAACAAACATGACTCGTACTACGTCAACATTCTGTTGCAGGATGTACTTATCGACGCATAGTAATGTTGAAAATCTGGTCAGTATAGTGTTCGTCAAGTGTTAGAGGTCGTCAACGGTCAAGCCTGGAGGAGTAATTTACGAGTCGAACGACGAGGAACGACTCCGCTGCGTGTGACTGGAATTGAGACTCCGTACGGCACGGAATGGGAGTCTCCCTTCATGTTCTCCTCCATTCAACTCTATCAATTTCGACGCGCAAGTGTCTGTAGATACCCAATGCGAGCCCAGATCGTCGATGTCATGGTTAAGACGCGTAGATCAAGTGCTCTCGCTCAGCAAGAAGGAGAATCATCGCAACCACTGTCAAAGAAAATCAAGTTGGCCGATACCGTGGTCTCTGACTTAGGTACGCACTAAACTTATTGTCTATTCTATGTTATCCTGAACTGTTTTACAAGAAGAATTAAACACTAGTTCCATTCCGAAGCGGAAACGTAAAGCAGCCACCGAAAGTGCCGATAAGGATTCTATTCCCGAACGGAAGTCAAGTCTTTGGAAGGTCGGCGCACATATATCAGCCGCTGGTGGGGTAGAGAATGCTATAGTGAACGCTGCTGCGATAGGGTGCGTCTTCTTGCAGCTCTTTTTCCCACATGCATTGTTAGTGACCTGAGACGCCTTTTTCCTTAGAGCGAACGCGTTTGCCCTCTTTTTGAAGTCTCAACGAAAGTGGACCTCGCCATCATTGTCGACCACGTCAATTGCAACCTTCAAGTCCCGCATGACTGAATACGGATACTCCAGCAGCGTCGTTCTGCCTCACGGAAGCTATTTGATCAATCTGGGCAACATAGACCCGTATGCACTCTCGCTATCGGTTAACGGGTCCAGATCCTGAATTACTGTAGTGAGAAGCGAGAGAAATCATATGAGTGCTTCCTGGACGATCTAAAAAGGTGTGAACAGCTGGGCTTGACGCTGTACAACTTCCAGTGCGTCCACATTCATATTCATTCTCGAAAACCTTAGCCTAATTTTCTTTCCACAACAAGCCCAGGATCGACGGTTGGTGCCACAACGACCGAGCAGTCGATTTCTTTGATAGCAGAAAGTATCAACAGAGCTCACAAGGAAACAAAGACCGTGACGGCAGTTCTGGAGAATATGGTACGTCATCGCTTCTCATTCCTTCCAAAGCATGTTATTCAATCGATCGTAACCTTTTCTATCTTAGGCTGGAGCCGGAAACATCATTGGCGGAGACTTTTCCCATTTAGCAGACATCATCGCGCAGGTGGAGGATAAAACGAGGGTTGGTGTATGTCTGGACACATGTACGCATCCAGGCTCTCGCATGTATCACTTTGACCACTATCCCATGCTGTAGGTCATATGTTCGCTGCTGTAAGTTGTGTTTATTTTAGGCGTTCTGCCCACTTTGGTTGAACCATACGGTTGTAGGGCTACGACATCAGAAAGAAAGAAGACTGGGAGTAAGTCAATTCTTTATTGAATTGTTGTGAACCCTTCTGACATCACGTCAAGTTCCACACGTGTGTATTTGCTTCAGATCACCCTCGAAAATCAGAACTGACGATCCACCCCTGTAGTTGAAAAGTTTGATGCTCAAGTTGGCCTGTCCTACCTTCGTGGGATGCATTTGAATGACTCTAAAACAGCTCACAATTCCAGGAAGGACCGACACGAAAGCATCGGCATGTAAGTACAACCGACTTTCCGATTCGCTGTCAGCTTACATCCGCGCGGCCCCTCCAGCGGCCACATCGGCATCCACGCATTCCACCATATCATGAATGATCCCCGTGTACAGCATATCCCTCTCGTGCTAGAAACTCCCAGCTTTGAGTTGCCACGAAAAACCTGGGCGAAGGAGATCGAAGTCCTTAACCGACTTTCAGGGCTGGCCTTGGACCCAGGTATGGACGATTTGGTCAAGGACATCAGAACTTCTGTGCAGCACGCGGAGAACGCGAGCGGTAAGGGCAAGTCGAAAGCCAAGGCTCCCAGTCGAACTTCGCGGAAAAGGAAGGCGAAAGCTGATGAAGACGATGAGGCGGAGGAGGACGAGGATTGACTCCTCGGATCTTCTAGGGCTGGGTTTTCCATGCGGTTCGGCGATTTTCACCGTTCGTTGTGGCCCAATCAATACGTAAGGTCCAATTGTATAATTTTACTCACTTTGGTGCATATCATTCTCAGCATGTGGTGACTTGGAATAACCTTCATGAAATTGGAGATCCGGGGCAGTCATCTGACGCTCGAAGGGCAACATTCCACAACGTCGATCCATTAGTGAGGAGCTTGATATAAGCTGCAATGTTTCTGGCGGGAGGACCTTGAGCACGTCGGATTTTTTTTTTCAGGACAGCCAACTTTCCGGGCAGAGCTGTATGCGTACTTCGATAACGACCAGTGTCCGTAGTGATGTTCTGAGACGTTCTTTTCCGACCGCTATAAATTCGGCGCCTTCGGATATTCCTTCGTTGCGAAGGTTATTCTCGACGTCCAAATATAGATGTATCAATGATTTTTTTACGAACCAGCCGTCCATTTTCAGGCTCACCGAGGTGAGTGACCTGCGCAATTTTTAGACCATTGGTGATATATCACCGTGTTTCTAGGACCTGATTTGCTCAAAGTAGACCCCTGGAAGGTTCTCTTCGTCCCGGAGGCTTTACCCACCCTGTTACTGCGACCATAAAGTAACGCTGGTGCATGAAACAATTGCTTGAAGGTCTCGTGGTTACCCTAGAGGAACGAAATTCTTATTGAAACAGGCATAATCCAGGTCGAGCTGACTTGGCGCAACTCGTATATTGCCATGTGATGCGGACGGAGCGGCTCGCTCTAATAATTGGCTACCGGACCTCCAGGTTACCTCCCCCCCCCAGAGCCTCATTTACTGAATTGGACACAAAGGGTCATTGCCAAATTTCTCGAGCGGCAATCCATCCATATATACATGCATCCATGGAGATGGGCCCCTGTGATCGTCTGCCTGTCTCCTCTGGAATCAGAAACAAAAAGGAAAGACAAAGAGTTCTCGACGGTATAGTCAGGACAGGTCAAGCCATGCATTGCATGGTTTGACCTGACCTGACCTCGTTTGCCAGCTACGTAATCGCCATAAATGAGAGGAGTTATTTACAAGATGATCAGATGATAAAATGACAGGATGATAGAGATCGACGTCAATGACAAATTCACATGCCCTGCCCATTGCGACGCAGCGGCCGCTGAGAGCATCACCTCATCATGATACAGTGATGGATGGCTGGCTTTCCTGGCAAGATGTCGAGAACAGTTGAGGCGTGAGCTAACGTCGCTCAGGGTTTGCAGGGTCTTCAAGGACAGAGTGGATGCGACGAACCCTTATGTCGTGCACCGTGCTGGTCCTGGAAGGAAAAACGTGAACGTCATGCCATAGATAGGCTCATCTCAGGGATATCTTCACGAGGCCCGATATCGGGTAATGAGGCATGCAAAGATACTCGGTAGCCAATGGCTGCGGCTTCTCACAAGCTACATACCGAACTTACATTGAGGTATTCCGACTTGGCGCCATGGACGGTTCGGGGTAGGCGGTCCGGCGATAAGCTCAAGCGACAATGAGTCCTTCTGGGGAGGTTGGTTGGGGTACCGGTTGGGGGGAGGGCATGAGAATCAGAAATCTGAGGGATGTGAGAGGCAGCAGCCCATACGCGGGGATCTGCAACTCGCAAAATGCACCTAGCTGCTTCTTGAACGCGGGAGCAAACGCAACGCAACGAAAACACCGAATTTCACCCGGTCATTCGTCCCCAAGCCCCAAGTTGCTATTTCCTTACATGTACAGTTGGATCCGGGTAGATCCCTAGTCGGGCTGGGCGGGCGATTGGAGTGAGGATCGTGCGTGGCCTGCGCTTAAGTCTACAAATGGCCAGGCGTCGTGTCAATCACAGATGGAAACGCGTCTTTCCCCATGTTTTGATGCGCTGATGCGCCGATCTGCGATCCCCTGCCAATCCAAGGGCCCTGGGCACGGCTGCTTGAGCTGTTTCAGGGCTGATACTGTAAGGGGGAAGAATGAAGTGATGAGAGATGTGGGCATTTTCGGACCTTGAAGTCAACATGATCATGCCTTTTTGTTGTTCCAAGATATCCTAAGATTAGACTTCAGATAACGTTAATCTTCAGGCCCAGGTGTGACACTGGCTCGGCATCCCCCTCCCCCCCCCCCTTCGGATCCTACTGGAGAACAAGAAGAAAGCCGCAGCTCCGAGCTGCCCGACAGGAAGACGTCGACATCAGCGAGATGTTTGTGTTTTTTTTTTTTCGCGCAGCGAATCACGGAGCCGTCTCTCCTTCGGGCAGGCAGGACGTCGACAGGCCCATCGC
Source organism: Tricholomella constricta (assembly GCA_013368375.1). Taxonomy (NCBI): domain Eukaryota; kingdom Fungi; phylum Basidiomycota; class Agaricomycetes; order Agaricales; family Lyophyllaceae; genus Tricholomella; species Tricholomella constricta. The sequence goes on from JAACJP010000020.1 coordinate 675,973, forward strand.
CATCATGACGTGCCCTCTATTCCCTGAGGTGGGGGTCCCTGCATTGGGATCCCATCCAGGCTCACGCCGCTCCCCATGTCCAGCCGAGTGGGTCCATGTCCGCGAATCCCAGTCAACGATGCTGATGCACCACACAGTACTAGTCACGGTGCTACGGCCGTCCTAGGCATATTAGCAAACGACACAAGCCCGATTCCAACGCACTGATAGCTCGGCCTTCGCGGTTCGGGACCGGGACCGGGGGGAGGCTCCCGCACCTGTGAGAAAGGGGGTTGCTGTCACACAATGTTCGACAACGATGGACATGGACATGGAATAAGAATAGCCAATCATTGCATATAGAAGCAGCCCGCGCCGACGCCTCGCCTAATCGCCGCCGCTGCCGCTGCCGCCACATCCCAGGATCACATATTTACTTACGCGTTTCTTTGAATCCCCCTTGTTTGGTCTGTCTGCATCATCTTGATGTACCTTTGTATGAAAGAAATCAGAAGCCCCCCCCACCCCCTGGGGCTAGAGAAGCCCCCTCCCCTCCTCCTCCTCCTGCTCCCCTTCTGGATATTTCTAACGAACGGGAAAAGATTGACAGCGCCGCCGTCGCCGGCCGAGACGAGCCCCCCTTCTCGTCTCCTTTCCTCCCGCACCTATACGCTACAAGCTACAAGCTACTACAAGTGACGGAGCTCGGCGTGGAGAGCGAGATAACGATATATAGTTACAAGTACGAGTACAAAGTACGCGCAAGATGACTATCGCCTAAAATGCGGGTGTTTGAGTGTGGCTTGCAATTTGTAATTCACACCTTGTCATAAGATTGGATTAGCAAGGGTGCAGCGGCGGCAGCCTGGCCCCGCGCTATACTATTACTACGCTGGTCTTGGAGCTTGACGTCAGCAACGATGATGCCGAACGATAAATGATAAATGCGTAAATGATAAATGATAATAATGTCGATGGCAATGCGTGGAGTGCGCATGTAAGCTGCAAGTACTAGTGCAAGCAGAAGCGGGGGTGTGAAGCGAAGAGACGGGAACACGGGGATCAAGGTCAAGGTCAAGGTTTAAATCCAAGGTCTAAGCTCTTAGACTAGTACTAGTACTTGGGGTTCGGTCTCTCGGGGCTCGACTCGACTCGACGGAGGCGGCACGAACACCAAAGCCGCAATCCTTTTCAGAAGCAAGAACACGCTGAAAGGCGCCGACGGACGCGAATATCGATTGTTGGACACACGGGAAGGAACACCCAATTCCGCGATACGCTATACGCCATACGCTACACGCGAAATGCGGAATGCAAAACGAACGAGGCCAGAACGAATAGCATGGTAGCACGATGGAACGGTGGGCGGGGGGAGACAAGAGGGACGCGGCACGCATGTCCGTATCCGCCCGGGCAAGGGCGGCCCCAAGACATATCAAAACGATGGAAAGGGGAGGGACCGGAGGCGGAGAAAGGAACGCATATTCGATACTTGAAAGCCATATATGGATCTACATTGCTTGCTTGTTTCAGGTCTAGCACAGGCCTTGCAATTGCAAGTTACAGGGGCGGGGGCGGGGGCGTCCTTCCTGTGCGCGAGGTGTTATGTGTAACGGTATGGGGCTCAAGGTGTCGGGTGTCGGGTGTCGATTCTGCTGGGTACGGTAACTGCACACCCCGGGCTCCGGACTTGGGACTTGGGACTTGGGCTGGAGGGATCTGGATCTGAAAGGATCATGAACCAGAGGAGGATCCAGTCAGGAGAGGTCAGGAGTAAGTGGTGTCGTCATGTACGACCCCCCAGAGTCGGTATGACGAGCGTGTCATGAAGCAGAAAATTCCAGTCAGGAGTGTCGTCATGTACGACGGCACACCACACCTAGAGTTGGGATGACGAAGGACGAGCGGTGTGTCATGAAGCAGAGGAGGTCCAGGATCCAGTTAGGAGTGTGTTGTCGTCACGCGTCATGTACGACGGCACACCACACCCACAGCCACACCCAGAGTCAGAGTCAGAGTCAGAGTCGGTCGGGATGACGAGCGTAAGTATCACTGTCGTATACCGTTACGTACCTGGAGTGTCGACCACGTCTGAATATTTGAAATTTCCATCCATCCATCCATCCAACCGTAGCTTGGATACGACGATCGATATTCGAAGCTTGATGGAAATTCAAAACCACGTTTTGACCGCCTCTGCTGCTCCCCAGCCCGCGCCGCCCGCCCGCCCGCCCGCCCGCCCGTGAACGACAAGCGGGAAGGTGGAAGGGGGAAGGGGAAGGGGTTCGCACGCCCCATTGCAGGATCGTCCAAATCGGAAGATCGCGATCAAGTTGTGTGACTGTCCATCCGCATCTGCAAATGCATCTGTATCTGCATCAGTGGTGCCGATCACTCTGAGTGAGTGAGTGAGTGAAGTCTCTTCTTCTTTCTTCGCATGGGGGAGGTGGCCCTGAAAGACTGCGATTTCGGTGTCTTTTTGTGGGTTTGACCGGGTCTGACTCGTGGTGGGGGTGTATGTATGGAGGTAACTAACTCACTTTTTGGTTGGATGGCATGGATGGAAGGACTCGGGGTTGATGGGTACCGGTTAACAGTCGGGGGAGGGAGGGAGGGAGTCGGGGAGGGTGATCATGCATCATGAGCGGAGGGGCTCTGCTCTGTCTCTGCTCGACAAGTTACAACTGTGGGGCATATTTACACGAATGTCAGACGGTACTATTATTTATCATAAACGAGGCGGCAGGAAAAAAAGATTAGAAGGAAAAGAAAAAAAAAACCTTGATCGCGTGTGATTTCGATGTCCGGTGTACTGGCAGTGGCAGGGCAGAGCATTTATCATGTCCGAGCTGCAGGATTTTTGTTTCCGCGTTCGTCCTTGGGGCGAGGTTCGCCTCGGGATGCCGTGTGCGGAGGCTGGAGCTGTATGCGAAAGTCTAGGCGATGCATAGGTGCACAATGATAATGATGATGCCATTGCGCGAGCCGGGTTTCGAAGAACGAAGAAGGATTGAAAACACACGCACTCGAAGAGGACAAGGACATTGCGGAGCTAAACACCGCCGGGGTGGGGTATTTTTCATGATACTCATTGTAAAGACGCGATGATGCGCTGGGTTTGGGCTAAGTAAACAACCATATGCTACTCCTTGACGGTGGCACCCCACTGTAACCCGAGCGTGCCCCGAGCCCGCGGCGGCGAAGTGCGCTGTGCTGGGAGCGACGTTGCTGTCAGGGCTCTGGATTGACTGGTCGCTGGTGTTGAGGTTACAGTGTCAAGACTACAAGAAAGGGATGGTTTGTACGGTGGCAGGCCCGGAGTAGTTATAGCGACTACCACCGACCGGGAAGATGTCGGGGGGGGCCCGAGTGAGTGGAAGGGGATGGCTCAATTGGGGATGTCGCGTGAGTTGCCGAAATGATGTTTGTGTGTGTATGTGAAATGATGGAGAAATGTGCCTGGCTCGGCTATAGATATGAGTTTGAGTTGGGGGGTTGTTGTTTGTGCTCGTTCCATGGCCCTCTGATTGCCCCCATCTCCTGCTCCCCGTCCCCCTCCTCACTTCCGCCCTAGCCCCCGCCGCAAGAATACCGCCTGGAGTAAGTTTGGTTTATTCGTCAGTGTGTATTGTGACCAACCTTGTACAGATCTCGCGACTCTTGCTGGCCTCATTCTACCCGACCCGCCATATTATCTATCGCTTGAGCCCTGCTCGCGAAACCACAAAAGCAACCCACCTCAACCCGCTTTCAAGGTCTTTGGGATTCCGCTGAGCAATCGCGTACCCTTGTCTTTATTCCGCCAATGGCCATTATGACTCTTCCAATCGCACTCCCGTCCACTCCTTCCTCTCTCAGCTCACCTTCCGACAACGATTCCCCACCCAAGCCCTCCTCGCCTTCCATTACCACCAATAATCCGCCCCGCACCCCTGTATCCCCCACTATGCCCCCGCAGAACGCCCCACCTCAAGCCTCCCCTCAACCCGCTAAACGCAAACCAAGCCGCCGCGCCAACACTGCCGAGCGCCGCGCTACACATAACGCAGTCGAACGCCAACGCCGTGAAACCCTAAACGGCCGTTTTCTCGTACGTCATCCCACCGTAAAATTTCATCATGATCTTACTCACAAATTACAGGACCTGGCAGCACTTCTCCCCAACCTGTCCCAGATCCGCCGTCCCTCCAAGTCTTCCATCGTCAACTCGTCTATTGCCCACATCCATGCTTCCCGGAGGCACCGCATGCTCGCCTCCCGCGAGCTCCGCCTCCTCAAACTCGAGGCCGACGCCCTCCGTCGCGAACTCAACGAATGGCGTGAGCGTGCAGGTATCCAGCGCATCGAGGAGCCTGTCCGCGGCGAAGGCTTCGGCATGGTCATTGGCGGCGAGCTAGAGGTCATCGTTGGCGTCGCCGGTGCCGAAGAAGGCGACGACGACGACGAAGGGATGGAAGGAGGTAACGGGAACAACGTTGGTTACGGAGGGTACGTCGGCGGAGACGGCGTCATGGCCGACGAGGAATTTGGAATGGACGTGCTGGATGCGTCCGCGACTTCCCCCACCGTTACCGCCCCCGGCGGTGGCCTCGACGACCCCCGCATGCTCGCCATGCTCAAGACACACCAGAACCCTTTCGCACATAGCATGCCGCCGCCTACCCCCACCGGCGGCGCCCCCGGGCTCCCGCACATCCTGCCCCGCCCTGGATCCTTGAGCGCAGGCGGAGCGACCAATGTCCCTGCGTTCGATGCTCTGTACGAGCATTATTCGCCCCACGGGATGATGCACCATGGCCACCACCCGCACCACCCCCAGTCCCACCACTCGCAGCAGCACATGATCCAGCAGCAACACGCATATATCCAGCAGCAGCACGCCCATGTCCTGCGGGAGCGCGAGCGCGAACGGGAGATCCGCGAGCGGGAGAGGGAGCGCGAGATTCAGATCAGGGAACGGGAACGGGCTATTTTACGCCAGCAGCACCAACATCAGCAGCAGCAGCAGGAACAGTGGGGATTGTACCCCGGGTCCGCGAGGTACTATCCCCCCGCTACGAACGGTAACAACAACACCAACAACAGCAACAATAACAACAGCAGTCAGAACCAGATGATGATGATGCAGGCGCAGCGCAGCCTCTTTACGCCGCCGGCGACGTCGCATGGGCTGCCTACGCCCAGCCCCACCGGCACGCACCCGCATTCACATTCGCACGAACAGGCGCACAACAACGGCAGCCACGGCCCGCAGCCCGCGGCGGGGTCGCCTGCGTCTTCGGCGTCCGCGTCTGGGGATGAGGCGCCGCAGAGGGAGAGGAGCGGGAGCGTGCATTCGCGCTCGTCGCGGGGCTCGCATTCGCCGAGCTATGAGCTCGGGATGGGGATGAGCGTGGGGGATTACATGGGCGTAGGAGTGGGGATGCAGCAGGAGTATGGTGGGGTTGGGATTCCGAGGATGGGAGGAGGGGGGATGGTCGGGATGGATATGTTGGGCGTTGGCGTTGATCTTTGAAATGAGTCCGCCCCCCGCCTGTGTTCCCAATCCCCTTCCGTTCCGTTCCCTGCCTTTTGTTCATTCGCTCTCGCTCTTGAATGTCCCCGCCCCGCTCGCTCACTGCCCCTATGCTCCACCCCATGCTTATATGCCCCCCCCCTTAATTATGCTGCCCCTCGTCTCTCTCTCCTGCTCGTTGTGCCACCACCCATCGCCGCCCGAATTACTCTTTTCGGGCGCTGCCTGTACTTGTTGTGCCGCCCTCCCCCCCGGCCCCTTGCCCGTTAATCTCTCTGTCTCTCGTGCGTTCATAAATCCGTGTCAGAGTGTATGATTGGTTTTGTTGTTATATACCCGCCCCACCCCCTCCTCTCCCACTTCCTCTTACCGTTGGTTGCCCCCTCCCCCTCCCCCCCTCTCGGTGTACCGCCCTATTCCTCTCCCGCCGTAATTATCTACCCCTCCCCCCCTCCTTCGAAACCGAAATCGCTGCCGCTCGACGCAATCGCAATCGCAATCATGGCCACCACCACCCTACCCGCACACCCACCCCACTCGCACACACCGCACCGGGCACCACCTAGCGAGTCCGCTACCTACCACCCACCTACCACCGCTACCTACCGCTTACAGTCCGTCGCTGTCGCTGAAACAAAGGCAAAGTTGATGATGATATGATGAAATACAAACCCCTCCCCTTCCGGTTCCGGTTCTGGTTTTGAATAAAACACATACGCTCCTTTTTCTGTTCCCCCCCCCCCCCTTTCCTGTGCTCGTCGTCGGTTGTTGAATACGACTGATTTTTTTAAGTTTATTTTGGAGTGGCGAGAGGGTGTGTAATGTATTTTAGAAGAGGAGGTGGTGGAGGTGGAAATGGTTGGGAGAGGGGAAAGGGGGGGCGGTAGTGTTAGGTTGGTGTTGAATACGAACGAATACATAAATAATGCTCTGGTTTTTTGGTATGTGCTCTTGGCGTGTCATGATGAGTTGGACTTGCAGTTGTTGCGAATGCTTAGCGCTTAAGGTGCTTATGCCATGTGCGTGGACTCGAAAGAGATCTTAGTTCGAGCCTGAAGGCCTGAGCCCGAGCCCGATATCGATGGTGTGGGGATATCGATATTTTCCAAGGCCGTTTTGCGAAGGATTGAGAGCTCGAGCGCTGTAGCTAGCTATAGATTTCTTTCTCCTTTTTTGGGCGTTTGGGGCTTTTGTTTCCGCGGCTCGATCGACTGCTCCACACGCGGGCGGCGGTATATACGTACTGTTTATGACCGCGAGCTCCGGAGTGTGTATGTGTGTGCTTTTTGAAATTTGGAAGCTTGACATACGGAAGGATTAACATTACGGCGGATCCTTTTCCTCCCCCCTCGCCCTTTTTTTTTCTTCTCTTTTTTGGCACCGGCTTTGTTTCCGCGGCTCGGCTCGATCGACGACATGGATATGGATGCATATGCACATGTACAGCAGCTGGTACAGACAGGAGGTTTCGTCCGGGCACGATACTGGGATTTTTGCTCCACGCCACGCGACACATGGGGTCGCCTGGACTGTTCAGCTGACGTGACACCTGCACAAGGCTTGTCGTACAGACTCTAGATCTACGTGCGCGGAGCCTGAGCCTGAGCCCGAGCGGGTTGTGTTGGGCTCGCTGCTGCCATTGCTCAGGCAGGCGCACTGAGCTCGAGCGATGACCCATCTGGTATCTATGCAGATACCGTGATCTGGTCCACAAAGCACGATGCAGAATGCGTTGGCGATCTTTTGAGTGTGTAAGTAAAGTTTCGTACCATGGGCCCGCGGTTGGCCCGGTATCTGTACTAATTCATGCCCCAACTTTCCAACTTCCAAGAGGCGGGTGACTGGGGACGCTTCATATACCGGGTTTTGGAATCTGGAGGCCACAATCTGACATAGACATATATGCGTGGCACGCGCGCGGCGGAAACGGAAGCGGAATAGCACCCGTGCGCCAACACGGCGCGTCATATGCCACCACCAACCACCTCGCTTTTGCTTTTGCTTACGCGCTGAGAAACTCGATACTGTCAGTGTCATGATGCGCACGCGATTGCATAACGGGCCCCCTAGAATAACAATCGAACGCTCGATCCAGCCGCGCCTTTCCAACTGACGTACGGATAAAGGGAGAGGAAGAAGAAGAAGAAGAAGATACTGAACAAGACAAAATGTCGCAATTGAACGGGTCGTGGCTCCGAGCGTGGGCTCCGCCGACCGACTTTCGCCTCCCAGCGCCATCCCGAGCCCCAAGTATCCTATCCTATATACGCTCGCGGATCCAATGGGCCTGGAGATCTGTGTCAGGGTAAAGGTACTGACCTTGCGCTAGTGCTATTAGTAGCAGGAGGTGAATGATCAGCGCTTCAGCACCCGTCTGGCACCTGATTGACGATTCCTGGGATTGCGCCATTCGTTAACACGCCGGTGCGTCAGGTGCTTGTTGCCATCCCCAGGTGCAGGCCGATCCCGCGTGATCTGTTTTTCCTCTTGGCCCTTGGGCATTCGCATTTCGCATTTCGCATTTCGCATTTCGCATTTCGCATTTCGCATTTCGCATTTCGCATTTCGCATTTCGCATTTCGCATCCGCGTCCTTAGGCCTCAGGCCTCAAGCTTCAAGACCATACGTTAGGTATGGCTATGTGCTCTACAAGGCGCTAGCGGCCCCTGCGTGGTTCCCCGACGTTCCTACTTGCTTCTGTGAACGCGCCGCCCCGTGGACTCAATGTGGACAATCGCATTGCACGAGGCAAGTGAGTGTTTTAGTACAAGTAACACTGGGCACGGCTGCATCAGAAACACTATCACCAAGCACCTCTCCCTGTCGGCGTATACATATGTCCGTTCACGAGCCAGGAACGGGAACTGGGTTCGCCCACCCCCGCCCCTTGCTTCTTCTTTGCGGGCAGGGGAGGGGAGGCTGGACTGGGCGAGAGAAGCGTGGCCTGATCATGGATATTACAGTCACTGTCAGTGATCGACAGCGACTCCGCTCCCCTCGGGATAAGAGAGTTGACCACAATAAAGGTGCGGCCTGCCCAAACCTCGTCGCAGGCGGTCGTCAACGGACCCGGATACACTCGTTTTCTACACCGGGTAAGCATCTGCGATTTTCTTCCTCTCATTCTTTCCAATCTTCTTATCCTTTTTTTTGCTTTCTTTTCTTTTGTTTTACGCACGTCTAGTATCGTGTCACTGGATGACGGTGCTGCATCGTGTAAGTTATAATCCGGATCTGTTGACTCTGGGTGCGGATATGGATGTCGGCAATTGCGCTACTTGGCTGTTTCGAGTATTTCCGGCTGGACAGAATCACAGTGCTTGTCGGCTTCAGCGCTAAATATACTTGTGACGCATTTAGATTTGCGCAGCCCGGTCTCGTTTCTACCGCCCTCGGGCTTCACATCGCGTATGCGATGATAAATTTGTTTGTGGGCAGGAGGCGAATAATCGTCATGTCATCCATAGCCGGTGTCTGAGGATCCTAGTACTAGTTTCACCGGTTTTCGCAGTCAGATCCGGAGCGACACAATTACAGCCAGATTCATATCGATAGGCCCCTCCAGAAAAAAAGATACATAGGGCGGAGTCAAAAGTTAGTCCCCGGCCGAACGGCAATGGGCGAGACATTCACCGCTTGCTCACTAACTCCAGTTTAACCGCCGTATCTGCTTATTGGTAGAGCCTCCATTGTGCGCGACATGTGTAAGGCTATTTTCTTATAGTCTTTGGGTATGTCACTGCCTCGTAGCTGGCAGCGAAATGGTAGTGGGTGATCAGCTGGGACGACTCTTCGAACGTTTCGGACATTGAAACCTACACCCCGCCCTATGTGTGTGTTCTTTGAAGGGGCCTATCAATATGAATCTGGCTGTAACATGTTAACATTAGCACAGTAAGATTGACCGTGGCCCCGACTACATAGAAACGCACCTCGGCTTATCGATCAGTGATGATCGAACCTTGTCTGTTTGCCATCGTTATACGCCCCTTACCAGTTGTGGTGGTAGCGCTAACCCCTCCGTTGTTCCGTCGGGCTGTCTGGCAGATTGAAGATGATCAAAACGAGATGCTATACTAATTATAATGACCTAACATACTCACTTGCATTGTCAGTTAAGTACTTCAGTTCCGGTTATATGGCTGATACGATGGTCAACCGACGGCGGGTCGTGAATAATACGGTACGTGGGTCGACAAAATCGAAACCGAGGCGTGGGTCTGTTCATTTAGTCTGTGGTCCGTGATTAGCTGGGGCATTGTTTCTGCAGAATGGGAAGGGGACAAGAAAAGGAGGAAAAAAGAAAAGAAAAGGAAACAAGATGCTTTTGATTTGAGTGCTGTCCTCCCTGAATCGAGAGACCCACGGAACGACGATCATGAGAGCCGGGGCACCTTCAAAGGAATGAGAAAATCTATCCATCGCCGTCATGATCGCGACGCCGCCCTTTACACTTGAAGCCCGGCGTCCCCGTCCCATCCCTTGTCGTCGACTAGTACTGGCAGATTCTGATGTACGGAAGGGGTTTCTGTTCGCGGTTGGTGTGCTCCGTGCGAGATTGATAAGTTAAGAGAGGCAGGGATGGAGTGCGTGAGGGTGCGTGAGACTGGAGGGATCGGAGATTCGACGAGATCCATGATTGGCGCGCATCCTTGCTTTTTATTCGTCAGTCGTTAGGGGAGGCAAGAGCGAGAGGCTCAGGAAAAAAATACAGGGTGAGGGAATGATCTTGTTTTCAGCGCCGAGTGATGAATCCGTGTACATATCAGAGAAACTCGAAAGACCTCTTGATTAATACTCAGGGCGTAGGCAGAGTGCAAGTCCTTTCGTTGGAGGCAGGAGAGAAGAACAGAAGTGAGGAGCCTCAGATCGATCCATACGCAAGTCTTAGAGCTCTAGAGGGTCACACCATTGACATGAAGGCGGCAAGAGCATCAATCTGAGTTGAGCAAAGCTTGAGCGCAATGCCGGGTCGTAAATCTGACTCTGAACTTGCAAGAGGTTGATCACTCACGACGAGGTCTTTTTATGCCACATTCTTGACTGTCGCTCAAACCTGCCAGCGTTATGATCACTGTATCTTGAGCAGACTTGAAAACTGCTTTTCTGAAAACCTTACTTGACAACCATCATTACAATCGATATTTAGCCACTTTTTCCTTGTGGTCATTGCCTGCGCCTACCATCCATGGTAGCATGCATCTTGGCTCAGAAGATATCATGGATGCGAAGGATCCCTTACGCTACGTGTAAGTTGTAGAACCTCTTTTGGAAAATGGTGCTCAACGCATGTTATCTAGAAAGGACAGGATTTACTTTAACGACTTGTGATTTTTTTTTCAAAGTGGCACCTCAGCAGACGAGATTACAATTGCGCCTCCGCAGACCTACGCACGGTCCACTCCCAAAAACTACTCTGTACCCCTTATTGTGCTTTCTCTCCTGAATAATGACTCCATCACACTTTTGGTCAAGCAGCAGCTAGTGTTCTCCAATCGCCTCCCATTCCGACGCTTTGGTGAATTATGGAGGTCCGTCGTCAGTATATCGAGGTCTGGGATGCTCACTGTTTGATATCTCGTTTCGGGACTTGTGTTCGTGCATGAACATCCGAATAGTAACCACACACAAGTAAGTCTCACAATCAATTTCAACTACTACAAGCCGACCTTACATCCCAGCGACGTGTACTATCCTGATCCCTTAAGGGATGGGCGGATCGAATCTCGTTCCTCGCGGACTCCACTCCATTGCATCTGATACTCATGACGGTCTGGCGTGTAGGATTGAGGGGCATGATCGGTCCTTTGCTACTTATTTATCTATGAACCTCGGCCTTTCTGAGATATCCTCCTGAGCATAAGACATATCAATGCAAGGGGTTCTATAATCGGGATCGGTCGATACCTGAACAGAATCACCCAAATCCTTACAACCCGTCCAGACTGGAATTCCACCAACTTGGAAATGTTAGGAAGCAGATGACTGGGAAGCGCGAAACCGAAATCGTAACCCAGTGTGATGACGTCAATATGACCGGACCCCGACGTATACCCTGTACAGATGTACACGTTCAAAGGCACGTCGAACAATGGCACGTTGCGCTGCCGTCGGTGTAAGAAAGCAAAATATATTTCACGACAACAGACAGCAGCGACATTTATAGAGGAAGCGTTTAAAGGGTAGGAAACAGGTCATCTTTATAGTCTACAGTGTGGCATAACGGCGTTGGATGCGAAATGGGGGTGAAACATGTAGGGCCCAGAATGGGAAACATTTACTGTGAATAGTGCCTCAGCCCCATACGTCCCAATGCAGCCTTGATGGTAACGTGGTGGAGGTACTCCTCGTGTAATCGGTGCCATCCGAACAGCTTGAACACCACGAAGAGTCCGTAAAATTGCTGCCCTCTGTTACAGCGGAAGAAATCGTCGACAAGGTAGTGTCTCGTCGATGAACGCCGCCTTGGGTGGTAGGCTCCGCCTGCGCTGAAGTATGTCGTGATTCAGCGGTTCGGGGCAACCGTTCACTGGCACATCTAGCGCAGTATGCACTATTCTCAGCTCTGTTAGTCAACGTCTGGACCTGAGGCTCTCTGCGGCTGTCACTTTGACCAGTAACAGAGGTTATGTGAAGGGGCCTGCGTAACGATCTTAGTTTCGTATTCGGTGATAGAGAAAATTAGCATACCGGCGTGGAGGCTCATTCTGTGGAGCTGCATCCGACGTACAAGCATCTGGTACTGCTCGAGTCCGAGGCAAGGTAGTGTGTTCAGAGCCCGCAATCTCTCGTCGATGAACGCCACCTTGGGTGGTAGGCTCCACCTGCGCTGAAGTGCGTCGCGATTCAGCGGTTCGGGGCAATAGTCCACTGGGGTCAGATCTAGCGCATGATGCACTATTCTCAGCTCTGCTAGTCGACGTCGGAGCGTGAGCCTCTCTGCGGCTGTTACTTTGACCGGTACCAGGAACGGCGTGAGGGGACCTGCGTGGCGAGCTTAGTTTCGTATTCGGTGATGAATAAGATTTACATACCGGCTTGGACGCTCATTCTGTGGAGCAGGATTCGAGGTATCAGCATCTGGTGCTCCTCGAGTCGGAGGTAAGGTGGCGCGTTTAGAACCCATCTCTCGTCGAGGAACGCCTCCTGGGGTGGCAGGCTCCACTTGCGCTGAAGTGTGTCGCAAGTCAGCGTTTCGGGGTAACCGTCCACTAGGGTCGCACGATGCACTGTTCTCGGTTCTGCTAGTCGACGTCTTAACCTGAGCCTCTATGCGGCTGTTACTTTGACCAGTACTAGAGGTTGTCTGAGTGATTCTGCGTAACAAGCTTAGTTTTGTATTTGGTGATGACGGAAATCAGCATACCGGCGTGGACGCTCATTCTGTGGAGCTGGACCCGAGATACAAGCAGCTGGTATTCCGCGAGTTGGAGGCAAGGCAGCGTGCTCAGAGCCCGCAATGGGAAGCTTTACACTGTACCGAGATATAAGCAGACGGTCCTCATAGACTTCATTCAAACACACCGCATGGTTGGACGCGTAGTCTCAGGCTCGTTGTCAGTTCGAAGCGTGGGTGCGAGGCTCCCCAGAGGCGGATGTCTCGGTGGTATAGTGGGACTGTTAAAGGAAGACGATGACTTGAGCCGCCATTTAATCAGTGAGATCAACAGCGCGACATACCCTTGCGAGAGCTGGCCAGACTCCAGATTGCGTAACGACTGCCCTAATGCTTCGTCGTGGACTCTCCTGTCTCGTGACCTCATATACGACCTTTACCATCGTGAGGCAGCATTTAGGAAATAGCCAATTGAGAACGTACTGTGTCGATGATGGTTGGGGAGCTTGTGAGGCTGATCGCTGCCTTGGACTGGCAATCGGCATCGCGCTGCTATTCGAAGGACTCCTTCGATCGACTTGAACTGCGGGTGTAAGGCCCTCCAGAGGTGGCTGTCTCAACGGTACAGTAGGACTGCCAAGGGAAGACGATGACTTGAGCCGCCATTTACAACCAATGAGATCAACAGCGCGACATACACTTGCGAGAGCTGGCCAGACTCCAGATCACGTGGAGACTGCCCTACTGCTTCGTCGTGGACTCTCCTGTCTTGTGAGCCCATAGACGACCTTTAAAATCGTGAGGCAGTGTTTAACAAATGGCCGATTTGAAACGTACTGTGTCCACGATGGTTTGAGAGCTTGTGAGGCCGATCGCTGTCTGTGACTGGCGATAGGCGTCGCGCTGCTATTTGGAGTATTCCGTTGATTACTGGGCTTGGGTTGACTTGCTGCAGGCACTGAAGAATGTCTTGAATGGAAAGAACTTGAGAGATTTGCTCCAAATTCATGGAACCTGCACTTACCGCTGAGAGACATGACTCGACGTCGTAGCGCTTGCCTGATCATGCCCATCAGATGCTTTAACAGATAGGGCACTAGGATTTCTGAAAACACCTCGTCAATGTGGACTTTCACATAGGGATGATTCTATTCCACATACAGATGGAATGCACGGTCGTCACTTTCGCGTCCGTGACCAGGAGATGAGCAATGATCGGTAGATCTATAAAACCCCCTGTGTTCAAAGTCTCCGAAGCTAGAATCAATTTCTGGACGTACTGGGACGGTACAGTGCCAGCGCTAACATGGTTGCTGTGGGTAGGTCGTGTGGCCTGCTGACTCTGTGCTCTAGCGGACTCAACAAAGTGACTGCGGCAATTGAATGAGTCTGGATCATCAAAATTTAGCGACGATTTCACGCACGATGAATGGTTCTGCGTTGGCGCTCTGCCACCAGCCGGTCGGGTGGTTCTTGTAGCTGAGGGTCTGGAAGAAAGGGCTGAGGAATAAGTTGAGAGGCTGGCCTATGGTCACCTACGATTGCGACACAGTTTTACTGTGTGTTCTGGTCTGTCCTGGCGTCACGGCAAGAGCATCGACACCTGGGAGAGCAGGGGTGCCTGTTGAAGGTACTGCCGGAGGGTTGGGCAGCGGTCGATTATATCTGGAACCATCAGGTTAGTAGGTGTATGATAGGTGAAAGCTCTAAAAACGGAGATCCTGACTTACCCCGATGATGGTCCGGCAGACCGCGTGGGTTGAACTTCATGCGGTAACAAAATGTGAGTGGGCGATAAATCCTGCGGAGATGCTGTCGATAAGCTAGTTACGCAGCCATTCAATTTTCGTGAGAACGGCCCCAAAAGAAAATTCACGCACCCGTGTCCTCGCTCACTAGTTGAAGGCAGTGGTCTATAGCTAGGGGGGCGGTTCTTACAAGAGAGAAGTTCAGAGTTGATGTTGTTAAGTATCCCATCAGTTGTTCTGACTAACCTCGTTGCGTTCTTCCTCAGTGGTCGTAGTAATTTCCGTACTTGGAGAGGATAGCTGTTAATTGATTCATGATTACAATCAAGGACGTCGAGAACTGACCATACATACCGTACGGGATTCCGCTTCCCTTTGAGCATTCAGAGCTGAATGTATGTTCTGAGAGGAGTCGAAGGATCAGTGTAATGAGGACTTTAGGAGGTTAGGTACACACCGTGCAGATATCCCTTGAAACCCCAGCATTCGAAGCATAGGGTATATTCTATGGCACAGTTAGCATGCTTAACTTCAAAGGCAGCTCCGGAAGAAAAGCGCCTTACAGCTACATTCTGAAGATTAAAGCCGTCAATCACACAGGTGTTTGGGAAGGTAGTAACATGAACTAACCGGCTGAGCTCCCTGTCTGGGTGGTGTGCTTCCAGACGCAGTCAAAGTTAGGTTTTGGAGCTGTCCTTGCGCCAACAGATCTGCCTCAACTTTCTCTCGGATATCAGAAGCCTCACTGGATTTCGTCTGTCTCAGGTTAGTCCAAGCTTTCTTTGTCAATATTGTTATTGTCGTTGACGCACTTTGTAGTTCTGCTCTACATTCTTGAGTTTGGTGCGACATTGGTCGATCTTGCTATGAAGTCCTAGGCGAGTATTCGGGTGTATCCTCGCAAGAAACTTCGTGGTCTTGATGCGGTTCTGAAGAGGTCGAGATCGTCCATCCAATCTATAGAGATTTATTCAGTATCTCTCAGTCAACGTAGGGTCTTTTGACGAACTCAGCAAGGTCCCTGAGTGTATCTTCCTGGACCAACTCATCTTCCTCATGTAAGGCAACCTGAGTCAAGAGATCGGCTTGATCCTTGCGAACTAGTTCAATCTCTCGTGAAGGAGACTTGAGGTATTTGCGGAGAGTAGGGAATAGCGTAGAGGATGTGTTAGGATCAGGATCGGGAGATGGAGACCTCGACGGAGACCTCGAATGCAAGGAAAAATCAAGGCAATCGAGGTCTGGTAATGACATCTTGGACGGAGCTGGAGGCTTGTAACCGAAGTCAGAACAGATTTATAGGTGTTCGACTGGTACACCTTGAAAATGCGTGTTCCAAGTCACCGTACCGCGTGCACGGCGTCGTGTGGACGGAGTTAGTTGAACAAAAAAGGGTATTTTTGTGATTCTGGTAGTGGATCGTTGAGGCCTTGATGTTGCCTTGAGGCCAGCTTGAGGACAGCCGTGAGAATGTGGATCTGATGTGGATTGTTGAAAACGTCGCTCCTCGTGGTGAAGTATCAGGGCAGACGACCTCTGTCCTCCGCCGCTCATCACCTCAATGCCATTCTCCAAAGACGAGTTGAGGGCTGCATTTCAGGATGCCTTACTGGTGAACCCTTATCTGGACCTTGAACACTTTATTGGCAACCACGTTGGGGGTGAAAATTTCTGGGTCAACCTCCAACCTTTCCTTCTTCACCGCGGCTACCGTTTGCGCCCGCGGTATCATTGTGACTGGACAGCACCCTGGTCTCAAGGCGACAGTATCAACTTCGAAGTATACCAGTTCGAAGAGGCGCTGACGCTTAAGGTATGTCATGGTGTTCATGGTGACACGTCCAACGCTAATAAGTACTTAGAAAGGAAGGAACTTGCTAGACGCCATCCGCATTTCGGACGGGGCTAAAGTCGTCTTGAAACGTGTCGAAACTTGGAGAGATGAACTCCCTATAGCTCAATACCTCTCCTCGCCTGAAATACAGTGCGATCCTAGGAACCACACAGTACCAATTCTCGACATACTCCTCCTTCCAGACGACGACGAACATGCGCTTCTTGTTATGCCGCAGCTCCTCCTTTTTGATCAGCTGCCATTTCGACGACTCGGCGAATTCGTAGATGCTTTGCGTCAATATTTTGAAGTACGTGGTCTTCACGTACGCTCAGATCTCGGTCCTGTAGCTAAAGACGAAACATTGCCATATCAGGGACTCGATTTTCTTCATGAACACAGGATTGCACACAAGTGAGTTACAGTGTGCATTAGCGCGCTCACTGATAGACGGACTACAGAGACGCTTGTTACTTCAATCTCATGATGGATGGGTCCAAGCTTGTTCCTCGAGGCGTGCATTTCATGGCGCCTGACACTTATGACGGTCTGACAGAGGTGCTTGAATGGCATGACCGGTCCTCGGTCGGGCCAATAAAGTACTACTTCATCGACTTTGGGCTCTCTAAATGGTTCTATCCTAAAGCAAATATAGTATTCAGTGGAGTCTACGGTCAAGATAGGACCGTACCTGAACACAAACTGGAGGAACCGCACGACCCATTCAAAGTCGACATATATCAGCTTGGAAATGTGATCATCCAGATGATACGGGTGAGATTTATAACCTTGGTCAATGCCCCTGTTCTGACGAGAATATTAGAAATACGAAGGCATGGAACCATTACTCGGAATTGCGACTGCAATGACACGAAAAAAACCGCAGGATCGGATGTCATTGCCGGACGCCTTGTACTATCTCAATCATATTCCCAGGAAGGTCCTCAAACGACGCGTGTGGCGGAGGGACTGTCCTCCTTACATGCTTTCAATCCGTTGTTGCGGGGGAAGTACGAAAATGACTTCATAATTCGATTTTTGATAGTGTTGAGAATGTTTGATTTTTTGATACGCTGTGTAATATATTTATCGACTTTGATTTGTGGTGTTATCCTCCATCTCTGCTGTGTTGATTCGGACGAGTGGCAAGCCAGGCGTATATCTTAGTACCATTGTGAAAAGTTTCTGAACGGTTTGTTACTGCCTACTGTTTTATCTACCTGGGATCACAAACGGAAATTAAATGGTTGGAGCCTTGATACATTGAACGGGTCCGCTGCAACAATCAACCTTTCGAACATCTACGTTTCGGAATACCACCCTCTCTCAATAAGACGTATCGAAAATACTTCGAAGGCATGGATAGCTTTTAGGTTCCTTGTTTGTCTGATTAGTCGGATGTGTGCGTCCCTGCCCTGCCACTGAAACACCCTTGCCATGCAAACACCCGTGGCATGTCATACAAACACCACTAATATGTCAATATGGCTGCTGTCCACCATTTCTATACACTTTCAAAGTACTGTATCTTGAGCAGACTAACAAAAAACCTTACTTGACCACCGTATCCTTGACTGCTAGTGTTCTTCAATCAACTCCCATTCCGACGCTTTAGTGAATCATGGAGGTCTGTCGTCAGTATATCGAAGTTTGGGATGCTCACTGTTTGATATCTCGTTTCAGGACTTGTGTTCGAGCATGAACATAAGAATAGTAACCACGCACAGGTAAGGTTACAATCTTCAAATACTATAAGTCGACCTTCCATCCCAGCGACGTGTACTAATCTGATCCCTTAAGGGATGGACCGATCCAATCTCGTTCCTCGCGGACTCCACTCCACTGAATCTGATACTCATGACGGTCTGACGTGTAGGATTGAGGGGCATGATCCTTTGCCACTTATTTATTTATGTACATCGGCCACTCTGAGATATACTCCTGAGCATAAGACGTACCAATGCAGGGGGTCCTATGGTCGGGATCGGTCGGTACCTGAACAGAATCCCCCGGATCCTTACACACTGGAATTCCACCGACTTGGGAAGGGAACCGCGAAAGCGAAATCGTAATCCAGGAACCCAGTGTGACGTTAATATGACCGGACCCCGATGTATACCCTGTACAGATGTACACGTTCAAGAGGCACGTTGCGCTGCCGCCGGTATAAGAAAGCAAACTATATTTCATGACAAGAGACAGCAATTTCGACATTCAAACAGAAAGAAAGGAAAGGTCATCTTCATAGTCTTGTCCAATGTGGCGTAACGGCGTTGGTTGCGAGATGGGGGCGAAACGTATAGGGCCCAGAACGGGAAACATTTACTGTGGATGGCGCCTCAGCCCCATACGTTCCAAACCAGCCTTGATGGTAATGTGGTGGAGGTACTGCTCGTGTAATTCGTGCCATACGAACAGCTTGTACACCACGAGGGGTCCGTACAGCTGCTGCCCTCTGTTACAGCTGTAGAAATCGTTGACAAGGTGGTGTCTCGTCGATGAACGCCGCCTTGGGTGGTAGGCTCCACGTGCACTGAAGTGTTTCGCGATTCAGCGGTTCGGGGCGACCGTCCACTGGGGTCACATCTAGCGCAGAATGCACTATTCTCAGCTCTGCTAGTCGATGTCTGGACCTGAGCCTCTCTGCGGCTGTTACTTTGACTGGTACCAGGGATTGTGTGAGGGGACCTGCGTGGCGAGCTTAATTTCGTATTCGGTGATGAATAACATTTACATACCGGCGTGGGGGGTCATTTTGTGGAGCTGGATTTGAGATAAAAGCATCTGGTGCTCCTCGAGTCGGAGGCAAGGTAGCGCGTTCAGAGCCCGCAATCCCTCGTCGACGAACGCCGCCTTCAGTGGTAGGCTCCACCTGCGCTGAACCGTGTCGTGGTTCAGCGGTTCGGGGTAACCCTGCGCTAGATCTAACCCCAGTGGACGATGTACTATTCTCAGCTCTGCTAGTCGACGTCTGGATCTGAGCCTCTCTGCGGTCGTTACTTTGACCAGTACCAGATGTTGTGTGAGGGGGCCTTCGTAACGAGCTTAGTTTTATAGTTTTGTATTTGGTGATGAAAGAAATCAGCATACCGGCGTGGACGCTCATTCTGTGGAGCTGCACCCGAGGTATAAGCAGCTGTCTCGTGAGCCCGTATATGACCTTGAAAATTGTGAGGCAGCGTCTCGGAAATGGCCACATTGAAAACGTACTGTGTCGACGATGGTTTGGCAGCTTGTGAGGCTGATCGCTGTCTGGGGCTGGCAATCGGCGTTGCGCTGCTATTCGAAGGATTCCTTTGCTCAACTTGAAGCGTGGGTGTGATGCCCCCCACAGGTGGTTGCGGTTGTTTCAGTGGTCTGCCAAGGGAAGACGAGGGCTCGAGCCACCATTCACAACTGAGATCAAAACTCCACATACCCTTGCGAGATCTGGCCAGACTTCAGATCGCCTGGAGACTGCCCTACTGCCTCGTTGTGGGCTCTCCTGTCTCGTGACCTTATATACGACCTTAACAATTGTGAGGCAGCGTTTTGGAAATGGCCAGTTGTGAACGTACTGTGTCGATGATGGTTGGGGAGCTTGTGAGGCTGATCGCTGCCTTGGACTGGCAATCGGCGTCGCGCTGCTATTTGGAGGACTCCTTTGATCGACTTGAACTGTGGGTGTCAGGCCCTCCAGAGGTGGCTGTCTCAGTGGTACAGTAGGACTGCCAAGGAAAGAAGAGGACTTGAGCCACCATTTATAACCAGTGAGTTCAACAGCGTGACATACCCCTGGGAGATCTGGCCAGACTTCGGATCACGTGGAGACTGCCCTACTGCTTTAAGTTTGTCGTGAAGTCTCCTGTCTTGTGAGCCCGTAGACGACCTTTCAAATCGTGAGGCAGCGTTTAGGAAATGCCCGATTTGAAACGTACTGTGTTAATGATGGTTCGAGAGCTTGTGAGGCCGATCGCTGTCTGGGACTGACAATCGGTGTCGCGCTGCTATTTGGAGTATGACTGGACTCGAGTTGGCTTGCTGAAGGCGCTGAAGAATGTCTGAATGGAAAAACCTTCAGATTTGCTTGATATTCGTGGGATCTCCACTTACCGCTGAGAGACGTGGCTCGACGTCGAAGTGCTCGGGCGATCATGCCCATCAGATGCTTTAACAGATAGGGCATTTGGGTTTCTGAAAATACCTCTTCAATGTGGACTTTTCGATAAGGATGATTCTATTCCACATACAGATGGAATGCACGGTCGTCACTTGCGGTAGCATCATGTGAGAAAGAGTGCGCGATGCTATCGTCATCAGTCTTCCGAAACTCGCGTCCGTGACCTGGAGATGAGCCACGATCAGTAGATCTATAAATGCCCATGGGTTCAAAGTCTCCGAAGTTATAATCGATTTCTGGACGTACTGGGACGGTATGGTTTGAGTGCTAAAGTGGTTGCCGTCGGTAGGTCGTGTGGCCTGCTGACTTTGTGCTCTAGCGGACTCGGCGAAGTGACTGCGGCGATTGAGTGAGGTGATTTATCAAGTCTGAATCATCAAATATTAGCGACAATGTCACGCACGATGGATGGTTCTGTGTTGGCGCTCTGCTACCAGCCGGTCGGGTGGTTCTTGTATCTGCTGGTGGCCTGGGAGGAAGGTTGATAAATTAAGTTCAGAGGCTGGCCTGTAGTCACCTACGATTGTGACACAGTTGTACTGTGTGTTCTGGTTTGTCCTGGCGTCACGGCAAGATCATCGACACCTTGGAGAATGGAGGTGCCTGTTGAAGGTACTGCCGGAGGGTTGGGCAGCGGTCGATTATACCTGGAACCATCAGGTTAGTAGGTGTATGATAGGTGAAAGCTCTAGAAACGGAGATCCTGACTTACCCCGATGATGGTCCGGCAGACCGCGTGGGTTGAGTTGTCGGGCAGTGCTGAACTTCATGCGGTAACAAAATGTGAGTGGGCGATAAATCCTGCGGAGATGCTGTCGATAAGCTAGTTACGCAGCCATTCAATTTTCGTGAGAACGGCCCCAAAAGAAAAATCACGCACCCGTGTCCTCGCTCGCTAGTTGAAGGCATTGGTCTATAGCTAGGGGGGCGGTTCTTACAAGAGAGAATTTCAGAGTTGATGTTGTTAAGTATCCCATCAGTTGTTCTGACTAACCTCGTTGCGTTCGTCCTCAGTGACCGTAGTAATTTCCGTACTTGGAGAGGATAGCTGTTAATCGATTCATGATTACAATCAAGGACGTCGAGAAATGACTATACATACCGTGCGGGATTCTGCTTCCCTTTGAGCATTCGGAGCTGAACATATATTCTGAGAGGAGTCGAAGGATCAGTGTAATGAGGACTCGAGGAGGGTAGTGTGTACACACCGTGCGGAGATCCCTTGAAATTGGGACCTTCGAAGCAGAGGGTATATTCTATGGCAAGACTAGCATGATTAACCCGGAAAAAGTTACAGTAAAGAAGCGCCGTACGGCTCTATTGGGAAGCTTGAAGCTGTTAGTCACACAAGGAGTTACGAAGGTAGTAACATGAACTAACCGGCTGAGCTCCCTGCTGCATCTGTCTGGGTGCTGTGTTTCCGGACGCAGTCGAAAATAGACCCTGGAGCTGTCGTTGCTCAAGCCGATCTGCCTCTTCCTTGCGGGCTTTAGCAGCTTCATTGGATTTTCTCTGTCTCGGATTAGTCTTACTCTTTCGCGTCGACAAGAAAATCGCACTTGGTAAATCTGCACTTGGTCTTCGAGATTGTTGCGACAGTCTTCAATCTCGCTGTGAAGTCCCAGGCGAGTATTCGGCTGTATCCTCGCGTAAAACTTTGTGGCCTTGATGCGGTCCTCAAGAGGTTTGGATTGTTTCTCAATTCTAGAAAGATTAAATCAGCATCTCAATCAATGCAGGGCCGTTTGACGAACTCATTGATGCTCCTCAGTGTATCTTCCTTGACCAACACATCTCTCTCTTGGTACACAACCTGACTCAAGAGAGCGGCTTGATCCTTGCGAACTAGTTCAATCTCTCGTGAGGGAGACTTGAAGTACGTGCGGAGAGTAGGGAATAGCGGAGAGGATGTGTCAGGATAGTCATCGGGAGATGAAGACCTCGAGTTCAAGAATAAGTTAGGGCACGCGATGTTTGGTAATGACATCTTGGACGGAGCTGGCTTGTAATCGAAGTATAGGTCAGGACAAATTTATAGATGTTCGACTGGTACACCTTGAAAATGCGTGTTCCAAGTCACCGCACCGCGCGCATGGCATCGTGTGTTGGACGTGGCAGTTAGTTTAACAAAAAAGGGTCTTTTGTGATTCTAGTAGTACATCATTCATCGTTGAGGCCTTGAGCGAGATCATTGACAGCCGTGAGAATGTGGATTAATGAAAACGTTGCCAAGTCGTGGTGAAGTACCAAGGCAGATGATCTTTGTCCTCCGCCGCTATCACCTCAATGCCATTCTCCAAAGACGAGTTGAGGGTTGCATTTCAGGATGCCTTACTGGTGAACCCTTATCTGGACCTTGAACACTTTATTGGCAACCACGTTGGGGGTGAACACTTCTGGGTCAACCTTCAACCCTTCCTTCTTCACCGCGGCTACCGTTTGCGCCCGCGGTATCATTCTGATTGGAGAGCACCCTGGTCTCAAGGCGACAGTCTTGACTTTAGAGTGTACGAGTTCGAAGAGGCTGTGACCCTTATGGTATGTCATAGCGTTCACGGTGACATGTCCAACGCTGACAGATACTCAGAAAGGAAGGAACTTGCTAGACGCTATCCGCATTTCGGATGGCGCCAGAGTCGTCCTGAGACGTGTCGAAACTTGGAGAGATGAACTTCCTATAGCTCAATACCTCTCCTCGCCTGACATGCAGTGCGATCCTAGGAACCACACAGTACCAATTCTCGACATACTCCTCCTTCCAGACGACGACGAACACGCGCTTCTTGTTATGCCGCAGCTCATCCTCTTTGATCAGCTGCCGTTTCGGCGACTCGGCGAATTCGTAGATGCTTTTCGTCAATATTGTGAGGTATGTGGTGCTCTTCACGTACGCTAGAGCTCGGCAGTGTAGCTAAAACATTTGGCATATCAGGGACTCGATTTTCTTCATGAACACAGGATTGCACACAGGTGAGTCACAGCGTGTATTTGCATGCTCACTGATAGACAGACATCCAGAGATGCTTGTTGGTTTAATCTCATGATGGATGGTTCCAAGCTTGTTCCTCGAGGCGTGCATTTCATGGTGCCCCGCACTCATGACGGTCTGACACGGGGGCTTGAATGGCATGACCGGTCCTCAGTCGGACCAATAAAGTACTACTTCATCGACTTTGGGCTATCTAAATGGTTTTATCCTGGAGAAAAGATAGAATCAAGCGGAGCCTACGGTCAGGATAGGAGTGTACCTGAACACAAAGTGGAGGAACCCCACGACCCATTTAAAGTCGACATATATCAGCTTGGAAAAGTGCTCATCGAGATGATACGGGTGAGACTGATAGCATTGGTCAAGCCCCCCTTTCCTGACAAGAATATCAGAAATACGAAGGCTTGGAACCATTACTCAAAATTGCGACTGCAATGATACGAAAGAACCCGCAGGATCGGCTTCCATTGCAAGGCGCCTTGTACCATCTCAACTGTATTCCCAGCAGGGTCCTCAAACGTCGTGTGTGGCGGAGGAATTGTCCTCCCCACGTACGAATGTCAATCCGTTATTGTGGGGGAAGTACGAAAACAACTCTATAAAGATAGTCTCGGGAATGTCCAAGTTCTCCATGCACTTCCTATCACATTTGGTTTGTGATGTCGTCTGCTGGCTTGACTCGGCCAGTATGATTACCGTAGCCTGAAACCGCAAACGAAAGCTGGATGGTTCGAGCCTTTGAATGGTTGTTCGCTGCAACAATCAACCTCTCGAACAGAGCTACGCTTCAGAATTCCTCTCTTAATAAGGCGTATCGAAAATACTTCCATAAAAGTTCGTCTGATCAGTTGACACAGAGTCATTGTACATAGCATGGCACAGGGTAAACAGCACATATTTCCCAAGGACGAAATGAAGAATGACACAACTAATGTTTACCCATTTCCTTGAACCCCAGCAGAAATAGAGACTTCGGCGCACCGTGCTCGCTCCGCGTACATGCAATGCCCCCGTGCATTCTGCTCGCCCTGGCAGCTCTTGTCAGTGCCGTGGCAATACGCAAGGGGGAACGTACGCACGTTGGGGAGGGTCAATGCTAAGCTGATTACCGAAGCCGTGTCCGTGCGTTTTATTACTCTGCTTCAGTCGCTTCTTGTTGTTTTGGAAATTGGAGCTGAAAGTTTTCTCGAAGAGGATCAGAGGATCAGTGTATGAGGCCTTGAGGAGAGTGGTGTGTACACACTGTGCAGAATTGCGTTGAATATGGAACATTCGCAACAAGGGGTCTATTTTATGGCAAAGTTGGCATGGTTCGAATCGGACGACGTTCCAGTAGATTAGCGTGAGTAATCAAGTCGTCAGTTAGCAGGACGTGATGGTAGTAACACGAACCAATCGACCGAGCTCCCTGCTGTCTCTGTCTAGGTCTAGGTGCTGTGCTTCGAGACGGGTCAACATTAGATTTTAAAGCTCATCTTGTTCGAGTTCATCTGCCTTTGCTTCTCTAAGATATTAGAAGCCTCAGTGAATTCGAATTTCGCCTGTCTCGTGATTATACAGAGTTTCCGCGTGTATTCGCACTTCGTAGACCTTTGCGTTTTTGAGACCTTGGCGACATTCGTCAATTTCGCTGAGAGTATGCAGCTGTAACTTCGCAATAAGCGTCGTGGCCTTGATGCGACCCTGGAGAGGTCGGGATCGTTCATAAGTCCTAGAAGAAAAGGAAATCAGTACGCCAGTTCAACGTAGTGCCATTTGACGAGTTTAGCGAGTTCCTCGTTGCATGTTTCTCGACCATCTCGCCTTTCTCCTGTAAGGTCACCTGAGCCAAGAGAATGAACTGGTCAATACAAGCTTACTGAATCCCTTGTGAAGGAGATAGAAGGTGTCTGCGGAAATCAGCGAATTTTGCAGTCGTGTTGGGATCCGATCCGGAAGGGGAGGTGAAGATGTCGGGGGGCAACGGTGAATTATGATACACCTTAGCGAGCGTTCCGCGTCACCGCACCGTGTCGATGCCATTGCATCTTACATGTGTGGCGTAGTTTTAGAATTGTATCTTGAGTTTCAGGTGGCAAATCTTAATGAAAGTTCGAAATATACAAATTATCTCACGATGTGGTCACTATATGAAGCCAGTCGTCAACGATCTGACTTGAGGATGAAAAACAAGATAAAGAGGACTCGGAGCGAAAGGACCAGCCGTGGGAATGTGAGTTGTTGAAGAAAACGTTGCCGACTCGTGGTAAAGCATCAAGGCAGACAATCTCTGTCCTCCACCGCTCATCGCCTCATGCCCTTCTCCAAAGACGAGCTGAGGGCTGTATTTCAGGATGCCCTAATGGTGAGCCCTTATACGAACCTTGATCACTTTATTGGCAACCACGTTGGGGGTGAACACTTCTGGATTAACCTCCAACCCTTCCTTCTTCACCGCGGCTACCGTTTGCGCCCGCGGTTTCATTCTGACTGGACGGCACCCTGGTCTCAAGGCGACACTGTTAACTTCGATATTTATGACTTCGAAGAGGCGCTGTCGCTTCTGGTATGTCATGGTGTTCATGGTGACACACCCAATGCTGATAGCTACTTAGAAAGGAATTAACTTGCTAGATGCCATCCGCATTTCGGATGGCGCCAGAGTCGTCCTGAGACGTGTCGAGACTTGGAGAGACGAACTTCCTATAGCTCAATACCTCTCCTCGCCTGACATTCAGTGCGATCCTAGGAACCATACAGTACCAATTCTCGACATACTCCTCCTTCCAGACGACGACGAACACGCGCTTCTTGTTATGCCGCAGCTCCTCCTTTTCAATCAGCTGCCGTTTCGGCGACTCGGCGAAGTCGTAGACGCTTTTCGTCAATATTGTGAGGTATGTTGTGCTCTTCACGTACGCTTAGTGCTCGGCAGTGTAGCTAAAACATTTGGCATATTAGGGACTCGATTTTCTTCATGAACACAGGATTGCACACAAGTGAGTTGCAGTGTGTATTTGCACGCTTATTGATAGACAGACATCTAGAGACGCTTGTTGGTTTAATCTCATGATGGATGGTTCCAAGCTTGTTCCTCGAGGCGTACATTTCATGGTGCCCCGCACTCATGACGGTCTTACAGAGGGGCTTGAATGGCATGACCGTTCCTCGGTTGGGCCAATAAAGTACTACCTCATCGACTTTGGGCTCTCTGAATTGTTCCCTCCTCACGTAAAGATAGAAGCAAGCGGAGTCTACGGTCAAGATAGGACTGTACCTGAACATAAACTGGAGGAACCGCATGACCCATTCAAAGTCGACATATATCAGCTTGGAAAAGTGATCATCGAGATGATACGGGTGAGATTGGTAGATATTCTTGGTCAAGC
This sequence comes from Tricholomella constricta, assembly GCA_013368375.1. Lineage (NCBI taxonomy): Eukaryota > Fungi > Basidiomycota > Agaricomycetes > Agaricales > Lyophyllaceae > Tricholomella > Tricholomella constricta. The sequence continues at coordinate 702,901 of JAACJP010000020.1, forward strand.
CCCCCTTTTCTGACGAGAATAATAGAAATACGAAGGCTTGGAACCATTACTCAAAATTGCGACCGCAATGATACGAAAGAACCCGCAGGATCGGCTTCCATTGCAAGGCGCCTTGTACCATCTCAACCGTATTCCCAGCAGGGTTCTCAAACGTCGTGTGTGGCGGAGGAGCTGTCCTCCTCACGAACGAATGTTAATCCGTTACTGCGGGGGAAGTACGAAAACGATTATATATTGATAGTTTCGGGAATGTTCAAGTTCTCGATACGCTCCATAATATTCCTATCAGATTGGTGTATTGCGTTGTCTGCTGAATCAACTCGGCGAGTACGATGCACGGCGCCAACTGCCTAGGGTCTGTGTCCATGCCAAATCCGACCATTACCTACAAGCGTGTCGCTTGGTTATTGTGTAACTTCTGTTGTAGAATACATGTTCGACCTCGACATCTCTCTGAGCATCCGTTCCCGTTGAACCCGCTCGCTATAGCCTTCGACGTCTAGAAATTGTAAAAGAAAACTCGCTGAGCTACATACATGTTAACCCAATTAACGGATTGTTACTGCACCAGGACGCGGCTCGCGCGCTCCGACTTTCTGTATTCCTGATCCACAATCGTTCTGATACCAGTTGAACCCCAAGTTCGCGGCCCACACGCTCCGCTGCCTCATCTCCATCTTGGACATCTGTACCCATATCCATTTCCCTTCCCCAGCAGAAATAAGGACCTTGGCGCACCCTGTCCGCATTGTGTGTTCGCAACGCCCCCACGCCCTCTGCACGCCCTCGCAGTTCTTGTCAGCAATGTGATGAAGCGTGAAGGAGACGCACGCGGATTGGAGCAGGTCAATGCTTAAATCTTCACCGAGGTCGTGTCAGTGCGTTTAGCTACTCTGCCACGCTCACTTCCCCATGTAAAATCCATGCCGTTGGGTCTGGATTCCGTACTTAGACCTCGATCATGCGCGATGAGTATACCGCTGAGTAATATGTGCTTAATCAATTGACGATGAAAACATGCTCGTATAGCCTCGCATAGCCTGTGGGAGGCGTGTATACAGCATGTACGAGTATCCGGCCTGTCGAGGGTGGTTGCGGCACTACAGGGTCGCGGTATCAGTTGTGGACAGGGACGATGAGGGCAAGGTAGACAGCGATGAATGGCTGCGCGTTGCGGCGAGGGCGAGGGAGGTGGGATTAGGGAGCCTGGCGCGTGTCGCTAGCGAGCAAGGGGAGGATCAAGAGAGGTAGGAAGGGGAAAGCAGCAGCAGAGATGGATTAGAGCCGAAGTGGTACGAGAGTGCGAGGAGCTAGATAGATCATTTAGGTGCTTTTCTCGATCTTGCTCGCGGCTCCATAGTTGGGAGAAGCGCGAGTGAGAGGCTCAGAAATACTACAGGGTGAATGAATTTCGGCGCCGCGTGATGACTCCGTATACATTAGAAACTCAAAGGGCCTCTGGATTACTCAGTACTCAGGGCGCAGGCAGAGCACAAGTTTTTTCGTTGGGCAGTAGTCGAGAAGGACTTAGGGAGCCTGTATTTGATCCATACGCGAATTCGGTCATGTCGGCCCAGGTCAAGGATAGCTCTAGAAACAGGGATAACAGCGATCATGAGTGGACTTTTTTAAATAAACAGCAAGAGCATCGATTTATGTCGAAGGGAGGTGAGAACGCACTGGCAGTGACCCGGGTCGGGCCGTAAACTAGCTTTAGGGTTTGGGTTTATTGACATGGCTAATGTCCGCGATGTGTGTCCCATTCCTGACCAATGTCCATCCTTATCCTCATTATGTGAACGAAATTGAATAAAACCCAGTGTATTTCAATCAGGTGCGTGTAATTTGTCGAAAGAACGACTCGGCCCTGGAACTCGCTGAAAAGGTCACTTTCAAATCATTGTTCAATCTTTTGAGCGGAGTATCGAAGCTCAATCTACACCGCAGAGGCGGCCAAACCATCTGCAAACGTAGAAATCAGATTTTGCACGCTTGTTACGCGTACGGCGGGTTTCCTGGTGCGTTCTTAGAAAGCAATTTTAAGCTGCGCGTGGGCGTGAAGGCTGACCGTTAGTCAGATCTTTTCCAACGGTTTCTTGGAAAACATCGCACACGTGAACAGGGCGCGTAAACAATAGATTCTTTGCCTCGTTTCGATCCGATTTTTGGGCTGCGCTATAAACTCCACCGTTGCCCCGCTTGCTCGTACCCCCATCTTTACTGCAGCGCGAACTTAGAGCGAGCTACGCTATCATCGATTCGTTATCCACACCCATCCAGTTTGCGCTGTTGTGCGGCGCTGCACTAGTGCACGTCTCTTCGCTGCTCCTTGACTGATCTAAGCCCTAAATTCGGCCATCGCACTTCATCCAATCTGTTCACCATGGATGCAGAAGGCACACCGATCGGTCCCGTCAGCCACGTCGAATCACCTTCTGAGTCAACGTTTGCGCCCCCGATGTTCAACTTTCCCAAGGAAGAGCCGCGTAATTTCACGGCCGCCGATCTGATTGCCATATTGAGGGCGTACGGTGGAGACAAAGAAGAATCCCCGCCACCCAAACGACCGACGTCAACCCTCACGGGCGATGAGCTCATCGATATCCTTCTAGGGGGGAAAACAGAGAAACGGCGGGTGGTATTTCGCCACTGGCCTCGCTCACCGACAGGAAAAAAAATCATCCCTGAGAATTCTTTCCCCGGTAAGCAAACACCAAATGGTATTCAGCTGTGGGGTGCCACCCTCTTCGACTTTTACCGCGTGCGCCGCATACCGGATCTGGCCAATCTTTCGACGCTGTCGACGGGGAGCAAGTTGTTGAGGTGGATGAAGGCGACGGGGGAGCTCGATTATGCCAAGGATGAGATCGAGTGGGCCGAGACGGAGGATGAACCGATGGTTATTCAACCCTGGTCACCGCGCAAAGCGATCGAGAAGATGGAGCAGGAGATCAAGCAAGGGAAGGTTGGGCGAGCCATGCCAGAAGTCGCGAGTTCCAAAGGCAAAAAAGTGCGACTTTTCTTGAGCCACTCGTGAACGCGACTCACGTCTGAATTCAGGCTTCGACTGGATCAATCTTTGAGCGCTCGAATTACCCAGCACCTGGGCCTCTTGTCCCGTTCAGCTACACGACCGAGCGTTTGACAGATCTTATCCCTCTAGAGCGTCTTCCAAAGAAGATCATCGTGCACGATCCATGGAACCTTCTTGCGGTCAATTCACGCAATCGCTACGGCTACGCCGAACAGAAGGTTGTTAATACAGAATGGACCTCCAGACCCGACCGTACCTACACGTACTATCTCAATTTGTCAGATGCAGCTCAAGCCCGTTTACAAGCCGAAGCCGCCGCGAGAGCCGCGCACAAACCCGGCGATTACAAGGACCCTGCAAATGACGATAGATATCTCGCGATGACTAGTCCCCCAAGTATACCGACTGGGTTCGAAGGCTATCTCATACCCCCGACTGCCACTCCGGGCCCAATCCCACCTCCGATCTTCGTCGTCCACGACCCACCGCCCTGTCCCGTTGCGTCGAAATGTACTGGTACTGAGTACGAGCACATCGAGGAAGCACACCTGTATATCTCCCCTGCGCACCAAATTGGCGTCGGAAACCACTCCGTCGTGTACCAAGCTGAGTGGGAGCTCCCTCGCTCTGCGATCATCCCTCCGCCGAGCACCGATCCCGTCATCTGTAAGGAGTGCGTCCAGATAGATATCGACCGCATTCTAAAGGAGGTCGATGGCGAGCACGGCGAGCGAATGGAAGCACAGTGGAAGGAGAAATCCGCGACGTTGTCAGTCGTCCAGAAAGGCCGTCCGCCTGTCACCTTCGACGTCGTCGACGCCCACGACTTTGAGACGGGCAACAATAAGGGGGGTGGGCGCCAGATCAGCCTCGCCGACACGCGACCGTACTGTGTCGAGCTTGAGGGCCCCGTGCGCCCCATCCGCACCACCGTCGGCTGGCAGGACCCATTGCACCCCACTTGCGAGCACATCAAGCCGCCGCCGGAGGCGCCACCGACGGTCAAGGTGCGCGTGGTGGCGAAGCTTTCGGACTCTGGCGATAAGCATCTGGCGTCTGAGGCGAAGAATTATCAGGAGTTCAAGAAGCACATGTTTGAGAACTGGAGCGGTCTGAATGTTCTGCAGCCCATGCATGATCCGGTCCCGGTCGGGGCGTTGGTGCCTCAGTTCTATGGTTACTATGAACGGGACTGGTATAGCGAGGACGACGATGAGACTGAAGATGAGGCTGACGATGTCCAGGCGATGGAAGGAGTTGAAGGCGAAGGGGTGGACAGTAAACCGACGAAGCGCAAACGCGAGCCAGTCGGATACCTTAGCTCTATCCTTCTGCTCGAAGATTGCGGGGAAATGGTTGATGCCCGCGAGCTTACTCTGGATCAGAAGTGAATATCCCGCTTTATACTCTCTTTCTTCTATACCTTTCGCTAAAATCTCTACCATTCTTCTTTTAGGAACGAAGTGACCTCCTTTGTTTACCGATTCCATTTTGGAGGCTGGATTCACGGTTCGGTGTATGCCCGCAATATCCTCGTCCAACCAGGGCCGCTTGATGTTCCCCCCGCTGAACGCAGTGATAAGCATTCGAGTTTCCGGCTAATCGATTTCGGGAGGTCTTACTACTTTGACGATGATCGTGTACGCTACGAATCGTGGAAGAGCGAGAGACATCGTGAAGAGCGCTCAATAGAAAGGCTCTTTGGTACGGGGTTGTTTTGAGGATGCGTTGTGGAGCCGCGGAGAGCGCAACAGGTAAATGTCTCGACATGGAACCAATCCGTATTTTGCTATGCTTCTGCATGTTGTTTTGGTAGTTTTCATGCTCTGTAACTTGAAAGCTGTTTTTGTTTTGAAGGCGATGTCCTATCTGTCACACAATTATAGTCATGCAAGTTCCAAGTGAGAGCGCTTCCTCATCGCCTCCCGTCAGCTCATCGCGCTTCAATCCAATCTGTCCCTTTCCTACCTTCACGTATCACGCACCAGATACAACGTATTTAAACATTCGTTTAGTTGGTCTGTGCGACTCCTTATTCATATTCCTCTTCCCGTCCAAGTCCTCGGAATGTTTTCACCATCTAGCCTTACTCTCCTTCGCATGGGCCGCGTCCCAACCGTCACCGCCACTCATCCGTCGCCCCGCCCGCGAACTCATGGAGCGAGACAGACGAGCCGCGGGGATGACCAGTGAACATCGAAGGTATCCCAGCGACGTCTCCGCCGTGCCATGTAGAAACACAACTCCTGAACGTCCATCATTGCTTTCCAGTAGCGTTCGCGTGGCTCTCGAGCGTGACGGGGTGGCAGAGATAGCGGGGCTGAGGACAAGGATCCATTGAAGTTCACGGGGAAGCGGGGGGCGACAGGAACTGTGTTTAGGCCGGATGGGCAGTAAAGCAATCGAGTCGCTTTGAGGCCGTCTAGAGGCAACTCTTACGGAGGTTTTGCAGGCGGGCGAGGCAACGAGGTCGCGTCAACTACGCTGAATTTCCGCTACTTATGGTGCGTCCTTGAGGCGTCGGCCAGGGATGGCGAGAGATTCGACCTCAAAGGCAAAGGACGGAAAACGATGAGCAGTAGGCAAAGCGGATTCTGAAGGAATTGTGAACCGAGTAGTTGAACGCTACGAAATGGTTGGCTTCGCGTACGTTGGACATGCCTGCCCCGCTTCCGCTGCGATACATCGTCTCCATCATTCATGCTCGAATGTTGTCCTGTGCAGCGCCTGTGAATCGTAACCTCGAAAACGCTCCTTGATCTATGGAAGCTAGCAGGTGAGATCACGCATACATCTGACTCAGAAATCATCAAGATGGTCACAATACCACTACTACATGCCTCCTAATCCTGTCCTTTTGATTGGTCCTCGACGGTTACAAGTAGAACCATCGATTCTCACCAAGGCAGTCCATGTGCGAACTACTGAGCCACAATTAAACTCAAAATGTCATAAGGGTTCGAAAGCATCGTTCACTCACACGACAACGATGGCCTCACAGCGCTCCTACACCATTGCCGTTCTCCCTGGCGATGGCATCGGTTTGGAGGTGATGCCTCCCGCTCTGCGGTGCCTCGAGGCCGCAGCCGCTCGATTCGGCTTCCAGCTTGAGTTCCGCTCATACCCATGGGCGTCGTGCACATACTATCTCGAGCACGGCAAGATGCTGCCGGATGATTGGAAGGCGCATTTGCAAGCATGCGATGCGATCTACTTCGGAGCAGGTGAGACTGAGTTTTCGTGGGCAAGTGGAGAGCAGCTATAACGAACTTACCACCCGCTCTCACTGTGATTTCTAGTGGGAGATCCGGCGACCGTCCCGGATCACATCTCGCTGTGGGGGAGCATCCTGACGTTTCGACGAGAGTTTGATCAGTACATCAATCTTAGGCCCTGTCGTCTCATCCCAGGAGTTACATCGCCACTAGCGAACCGGGAAGGCAAACCTATCGATTTTGTCACCGTGCGAGAGAACACGGAAGGGGAGTACAGTTCTATCGGCGGCAAGATATTCGAGGGCACCGACAGGGAGACGGTAATCCAGAACACCGTGTTCACGCGAACCGGAGTCGACCGCGTCGTGAGGTACGCCTTCGAGCTAGCAAGACGGCGCCCCGCGAAAAAGTTGACCTCCGCGACGAAGTCGAACGGGATCTCTATCACTATGCCGTACTGGGACGAGAGGGTGGCGGAGATCGGGAAAGAGTACCCCGAAGTCACGGTGGAGAAGTACCACATCGATATTTTGTGCGCGCACTTTGTCCAAAGGCCCCACACGTTCGATGTCGTGGTGGGCTCGAACCTCTTCGGAGATATCCTCTCCGATCTGGGGCCTGCATGCACAGGGACGATCGGCATTGCCCCGTCTGCGAACCTCAATCCGTCGGCGAACCGGGCAGACCGCACTAAAGAGTGGTTTCCCAGTTTGTTTGAGCCCGTCCATGGCAGCGCGCCGGACATCGCGGGGAAAGGGATCGCGAATCCGATTGGGATGATCTGGGCGGGGCAGATGATGTTGGATTATCTCGGAGAAAAGGATGCGGCGGAGGCTGTGATGCGTGCGATTGAATCGGTGCTGGCTACGGCGAAGGATGCACAGATGAAGGGAGGAGCGGACTTGCTGACGCCTGATATGCGTGGGAAGGGCACAACGGAGGGGCTGGGCAGCGCTATTGAGAAGGAAATACGTGGCTAATGAATTCTACTCATGCTGACGTGCAAGAGTGTTGGACGGCCCACACGTTGAGAATACACAAGTTGGCAGGTTCCTATAAGCCTAAAGACAAGCTATCTCAATCCAATCGAGTTGAAACGCGGGTAACGATATTTTGCGACGTCCACGCTGTGAGCGAGCGTATGTTGTTTAATGGACCTAGGCGCTCGATGATATCTCAAAACAGCCTGGATGATGCGTCGCCGCCGGTAGAGCTTGTCCCCCACCACACCTCAATGTTCAGCAGCAGTATGGGCAATGGTACCTACCGCTGCTTAGCATACTTTGGGTCGCGCTGTGGCTGGGATTCGAATGGTATAACGCTGGCCGATGATGTTTTCGTCCTGTCCTAGCCTCTGAGGCGTTCCGTAAGGGTTAGCTGCGAAGGCGACGGCGGCGCCGGCTGAGTCGAGGTTCCCTCAAGGCAAGGCATCGTCATTGTGCAGAAAGAAGAAGATTACAAAGCTGGGGGCGAACAAATAGCGCCCGGAATTAAAAAGGTGGAACGGGAAGAAAAGCAAGTTTAAGACGCCGCCGACGACATTGCCAGCCTTCGAGCTGCTGGGAAGTGGTATGTGCGCTTTCAAATGTCGTCGGTGAACGGCTCAGAGGTGTGTTGAAGGGAAGACGGATGGTGACCACGTTTCGGACGCATGTCACGCCCGCTAACATCAAGAACCTTCGACAGCTTTCCACATCTATGCCGATCTAGGCAGTTGCCTCGTACTACTTAGTAACGGCGAGAATCCCTCTGTGGACAGGGAGCACAGACGTTCTTCGCAGACCGGGAGGTCGCAGAGTGATCGGTGGCTGTACGGCACGACTCTCAACAAACGATGACCACGCGCAGACCCAGGCCAACGCATTGTGCGTATATCAATACGTACCATCGCCTGTTGACTGACATGGACCCGTTCAGTTATCGCGGTCCCGCTTGTATGTCCGTCCACCAACACCCCTCAAGACTCTGATCAAACTTCCACAGCACACGAACCCCACCCTCCGCACCCGCATCGCCGCCTTCCAATCCTCACTCCTCTCCGCCAGTCCACCCATCCGCGGGCTCGACCCGTCAATTACAATCGAACCCATCCGCTTCCATCTCACCCTCGGCGTCATGGCCCTTTCCGAGGAGCCCACATTTCCAGAAATGACGGTGTCACCCGACACGCGCACCGTCTCCACCGCCCTGGCTCTCCTGCGATCCCTCAAGCCACGCTTGGACGCTATCCTCGACACTGATGGAGGCGAGCATGCGGATCACGCGGGACTCCAGGTCGTCCTCGACGCGCTAGACATCATGCGCCCCGTCCCGGCCGCGGGCGCATCCGACGATGTGTGGGCGGACGTGCTGTACCTCGCGCCGCGCGAGACGGGGGTGGACGGCGTGAAATTGCGGAAAATCGCCGGTACGTTTCGCTCTTCTCCCTTTTGAACCCATGCACCACTTACCGTTTCGGGTGGGGCGCAGACTGCATAGAAAGGACGTTCAAGGAGGCAGGATATGTCACTGAGACGCGGCCGCTCAAGGTAGATACACATGTTCTTGTGCTCCTTCATTCGCTCACTGCCCCATCCGACAGCTCCATTGCACCGTCCTCAACACCTCCAAACGCCGCCCGGCCCGCGCTCGCGGCCGGCACTTCTGCTATTCAGACATCCTTCGCGCACTTGCCCCGGCAACGACGCCAACTCTGCATCCACCTGTCCCCTTCGCCGTCCCTGCTCCAGCCCCCGCCTCCACCACCATAAGGACCGCGGACACTACCACGGCAACCAAGACCCTTCCTCCACCCCCTGCACCAGTGCCCCTCGCCCGCGCCCTCGCCCTTGCGGCTGACCCAACCCCTGCGATGGAGACGCCAGTCCTGGTGCACGAGCTCGGGCTCTGGGCAATGGGCAGCCGCGCGCCGGACGGGGCGTATGTCAGCTGCGGGGGTGTGCCGTTGGGTGGTGGAGGTGTGCGGGGGATCGTAGCGTGAAGCAGCCGCCATTTCCTTCCTTTCTTTCTTTCTGTTGTTCTTGTTTTCATAATTTGTATATTTGTTTTATCGTTCTTTGTACGCCACACATCCTTCCCGGTCTGATCACCCATCCCGGTTCATCCCCACCCACCCCGGTGCTCGTCATCCTCCTCCTCTCCATTTCCATGCTGCATTGCCATTCTCGAGGTCATCAAAGGTGTACCTAATCTTTACCTTCCAAACTCTTTAGACCGACACTCGTGAGGCCATCAGGAGACCCGTCGTCGTCCCTAGTCGGCCGAGCGACCTGGAGGCTTGGCGACTGGCACCAGCCTTTCCACTCCCAATCCCGACGTGTCTGTTCATCGTACCAGCGTATGGCATAGCGATGCTGACACAAGACGACGCTCACGCTCCACCACAACTTCACCACGTCAGCCAGCAATCTTCGGAATGTGTATCCTCAAGGTGCAGCAGCGTGGTTTCGTCTTAGAGTACGGACCTTCAGCGCTGAGCTCGGAGCACCTGACATCCACAAGGGGTTAGTCCTCGCGTGCTATGGGCTAGCCACTATTCGGCCCACCTGCGACGTTGAACACATTACCGCAGAGGGATCAATCTCTTTGAATCTGCCGTCTCGTTCTTGACTCGCGGCATACAACGATGTCCGAGCTTCATTCTGATCATCCTCATTCACATCTTACATCGACATACTCCACGACTGTCAGATCAGGGTTCCAGGCTGCTAGATGGTGCGTGAGCCATCGTTACAATCCTCATTGATCAATCGCCATGTTATGGAGTGTTTCCGTGGAAGAGGTGCGTTTGCATCATGGGTTCAGATCGATCAATTATTGTCAATGTGCAGGACCTCCAGGTATCCAAGTCAGATTTTACTACGACGCTGCATCCGATTGTGGAAGGATCCTCTTCCCTATCGTGCACCCCTTCTTTATTATGCAAGTCGCCCTCGAAAAAATTTACAGCCACTTGTAGGTGAATCACTCTGCCACATGGACAGAAAGCTCACCTTGTTCTTACCTTCAATCTGCAGGCGCTGACCGCAAAGGCTCCATAAGACTTGTCAGTGAACAATAGCACGATGGGCCAGCTTCCTCGCCTTCCGCCTATTCCTTGCGATGAATCAGATATAGTGCTCTCTTTTTTTCGATACAGGAACCTAGAGCCTTACGCTGTTGAGTGCTAAGGCTTCTCCTGGTGTGGAGCCTCAGAGTACTTTCCTGATTTACTAAAATGCTTGATGAACGCCTCCGTTGGTTTATGGCCCTTCGATAACACCGGAGAAGACGCCGCCGTGCTTCCTTTGCCCAGGACTCGGCTAGCTCTGACATGTTGGACAAGCGTCGCAATGTTCCTTTTGTTCTGCTGCGTTTACCTTGACGTTTCCCTGTTCGTGGCAATCGCGGCGATGTATCGGTTGGCACGTACATGGTACCGACTGCATACGGAAATCTCGGCGGCACGACCCTCCGTTTTTCAAATCGCAACGAGGCATCATCGAATCCCGACATTGCTTCCGGTTGTGATCTAGCAAAGGTCTCTTTTAATGACGAAGATATAGCTTGACTGCATCTACTGTGGCTATAAGCTGTCTTGCATCCTTGAATTTAATCGCATCGCTAAAATCTATTGGTTTTCTTTATCATCATCCTCTCACACTAACCTGTCCCACGCTAGTACTAGGCTTTGAACTTCTCTCGGAGTTGTTGTTTTCCGGCGGCGCAAAACATGCCCTCCTCTACATTCTGGCTGTGAAGTATAGCTCCATCATAGCGTGTTAGTATATGTCTCACGCGATGCTCTGCAGTTGCCCCCAACAACTGCAAAGACATGGGTTTCGAGTAGTATATAAGGGCTATCGACGCGCACTTCTAAAGCAGCACTCCAACCAGCTCTCTCATTCAGTCCTCAAATCTCCATCTCTGAAATGCTTCCCGCTCTTGTCGTTTCTGAGGCCGTCGGTTACGCCACCACTGCCGACCCCAAGTACACCTTCGATGACCTCAAGGACGGTAATGCCCGTTTACTCTACGTAGCACATTCGAATCCTGACTCTTTTGATTCCAGTTGGTCTCTGGCCCGCCCACCAATACATCAAGAAGGTCACGAGCATCAGCGTCTGGGTCGGCGCCTCACAGCCCAACGGCATCGAAATCACCTACCAGCTCTCCAACACCACCCAGCCCAGCGTCAACATGCACGGACTGCGCTCTGGTACTCAGAATACCGCGACTGTTGCTGGCGAGTTTTGACCACTGTCCTCCATATTCCCCTCCTACGTTTACTGAAATACGCTTTTTGCACCCCTAACGCGCAGACAATGAGTTCTTCGTCGGCATCTTTGGCGCCATCGATAATAACAACGACCAGCCCACTCTCAGGCGCATTGGGTTCCTTATCTACAACAAGGATACTGGTGCTCTCACTCAGAAAGGTTGGTTTCCTAGTCCTTGCTTAGATCTCTTCATTCACTCGCTGCGCCGCAGGCCCCTTCCCCGACCCCACCGTTACCATCGAAAACATCGTCGGCTTCACTTCCCTTGGATTGATTGTTGGATTCAGCGGCACTTGCGCCGCCAACGGTACGCCGCTCTTTATTGTCGAGAACGACGATCCTGTCGCTCATCGTCATTGCAGGCAACCTCGACACCGTCGCGGTCTACAAGGTCCAATCTGGCGGCTCCACCAACCTCGGCGTCAGCGGCTTTTAAAACATGCACCACCATCGTGTACTATTCTTTTTCGACCTCTATGCGTTGCGCCCACCCAGCTCGCAGGTAGCAGTACGTACACGTAGGAGGTCGTTTCTTGTTTTGTAGTATCCATTCTAAGGACTTTCAGGCGTGTGCCACCTTTCTTTTCACTCTGACAAATTAAGCATGCACGAGGATACAAGCAAGGCTGCCTGACTTCTAAAGAGAGCCGAAAACGGGCGACCATGGAGTCAGGCGAGAAGTGGTCATTTTGAACATGTAGGAAGCAAAGAAAGGCTAATATAAAACTTCACTGAACCACCTCGCGGGTCTCGCTTCGAAGCGATCCTGGCGTGTCTCCTGGTGGGGAAAGTCGTGACGTGACAATATACTCATTCATTTTTCGCGTCTACGCTCTTTGCAAGTACGAAATTAGATGATGTATATGAGCAGCACCGTTCTCTGACTCACAAATTCGCAAGGGAGGGGGGTCCACTCTCCTCGCGTGTTCTTTTGCCCTAAGGCGTGCGTCTCGCTCGCCTTGCATCTCTGCTTCTGCTTAAGGAGTTAAGCCTCGGTCCTTTTTTTTTCACACCTGGTCATTCGTCTCAATGGATGTTTCCAGTGCGCTTAACATACCGCAGGTGCGCGCATGGTCCTTGAGAAGCTTCTGCTTGCAATTGGCGGAGATGGTGTCGACTGTGCAGTCAGTGCGACGTGGCCATCCTCACAGAAACGCAGGAGATGGCGGGGTTTGGGGTATGCGTTGAGGGTGAGCGGGATCGTCGGCTATGGCGGTTGTCGAAGACGAAGACGTGTAGGTGAGTTCCCGGGCTCCAACAACTGCTGAAAATTGCTTAACCTTCGTTCACCGACTGGTCGCCCGCACGGCATCCCGGTACGAGTCACGACATTGTCAACGTTGTGTAGGGACACTTTTTCGTGTGGTCGAAGCTATTCGGGACCTCAATGAACAGAGCTTCGCCTTCACCTCCCACATCCCGGAAGAGCCGTCAGATGAGCCATCATGCTGTTGCAATTCTGTAAAGTACGCCAACGCTTTAATAGATTGCCTGCTTTGCTTCTTCGTCCGAGTTTGATAATGAGCGTGGCAATCCGCAGGTGCTCACAGCGAATCGATGCACGGTCTTCATCCTCGCCGGTGCCAGTGTGCCACCCCGCACAGCAGAGGAACGGAACGGTAGGGGGATACATACTCATTGAGCACGGTTGAATGCATATGCATATGTTCGGACACCCTAAGCACGAATACTGGAACTCAGAGTAAGCCCAAGTCCGTGAGATCCGCGTTGGGGAGGTGCATCTGTGTCAGCGGGTGGAACGCTGGCTGATGCTTTTGCTGGGCGTAGCGGTGGTGTTTCTGACCCTGATAAGGGTGGGGCGGGTATTGCGTGTACTCCTGCTGCGCACGAGTCTGGTACTGCGGTTGGTGCTGAGGCGCGCGATACTGCTGCTGCTGCTGCTGGAGGTGAGCAACGACGAGGTGTACTGCGCACCATACTGCCTGCGGACGCGTCGATCTGGCGCGTCCGCTCAGACGGAACGAACGGGTAATGGTGTGGCGGCGGCGGGAGGTGATGCGACGGCTGAGCGCTGATCGATCTGATACTTGAGCGCTTGAGCGGCGAGACTGACATGTGGCCGGGCTGCCGTTCACGGCTGCTGCGGTTGGATGGGGCCGCAAATCAACCGGGAACTCAGACTTGGGAAGTCGATGGTGATCGTTGGGAAATAAGAGCAAATAACGCTTAGACCATGACCGCACTCCCTGCTGAACTTCCGAACCGACTCAGTAACTCTCCTACAATCAAGAGTGCATATCTTATCTGCTTACAATTTGAACAATCTGCCAAAACGCATCCCGATCCCAAGAGACTGATCTACGCTAGGCTCCTGGGATACCTGATGCTGGCAGGGCCTTCCGATGGAGCTTGTGTAGCTGTCGCCCGAGAAGTCCTCTCCTGTGCGGATGACGATGCCCTGGCACTGAATGGAAAGATGTACTATGATCATTACATATATGCATGTAAGCTTCTCCTCTTACCCGTTTACCCACATCCTGAAGGACATCCGACAGTCAAGAAAGTCAAATGCCGTACACCCATCCCGTCACGCCACATTTCACCGCCCTCCTTCGACACTCGCAAGGCAATGATAACGGGCATGTTAGTGGAGGTTCCACAGTCTCATCGAGATGCCAAGAAGAATGTGAGTGCCCTCATCGTCATGTCTTTCTCTCCTAAATGGTCAACTTCACTGCCTTTCCAAGGCCTTGATTCGGGACGGCTTTCGCTGCGTTGTCACGGGATTCTATGAAAAATCTATGGTGGAAAATAATAAAGAGCTGGAGAAACTGTCCGATGAAGAGGGTTGGACCTTGAATGCAACGGATTGTGCACATATCTTCGCCGAATCTGATATGCCTGATGCCAACGAGGGCAGTAACAAGGTGTGCTTCTCGTACTCTGGTTGATGTCTGGTCGTTGATATCGGGGCGCGTAGCATCACTATGCCGCTTCCTTGTGGGCTGTCATGGATCGCTTTGGCTACCAACGGATTCCTTCCGACCTCAACGGCAACAACATCCATCGTCTTGAAAACGTTCTGACATTGGATGTTGGTGTGCGCTGTTTGTTTGATGAGTTGAAACTCTGGTTCGAGCCTACAGTGAGTAGATTTTTCTATTATACGACGTGCACCGCGTGCGAATCGAAAGTTTCAGGACACATCCAACACCTACAAGCTCACTTCACCGAGTCCAAGATACATCGCCCAACATTATAAGACTAGTGTGACCTTTACGACCCCAGATCCCGAGAAACTTCCGCTTCCATCACCAGAATACCTCAGTATTCACGCCGCATGCGCTAAAGTCGCCCACCTTTCAGGAGCTGGCCAGCATATTGACAAGGTCTTGAGGGAGCTCGAAGACACCAAAGTTTTATCCAAGGATGGTTCTTCTGCGGAGGCACTCGAACACGCCCTCCTTCCGACAAGTCAGCAACTCTGAGTCTTCTGAGCTTGTCAGTTCCTCTGAGGACTGTTTTCTTTACCAGAATTACTATAGATCTTCTTTGCATAGTGACGAATCCAAAGGCAAAGACCGATGTTCTCGGTACGTCCCTCCTCTTTATTCTCTCACACCCATCAACCCCCTGCAGTCCTCAGGTACACGGGCTCCTCCTTCTCCAACTTTATCCGCGATCGATACACTCACCCTTGTTGAGGTCTCCGACTGCATCCTCAGCGACGCCGTCGATCTCCAGCACGCATTTGCCCCCGTACGCCTCGCCGCATCTGCCGACGCCAAGCAGCTTTGACTTTGTCCCAGGTAGGTCATTCTACGAACGCGGACGGCAGCTGGAGTGGCAAAACAAACCGTGCAAGGCGCGGACATTGGAGGGGTTTGCAGGGGGTGAGAGCGCCAGCGTCGTGCAGGTGTGTATCATATATAGCCCCTCTCGACACCTTTCCGCCAGCCTACTGGCAGTGAACCCCCGCAACGTATATCGAACCCAACCTCTATTAAATGCTGATTACGATGCTGATTGTCAATTCTTTTTTCCCTTCTTGCTTCCTCTAGGCAATGTTCTACAAGATGGCGCAGCTCCTCCTCGCGCAGAACGCAAGTGTACGGTTCGTAACGTACTCACTGCCTAACAAACATTTTATCCCTGTGGACACGCGGTACAGTGCAGTCGAGAACATAACATCGCTGTAAGTCCTTCTCCTCTTTCATCACACGCACTCTCCTTTGTGTTGCTATCGCGCGCACACACCCGTGGGGACGTGGGTTCTTATGTGTTACACGTATATAGTATCTAGCCCGGGGCGTTTCTGCTCGCCCCGCGCCCCTCCTTCAACCGCAATGAGGGCCACCAAATACATTCTAGAGAGAACGCAGAGGTCTTCGTGCCCATTTCAGCCCCGAGGTGCGTCTCCCTCCCCTCCTCACTCTGACCCTACGCCTCATCAGACACCGTGTGATGTGTATGTGTAACGCAGCGGGCTCATCTCATCTACCGTCTCGCGCAAGTAAGCGGAGCCTGGGTCTCCTGGCCAATATCAATAGATACATGGTCATGGCTGAAGAGACGACTTGGAAAGGATGGGATCTGCTTCGTTTCCAGGTGAGGTTCATCTGCATACGGGTACATATTTTACCGGTTGACGCGTCCTGTGTCTGTGTCTTTCATCAAGTGGTTTGACTTAGTACAATCAATGTCTTGATAGATCTTATTCGCCCAGGTGACTTGGACGCGATGCTCGCCCACACGCTGCTCTTACCTCTTACATCCAACGGGTTTAAAGATAGGACGACAAGAGTCGACCCGACCGATGCCATCGCCAGCCCAAGGCCATGATGCTTCACTTCCAAGTGAGTACATTGAAGTTTTCGACGCGTAATCTGGGTTTACCTCATCCTGTGACTGTGTGTCCTTCATCAAGGGGTTTGACGTACTACAGCGTCTTGCTAGAATATCATCTTGTATAATCGTATTCACTCCCCTTTCCTCCAATTCCTTTGATATTTCCCAGTTGGATTTCTAAATTATCTCAACTGGAATTACAGGGCTTCCTTCACGTTGGTGGGTGGGGATCTTCATGGGTTGGAGTCAGCTGCACAACGGATAAGGACCCGTCTCATGGCATATTCTCGTCTCTCGTCCCCATAACCAGGTCTTTGAGCTGCGTATTTGGTTGGGACCGTCGCGTACGAAAGAGTTCACCAGCATCAGGTGACGTTCGGTCCGTCGCCCCTTCTACTACTTGCTTGGACATCCATCCGGTTAAAATTTGTTCTTGCTCTCGCTCTCGCCAGGACGAAGTCCGACAATCTAAAGATTGGACTTGCGCATTCCATGGCCAAGAGTGGTTCTGTGCAGAATATAAGTATGATCCCCGTTTGCACCTGCGAGCACGCAACCCCCATTATCGCCCGCGTGGTGGGACGGAAGCAGGCCGCAGGCGCAGCAGGGCGGCACAAGAACGGAATGGGGGGATCGTGTCCGTGACACGCCGGGTTCGGCCGCGGTTCGTCGGTGCAATCTCACGAAAACAACAACACGAAGCATGAAACGCGAGAAACAAAACACTGTGACGCGGAGGTACGGGTCCGTTCCTTTTCCTGCCACCTCATCATCATCTCATCTTGAAAGGCGCTGCCAGCCCCCCCCACATCGTCCCCTCCTTAGCCTTGTCTTCTTCCTTGCGCATCTATGTATGTCAAGGGAGGAAGGAAAAAGGCGCCCCCGAATCATGTCGCGTGCTGTGCTGTGTTGCCCTGGCGCATCATGATGATCTCCGTCCTTATATATATACTTGACGATCGGCGGCAGCAGCAACGGCAACGGTCCGTGTTCAAGGTTACATTTGCAAATTGCGGGCGACGGACGCCGTTCACGAAGGACAATTAATACGCACCCAAGTGTGGTCATCATGCATCAAGCTTCAAGCCCCACGCGTGTCACACTCTTTCAATGTTTCGAAATTTTGCATTTTTGGGTAGCTGTCTTGCACATTGTTCAGCTGTCGTTGATATCAGAAATACCATTGGTAATCTATCTATCTCCGTGTGCGGGTAGTGTCTCGTGTCAGTGTCAGTGCCACTGTTAAACATCAGTTGACAGTACCCCAGTACCTCAGTATCTCAGTACCTCAGTACTTCATTCAGTGCTGATCGATGATCGGCCTCAGGTGCTGCTGATATCGATCCTACTCTTTCCTCTTTCGAGATCCAAAAGCAAAAAACAAAAACAATTAAAAAGGGAAAAAGGAAAAGCGTTTTTTTGATAAAGTACGTATGATGTGTATGTGTTTCTATGCATTAAATCCCGACGGCGGGAGGGAGGGCGAGAGAGGGGGGGGCGTACACGTAACACGTAACACGTACACCCAGTATCAAGTATCAAGTATCAAGTATCAAGTCAAGTATCAGTAAGACCGAGCGAGCGAGATTACACTGACAGAACCTGTACTAGTAGTAGTAGGTAAGGGGGAAAGAAGGATTCAGAGGGTAAGGGTAAGGGGGGGGTAGGTAATACGACGACGATGACTCGACTAGTAGTGGTGGACCTATCGCACCCGCGTCAGCTGCACCCCCTCCTCAACCAAAGGGAAAGGGAAAACGTACCTCCTCACGCTCCCTGCCACGCATGAACGGCGGCTCCGTGCCCTTGAAGTAAATATCCGTCCACAAGTCCTTCGTCTCCGGCTCAGGCGCCGCCTTGGCCACCTCTACCGCAGCGTCCACCTCGGCCTTGGCGTCCTTATCCAGCAGCTGTTCGGAGTGGGTGGGTGGGGTTGGGAGGAGGGGGGTGGGGGGGGAAGGGGAAGGAACCGGATCAGAATCAGCAAAGCAGGCTTGGCGAACAAGAACAGAGAACGCACCTTGAGCTCCTGCTCGCTCGCAAGGCCCCACTCCTCAATGTACCGCTGCAGCCCCCGGATCGGGTCCTGCGTGCTCCGCATACGCTGCACCTCCTCGCGCGTGCGGTACGTCGTGCCGGGGTCCGACATCCTAGCAAAAGAACATTCAGCATTTAGCATATACCAGGCAACCCAAAAACGAAAAGGCGAGACGTACGAGTGGCCGCCGTAGCGGTATGTGACAAACTCGAGAAGAAGCGGGCCCTTTTGCTCGTCGACGGCCCATTTGCGGGCGAACCGCACGGCCTGGAGGGTCGCGATGATATCCATCCCGTTCACCTGCAACCCCGGGATCTTGTCTCCGCGCGTAAAGTACTCGGTGTTGGCGGAGCTGCGCTCCGCGGATGTGCCCATCCCGTACTTGTTGTTCTCGCAGATGAAGATCGCGGGGAGGTTCCACAGCTTGGCCTTTTGGGCAATGTTCCGTTAGTCTTTACTCAGAAAGCAATGAAAGAAGGGGTGGGGGACGCACCATATTAAAAGCTTCAAACACCTGACCCTGATTACTCGCTCCATCGCCATACAGCGCAAACGTCGCATGCTTTTCCTCCATATACTTCTGCGCAAAGGCGACGCCCGCGCCAATAGGGACTTGGGCACCGACGATGCCGTTCCCGCCGAAAAAGGTCGGGGTGAAGATGTGCATGCTCCCGCCCTTGCCGTGGGACATGCCGGTCTTGCGCCCGAGCAGCTCGCTGATGACGCCAGCGACGGTGCCCCCACGCAGCACCGCAAAAGGGTGGCACCGATAGGCCGTGATCACCCGGTCGTTGGGGACGATGCCGTGTTCCAGCCCGACTGCCACGGCCTCCTACGTAACGCAACGCAAGGGTCAGAACCAAATCACACATCGCATAGAGCATGGAGAAAAGGCGGGCCCTTACCTGTCCAGTAGCCAAATGACAAAACCCGCGGATGAGTTTCGCCTTGTACAGAGCGTCCGAGGCCATTTCCATGCGGCGCATGAGCTGCATCTGGCGGTACATCTTGAGGAGCTGGTCCTTGCTGACCTCGACCTCGAGCTCGGGGACGTCGCATTTGTAGGAGCGGAAGGAGTCCGGGTGGAGCTTGACGGTGAAGGGCTGGGAGCCCTCGCCCGGCGTGCCCTGCAGCTGCGTCGTGTCAGCAGACGTCTGGATGGCCCGGACGCCCCGGAGAGGCTGTAATGTACGAGGAACACGGGTTGGTCAGCCAGAACTCAACAACAACAACGACTACGGGGGTAACGCACGAGTTTACGAGAAACAGAAAGACGAGCAAGGGAGGAGGCCATGATGAGTGAGTCGGGAACAAACGCTTCCAACCCCAAAAAATCAAATTTGTTTGTTTCGCTAACGTCCTTGTTTGTCCAACCCCCGCTTTGCAAAATACATTATGTAATCTACAACCAATCCAACGCCGTCCTGGCTTTGTCCACCAGCTCCTCGTCCGTCCCCCAGCCGCCTCTCATCAGCCCCCCCGCGCCCCACTCGCACACGTGCCGCAGCGCGCCCTCGAACCCCGCCGCACGCACCTGCGCCGGGCCTACCCGCGCAAGCTGCGCAACACAGTCCACGATCGGCCCGCGCGCCTCGGCCCGGCTTGAAGACGCGAAGGCGGACGCGGACGCGGACGCGGGGAAGGGCGAGGGAGAGGGGAGGGGCAAAGCGGAGGCGGCGGTGAGCGCGGCGTGGAGCGCGGGGAGGACCTGCGGGTGTGCGAGGATGCGCTCCTGGTGCTTCGGAGCGCCGTTTGCGAGGTTCGCCAGGAGGTAGGCGGCCTGTGTGGTAGGATTACGCAACGTTGATTAAGAAGAAGTGAGAGGGGGAGTAATGTACCTGCAGCACGACGTCCTCATTAGGCGCTCTCAGCGAAACTGCGACCGCATCGAGGAGCGCCTCCGCTCCGACCCCGTCGATGAGCAGCTCCACCCCCTCCTCATTCTCCGCAAAATTCCTCAACACATTCAACGCCTGCTCTCTCACCCCCACATCCGGATCATCCACGAGCCTATCATCCCCCCGCCAATCAAAAATCAGTTCTGCACCCCAACCCAAAGCGAAAGGGAGGCAAAGGGAAAGGAAGGCCACTCACCTCAACACCCGCGCCCACCCCACCACCGCCCCCACACGCCTCTTCACCGCCCCCCCACTCCTACACACCAAATTCTTAACCGCCCATAAAGCACTCGTGCGCAGCGCAGCCTCCTCATACCCCAACACCTCCCTCATCCGCTCCAACAACCCATCCCCAAGAAGCACACCCCTCAACGGCGAAAAGTCGTTCACAAGGTTACACACCGCCGCTAAACCCGCGCCGAGCACGCGCTTGTCCTCCCCTGGCCCTTTTCCCTTTCCCTTTCCCATTCCCATTCCCTTTCCCTTTTCTGTCCCCGCCCCCGCCCCCGCCCCCGTCCCCGTTTCCGATCCCAAGTCTTTTGCCTTCGCCTTCGAGTCAGCGTTGGAGCGCCCCTTGACACAAACCCGCCACACCCCCATCCCAAGCCCGCTATCCACAATGTTCGTGCGCAGCACCGCCACCGCGCGGCTCAGCGCGCGCACGCACTGGCACGCCGCGTACCGCACCCCCGGCGCCGGGTGCACCAGGCTCACCAGGAGCAGCTGCAGGAAGGGCGGGGTCCCTGCTCCTGTCCCTGTCCCGCTGCCTGTACCGGTGCTAGTGGAGGTGGAGGTGGTGGTAGTGGTGGAGGAAGGGGGCGGTGGGGAGCCGGAGGCGGTGGTGAGGGTGGTGTTGGGGAAGGGGTAGGGCGCCGTAGAGGAGGAGGTGGTGGTGGTGGAGGATGGGGGAGGGGGAGAAGGAGACTCGGTTAGTGCGCGCCGGACGTCGTTGTCGAAGAGCGAGATGGCTGCGATTGCCGTGAGCGCTGCCTGTGCACGCGGAGAGGGCGTCAGGCGGGAAGCAGAGAAAAGAGAAGGGGGCAACATAGCGTACCTCGCGCAACGCCGCAACGCTCTCCGGCTCGTCCCACTCCCACTCTTCCTCTTCCTCCTCTTCTTCCCCCTCCCTTGCCCTTGCCCTTTCCCCAAAACCCACCCCTTTTCCAGCTACCTTACTCCCCACCTCCGCCCCACTCCCCTCCCCTGCACCCGCCCCCGCACCCGCACCCTCGTCCCCAGGCGGACCCGGCAACCCCCGCAGCGCGCGGGGGAGGACACCGGGCGGGGCAGGGAGCGAGGAGAGCAGAGCGAGGAGACGGGTGAGACACCCACGGTCAAAGGCGGCTTGGCAGAGCGCTGTGTCGTCTGCTACTAGGTGGTCTGTGCGTTTTGCGTCAGGTCAGCTTCGATTCGTTTCAAATTTTATTTTTTGGGGAAAGGGGGGGGGAACGTACAGAGGACCCAGCATGCGCGTGTTTTGAGCTTGAGCGATTGAGTTTGGGATTGTGGTTGTGGTTGTGGTTGGGATTGAGTTTGAGGGTTCCCGCTGTCGATGATGCGGTTGACGATGTGCATGACTGTGCGGGAGGCTGTGTCGTCTCCTGCTTGACCTTGGCTTTGGGCGGGGCCTGGGCCTGGGAATGGGGTGTGTAGGGCGGAGAGACGTGCGGGTGAGGGTGCATGGACGTGTGCGGGCGGGGGCGTGGGTGTGGTGGCGCGGAGGATGTGTGTTGCGCTATCGGTGGGTTAGTGGGTGGATAGGGGAAGGAGGGAAGGAGGGAGGCGGAGGCAACGCACCAGAGGCAGGCGGCGAGCTGGACGTCGGGGACGCGGGATGTGGCCAGTGCGAGGACGGTGCTCAGGGGGGCGGGTGTTGCTACGACGCGGGGTTAGTGCCTTGTGGAGGATAGAGCGGGTAAGGGGACGTACACTCACGCTCACGCTCCCGGTCGGCGGTGGTGGGTTTTGAAAGCGGGACTGCGACATCTGGGTTATCCTTTGCGAGAGCTGCGAGGGCGGAGAGCGCTGCTTCTTGGAGCTTGAAAAAAGTGAAAGTAAGAATATAAAAAAAATAAGTTCAAAGCCCCAGGCATGTGAAAATTCCTCAAAAACAAAGAAACCGAAAAACACATGTGGGGGACGGGAGGACCAGCGGACGTACCTTTACGTCGCGGGTATTCAACAAGCCGGTGAGGATGCGGGCGAGCCAGGCGGGGCCGACGGGGGCGGCGCTGGCTTTTTCCCAGCCGCGGCGGGCTTTGTTGTTGTTGGTGGTGGTGGTGGTGGTGGTGGTGGCGGTGTCTTTGGGGCGGTCGGGCGGGGGCAGCCACTCGGAGACGGCGCGGCGGTGGGGCCGGTCGCGGACTGCGGCGGCGAGGAGCTGGGCGATGGATGTCGGGACGGAGGTGGCGGTGGGGAGGGCGAGGAGCGGGAGGAGGGTGTCGAGTGTGTCGAGCTAAGAGGGGAGGGTCAGATTGGATGTGGGTAAGGAAGGAAGGAAGGGACGGACGTGAAAGAGAAAGTCGAGGGCTTCTTTTGCGTCGTGTTTAGCGATGCTGGATTGGGGACCGAGGGCGTGCTGGGAGGGCCCGACGACGTCTGCGATGGAGACTGCGAGGGCGCGCAGGGCGCGGGTGAATGCTGGGAGGAGGGCCGGAGGGTCGTTGGGCTGGAAGTGGGCGATGGCAAAGAGAAAGGCGCGAGGGGCGTTGGCGCGGAGAAGCGAGAGTAGGGCCTCGTCCGAGCCTGGGAGGTGTCAGCGCAGGATGACGGGATCAGGAAGGACTGGGACACACCGTATGATAGCGACGCGACTACGTGGGCGGCTTCGATGCGGACACGCGGGTCGAGATAGTTGAGGCAATCGATCAGGCTGTAGAGATCGTCGTCAGCCACAATCCGAGTTCACGCTGACGGACTGACTTTGTGACAAAGAAGGGATCGCGGGCAAGCTGGAGCTTGGCAGAGGGGTTGCCAATAACATTGTTCTTGACGTTGCGCAGGCTGGCGAGGTTCACAGACGCCATGACCAGCTTCGATCGCGTGCGACCCCCGGCACTCCTCGACATCACCGCCCCGGCCACCGTGGGAAAGCATCGACCATGACCACGACCACGACTAGCAGCGCCGACCTGCTCGTCTCTGCCACGCGCGGCTTCGACCACCTATTCTCCAACGACCTCGCCCATGCAAAGCTTCATTTTGCCGCAAACGACGACCCCTTCCACCTCCTCGGCCAGGGCGTATGCGCCTTTATGGAGGCTGCCCTCGGCATGGAGGTCTGCCCTCTGCCCCTAATCTCAAATCATGAACCCCATTCACCGACCCCATAGACCGCCCTTATGGCAGAAGCCTCCCGCTGCCTCGCCCTGTCCGAAGCCGGTGCACGCCGCCACGTCAAATCCGCCTCTCCATCTCCCAACTCGCGCTTCCCCCCCGGCCTTGAGTGGGAGATCCTCAACGCTGATGCCGTCGTCCTTCTCGGCCTCACCAATGCCCTTAGGTCCGTTCCTTTTCGCGTCATTGCTATCCCAGCTTACCGTCCCTAGCGAATCATACATGGGCTACCTCCAATGCATGTACGTCGTCCTTACTACTCTACTCTTCTCCAGCTTGAATACTCCCCGCAGGTACTCTCTCAACAGCGCCCACTCCAAATTCTCAAAGTACGTACTCAACACGTCTTTTGATTACCACTCACCGCCCCCCAGGCTCTTCAAGACCGTCTTCCCCGCCGGCCTCGACGCCTACACCACCCCCTCCATCTCCCGCGCATCCTCCGTCCACTCCCTCTCCCTCTCTACCCCAGCCCCAACCTCAGTGCCCACCAAATCCCTCTTCGCCCGCCTAACAGGCTCCGTCAGCGCCGCAGCCTCCACCCTCTCCATCCCCGGCACCAACGTCCACGTCCACGTCCACAACGCCTTGGACGCCCACGAGGACGGCCCCGTCGAGGACCTCATCGTCGCCGGCACCGCGTTTGGCTTTGGCTTGTTCAACCTAGTTTTCTCACTCCTACCTAAGAAGATACAGTGCGTCCGTCTCTCTTCTCTGCCCTTCTATCGTTGGCTCACCCCCCTGTCGGGACACAGGAGCGTCGTCGGCTTCCTTGGCTTCAAACACGACCGCAAACTCGCCCTGCGCGCCCTGGCCGTTGCCGCGGGCAAGCAGGACGTCCATTCCGTCTTTGCCGGGTACGTCCCCTCCCGCCTTTTCTCCCACCCCTCGTGCTGACCCCGTTTTCCTGCGCCAGTCTCGTCCTCATGACGTACCACGGCGTCGTGCTCCTCCTCTCTGGGTACCAAGCCGACGAGGCGCATACTCTCCAGCAGTACAAGGCCATTGTCGACTCGTGCGTCTGCCCTCCCCGCATTCTCATCCAACTAGACACACAACTGACTTCGATACTGATACTACCAGTATCGAGGCGCGATACCCGGAAGGCGCACTGTGGATTCTCAACAGGGTGCGCGTCCGCGCTCTCCGTATCCTCTACCCATCTGCTAACCCACACAACACACAACACACAGGCCAAGATCCTACGCATGTCGTACGACCCAGACGGCGCGATCCGCGTGCTCCGCGAAGGGCTGCGCCCCGGCCGCCCGCACTCTTTCGCGCAGGCCGACACGCTCGTGCGTCCCTTCCCCCTTCCTCGTCTTATGCTCATCTTTACTTATCACGCACACACGCATGCACGCACAACAGCTGGTGTTTGAGCTGGCATGGACGCTGCTGGGCCAGCGCCGCTACCAAGAAGCGGCGGATATGTTTGTGAAGATCACAGAGCTTAATAGTTGGTGCGTCCCCCCTTCCCTCCGTTCTGCATGCGCGCGTGTGGCTAATACGGACGGTGCGCGGTATGCAGGAGCCACGGGACGTACTACTTTCTCGCTGCCGGTGCGTCCCCCTCCCCTCCCCTCCCATCCTTAGAAAGACTGCTACTGACGGTAATGGTACGCGTATCGCTATTGCAGGGTGCTACATCTCGCTAGGCGAGACGAGCAAGGCGCAAGCGCTTCTGGACGCGGTGCCGGCGTTGATTGAGGGGAAGAAGATGGGGGGGAAGGATCTGCCTACTGAGGTTTTTATCAAGAAGAAACGTGAGTCCCTCCCCCCCCTCTCTTCCCGAAGTATTTTTGAAAGGGAAGTGCGGCGCGGACAGTGGCGTTTTACCAGGAGAAGCAGAAGAGGAGGGGCGGGAGGATGGAGATGTGGGTTGAGGTGGTGAAGATTAGTGTTGCGGAGGAGCTGGGCGTTTGTACGTCCCCCCCCCCCCTCCTTCCCCCCCTTCCCCCTTCCCCCACATTGCGGGGTTTACACACACACGGACGCTAGCTGACACGGGGGTAACGAGGTAGTCTGGAACACGCACGCACGCATCGGGCGCCGCATTGCGCTTGCGCACATCCGGGAGTGGTCCGCGCTTACCCCGGTGCTGCCGCCCTCGCCTGCTCTCCCCGCTCCCGCTCCTACCCCCACCCCTTTCTCTGCCACCACCACCGCCTTTACCACCACCACCACCACCACCACCACCTCCACCTCCTCCTCCGCCCCCACCTCCACGAACCCCCTAGACCTAGACACACCCGACGAGCTCGCAGTCCGACACCTCCTCCTCGGTATCTGCGAGCGCACCGCCGCAACAAACACAGAGGCCTACATCAGCGCACGCACGCACCTCCAAGCCGCATGTGCTTTCCAATCCCAAGTGCGCGTCAGCACCTGGATCGGGGGGGTCGCGATGTTCGAGCTTGCCGTGCTTGACCTGCTCGAAGCGCAGTTCCAGGTGTCCCTTTTCAACCACCAAGCCGGAGAAAGGGGGGGACTGGGAGAGGCGGTGAGGGGATTGAAGGTGTGGGATGGGGCGACGAGGGCGGCGGGGAAGAAGTTGGATGCGGCGTTGGCGCTTGCGGGGAGTAGTGTGGATTTGTCGAGTCGGCTTGATAGTCGGGTTGGGATGCTGAGGGATGAGATTGCGGGGAAGAGGGAGGGGTTGGGGTTGGGTGTTTGAGGAGGGGGTTTGAGGAGGGGGGTTTTTTGTGGAGCGGGGGTTGAGACAGGACAGGACAGGACGGTGGTGCTGCTAGAAGCACCAACTACTACGACGTACTACGTTTGGTGGTCCGGCTTGATTCTTCGCAGCGTTTTCTTTAGAGAAAATAGATGTGTTCTATGACACGCTACACGTTACACGAAGCAAGAGAAAGGGAATGGGAATGGGAGTGGAACTCGAGTGGTCGCGTTACACGGTTGTTTTTGTTTTCATCTTGGGACTCTCTCGGGGCGCCTTCAGCTGAAAGGCTGTCTGTCGGGTTCCATTCCATGGCCTACTTATTGATATTGGCGCAGTGGATGGTAACACCCCGTTATCCATTCGCGATTCGCGACTTCACACTTCACAGTGGATACCTTGACGTTGGAACATGCATGCATATGCGACTGGAAGGGTAACCAGTAATCTTATATACATGTACATGTCGCCTTGGATGGTCTTTTTGGTGAGATATGTGATGTGTCTTTGAGGGAGGGGAGGGGGTGGGGTGGCTGCGGGACGTGGCTCCCATGCTTCTTTCTACATCCAAGATCTTGGGCGGTCTCGAGACGGTCTTTGGCAGATACAGATACAAACACAGATGAGGAAGGAACCAAGAACCAAGAACCAGGAACCTCCGGGATCGCGGGTGGAAGTTCGAAATTCAAAGTCGAAGTCGAAGTCGAAGTCGAAGCGACCCATGCCTTTTAGTGACAGACTGAGATGAACCCGCTGCGTTACACACAGAGGCGTAGGGTCAGAGTGGGGAAGGGAGGGAGACGCACCTCGGGGCTGAAATGGGCACGAAGACCTCTGTGTTACGGTCAAGGTTGAGACAATAGACTTAGGGCGAGGGACGAAGCGTAGCAGCTATGAATGTGTTGATTGAACTAAGGAAAAAGTGTATCGTAAAATAACGCGTAAGTAAGTAGGTGAGACATAACGTAGTAGTGACCGTGACATTATCCCCCTTTTAATGGTGGATCGAGGCGATTGGGAGGCCGAGAGACGCGACCTGTGCGAGTAGTAGTAGTAGGCGGAGGTACGTAAACAGAACGAGGATTTTCATGTATAGTAGGTGGAGAAACGGGACGAAGATGAGGAAACGACGACGAACCGCGAGCCGAACTCTGTTCACGACCGTCTACCGAGGTTGACACGGCTCCTGGCGTAACACCAGTTACGTCGAAGTGCGACACGGGAGACTCGGACGTAGAGAGGGGAAGTTCGGTCGATGGGACATCTTGGGCGTCGTGAGTGGAACTAGTAGGTAAATTGTCAGTAATAAGAGAAAAGTGTTGTTGTAACGTAATAGGATGAGGCCTCGGGGCTCGGGGGTGACGACGGTGGAAACGATCGATAAGTTCGTTGGCAGTGGTAGGGATGTCGGAGAGGGCGATCCAGGAATTTTCTGAGTCGGGAAGGGAGTGCCAGTGGACGAAGTATTCATAACGATGACCGATTTTGCGAGAGTCGAGGACGTTGGAAATGGATGGGGTAGAGTCGGCGAGTTGGAAGGGTTGAGGAGAGGAGTGGGGATGGAATTCCGAAGGGTCTTGATAGGGTTCTAATAGGGAGGTGTGGAACACGGGATGGAGTCGAGAGAGATAGGATGGGAGGCGTAGCTGATACGTCTGCAAGCCGATACGACGAACGACTGGGAAAGGGCCGAGGCGTCGATGATCCAATTTGAGCGACGGCCTAGTCGTTCGAATGTTACGGCGAAGTAGCCATACCAGTTGGTCGGGAGAATAGGATGGAGAGGGTAAGACCTTGGTGTCGAATATTCTCTTTTGACGATCTTGAGAATACTGAAGTTCGGCGCGTAGTTCGAAATGAATTTGATCTAAACGTAGAGCTAAATCGTCAGCAGCAGGGACAGTAGAGACTTCAGAAAGTTTAGGAGTGAAGGTAGGATGGAAACCATAGTTGGCGTAGAATGGCGAATGTTTTGTTGACGAGTTTTCGGAGTTGTTGAAAACGAATTCTGCCAGGGGAAGGTAATCGACCCAATCGTCCTGCTGGTACGAGCAGTACGCGCGCAGATAGCCCTCGAGAGTCTGATTAGTACGCTCTGTGAGGCCATCTGTGCGTGGGTGATAGGCTGTGGAGAAACGAGCGTCGATGTCGAGACGCGAAGTAAGTTCTTTCCAAAAGTTAGAAACAAAAAGGGTGCCACGATCCGAGATGATGGAGTCTGGGAGACCGTGGTAGCGAAATATGCGATCGACAAATAACCACGCGAGATCCGACGTGGTCATCGACTCTGTACAGGGAATGAAGTGCGCTGCACGCGTTAGACGATCACAAACAACGAGAATTGAATCGTAAGAATGAGAATTAGGAAGCTTAACAATAAAATCCATAGAAATTGATTTCCATGGGCGTTCAGGGATGTCGAGCGGTTGTAGAAGACCATAGGGCTTGTGGCGAGGGATGAATAGATTCCCGGCCAAGAGTAGTCGCGTAGAATATTCTTGACGGTCAGAGTACGTCCAGGATGACCACCAAGTACACAATCATGGCGAGTATAGAGTATCTCGGCACGAAGGGACTTTGGTACGAAGACGCGACCGTTGTGGAATACCATGTCGTCTTGGGCCGTGAATTCCGTAGATCCATGAAGAAGTGCTTCTCGCCACTCGGAGTCTTCTTGGAACGCTGTTCGAAAACGCTTGAGGGTTTTTAGGGAGGAGGAACTCCGAGCGAAGCGAGGAGTGACGATAGAAGGAAGAGTGTTGCTAAACAGACAACAGGGTAGTGGGGAATCCACTAGCCTACCTGTTTCGCTTTTATAGCTCTTCAGGTCTGCATTGCATAATCGAATCCACTTCGAAGTCCGGACGACAGCTGTCGGACCGGGGTAGGTATCCACTTGAACTCCACGACACATGTCATGGACATGCATGTGGCTCCGATGTTTATCAGCCCCGGGTGGGGTCCGGGTAACATCAGGTGGGTCGATTTTTGATCCGGTGATTGCGCTCCGGCCGCGCGGTCCGCGCGGTCCGGATATCATGTGACTTTTTAGATGACATACCGTGGCCGGTCACCTATTGCCCCGTGGGGTGCCTTGTGGCGCACACCGTTAGGGTCCGGTTAAGGTTCGGTTAGGGGTTAGCTAACCAATTAAAATCGATCAGATCAAGACTCGAGATTAGTCGAGTAGTACTCACGGTTAGGGTTTAGGTTTAGGATTAGCTAAACGCCTCGGTTAATACCGTCTGTCGAAACACAGAGGATCGTAGTACTTACGAGATACAATTTCGTAGTGGTATACAAAGAATTGTGATGTGTATGCCTGCCATTAAGCGCTCGCAAAAAGGCGATGCATAGAGGTCATAGGCCCCCGCGTCCTGCAGCGGAGATACAAGCTTTAGACGACCGAGCCCAAGGGGATCGGCCACCTTACTACGAAAGGCCCTTTTCAGAATTCCTACTTCGAGCCAATCAGTTGGGGCGGGTTTCCCGCTTATCGACAAGGCCGATGCGAGCAGAGCTCCAACAGAAACTTGCGGATGGGGGTTTCCGTTCCCCCGCTTAGCCGCCCCCCGAGGGGGGTAGTACCTATAACGTACACACAGCCGATCACTAATAACATTAGTGACGGGCATTGTAAGCAGTGACCCAGGGATCGTCCGAAGACGGGTTATGATGAAGAACAATGTCTTCTTCGTCGTCATCGGGGGTCTCTGGTTCGAGAGCCGACTGCTCCATCTGGCGAATAACCGTTTGTTTCCAAAGCGATGTGAGGTCGAAGAGGTTGCGTGTTCTTTTACGAGACACGAGCATTCGACGGTTTAGAATATTTATTTTACGGATGTCAGGCATGAGAGTGCGCCCGTCCGATGTCGACACCAAGGTTGTAAACGATGGGTCAATGTCGGAGAGCCCCTCCCAAGAGCTAGACATTTGGTAGTAAGGCGGGGGGGATCTCCCCGCCTCGGCGTTTGTCATGTATTCACGCCAATATCCTAATACGGTTTCGCCCAATTCTTTGGCGTTAAAGTAATTCCATGCCGTGTTAAATTCGGACTTAAGAACAAGAACTCCTTCCGGTGCCGGGCGAGTTTCGTTGAGCCTTTTTGCCCATCGTTCTTTGATGTTTGTCTTAAGCCAGCCTAAAACAACGTCGAGCGGGTAGCCGCGCGTAACGTACAGCCCTAGCAGGGACTGCAGCGCCTCCAAGTAGCTTCGATGGGTGCTACTGAGCGTGGCCAGCCGGGACATCTCACCAATGAACGTCCCTCTTCGGACGTCGATTGGATGGTGTGAAATCCATGGAATTCTTTCTTGGTGGGAACCTATCTTCCGATATGGACGGTGCTGGAGCTTGCCGTGTTCGTCACGGTACAGCATCATGTCCAGGAACGGTTGTCGTTGGTCCGATACGTTCCACTCGATCTCACAGTTATAGAACTTGACCGCGCTGAGGTGATGCAGAGCCTCGGCTTCGGAGGATGCATACACGACCGCTAGGCAATCGTCTATGTAACGGCCGTAGAAAGGGACGGCGGCGTTACCCAGGATGTTGCAGGCTCGTTCGTGGTGCCAGCCGTACAGATTGGCTAGGTCTGGCGAGTCCGAAACGCCCATTGCTAGGCCTTGCTTTTGCAAGTAGACTTTATCCTTAAAGGTTGTGAGAAGGTTCTTGTTACCGGTAAGAAGACATCGTTGAAAGATATCCAGCTCGATGAGCAGGTTCTGGTCGAGGTCTTTGAGGACGATGTCGTTCGCGTTCTTTCCCGTTTTAAACTCCAAGTACATATCCCCGACGATGCTGAGGCACGTTTCAAGGTCTATGTTTGGATAGAAAGCGACGACGTCGCCGGTGACAATATAGAATCGTCTACCAGGTAACAAGTTAAGCTTGCTCAATTTTATCGCCAGGTCTTTGGTGCCGTGTATAACGGTTGGCGCCGATTGGACTATCGGTTTGAGCTGCTTGCTGACATACTTCGCGGCAGGGTTTTGGATGGCGGAGTGACACGGTATAATAGGCCTCATTTTCACGGGTTCCTTGTGTATCTTAGGGATCCCGTAGAATTTCGGTATTTTATGTTTTTCACCAGGGGGTGTGACCAGATGCGCAAAGAATTTTGCTAGCTGGTCGCCGGGCAAGCTAGCCGATTTAAGGGCGATAACTTGCATGTCAGAGCATTGTTTGTCTAGAATTTGCATATATTGAAGAGGATGCATCTCGACGTAGTTGTTAGCATCGGCGAGTAATTCTAGCGATTTTTGTTCGATCCAGGTGCGCTTGGACACCGCGATGCCCAGGTTTTTATCAGTATTGGTAACAATTAAGTCATTCGCAATAAGATATTCTCGTATTCGGTTTGCGTTGGGGGAGAGCGACTTGTAATGTTCCCCTTCGTTCTCCGACGGTATTATACCGTCCAATATAAGAGTACTCTTATATACAAAAATCAAAATTTTGGGGAAGTTAGGGGTTCAATATAGAGGTTATATATGTACTAATGAACCCTCAAAATAGCTAAGAAATTGGCGGTCCCGTTGTGGAGGAAAGGGGGGGTAAAGTTGCTTGCTGCTGGAGCTAACTAATCACGTGACTTGGCATCGGACTACAACCAAGTCTAAATCTATTGGAGTATATATAGCAAGCAAAGTGCAATAGGTGAGGTGCATACTTGCATTTAAGTGCAAAGGAAGGTGGGAGAATGAGGTGTGAACCAGGTGCAAGGTGCAAAA
Organism: Tricholomella constricta; assembly: GCA_013368375.1. Taxonomy (NCBI): domain Eukaryota; kingdom Fungi; phylum Basidiomycota; class Agaricomycetes; order Agaricales; family Lyophyllaceae; genus Tricholomella; species Tricholomella constricta. Next base: position 734,899 of record JAACJP010000020.1, read on the forward strand.
CCAGGTGTGAGGTGGGAGGCCAGGTGCGAGGTGCGAAGCAGGTGCGAAAGTTGTTGTGAGGTGTGAAACTCAGGTGGCGATAGCATGGAAGGTGCAGAAGTATATTGAAGTGCAAAAGGAAGGTGTGAGAGGGAGGTGCAAACCAGGTGCGGGGTGCAAAGCCAGGTGCAGGCCAGGTGCCAGGTGCGAAACCAGGTGCGAAGCAGGTGCGAAAGGAGTTGTGAGGTGTGAAACTCAGGTGGCGATAGCATGGAAGGTGCAGAAGTATATTGAAGTGCAAAAGGAAGGTAGGAGAGGTAGGTGCAAACCAGGTGCGGGGTGCAAAGCCAGGTGCAGGCCAGGTGCCAGGTGCGAAACCAGGTGCGAAGCAGGTGCGAAAGGAGTTGTGAGGTGTGAAACTCAGGTGGCGATAGCATGGAAGGTGCAGAAGTATATTGAAGTGCAAAAGGAAGGTAGGAGAGGGAGGTGCAAACCAGGTGCGGGGTGCGAAGCCAGGTGCGAAACCAGGTGCGAAACCAGGTGCGAACCCGGTGTGAAACTTATTGTGAGGTGTGAAACTCAGGTGGCGATAGCATTGAAGGTGCAGAAGAATATTGAAGTGCAAAGGAAGGTGGGAGAATGAGATGTGAAACTTGGTTTGAGGTGCGAAACCAGGTGTGAGGTGCGAAACCAGGTGCAAAGCAGGTGCGAAACTAGTTGTGAGGTGTGAAACTCAGGTGGCGATAGCATGGAAGGTGCAGAAGTATATATTAAAGTGCAAAAGGAAGGTGTGAGAGGGAGGTGCAAACCAGGTGTGAGGTGCAAAGCCAGGTGCGATGCGAACCAGGTGCCCGGTGCCACTTGGACAGACTTGGACTATTCATCAACAAATTGGCCTGTGGGAAACCACGGGCTAACCCTGCATTAGGGTTGACTCGATCAGATACGCGATCACTATCGGTACATGTCTTACTCTCAATCTCGACCTCTCTAATCATCATGCCTGAGATCGAAACTTGGCTCAAATGTGCCCACACCTGCCGTCATGCAGCTGACCACAAAAGTCGTATCCAAAACAGGCAAAGGGTCTATACGTACGATGGGCAGCAGATCAGTGTTGCAACAGTGCCTGTGTGGCACAAGCATTCAAGCCTCTGGAAAAAGCATGCAGGGTCACATCACCAGCATCCCAACTGCGATCAGAATTGCCCCCTTCACCACTTGATTGGAGCCAACCCGCTTCCTCCGGTGGTCAATCTCAGGGCTCCGCTCACACCCCAGGATTGGAGACGGTGGGGACTCGCGATTGCGCTCCGAGTGTTGGGGTTGAAATACGAGGCTGAAGTTCCCCAGAACTACGTACAGCGTGCGCAGCAGTTTCAGGAGCAGGGTTGGCCAGCCTGGACAGAGGATACTGAAGATCAGGATGAAGAGGAAGAGGATGAGGATGAAGTGGAACAGGGACAGGATGAGGGACAGGAAGAGGAGGAAGAGGAGGAAGAGGAACAGAGAGAGGATGAGGGACAGGATGAAGAGGAAGAGGATGAAGAGGAAGAGGAAGAGGATGAGGAAGAGGATGAAGAGGAACAGGGACAGAATGAGGGACAGGATGAGGAGGCAGAGGAACAGGGACAGGATGAGGAGTTTGAGCTAGAGGATGAGCCCGCACTCGCTCGATACACGGGCCGTCGCCGTCGACACTGGGAACAGGAGTCTCAGCCAAAGGAAGATGAGTCTGTATCAGAGGAAGACGAGTCCCAGGTAGAGGATGAGCCCGCACGCCCTGGACACGCACACCGTCGACGCCGGGAAGAGGAGTCTGAGGTAGAGGAAGAGGAGTCTGGATCAGAGGAAGACGAGTCCGAGGTAGAGGATGAGCCCGCACGCCCTGGACACGCACGCCGGGAAGAGGAGTCTGAGGTAGAGGAAGAGGAGTCTGGATCAGAGGAAGACGAGTCCGAGGTAGAGGATGAGCCCGCACGCCCTGGACACGCACGCCGGGAAGAGGAGTCTGAGGTAGAGGAAGAGGAGTCTGGATCAGAGGAAGACGAGTCCGAGGTAGAGGATGAGCCCGCACGCCCTGGACACGCACGCCGGGAAGAGGAGTCTGAGTTAGAGGAAGAGGAGTCTGGACCAGGGGAACAGGAGTCCATGGCAGAGGATGAGCACCCGAGCAGTCGATACGCGAGCCATCCCCGGAAGCGCACCCGCAGTCAATCGGCAGCCCATCAGCTGCAGCCCACCCTTGACGTGATCCCACCTCTCTTTCCGCGACCAGTCAGCTTGGCTGCTGGAGTCCCACCCATCAAGATAACCTTTGTCCAGAACCTCGGCCACTCGTACGACACCAGCTTGGAAGCCCAGGGCACCATCTATTGGTGCAAGGACTACATACCTAAGTCTGTTTACAGGGCTTTGAAGAAGGCTCTTCCCTCCTCGGTCTACAGGTTGCCTAAGAATCAGGAGCTCGAGCAGACGGAACACCACCAGGACGTTGTTCGAATGAAGGACCCGGTGTATGTTCACATCGACGAGTGGGTAAGCCACCCATTGCCTCTCCTAATCGTTCCTATGCTAATTTATCTAGACATACATGGTCGCAGCGTTAATGGAACGCCCTGCTGAATTTCAGGTGGAGCTCATGCGTTGGAAGGACTTTATGCAGGTCATCAGCCAAGGCACCGAGAGTCGTGTGATCTGGGGCGCGGACCTCATCATATGTGGTCTTGATTTCAGCGAAGACTTCTTGTAAGCTTTCTAAACCCCTAATCATCGCCCTAGCTGTCCTAAGATATCGATTATGTATTTTTAGGGGGCCAGCGTGTGCCCAGAAGTACGGCTGGGACAAACAGTCGTTCAAGCTGTGGTTTGAAAACTGGGTCAAGGTGTCGACCAAAAAGGCGGTATGGCCCAGTCCCTGGGAGTGTCTGATGTATGCAGACAAGCTGAGTTACCTGAGTGACCTTGCAGAGGTTGCAAGGGAGGCAGGATATATGACGCCCATGATCGCGCTTCTCGACCCTGGCAAGCTGGAGGAGCTGAGCCCCACAGGTGTGTACAAGCGAGGGTACAGCGAGTCAGGGGACGGCGTATGGTTTCCAGGGAGGGACGACCCTGACCGTCAGGTTTTGCAGACGTTGAAGGACAAGGATCGGGAAGTGGAGGAGTGCTATGGAGGGCTGGAGATCAATGGCGTCAAGATTCGCCCGCAGTGGTTCCAAATGACCTTCTTGAGTACACTCAAGAATTTAGGAGAACTGCGGGCTGTTTACGTTGGTGGAAAGCTTATGCACATTGCCTTCACGGTAGGGGGGGGCTTAGGGAGACTGGTCTTTGCTGATGCGGTATATATCACACCGCTCTACGCCCTGCCGTGAGTTTCTTTGTTTTTGCGAATGAAACCCACTAACTTGGGTGATACCAGGGACGATCTCTCAGATGGACGCGTCAACGCGTGGCAAGCTGAGGAAGGGAGGGCCAAGTTTACTCAGTTCGCGGAGACGATCTTGCGAGGGATGATTTCGAAGCGCGAGCGGGGGGGTAAGTTCCTATCATCGGACATGCGCACCTTCTGCCGCATGGACATCTCCGTCTTCAGAGCTCCTGACGGTGGGTACCACCACTTCGTCAACGAGTTTGAGACTGGGCCTGGGTCTGGGCTATTCCTGGAAAGCCTCACCATCCACAAACGTCGGATGATACGCCAGACCATGGGTGATGTGTGGATGACGAAGGCAATTTATCGACGCAGGCAGTCAGTCCTCTGAACATTGCTGGCAACTTTATATTTTTGCTTTGACCTATGAGTCGTATGTAACACCACTGTAGCATATTAATCTACCAATCAACCGAACCAGGTGCGAAACCAGCTGCGAGGTGCGAACTAGGTGCGCAGTGCGGGTATGAGTGCAAATCAGGTGCGAAGGTGTGCAAAGGAGGTGCAAGGCCTAAGTAGACAAGATATTTCACACTTAGGTACCTCTGAGTGTATCCATGCACTCCATATCCTCTCCTTATCTACTTCACTGCCCTATCCATCTGACAGGATTATTTCAATCAGTTCTGCATTGCTACCTTGCAGCTATTTACTTTCTGTACTTTGTCCAGCCTCCTCCCTGTGCTTAGCTCTAATCTTCTCTGTTGATATATGATCAGAGTGTGTTACCGACTTAGAATGGGAGATGACCTAAAACTCACCCCATTCTGGATATGCCCATAAGCCCGACTCTGGGAGGCACCCATCCTCCTGTAACTCTGGCCATCCCTTTGGCAATTCATCATGACGCACAAAGTCAGGCCGACCATCCTCCAAAAGCTTCTTGTACCACTCTACCGCTTTCTTGTCCGCTTCCTCCCTTTCCTCCCAGCCGGGCATTACGTTTATGGGCCAGTCACATGGTGGTTTCTCCACTTCGGGTTCGGGAGTTGCGATCTTACGCTTCTTCCGATGTCGAGGTGGTGGGTTTGTCGAGGTCTGGGCTTCACCTATCAAACGGTTAGATTGGGCTGTGCATGACAACGCGTCGTCATCGCACCTGGAGTTTCATTAGGGTTTTGGGCCCTAGTTGTTCTAGACCGGGTTGACCGACGGGGGGCTGAGGCTATATGTCAATATTAGTTTAGTTATAACACTAACCCAATGGAACTTACGTTGGGTTGGGGCATCCATAATTGCTGGGCTCAGATCAAGATCGATCAAGATAGTGGCGGTGTGAGACGGCTATAAATCGGGCTGAGACTCAAAATTTCATAGTCAGCTGGGCTAAGTAGAAATGCGAAGCCGGTGCAAGGCGGCGCAACTCAGGTGTCGCTGCAAATTTAGTTCCTAGTGGAGGTGTGTATAGTAGTACAAATGAGATATTATGAGTAGGGGGTGCGAGTATGAGGTGGAAGTGAGGTGAGACACCAGGTAGAAATGTCAAACACTGCTTACTTGGGATTCGTTAGCTCTCGACAGGCGGCGTAACCGCCAGCCAAACCAGGTGCCAGGTGCGAAACCAGTTGCGAAACAGGTGCCAAGTGCTAAACCAGGTGCGAACCAGGTGTGACACCAGGTGTGGAACCAGGTGCGAAACCAGGTGCGAAACTAGGTGCAAGGTGCCAACCCAGGTGCGAGGTGCGAAACCAGGTGCGAACCAGGTGCCCAGTGCTAAACCAGGTGCGAACCCAGGTGCGAACCAGGTGTGACACCAGGTGCGAAACCAGGTGCGAAACCAGGTGCGAACCAGGTGCCCAGTGCTAAACCAGGTGCGAAACCAGGTGCGATGTGCCAAACCAGGTGTGACACTAGGTGTGGCACCAGGTGCAAGGTGCCAACCCAGGTGTGAGGTGCGAACCAGGTGAGAGGTGGGAGGTGCAAGGCAGCCTAGCTTGTATACTAAGACAGGTGAAAGGCTTGAAATGACACAGCAAGGTCATGGTATAATAAAGCTTTAATATCAAACAAAAAGGTAAATATTTGTAGTCCATCCTCTAGTAGGTTGGATTGGGTGCTCTTCCCATTGCAGTCTTCCTTGCCCACCCTGACTCCTTATCTTTCAAAGTCTCCAGACTATGAGATGGAGAGAAAAACACGGTACCAATTCGCCCTGGAGTGAGCAAGTCACCAGGGCACAACTCCTTGGGTGTCCACCTTGCCACTGAGTGGTAAATCTTTGATGCTGGGAAAAAACACACATGGCCTGGTTTGTACCTATGGTTATGAATACAGTTAGAGCTTGTTTGAAGACAAGGAAAATGGCTTACAGAAACTTTGTGTTGAGCGAAGGCACCAGCATTTCCCCTCCCTCAAAGAAACCCACAGCAAAGCTCACCGCTGGCCCTTCATCTCCATCATCCAAATGTAGCTCCACTTGGAGCTTGTAGACAATGGCTCGACCCAGCCATGGCCCAGGATCTTCTGTCACCCAAACCCCAGCTTCGAAAGCTTTGACGAACGTGGCGTGCTCCGTTGGAAAGAGAGCTTTGAACCAAACGGCCAACGTCTTGGCCAAGAGCGAGGTGGCATAGAAATAATTCTTGATGCCTGCGCACGCCAACCCAGATTGGGAGTGGGCTGCTGAGAGGTAGAGGCCCTATACAAAAATAATATATTAATAAAGCTCCAGTACGTTCACGGGGCTTACCTTTTCTGGCTGTGCCTGCTGCATCCAGCCATGAACCAGGTGGACAACGCCGCAGCGCTCTTGCCGCTCGACGCCAGGGTTCGCAGCATCCGTGTAACGCATCACACGTGGCTCTGCGACGTCCTTGCGAATAGGATGGCGGCTATCAGCCTTACTTAGCTTAGGGTGCACGGCAGAACACAAAACTTGTGTCGCCTCATGATAGCGCTGGACCACGTCGTCCTAACATAATGTGGCGCACACTGGCCGGGCCAGTGTGTCGCGTAACGGTGCAACTATCTGGCTGGTACAAATGATGGAGATGGATGGTAGAAATATGAGTTGGCTCATGTGCTAAGAGAACCGGGTTAAAATTGTGAAAGTAATGGGTGTTTGGTGGAAATATGACTGATGAGGGAATAGCATGGCAGCATTTATGCGGTTCTCGCTGGAAAGTTTATAATGTGAAAGGGGAGTATTAGAGGCCCCCAGATCCAGCAGAACTTCGAGAACCGGCGCTCAGATCTTGTGTTACAAGCTTATCAGTAGTAGGTATGGGGAGGAGGACATGTTGTATCTCCGTAGCATTTATTCGGTTCTCGCTGGAACTTTATAATATGAAAGAGGAGTATTAAAATGCCCCAGATCCAACAGATCTCGGAGAACCGGCGCTCAGATCTCAAGTTACGAGCTTATCAGTTGTCGTATCAGGAGGAGGACATGTTGTATCTTCGTAGCATTTATTCGGTTCTCGCTGGAACTTTGTAATGTGAAAGAGGAGTATTAAAAGGCCCCAGATCCAACAATACTCGGAGAACCGACGCTCAGATCTTGAGTTACGAGCTATGGCGTACCCAGCGAGTGGCGTACCCGGCAACCGGTTAGAGGTTTGAGTTAGAGGTTTGCGTTAGAGCTTCGGGTGTCTCGGTTAGAGATTAGGGTATGGGAACGTTTTTTCTCGTGTCTCGGTTAGAGTTTCGGCTTCAGAATATAGTGTGTGATCAGTGATAAGACGTCAGATGTGCCACGTTGGTCACACCCAAGTAACTGTCACACTGGATGGTGGCTGTGTAGTGTCCACTACACAGCCACATCATGACTCAGGTCACACCCAAGTGACAGTAGAACTGTCACCCATGTAGTGACCACGACCTAACATAATGTGCCGCGCACTGGCCGGGCCAGTGCGCCCCGTGACGGTGCAACTATCTGGCTGGTACAAAAGATGGGGATGGATGGTAGGAATGTCAGTTGGCTGTGGTGCTCGGAGAACCGGGTTAAAATTGGAAAACTAATAGGTGTTTGGTGGAAATATGACTGATGAGGGAATAGCATGGCAGCATTTATGCGGTTCTCGCTGGAAAGTTTATAATGTGAAAGGGGAGTATTAGAGGCCCCCGGATCCAGCAGAACTTCGAGAACCGGCGCTCGGATCTTGGGTTACGAGCTTATCAATGGTCGGTATCAGCAGGAGGACATGTGGTATCTCGGCAGCATTTATTCGGTTCTCGCTGGAAGTTTATAATATGAAAGAGGAGTATTAAAATGCATCAGATCCAACAGATCTTCGAGAACCGGCGCTCAGATCTCAAGTTACGAGCTTATCAGTTGTCGTATCAGGAGGAGGACATGTTGTATCTTCGTAGCATTTATTCGGTTCTCGCTGGAACTTTGTAATGTGAAAGAGGAGTGTTAAAAGGCCCCAGATCCAACAATACTCGGAGAACCGACGCTCAGATCTTGAGTTACGAGCTATGGCGTACCCAGCGAGTGGCATACTCAGCGAGTGGCGTACCCGGCAACCGGTTAGAGGTTTGCGTTAGAGCTTCGGGTGTCTCGGTTAGAGATTAGGGTATGGGAACGTTTTTTCTCGTGTCTCGGTTAGAGTTTCGGCTTCAGAATATAGTGTGTGATCAGTGATAACACATCAGATGTGCCACGTTGGTCACACCCAAGTAACTGTCACACTGGATGGTGGCTGTGTAGTGTCCACTACACAGCCACATCATGACTCAGGTCACACCCAAGTGACTGTAGAACTGTCACCCATGTGGCTGTGTAGTGTCCACTACACAGCCACATCATGACTCAGGTCACACCCAAGTGACAGTATGTAGTGACCACGACCTAACATAATGTGCCGCACACTGGCCGGGCCAGTGTGTCGCGTAACGGTGCAACTATCTGGCTGGTACAAATGATGGGGATGGATGGTAGAAATATGAGTTGGCTCATGTGCTAAGAGAACCGGGTGAAAATTGTAAAAGTAATTGGTGTTTGGTGGAAATATGACTGATGAGGGGATAGCATGTCAGCATTTATGCGGTTCTCGCTGGAAAGTTTATAATCTGAAAGAGGAGTATTAAAAGGGTCGAGATGCAAGGAAACTCCGAGAACCGGCGCTCAGATCTTGTGTTACGAGCTTATCAGTGGTGGGTATCAGGAGGAGGACATGTTGTATCTCCGTAGCATTTATTCGGTTCTCGCTGGAACTTTGTAATATGAAAGGAGAGTATTAAAAGGCCCCAGATCCAACAGATCTCAGAGAACCGGCGCTCGGATCTTGGATTACAAGCTTATCAGTTGTCGTATCAGGAGGACATGTTGTATCTTCGTAGCATTTATTCGGTTCTCGCTGGAACTTTGTAATGTGAAAGAGGAGTGTTAAAAGGCCCCAGATCCAACAATACTCGGAGAACCGACGCTCAGATCTTGAGTTACGAGCTATGGCGTACCCAGCAAGTGGCGTACTCAGCGAGTGGCGTACCCGGCAACCGGTTAGAGGTTTGAGTTAGAGGTTTGCGTTAGAGCTTCGGGTGTCTCGGTTAGAGATTAGGGTATGGGAACGTTTTTTCTCGTGTCTCGGTTAGAGTTTCGGCCTAACATAATGTGCCGCACACTGGCCGGGCCAGTGTGTCTCGTAACGGTGCAACTATCTGGCTGGTACAAATGATGGGGATGGATGGTAGAAATATGAGTTGGCTCATGTGCTAAGAGAACCGGGTGAAAATTGTAAAAGTAATTGGTGTTTGGTGGAAATATGACTGATGAGGGGATAGCATGTCAGCATTTATGCGGTTCTCGCTGGAAAGTTTATAATCTGAAAGAGGAGTATTAAAAGGGTCGAGATGCAAGGAAACTCCGAGAACCGGCGCTCAGATCTTGTGTTACGAGCTTATCAGTGGTGGGTATCAGGAGGAGGACATGTTGTATCTCCGTAGCATTTATTCGGTTCTCGCTGGAACTTTGTAATATGAAAGGAGAGTATTAAAAGGCCCCAGATCCAACAGATCTCAGAGAACCGGCGCTCGGATCTTGGATTACAAGCTTATCAGTTGTCGTATCAGGAGGACATGTTGTATCTTCGTAGCATTTATTCGGTTCTCGCTGGAACTTTGTAATGTGAAAGAGGAGTGTTAAAAGGCCCCAGATCCAACAATACTCGGAGAACCGACGCTCAGATCTTGAGTTACGAGCTATGGCGTACCCAGCAAGTGGCGTACTCAGCGAGTGGCGTACCCGGCAACCGGTTAGAGGTTTGAGTTAGAGGTTTGCGTTAGAGCTTCGGGTGTCTCGGTTAGAGATTAGGGTATGGGAACGTTTTTTCTCGTGTCTCGGTTAGAGTTTCGGCCTAACATAATGTGCCGCACACTGGCCGGGCCAGTGTGTCGCGTAACGGTGCAACTATCTGGCTGGTACAAATGATGGGGATGGATGGTAGAAATATGAGTTGGCTCATGTGCTAAGAGAACCGGGTGAAAATTGTAAAGGTAATTGGTGTTTGGTGGAAATATGACTGATGAGGGAATAGCATGGCAGCATTTATGCGGTTCTCGCTGGAAAGTTTATAATCTGAAAGGGGAGTGTTAGAGGCCCCCAGATCCAGCAGAACTTCGAGAACCGGCGCTCGGATCTTGGGTTACGAGCTTATCAGTGGTGGGTATCAGCAGGACGACATGTAGTATCTTCGTAGCATTTATTCGGTTCTCGCTGGAACTTTGTAATGTGAAAGAGGAGTGTTAAAAGGCCCCAGATCCAACAGATCTCCGAGAACCGGCGCTTAGGGTTAGGGTTAGGGTTAGGGTTAGGGTTAGGGTTAGGGTTAGGGTTAGGGTTAGGGTTTAGGGTTAGGGTTAGGGTTAGGGTTAGGGTTAGGGTT